>JAYESD010000003.1:54598187-55258187 GCA_036927565.1 Tuctoria greenei
TACGACATAAAAGTCCATTAGTACGTCTATAAATATGAGAGGTAGGGGTAGGGGCTGATTATCCACCACGTGAAAACCCTAGCCGCCACCCCTCGCAAGCCGCACGTTGAATCCCTTGCCGCGCGTGCGGTGCTAGCACACCGGCATACGGCGTTCCTCTCCGTACGTGTAGACTCCGTGAAGGCGTTGCTGCTACTACTGCGCTGATCGGCTATGGTGACGTGACGATGTTGCTGCCGTGACGAGCACAAGCAGGAGACGAACATGATCGTCTACTTCTCCTACACCGACGCGCGTCTACGTTCTGCTGCACTGCGCGTCTAGTGGTAACAATCTATAGCATCTGTACTTGCATGCTTCTTGAGTTATGCGGTAGAATTGCTAGAGTAGCGTACCGTTGATTTTCCAACAGCAGCATCAGAGCCGACCTGCATAGTTTTTGGTCTTGATCTTGTTAGTAGATGCGATCTACTGCAGACATGTTCATACGATGAATTTTTATTGCACGGTTTTTGGGGTTTGGAATTGGTTAGAGCAGATTGCGATCGTATATGACTAAAGGGTCAGTTCGTGCTCCTTCTTTGTTGTGTGTGCAACCTGTCCTTACCGGCTGGAATCACCATCGGTACTAATCGCGTACATAGCTAACAAATTGAGCCAACAAACCACAATCATGAGTCGCGATCTTCTCATAAATAATCAGTCACATTGAAAATTGAGGAATTCTGAATAGCTCAGATTCAGGTTGATTTGATTAATCCGATGAGATTTTCATAGTGATTTCATAGATGCGATCTATGTAATTCCATTGCTGTCTGCTATAGTGATATCATATAGTCGTTTCACGATAGAAATTGTTCTACGCTTAACTTGTTTTTTTGTAGGGAATGATGTGAATGGTATGACCTTAATATGATGTGATGATCTGTGTATAATATTCGTGCAGTCTGTGTATTGTAAATTTAACACAACCAGATTAAGGTTGTCACAAAAATATATAACGACCTGCGTGTCGACCTGTGATGCTTGATTTCTCATGTAATTTATTTGATAGCTATTAGATGTATTAGCTTCTTTTATGTTCAGGGAGATGTCTTCAAGCATGGAGGAGATGGTGATCACCATAAGAAGGGAGGCATGACAGCTCAGATCATGATAGAACCATGGTGATGGAGACTACTATGATTCGAAAGGCATACTATTCACAATGTGATATAATCATATATCTGTGATGTTTACGTACTACTATTCTTTTCATGCTTTTCATATGGTGAATGTTTTCTCATGATAGAATAACTTCGCACACAAAAGTTGAGTTTGATGCTATTTACCAATAGTTGCACCTATGTTATTTTGATCTTTGTGTGGTAGGTTTGTCAAAGCAAAATACCATCATCTATCATAATGCATAGGGTGAATGTTGGACATTCACATGCATTTTGTTGGTTTACTCAACAAAGCTATCAAAACGGGCTTTATGGCATAGAGTTGGGAGTCAGAGCATTGGATGTCACCCAAAAAACAAGAGTCATATTGGGATATGATTAACAATTGTTGTTTACCTATGTCACTAATTTCCTAGCAATGAATCCAAAGCTCTCTAGAAATTAGTGAATATGGATCTTGGACCACTATATGTCGTTAAAGGGAGGACGATACTCATATAGTGGTGCTGTATTTTATTAAATTGTTAGTAGAAGATTGGTACATAACATAGTGCTAAACCCTTGCGTATTTATTTTCTATTGTATACCATGTTTGTCAGTAACAATTTCGGTTTCAATTTGCAGTCTGTGCTTGAAAAGTAAAAGCTCAATGGAGCTAACTTTATCGATTGGTACCGCAACCTGAGAATCATTCTTAGGCAAGAGAAAATGGAGTACGTCCTTCTATAGCCATACCCTGATGATCTCCCAGCTGATGCAAATTCTGTAGCACGCAGAGCTTATCAGAAGCACTGCGATGATGCGATTAATGTAAGCTGCCTCATGCTCGCTACTATGTCCCCTGATCTACAAAAATATATGAGCATACATATGCTTATTCTATGATTGAAGAACTGCATGGAATGTTTGAGAACCAAGCTAGAGCTGAGAGATACAACATCTCAAAGTCCTTGTTCTCATGCAAGCTGGCGGACGGTAGCCCAGTCAGCCCTCATGTAATCAAAATGATTGGTTACATTGAGGCTTTGAGCAAACTTGGTTCTGAACCTAAGGATGATCTGGCTATTGACTTTGTTCTCCAATCACTCCCACTGAGCTACGAGCCATTTATATTAAATTTTCAAATGAATTGCATGGAGAAAACATTGGCTGAATTGCATGGGATTCTTAAAACAGCCAAAGAAAGCATTAAGAAAAACGCCACTCATGTGATGATGGTTCAAAAGGAGAATAAAAAGAGGAAGCGTGTGACACATCCTAAAGGCAAAGGCAAGGGAAAGGTTCATAATGAGCCCTCAAGCTCAAAGTCTAAGCCAATGGGCAAATCTCGCCCTTCTCGTGATGATGAATGCTTTCACTATCATGCTAAGGGCATTGGTATACGAACTACAAGAAATACTTGGAGGATCTGAAGAAGAAGGGAAGTGAGACTTCCACTTCAGGTATAAATGTTATAGAAATTAATATTGCTACATATTCCAGTGAATGATGGGTATTTGATACTGGATCGATGATTCACACACTTGCAAATCGTTGCAGGGTGTAAGTGAGACTAGAAGATTTGCAAAAGGAGAGTTGGATGTTCGTGTTGGCAATGGAGCAAAGGCTACGGTCATAGCTGTCGGACCTACCACTTGTCATTACCCTCAGAATTAATTTTGGAATTTAATAATTATTATTGCATTTCTACTTTTAGCAAGAACATTATCTATTCTTCACGTTTAGAAGTTAGTGGTTATGAGATTGTAATAAAGACCAAATGTTGTTCTATTTATTATAGTAATATTTTTCTATGCTCAATGTCCATTAGTGAATGGATTATATATTCTTGATTTTGAGGATAAAACAGTCTGCAACATTAATACCAAAAGGGCTCGACGAAATGATCTAAATCCTACTTTTATTTAGCATTATCGCTTATGTCATATAAATGAGAAACGCATTTAAAAACTCTATAAAGATGGTTTACTAAGCTCATTTGATTTTGAATCACTTGACACATGCGAGTCTTGTTTGCTTGGGAAGATGATCAAAACACCCTTTACTGGTCAAAGTGAGAGAGCGAGTGACTTGTTGGAACTTATACATACTGATGTCTGTGAACCAATGAGTTCAATAGCCAGAAGTGGTTTGCAGTACTTTATTAATTTTACTGATGACTTTAATAGATATGGTTATTGTCGGTACCTTACGTACTGGATACCCCTTGGGATTGCAAAAATCACAAGGAAACTCCATCTACCAGATTTGAAGACTTTCGAAGGCCTCACATGTCAGGTGTAACCGGACCTGCTTCCCTGACATGGTTAGTCCCAGGGCCGCCATGTGTATCATAAGACCGGAGCTATCATCCACACATGGGAAGCTTTGGACGTAATACCAATATGGAACCCCCGGACCTAACCCCAGACAGAGGGAAGCTCCGGTACTGACACGTGTCCAACAGCACCGGACCTACCCGTCCACGACGGTAAGCTCCGGTGCTGCCACGTGGCGACCGCCGGACCTTCAACTTCAACAATCAGGCTGGTGGACCCCCCCCCCCCCCCCAACGGCTCCAGACCTTCAAGGAGCAATCAAAGACTTCAAGATTCGATGAAGTGTCATTAATACCATATTAATGACACACGATCGGATGGCCCTTAATACTGGTAACGACACTGTTAAGGCCCGTTACCAGGCTATTAAGGGTAATTAACCTCATTAATTGTGTATCAAGCATGTGTAACCGCCGGGGCCACCTGTCGGGCCAGGCTAACGGTGTAACGACCAGTCCTTGTACTATAAATGGACTGGTCGACGATACACAAGGGCCGGTTCCAGACCACTACTGAACTCCCTGAGCTAGACGAGCTTCTTCTTATGGAGCTTCTTCTAGACTCACACGCTTAATACAACACCAACTCACCCCGTGGAGTAGGGTTTTACGCTCAGGCGGCCCGAACCACGTAAATCTCTGTGTACACTTGTCTTTCACCTTCTGGAATCTATGCGTGCCCATTACCGAACTACAACTCCTCGATCTACCAAAGGTAGTGTCGGGAGATCTGCCGGATCCAAACACCAACAGTTGGTGCACCAGGAAGGGGTGCCCGAGATTTCGAGTATGGTGAACACAGCTGCTGGATCATCCAACGGCAACCCTGCTGTTCAACCCGCTGGAGGCAATCCCTTCAACATGCAGCAACCAGCAGGTGTCGTGGCGCGAATAACAACAACCCTAGACACACGCTTCATGCAACGCGTGCTCTCCTCCAACGTCCACCACCTACAGGTGCATCCCAGGGTGCAATGGAGCAGTGGAGGGCTAATGTGCAACATCTGGTTGCAGCAGCAGCCGACCGCATCAGCAACCAAGGTCCTCCTCCTTCGGGGCGGGCCCCATCGTAGCGCCGGACCGTGTTTGGCAGGCTTGGTCCGCACGCTTCCCAAAATAGGAGGCGTGCTGCGTCACAGCAAGTTATGTTGCTGCCTTCCGGGGTGCGACACACTCATACGATAACAAGACTTTCAACTCATGACCTTCGGGCGGAGCTTGATCGCCGTTACCATCAACAAGACGGCTGTGTCCATATCGAGCGTGCTCGCAAAAGGCGAGAGGCTCGAGACAGTCCTGCTCCCGAGGGAGTAGGAGGAGTCTGTTCTGCACTGGCCATGCACCTACGCATGGTCAGATGGCCACAAAAGTTCCGGCCTCACCCGCTGGAGAAATTTGACGGGGATGTCAATCCCGCTGAGTTTCTCCAGATTTACACCACCGCAATCCTTGCGGCTGGGGCTAACAAAGCCGTAATGGCCAACTACTTCCCAGTGGCCTTGACTGGGACCGCCTGGTCCTGGTTCATGAGCCTTCCTCACAACTCTATCAATAGTTGGGAGGAATTGTGCCAACAGTTCACCGCCAATTTCGGGAGTTCATACACCCGACCAGGCACCGAACTAGACCTTTTTGCAGTTCGCAGAAGGGGGGAGAATCCCTGCGCTCATTCATCCAGAGGTTCTCCCAGGTACGAAACACCATTCCTTCTATCTCTAGCGCCTCTGTTATCATGGCATTTAGATAGGGCGTACGAGATAAGAAGATGCTGGAGAAGCTGGCGGTCAAGGAGATCACCAGCGTCACGGAGCTCTTTAGCTTGGCAGACAAGTGTGCCAAAGCTGCGGAGGGCCGTGAAATGCACTCCAAACCACCTCCGGAGGATGGAAAAAAATCCTCCAAAGGCGAAGCCACTACCTCCGGGAGTGGCAAAAAGAAAAGAAGTCCAACGGCAAGAAGAAGCCGTCGGCCGGCACATCTACTGCTGCAGTTGTAGCAGCTCCGGGTGGCCGGGGGCCACGCCCCGAGAAACGACCTCGGCCGTCCTCTGAAGACGGTGGCAACTCCAAAGTGTGGTGTCCCATCCACATGTCGAACAACCACAACTTGGAGGACTGCCGGGAGGTCCAAAGCCTTGCCGAGCGCTACAACAAGCGTCGGGAAGAAGTTCCTTTCCGTCAGAGGGAAGGAAAACAGAAAGTCGATGAAGCTCCAGGTGAAGAGGAGTTAGGCTTCCAGGACCCTAAAAAGGTCCTGAAGGCTGTTTACACCTCCGTTGACGACGACTCTAACAATGAGCGTCGAAAGACCATGAACACCATCTTTGGTGGTTCGTGGGACATCACCTCCCGCCGTGTCCTCAAGACCATGCGGCGGGACATGGCCTCACTAGCCCCTACATCCAGGGCGGAGCCTCATCGAAAGTGGATGGACACCACCATCGCTTTTGATGCTTCAGACTGCCCTCGGAACATGATCGGAGCTGGTCAACTACCATTGATGGTATCTCCGACCATCAGTAACATTCAACTCCACCATGTAATGGTGACAGAGGTTCGGGGCTGAACCTCATAAGCTTCGAAGCTTTTGTCAAGCTTCAGCTCCGACCTTCGGACCTTCGCCCCTCCCGACCTTTCTCCGGAGTAGGTCCAGGGGCCATAACACCACTCGGTGCCATTACTCTCCCCGTGACCATTGGGACACGGGAGAATTATCGCACTGAGAAGTTGATCTTTGACGTTGCTCAGATCAACTTGCCTTTCAATGCCATTTTGGGTAGGCCTGCCTTGTACAAATTCATGGCTGCTGCTCATTATGGCTACCTGGTGTTGAAGATGCCAACACCAGCTGGCGTTCTCCAGATCCGCAGAGACCGTACTGCCGGAGTGACTGCTCTGGAAGAACTTCATGTGCTTGCTACAACGCAGAAGGAAGAATCCAGGCAGGAACAAGTTCCGAAACCCCCGAGCATTCGTCAACGAGGCTCAACCTCTGCACCTCGCGTGCAACCAAGCGACAACGCCAACATCCCCATCAAAGTCGTCCAAATTGGTTCCGATGCCGCTCAGACCACCCGTATATCGGGAGGTCTGAAAGACAAATAGGAATTCACGCTCATCACTTTCCTCCGAGCTAATGTTGATGTGTTTGCCTGGCAACCGTCGCAAATGCCTGGGATCCCTAGGGAAGTGATCGAGCATAATCTGAAGATCTATCCTGATGCTCGGCCTGTACATCAGAAGCCCCAGAAGCAATCCGTAGAGCGACAAAACTTCATACGACAAGAAGTGAAGAAGTTGCTCGAAGCTGGATTCATTCGAGAAGTCTTGCATCCAAAATGGCTGGCAAACCCAGTCGTTGTACCCAAGGCTGGCGGGAAGCTTCGGATGTGTATCGACTACACAACTCTGAATAAGGCATGCCCAAAAGATCCATTCCCACTACCTAGAATAGATCAGATAGTGGATTCCACCTCCGGGTGTGAATTACTGTGTTTTCTAGACGCATATTCTGGGTACCATCAAATCAGAATGTCTAGGGAAGATGAAGAACATACTTCTTTTATCACAGTAGATGGATTGTACTGCTATACTGCAATGCCATTTGGTCTCAAGAATGCAACTTCAACATTTGTACGAGCTATGTACAAAACCTTTGGAGAGCTCATTAGAGACGTAGTGGAAGTGTATGTTGATGACATCATTGTCAAGATCAAGGACAAGGAGTCACTCCTTGACACCCTGCAAACTGTCTTTGACAAGCTGCGGGTCACCCGCACGAAGCTAAACCCAGACAAGTGCGTCTTCGGGGTTAGCTCCGGAAAGCTTCTTGGTTTCTTGGTAAACCACCGGGGCATAGAGGCAAATCCGGCGAAGATTAAAGCCATTGAGGAGATGCGGCCACCAGCCCGCATCAAGAATGTCCAGAAACTGACTGGATGTCTAGCTGCCCTTAGCCGGTTCATCTCAAGACTGGCGGAACGGGCGCTACCCTTGTTTAAGCTATTGAGGAAGTCCGGACCATTTCAATGGTCTGAAGAAGCAGAAAAGGCGTTCCAGGAGCTAAAGCAGCTCCTCACCACTCTACCAACCTTGGTAGCTCCGAACCCTGGTGAGCCCTTACTATTTTACATTTCAGCAACTGACGAGGTTGTTGGCAAGGTCCTGGTTGCGGAGAGACCAGAACCATCTCAAGCTCAGGAATCCAGACCCCTCCGGGAGGGTCCGGAGTTTCCTGAAGGTGAGTCTGGGTCCCAGTCCCCAGACTTGGATCTACAGGGAGTTATTCCAGAAGATCTAGACCCCTCCGGGAGGGTCTGGGTCACTCTAGTAGAAGCACCGGGTTCCTCCATCAAGGACCCGGAGGTCCCCGAAGTAGGTCCGGACCCCTCCGGGAGGGTCCGGGTCGATGTGGAGGAAGCTCTGGGCCCCTCCGGGAGGGTCCGGACAGTCCAACGCCCAGTGTACTTCATCAGCGAAGTACTACATGATGCCAAGACTCAATACCTAGAGGTGCACAAGCTGCTTTACGCAGTTCTCATTGCCTCCAGAAAGCTTCGCCATTACTTCCAAGCTCACAAGATCTCAGTGGTGACTTCTTATCCACTGCGTGCGATCTTGCATAATCCCAACTCAACTGGGAATATTGCAAAGTGGGCAGCGGAATTGGCCCAATTCGGTCTTGAATTCGTCCCTAGACAAGCTATCAAGAGTCAAGCACTGACGGACTTTGTGGCGGAACGGACCCCCTCTCCATCAAACCCTGGGGGCCCTAGTGAGCAGAAGCCAGAACTCAAGGCTCCGGTCTTCACTGAGCCTCACTGGACCCTCTACTTCGACGGCTCCATGCAAAAGCAAGGGGCCGGAGCTGGAGTCCTTCTCCTCGCTCCAATCAAGGAGAAGGTAAAATACATGGTCCACCTTGACTTCAAGGCGACCAACAACATGGCGTAGTATGAAGCACTTATTTATGGACAAAGGTGGCACTATCATACGGTGTCAAGCAGCTGTTGGTCAAGGGAGATTCGCAGCTCATCATTAAACAGGTGAAGGGCGAATGCTCCTGTAACAATCCTCAACTAGCTGCTTATCTCCTTGAAGTCCAGAGGCTTCAGAAGGACTTCGAAGTCCTGGATCTCCACCATGTCCAGCGTGTCCATAACGCTGAAGCTGACAAACTCTCGACGAAAGCGTCAACCGGAGCTCCAGCTCCTGACAAAACCTTCGTCCAGAGGTTGTCAAAACCCACAGCTCAACCTTCCGAACTGAGCGAAGGGGGCGAGACCAGCATCCCGAAGCTAGCGGTCCCGATGGCCCTGTTACCATGGCAGCCATCAAGGGTCGTAGGTGCTGTCGGAAGCTCCGAGCAACCCAGCACGCAAGACTCAAATACTCAAGCAAGCTCCGATGCATGGATCTCAGAGATCCGGAGCTACTTGAAAGACAATATCCTTCCTGACGATGATGTATCCGCTGACCGGATAGTCAGATTGGCTAAAAGATACACGCTGGTACAAGGGGATCTCTATCGGCGCGGTGCCAACGACGTCCTAATGCGGTAAATCACAAGGGAAGAAGACTGCGAGCTCCTCGCAGAAATCCATGGAGGCAAGTGTGGGAACCACACGTCTTCCCGCACGCTGGTCGGTAAAGCCTTCCGGCATGGCTTCTACTGGCCTACATCGCTCCAGGATGCAACTGAGCTGGTGAAGAAATGCGAAGCACGCCAGTTCCATGCAAAGCAAATTCACACACCGGCTCAGCCTCTACAAATGATACCTCCTACATGGCCTTTCGCTGTGTGGGGGACGGACATCTTGGGACCTTTCCTGTGTGTTGCCATTGACAAGTTCACCAAATGGCCGAAAGCAACTCCAGTTGTGACAATAAACAAGCAATCGACTATCAACTTCTTGCAGCCCATCGTATGAAGATTTGGAGTCCCGAACAAAATCATAACAGATAATGGGACCCAATTCACAAGCTCTGCTTTCTAGGGATACTGCAAAGACCTCGGCATCCAAGTCAGCTACGCCTCCATAGCTCACCAGGCAAGCAATGGCCAAGCCGAGAGAGCAAATGCAGAAATCCTGAAAGGACTCAAGACGCGAACATATGAGCGCCTGAAAAAACATGGAGCCAACTGGATCGAAGAACCTCCACCCACTTTATGGGCCAACAGGACAACTCCAAACCGGTCAACTGGAGAGACACCCTTCTTCCTGGTGTATGGAGCTGAAGCAGTCCTTCCTCCGGAAATCACCTTGGGGTCGCTCCGGGTCCAGACCTCTGGTGAAGCCACGCAGGACCAGCTTCGGAGTGAAAACCTTGACCTCCTTGAAGAGGGAAGGTGCCGAGCAGCTATTCGGAATGCCCGATACCGCCAAGCTCTTCGGCACTATCACGAACGGCATGTTCACAGCCGACAGCTCGAGGAAGGCGATCTGGTGCTACGGAGAATACAATCCAAAGAAGGGTTAAACAAACTCTCCACCAGCTGGGAGGGACCCTTCCGAGTGATCAAAGTATCCCGTCCCGGATGCGTTCGCTTGGCAACCGAGGATGGGACACCTCTCCCAAATCCTTGGAACATTGAGCACCTCCGTAAGTTCTACTCTTAATATCACAGAGGTGAGTCTGTAATTACATGTGATGTATGTTATAGTGTCATTGTACAGAGTCGGGCAGCCGGACCTACCCAGTTAGGTCCGCAACGTCCATGCAACACTTGTCATAGTCTCAGAACTAAAGGTGTAGCTAGCTACCTTGGGTCAAACGAGAAATGAAACACACTTAGCCTGGTTCCGTACCCTAAGAGTGTACTTGTTTCCCCTATACCCCGGACCTATAATGAAAGACATCATTGTGTGAAAACAGACTCCACGTGCATTTACTTTGTACATGCTCAATATTTTTTATTTTTCTCTTTCTTGTCTATAACAAAGTTGTGCAGTTCTTAAGAAACTTTAGGTCGACCAGTTCATGTACAATTCGAGTTGCATTGTCTATCTTACTGGGTTCAAACATTGTTGATGGTCTACTCGTCTAAATGCTGCCAAGACAATCTAGGGCCGAAGTGTGCTATCGACTTAGCCTGGTCATGCACCCTAAGTATGCCACTCTACCTACACCCCGGCAGGCCGAAGTAAGGTGAGTCCAGAAACGATCGGACCCGAAGGGAACAAGATGACACTCGTGATTGTATTTAGAATTGTGTTCAACCTAAAGCTTTCTCGGTAATAGTAAGCCGCAATGAAGTTATAGACAGGAAATAAATTTTACTGTTTTTCTTGACTTCAGTGTGCAGGAAAAATAAATATTTCATGATGATGGTGAATGAAGTCGGAGCTACCAAAGCTCCGACACCCCCAGGAGGCTTGTGGTCGATGTTCAAACATTGACATCGAGCATCGCTGGAGCTACTCAGCCCCGGTAAAGCTGGGGGGCATGCTGTCAACGTGAAGATGGTGGAAAGACTCTAAAGAGGAGCCTACCGTTGACACACCATGTGTTGACAGAGGTCACTGCCGGAGCTACCAAGCTCCGACACCCCAGAGGGCTAACCGTTGATGCTTTACGCGTTGATGGTGACTACTGCCGGATCTACTAAGCTTCGACAATGGTCAATGCCGGAGGCACTAAGCTCCGAAAACCTCAGGGGGCCTACACTATCGAAGACTTCAGACCTACATTCTACAAGTTCGAAGCACGCAAGTCTTCAACAACTGTTACATCCTCTTGGTACATGTTCACAATCAAATTGTGTACATCTACCAGGGGGCCAAGTAAGACAAAGGTGTTGAAGACAAAAAATGAAATTTGAATTCACAAAAATTTGGATTTCATTCATCTGGAGACAAGAGATTACAAAATTGGAGAAGAAGAAGAGAGAATACAAGCGGGAGCTACAAAGAGATGGTCCTAGACCCTATGGAAGAACTGGGCGACCTTCTGGGCCACCTCCGACACGCTGGCTCAGGCGGCTTCACCCTCTCCTTCGATGGGGCCTTCAAGCACCGGGCCCAAAGGGAATTGAGGGTCCTGGCTGGTGTAGCACGTCAGCACAAACTCTACAACGTTCTTCGCCAGGGACTGACCCTCTGTTTCCAATTGGTCCACGATGACATCGCCCATCTTGGTGAGCTTGTTGCCTGCCGAACCCAGCGCCTCTAACGCCTGGTCCAGCTCCGGCTCTGGATCATCCGGATGCACGGGACTGAAGCCCATCGGCGTTAGCACGTCGTTGGCCTTGCCTAGGAAGTCCCAAACTTGTTAGGACTCCACAACCCTTGCGCTACGCATCTCCACCAAGGATCTTTTGGGCGCCGCAAGCTCCAAGCTCTCCCGAGCAAGACGCTCCACCTCTTTGGCATTCTGCTGAATCTTTTCAGCAACTTGCCTTTCGAGTTTGCTGAGCTCTTCCTCCCGAAGGTGGATATCATTTCAGCGGTTGACCAGATCTTTCTCCCGGCCCCGCGCTTTCTTCTCCCTGGCGGTTATCGCATTCTCCTGCTTGTAGAGATCTTGCCCTCGCTCCCAGGCCTTTTTCTCCTCCTCCTCGGAACACTCCTCCAATTTCTTGGTGCATTCTTCGAGGCTCTTGTCAGCCAGAGCTGTCTTTTGGACAAGCTCTTCCTCCCTCTTCACGAGGTCATCCCGCAGCTCTAGGAATTTCTGCTCTTCATCTTCGAGCCGTCTCTCCCGTGCTTCAAGAGCCTCTCGATGCTTGGCGAGACTATCGTGGATGGCGGCGAGCCTTTCCTATCGATCATCCACTGTGCTATTTGCAGCCTTGGCTTGCTCATAGATGGCCTGGGACTGGATGTCGAGGGTCCACATCATGCTTTCCCTCTCATACAACAACTTACCCCGGTACTCCAGGCGGACCTTCTCCCTTTGCACCCACTCCTCGTCGTTAGCCAGCCTCGACTGCGCCAGCTTGGTCTCGAAATGGAGTCGGTTGCACCACCTCCTAAGGGTTTGGCACTCCTCCTCGAGGGCCTTGCTGTCGTGGTAGAAGGCCAGCTGGACCTAGCAAAGACTGGAGCAGGCATTGTCGATAGACAACAATAGGGGGATCGGGTCTGGACCTGCCAGGGTTCTCTCCGCTGGCTCCAGCGGATCTTCAGCAACAAAAATTGGGTCCACTCTACAAGAGCGGTCCCCTGAGCTTCCACGGCACTAGGGCCGTCCTTCGGGATAGCCTCGGCCGCCACCGAGGAAGTACTTGCAGCCGAAGTTCCAACCTCCGGAATTGACTCCGAAGCCCCAGCCGCCAGGTCATTAACAACTGGCCCATCTAGCATGGGGCCAGCAGCTTCATCTTGGCACTCTGGCTCAGCAGCGTGCACCTCCGGGATCACCGCTTCCGGAGCGGGTGTTGAAGGTTCAGTCGGAGCAGAAGCTACTTCTGGCTTCGGCACAGGCGCCTCCTCCGCCTCTGGCTAAGGTGCTGGCGCTTCGACCATCATGGGCTCGGGTGCTGGCGCTTCGACCACCAAAGGCTCAGGCGCCGACACCTCCGCAACAACTGGCTCGGACGCTAGAACCTCTTCAACGGCCGGCTCCACAGTCGGAACTTCTACAGCAACCGGCTCTACCGCCGGAGCTTCCACGACAACCGGCTCAAGTGCCGAAGCTTCATCAACACCCGACTCTACCGCCGGGACCTCATCAACCACCGGATCGACTGTCGGGGCTTCAGCAACATCCGTCTCTAGGGCCAGAATCGAATCTACCTCTGGCTCTGCGGCCAGAGCGTCTGACATCTCAGCATCCAAGCCTGGAGCTTCAACCTCTGGGGCTGGTGCCGTTGGTACATCTTCATTTCCGTGGTCCGGTGCTACCACGGGAGCTTCTGGGGATGAGTCGAGGTCCAAAACCACGACAGCCAGCGCCGGGGCTACCACATCCTTAGCCATCTCTTGGGGCGATGCTAGAATCGGAGCTGGAGCTTCAGCCTGCACAGCCTCAACCGCTGATGCAAGGACCGGAGCTTCAACCCTTTTCTTAGGCACGTTGTGGATGAAGGACGAAGAAACTCAAAATGCAGTTGTAACAATAAAACAACTGACTGAGGTAAAAAATTAAAAATTACCTCAGAAGGCTTCCACACCAGTTAGCACGAAACCTCTTCTCCGGACGCTCCGGACTGGCCCCATCCGCCACTGGCGTGGTAGTCTCGGAGGTTCCCCTGGAGCTTGCTGCTGCTATCGGTGTTGCCCTGGTCGAGGCCCCCCTTGACCGGGAAGGACCTCCGGACCCAGATCCCTCAGCTAGCCCTGGTACTAGAGTCACTTGGCCAGAGCCAGCACCCCGGAAAGATGCCACTGCTGGAGTAGATGCCACCGTTGTAGACCTCCCCCTCCGGGGAGAAGGAGCTGCCACGGAAGAAGCAGGTCTGATGGACCTTCTGTCAGCATGCTTCCTCTTACGACTTGAGGGCTCAGCCAACTCCTTGCCCTTGCCTGCGACTTCGGTTCTTGGCTTCAGAGCAGGAACGGAGCCGCCTTCAGGAGCTTCAGAGATTGCCAACCCGGTGATTGAACGCCTCTCAATGACACTAAGGTCGTCAAGCACCGGCATCGTCCACCAAAGCTCCCTGCTGAACTTGGCCTCCATGTTCAGAGGGAGGAAAGCTGCCGGTGGAGCCAAGTCGTTGCCCTCAACGTCGATGTCGTGCTGGAACTTCTTGAGGTGGAACTTCAAAGTTGCACCCTCCATGTTGGACTTCAAACCGGTCTCGATCCGGTCATCGTCCAGCATACTGTTGAGGGCCCAAGAAAGCTTCTCCCTCCTCTTCAGCAGAGCCCACCTCTTGGTCAGGAAGTTGCAAAACACCGCCTGAGGAGTCACCCCTCCTTCCACGCATAGGCGGACCCTGGTCAGAGCAGGGTTGAAGGCGTCTGACAACACCGGAGCTTCACTCCAAACTACAGTGTCGATGTTGGGGAGGCCTTCTGGCAGCTCCAGCTTCTCGTGCTCCTCCACCCTAATGACAATCCAATCCCTCTTCCAGTCGTCCCACTTCCCAGAAGGGAACGACCGCAAGTACTTGTACGGGCACTTCTTGCACTTCACAAAATAGTAGAAGCCAAGGTACTCGTCACTCCTGCCCGTGGTTTGGACAGCGAAGAAGGTGTAGAAGAGCTCAATGCAGGGGGGGGGGGGAATGCCCACCCACATCTCGCAGAGGTGGACAAAGATTGACACACGGAGAATGGAGTGGGGGCCAAGGTGGTACAACTGCAGACCATAGAAGTCTAGCAGCATCAAGAAGAAAGAGGAGAAAGGTGGGATCAGCCCTACCATGGCGTACGCAGAGAAGTACACCATGTTGCCGGCGTGCTCCTTCTCGAACGGAAGCTTGCCGGCGCGGACCAAGTGGTTGAAGAAGTCAGGGGACCATCCCATGAGGGCCCAGACCTTCTTCAAATCATCATCGGTCTTCAGTCGGCTCTGGCGGAGACCCAACTCCATCGTGGCACAGCGAGGCAAGAGAGGAAAGACAAGCGAAAGTTTGGAAGGTTTGAGCACAAGTTCAAATGAAAGGCGTAAAGAACCCCAAACGGTGCATGCTTTCCTTCTTATGTAAGCCCCGCAACGCTTGGATGGAAACCGCAGAGGAACCGACGATACCAGTCAAAAACTTCACCCTGCCAGTGACAAGGGGGCCTGGGGCCACCCCGACAATCAAGTCGAGGTTCTTACCCCAGGTGAACGGTTGTCATCATGAAAGGCAGGAAACCCGAAGGCGGCGGCCTGTTAGGGCACGCGGAACCGATACGAGTTTCGTATCGGGGACCGGCGACCTTCAATTGCGTGAGATTCGCATGCTGAGATCTCACCTACCGCCTCCTGGATATGCCACGCGGCGGAGGTTTAACTTCGAACTATTGCCAACGGCACGTCCGAAGACCCTTGAAGACACGGCTCAAAAACCGAAGAATGGACCCACCTCCAGCGGAATGACTTCATCCAAAAGATCTCTCCTGGAGGTGGGCCCCGGGGGCCACTGTCGGTACCTTATGTACCGGATACCCCTTGGGATTGCAAAGATCACAAGGAAACTCCATCTACCAGATTTGAAGACCTCCGAAGGCCCCGCATGTCAGGCGTAACCGGACCTGCTTCCCCGAGATGGTTAGTCCCAGGGCCGCCACGTGTATCATAAGACTGGAGCTATCATCCACACATGGGAAGCTCCGGACTGAATACCAATATGGCACCCTGGACCTAACCCCAGACAGAGGGAAGCTCCGGTACTGAAACGTGTCCAACAGCACCGGACCTACCCGTCCACGACGGTAAGCTCCGGTGCTGCCATGTGGCGACCGCCAGACCTCCAACTTCAACAATCAGGCTAGTGGACCCCCCAACGGCTCCGGACCTTCAAGGAGCAATCAAAGACTTCAAGACCCGATTAAGTGTCATTAATACCATATTAATGACACACGATCGGTTGACCCTTAATACTGGTAACAGCACTGTTAAGGCCTATTATCAGGCTATTAAGGGTAATTAACCTCATTAATTGTGTATCAAGCATGTGTAACCGCTGGGGCCACCTGTCGGGCCAGGATAACGGTGTAACGACCAGTCCTTGTACTATAAAAGGACTGGTCGACGATACACAAGGGATGGTTCCAGACCACTATTGAACTCCCCGAGCTAGACGAGCTTCTTCTTCTGGAACTTCTTCTAGACTCACACGCTTAATACAACACCAACACACCCCGTGGAGTAGGGTATTACGCTCAGGCGGCCCGAACCACGTAAATCTCTGTGTACACTTGTCTTTCACCTTCTGGAATCTCTGCGCGCCCATTACCGAACTACAACTCCTCGATCTACCGAAGGTAGTGTCGGGAGATCTATCGGATCCAAACACCGACAGTTATGTCTACCTAATGAGGCACAAGTTTGAATCCTTTGGAAAGTTCAAAGAATTTCATAATGGAGTACAAAATCAATTGGGAAAGACATATGATCACAGGGGTGAATATTTGAGCCATGAATTCTATTATCATTTAAAACAATGTGGAATTGTTCTACAATTGACTCCACTTGGAACACCTCACTGGAATGGGTTGTCTGACGGAGGAACCGAACCTTTTTGGACATGGTTAGTGTTGACGGTTGGTACGTCACAGATGAAAATCCGCAAGAACACAGAGAGACTGCTGTCGCACTTCCCCTTAAAGAGTATTCCCAAGGGTATCGAATCCAAGGATTGTGTGTGCTAAACTTCTAACTAGTTCACGCAAGGACACAAAGCTTGGTGGTAGGCAAGGGATAGAGTGTATTTCCTAAGAGAAGGAGTTCTAATTCAAAGCAACTCGATCAGTAGCAGCTTGTATTGGGCACGAGCTTGCCCTGGTTTGCCAGACAACTCCCACCAAGAGCCTATGTCATAGTCGAACGCTGAGGATTACAACTGACGGATAGGACTGTCACCACCTATAGCCTACCTCTACAACTCGTGGACTACGAAATAATCAAAGTAACATCAAACGTAGATACCACACCTACGCTATTGATTACTTCCCTAACCTCTCTAGCAAAGACTAGAGCCTCTAAATGAATAGAGCAATGAACGAACAAGCAACTAATGAATTAACTTGCTTTAATTAAATAAATGAACTCAAATGTAAATCATGTACCTTACTTGAGATAGAAAGAACTGTTGAGGTACAAAGGTGGAGAGGGTTCGACAAGCCCGAACCCTATCCTTAATTGGAAGAAGCCCGACAAGCAGGAGCCTCCTCCTCCTCCCCCTCCTCCTCCTCCTCCTCCTCTTTTTTCACTCTCTCCCTATTTTCTAAGCACTTGGGCAGCATTACGCCTTTGGAGTGGAGTACTAGACTCATGCTTTTGGTGTTTGGAGTGAAGGAGCCCCCTGCCCCCTATTCATACCCTCCAAAGGTCGGTTTGGCGCTAGAAAATGCGAGGGAATCAGTCGCCATCGTGATCTCGAAGCCATGAGGAGCCAACACATGGCGGCTGACCACGTTTAACACATTTACGACTTCGGCCAAACCCTATCTTCAGTCGAACCCCCAACGGCCCCAATCGCGTTGTGACACTATTATGTGGGTCCTCATCATGGTTATGTGATTCCGGTGATTTTTAGTTGGTTTTCTCCCCCGAGTGGGCCCATGAATCCTCGTGCTTGCGTTTGATTGATCGGAAGTTGTTTTTCTTGGATTGGCCCCTGTAAAACATCTAATTATGGGCATAATTCACTTGCATACAAAATTACACCAACACTTGTGGAAATAGTTAGTAAATAACTCCTACCACTATGTTGGTTGTCGAATCCATGTCTTTTATGCAGGGATTTGACATTTGGATTTGGCAATTAAGGACTGTAAACAACCCCCCCACCCCCACCCCCCCCCCCCACACACACTTAGTCCTTTACTCCTCGAGTGAAGGCAAGAAGAACTAAGTGATATCATATTTCTGCTACAAGTATGACATATGTATACAAGACATTTCAACGCACAACTTTGTTCAAGAAACTTTGATATGTGGCTACCACATCATCTTTGGTGTTTGAGAGATGGAATGATTTGAATGTAGTTGACCTGGACTCCTCCTACTAAAATAAACTTGGAAATTGCTCTATTTTCTCAAGTCAAAAAGATATTGCCATACTCCTCAAAAGAATGCTCTCATCTCTCAATGTGTTTAGTCCTCACCTTGACATGAGTTGCCACTTCTTTTCCTACAACTAAAAGTGGCTTTTTCATGAAGCTTGGTAAGGATAGAAAGTGGCTCACTTGCAATTCAAAAATGAGATCCACATGGGAAGACCATGCAACAAAAACCAATGAATAAATAAATTCTTGTGCACTTTTTTATGTATGTTGGATGATGAATTGTCATGATGACTCCCAATTGATCATTATTTTTTTTTCTTTGTGCAAGGATGAAGCATGACAACTTATTGGCTCTCTCTTTTCTTTTCTTTTCTTTTTTTTTGAATTCTCTCTCTCTCTCTCTCTCTCTCTCTCTCTCTCCCTCTCTCGATTTTTAGAGCTCTGATGGCCATGCCTTCTACGCCTTTTTGTTCATCTTTTTATTCAGAGAGGATTTTGCAGAAATTTCATGGAGTATCTTTTGATGCTGAATGTGTGAAAATCATGGAATATGGTGGAGTGCACAAGAAATTTCTAATCAAAGATTTCATGCAAGTCACTCAAAAGGATCAAGAGTTTGACAAAGTTCAATGAAAATGCAAAGTGGCATATGCATGTGGTTTTCAATATTTCTATCATATGACCTTGGTGGGCATTTAAATTCTAATGAGAGAGGATGTCAAAAATCTGACGACTTTAAAAATTGCAATTCCTAAATTAAATTCCAGCATGGAGAGTTTCCATGTTTCGCTCATTTACCATATCACACCAATCAAATACTGAAATGACATGTTTTTCCTAAATTAATATGTGGTTCAACAACATGGTATGAAATTGAAATGAGGTGTAGTCATATTCTATTCTGTAGCAAGATATGATATATGAAATTGCACAATTTTAATTTCTAATGAGTTGACTTTTAATAATATTATCATGCATAATCAAATTCAACTAAAAAAATCAGGTATAGTGGTATAAGAAGTGAGAGAGTGCAAATCATCACCTTAATGAAGAAGGGTGGGCCAAGCCATCGTGGCTTGGTCAAATCTTCTCGTGGTCCTTCATGCGATGTCCTGATAGTTCTTTCATGATGGTCCGAGCATGTTGCACTTTGGGAGGCATGTGGGACCTCCCCCAAACTTGTTCTTGTACATGTCTTTATTTGACACGAAAACATGGAAAAGTGAAAGTGTCTACCGGCCTTACCTACACCGGTGAGTCACAATTTATTTGACAAAGGCACTTCATAAGATGGAATCAAAATAAGCGCCTAAGTCCTAAGTAGGAAAGTATTTATGACATTCTACATTTTAATTCTCTCCTACCTAGCCAAATGGAGATACTGGGATGATTGGAAAGGAGTGGTGAGGGTTGGAGCTTGCTTGATTGGACATAGAAAATTTAACCAAACTTTAAGGATAGGCGTTAAAGTCAATCAAATTGACTATGTTTTCCTCTTTGTCTAAATTTTCTTTGGGTTCTAAAAAGATCTCGAGACGATGCCCATTTACTTTGAATAGATTACCTTCATCATTTTGGAGTGTAATTGCTCCATGAGATGAAGTATCTACCACAATATTGTGATTTTAACCCTGGTTTGAAATGCAATTGTGATTTTACCCTCCAAATTAAGAGTTTGCGATTTTACCCCTGCTTTTTAAAAATGAAGTCTCTGTTTACCCCTCATTCTTAACACCGTTAGTCTCACAAGATTAAATGATTTTTAAAAAATAAAATAAAATATTAGGAAATTGAAAAAGACCACAATACCCTTTCCTACATGTACTGCTCATTTTGTCGAAATGCTACTGAAATGATTTTACAATGTTGTCAGAACATTACCAAAATACTGCAGAAATATTGTTTTAATTATAACAAGAATCATGGCAAAATGTTACTAATTACATACTCACTATGTTAATTTGACCATATTAATATATGGGTAAAATTACAACCATAAATTAAAAATAGGGACAAAATCACAAGGGTGTGTACATCTTTTCTCATACTTAACACTGCTAATACCCACTAACGGAGTAAGGGTATAATTTGCCTTTATTTCAAAAAAGCAAGGGTAAAATCACAAACTCTCAATTTGGAGGGTAAAATCACTATTGCACTTCAAACCAGGGGTAAAATCACAATAGACCCTTTGCTTTGTAGTTTCCCATGTACGAAAAGTTTGACTCTAGAGTTGAAATGTAGGACTTTATCTCCGGGCTTGAACTCCTTGGCCATAATTCTTTTATTGTGCCACCTCTTGGTTTTCTCTTTATAGATCTTGGAACTTTGGTACGCCTTATCACTCCATTCTTCCAGTTCAGAAATTTGCATCTTGTGCAACTTTCCAGCTTTGTGGAGATCCATGTTCCACTTATTGATAGCCCTATACGCTCTATGTTCCAATTATATATGCAAATGACAAGTTTTCCCGTAGACAATTTGGAAATATGACATTCCAATGGGTGTCTTATGGGCGGTACGGTATGACCAAAGTGCATCGGGAAGTTTGTTCTTCCACCCATTCCCCATCTCAAATACGGTATTTTGCAGAATATTCTTGATTTGTTTGTTTGAAGTTTCTGCTTGACCACTTGTTTGGGGATGGTACGGAGTAGCATTGTTATGCCTAACACCAAGCTCCCTCAGAAAGCTCTGGAAGGTATCATCAATGAAATGAGACCCTCCGTCACTTATGACCATTCGAGGAGTTCCAAATCGTGGGAAAATGATTTCATAGAACATTTTCCGAGCGGTCTTGACATTGGCATGTCTGCATGGTAATTCTTCTACCCATTTAGACACATAATCTACGGCCACCAGAATATACTCGCAATCATAAGACCTTGGAAAAAAGTCTCATGAAGTCAATCCCCCACACATCAAATAATTCTACTTGGAGATTGTATGTGAGGGGCATTGCATTGCGAGCAGTGATTCCTCCATGCTTTTGGCATTCCTGACATGTTCAAATGAATTCCTTTGTATCCTCATACATTGAGGACCAAAAGAATCTGCTTTGCCTGATCTTTGCCTGAGTATGGTAAACATCGTAGTGCCCGCCATAGGGGGCCACATGACATCTTTCGATGATTTTGGTGCCTTTGACTATTGGGGCGCACCTTCTAAGTAACCATCAGAACATACCCTATAGAGGTATGGATCATCCCACAGGTGATGTTGGCTCTCAAAAATGAGTTTTTTCTTATCCTGCCCTGGTGGTATGTACCCCATAACCATGAAGTTTACGATGTCCGCATACCAAGGGTTAGAGTCGGTCACCTTGAGCAACATATCATCACGTTGGAAATCATTGATGAGTATGTCTAGTGTATTTGGGATTTCCATATGTGAGAGGTGATCAGCGAAAAAATTCTCTACTCCCTTTTTATCCCTTATCTCCAGATCAAACTCTTGGAGTAAGAGAATCCATCGGATTGGCCTAGGTTTAACATCTTTCTTGGTGAGCAAATATTTCAAAGCAGTATGGTCTGTGTGGACTATGATTTTTGCTCCAACCAAGTATGATCTAAACTTATCAATAGCAAAGACAACTGCTAGGAGCTCCTTTTTAGTTGTGGCATAGTTAAGCTGAGCTCTTGTTAGAGTCTTGCTAGCGTAGGCTATTGCATGATGCTTCTTATCATAAATTTGGCCAAGGACCGCTCCAACGGCATAATCACTAGCATCATGCATGATTTCGAATGGCAGTGTCCAATCAGGGGGTTGAATGATTGGAGCTGTGATGAGTTCCTTCTTGAGGATATCAAAACAATGGTGACACTCATCATCTAAATCAAAGGGAACATCCTTAGCTAATAGGCTAGTGAGGGGTCTATCAATTTTGGTGTAATCCTTGATAAATCGTCGATAGAACCCCACATAGCTTACAATGCTACGGATAGCGTTAATGTTGGTGGGAGGTGGAAGATTTTCAATAATTTCAATTTTGGCTTTGTCGACCTCAATCCCCCTTTCAGACACCAAGTGTCCTAAGACGACGCCTCCACAGACCATAAAGTGACACTTTTCCCAATTTAGCACCAGGTCCTTCTCTTGACATCTTTGTAAGACCCTGTCTAGGTTCTCAAGACAATGATCAAAAGTTTTTCCATAGATGGAAAAGTCGTCTATGAAAACTTCCATGATTTCCTTCATGCCTGAGAAAATAGATATCATGCACCTTTGGAACAAAGCGGGTGCATTACACAACCCGGACGACATTCGTCGATAGGCGTAACGTTCCGTAAGGGCATGTGAAGGTGGTCTTAATTTGATCATCAGGATGGATGGGAATTTGATGGTAACCAGAATACCCATCAAGGAAACAAAAGAGGGAGTGTTTCGCTAGCCGCTCAAGCATTTCATAAATGAAAGGCGGCGGGAAATGATCCTTCATTGTTGCCTTATTGAATGTGGCCTAGAGGGGGGAGAGGTGAATAGGCCTTTTTGTATTTTAGTTGGAACCTGCAACACTCAGCAACTTGATCAAATACCGATAAATCAGACTAGTCCGGTAGTGTGCGGACTAGTCCGGTGCTTGCGGACTAGATCAATCAAGTTTGATCGATGATCTCGATCCAAGTACTATACGCAACAAAAATTAAGATGTAACTATAGTATGTTGCTTCAATTAAACTGAAGATAGCACAAGGTAACCTTAGTTTCAAGTTTTGATGTAATTTGACTAAGATCAATTAAACCCTAGATGAAATGAACAATAAGCACAAAGTGAAGACACAAGATTTTTATCCCGTGGTTTGGTTCCCACAAAGGCAACCTACATCCACGTTGAGGAGCCCACGTAAGGATCGGGTCTTCACCAACCCACCCTCGTCGAATCGCCACGGAGGCCAATTCTCTTCCACTAATCACAAAGGGGTAAGCATAACTGTGTTCAAGGGGCCTTCTCACAGGTTGAGGGCTCCCCAAGATTTACAACTGAATGCACCACCAACACACTCGAATTATATGCAATAAAGAACAAGAGTGTGCAAGAGAATCAAACCCAAGAGCTCAAAACATGAAGAATCATGTCTCTCCTTTGATCTAACGTTAATCTTCAAGGATTTGATCTTTCTTGCGTTGGATTGTGTGGAGAGACGTGTTTTCTAGGCTCTTGGAGGGTGTGACGGCGTAGAGGGTCGAAAGAGTTCATAGTTGGGCCGTGCACCTCTATTTATACTAGGGTTTCCAAAGGTTCCCGTTAGGGTTTCGAAAGTCCAGACTAGTCCGTGGTGGACTCAGGACTAGTCCGGTGTGCGGCGTGTGGGAAAACCTAAGTGTCTCGAATTATCGGACTTGTCCGACCTTGGGCGGACTAGTCCGTTTTTGTCTCTGGAGAAGATCGGACTAGTCTGACACATATCGGACTAGTCTGGCGAGGTGAATCCCTTAGTGAATTGAGGACAAGTCCGCATTTGGAGGACTTGTCCGATTTTAGACAGAGAGGTTATCAGACTAGTCCAGATATTATCGGACTAGTCCGGTGTCGTGAAGATTTTATCTGGAGGGACTTGTCCGATGTTGGTCAGTGGGGATTTCAAACTAGTCTGTGGAATATCGGACTTGTCCAAATTTGATTAGAAGGAATATCGGACTAGTCCGGACTTTATCAGACTAGTCTGTTGCAGACAAGTCCGCACTGTGAGGACTTGTCCGATCCTGGACAGTGAGCATATCAGACTAGTCTGGGGTACTTCGGACTAGTCCGGTGTTGTGAGAATTTGTGTTGTGAGAGTCTTTTCTTTTGCTTGAGCTCTTGGGGTGTGTTTCTCTAACACACTCCATACACACAGATTAATCTATTCATTTCTTGAGCTCTTTTCAACTAGATTCATCACTCTCCTTTCTTTTTGCGCTTACTTCATAATTTCATCAAAGACCTATGCTCATCACAAGAATTTGGTTAGAATCTCATTTGCTTGTCATAAATCCACCAAAACCCACAAGGGATGCCTAGATGCACTTTCACTTATTGAGTTTTCTGTAGTCAATACACATCCTCCACTTGTGACGGTTCACTAAGGGATGAGTTCATTCCTCTCATTGCGAACGACCATCATTCCTCCTTTCTTGGGCACTACTTGGATAGGGCTAACCGACTCACTATGAAGAACGGATAAATTATCCTGACATGCAAGAGTTTCAAGACCTCATTCTTGACAACCTCCCGCATAGCATTGTTTAACCTTCTTTGAGGTTCCCTAGATGGTGTGCTTAATGGTTCAGTGGGAATGCGATGGGTGCAAAAAGCAGGGCTGATTCCCTTGAGGTCTTGGAGTGAGTAGCCTAGGACGGATCTATGCTTTTCTAAGACGGTCATGAGTTTGGCAGTTTCTTCTTGTGAAAGCTTGTCACTTATGATGCCAGGAGCTTCCGCATCACCGTGTAAGAAAGCATATCATAGGCCTGGAGGTAGAGTTTTCAACTCAATCGGGGCCTTTTTGTGGTGGATCTTCTTTGGCAAATCAAATGTCTCCTGCAATTCATCCTCTTCTTGGATGAACTGTTCTTCTTCTTCATTTTCAGGAGAGTCTAAGAATTGAAGGGCCATAACTTCCTCGATTGGCTCACTCTCAGGGGGAGGTTCTGCTAATGTGTTCTTTGATCACAGAATGGGAACAAAAAACCTCCTCCCTCCAAGTTTAACATCTAGGCTGCCTTTTGAGGGTGCATCCATGTGTAATTTCTTAATGGGTAACCAAATCATTACATCGAAGTCTTGGACTTCAAAGACATGAAAATCAAGGCAGAACTCGATGTTCTTGTGTCTTATAGACACATTTTGTAAAATCCCATATCTTTCCTTGATGTTTCCATAGGAGTCTCTGAAGGATGTTCTTCTTGGAGCCTAGGGCAGATCACCCAAAATGGCTAAAGCACAATTCTCGAAAATGATATTGGCTCCAACTGTGGGATTATAAAGGATGTTCACCATTACCCCTCAAATAAGACACTGAATGGTTATTGGGGGTGAGTTTACCCGAATTATTTCAGGTGAAAGCTCAATCTCCGCCATCCATTCCCCACTCATGATTGAGGTCAACTCCTTGATCGTTTCGTGAAGGAATTTTCCTTTAGGCGGATCAAGGAGCGAGGGATGTAATGATGGTTTCCTTCCATTACAATACTTCGAGGCATTCCTAAAATCTTCAAAAAGATCTTCCTCAAAGCACAATGGAAACTTCAAAGGTTGAATTTCTTCTTTCTTTGGTGTCTTTGGTTCGGACGAGGATTTCATTGTCATAACTTAATATGAACATGGTATGGGTTCCGGAGTGACTATGGGGGAATCCTCATGTCTCGATCCGGCTTCCTCTTGAAGAGGTTAATTAAGACCGACGATGAAGGATGTATTTTCTAGAATGCGTTCTAGAATTTCCCTTCCTTCATTTGATGTCTTATGGAGGAAAGAGCCTCCATCCGTTATGTCGAGGTATAGGGAAGAATCCTTGTCAAGCCCGAAACAAAAATGTTCTAATAACACATGTTTGGAAATGGACAAGTCTGGGCCCGATTTGGTTAGCAATGAGAATCTAGCCCAGGCTGCACCTATAGATTCCTTCTCGGTTTGCTGAAAGTTGAGATTTTTTCTTCGTAGAGAGGCAACTTGGGAGAGTGGAAAGAATGCAAGATAAAAATTGCCTCAAATTTCATTCTTTTTTCCATCTGCACTCCCAACAGTATGAGTGTACCACTGCTTCGTTCTTCCCTTGAGGGAAAAGGGAAACAATTTCCACTTAAGGGTTTCTTGGGTCATGCCCTTGGTTAGAAGGCATGAACACAATTGCTCAAACTCCCGCAGGTGATCGTAGGGATTCTCACAATCCATCCCTGAGAAGGATTGCTCCCGAACCATGGCTATAAATCCAGGGTAGAGTTCATAGCTAGTTGAGCAAATGGGACCCGCCAAAGGCAGAGACTCATAGAACTCACCCTTAGGAGCAGATAGAGAAAGAATGGTGGGTTGCTTCATAGTTTAGATGGTTGAAAGATAAGGAATAAACATAAAAAAATAGATATGAGGGTGAACAATGTTTGAATATCAACAACAACCGTTCCCTAGCAACGGCACCAGAAATGCTTGTTGACGGCTGGTACGTCACAGATGAAAATCCGCAAGCGCACAGAGAAACTGGTGTAGCACTTCCCTAAAGAGTATTGCCAAGGGTATCAAATACAAGGAATTTGGTTGCTAATCTTCTAACTAGTTCACCCAAGGACACAAAGCTTGGTGGTAGGCAAGGGATACAGTGAATTTCATAAGAGAAGGGGTTCTAATTCAAAGCAACTTGATCAGTAGCATCTTGTATTGGGCACAGGCTTACGCTGATCTGCCAGGCGACTCCCGCCAAGAGCCTATGTCGTAGTCAAACATGGAGGATTACAACTAAAGGATTTGGCTGTCACCACCTACTGCCTACCTCTACAACTCGTGGACTATGAGATAATCAAAGGTAACGTCAAGCCTAGACACCACGCCTATGCCATTGATTACTTTCCAAAGCTCTATAGCAAAGACTAGGGCCTCTAAATGAATAGAGCAATGAACAAACAAGCAACTAAGGAATTAACTTACTTTAATTAAATAAATGAACTCAAATGGAAATCATGTACCTTACTTGAGATGGAAAGAACTGTCGAGGTACAAAGGTGGATGAAAGTGCATCTAGGACTCCCTTGTGGGTTTTGGATGATTTATGACAAGCAATTGGGATCCTAACCTCCTTGTTGAGATGAGTGCAGGCTTATGATAGAAAAATGAAAAAGTACAAAAAAAGAAGGAAGAATGAGGAGCAAAGTGGAAATGAGCTCAAGGAAGAAGAGTAGTAGATTATTGTGTATGGAGTGTGTTAAGGAAACACATCCCAATAGCTCAACCACATTTAAACACACACATTGCACAAAGTTACACAGGACGGGACTAGTCCGACAGACACCGAACTAGTCTGATATCCTTTCTGACTAGAATCGGACTAGTCCTCCCCAGTGCGGACTAGTCCTCAAAACACTTCAAAAGTCACACAAAATCGGACAAGTCTGATCACATCCGGACTAGTCCGATATTCTTTCTGATCCAAATCGGACAAGTCCGATGTATGCACGGACTAGTTTGAAATACCCTCTGATATGAATCGGACAAGTCCCCCAAGTGCGGACTTGTCATCCTATACACTTAGGGTTTCACATAACCGGACAAGTCTGATGGCTATCGGACTAGTCCAAAGATTTCCAGTAGCGAAATCGGACAAGTCCGCTCCTAGCCGGACTAGTCCGATATTTCGGGACACTTAGGGTTTGCTACACTCAGCACACCGGACTAGTCCGGTGACCACCACCGACTAGTCCGAACTTTCTGAAACCTAATGGTCACTTTTAGAAACCCATATAAATAGAGTTGTATGGCCATATTTTCACCGCTCTCGAACCCTAGCGCTGTCACACCTCCCAAGAGCCTCAAAAACCACATCTCTCCACGAAATTAAGTGCAACAACGATAAATCCTTTGAGGATTCACTCTAGATCATTGGAGAGACACGTTCAACACAATTGAGCTCTTGGTTTGATTCTCTAACACACTCCTGCGTTTTAATTGTAATATTTTGAGTGTGTTTTGGTGGTATTTCGTGTTGTAATCCAAGGGAGCTCTCAACGTGTGGGAAGGCCCCTTTGAATTCGGTTATTTACCCCATTGTGATTAGTGGAACAGTATTGGCCTTCGTGGCGATCCGACGAGGGTAGGGTTGGAGAGGACCCGGTCCTTTTGTGGACTCCTCAACGTGGACGTAGGTTGCCTTCGTGGGAGCCGAACCACGGGATAAATCCTTGTGTCTTGTTCTAGGTGTTCAACATTCTTATTTATCAATATAACCTAGGGTTTCACTAATCATTGCTTATCTCACGTTGAATTGTTAATCATAAGATTTAATCTTGATATATAACATTGAAACCTTCATTTGATTCTATACTTCCGCTGAATACATAGTAGAATCAATCTAATCAATCAAATTTGATCAACTTAGTCCATGAACACCGGACTAGTCTGCACTTTATCGGACTAGTCCGATATCTCTGGTATTGAACTAGTTGTTAAGTGTTGCAGGATCTGACAATTTGTGAAAAGGCCTATTCACCCCCCCCCCCCTCTAGGCCACTTTCAATTGGTATCAGAGCAGGTTCTTCAAGAAAGAGTCTAACCACTCGAAGAGATCATGTCGGAGATGAAGGACATCCACAAAACCAACAACCAAGAGGAGGTTAACAACGACAAGACCCAAAAGATGGAGAAGTACCTCGAAGCCATTCAAGACTTCGAGGACAATGATGAGGACACGCTGGAGCTAAAGGCACTGCTCAGAAAGAAGGCACTTTCCAAAGGGAAAGTTAAAGTTGAAGAGAAGAAGAAGGGAAGTAGTCACACCGACTACTCCCGATATCCTTTTAACTATGATCGTCTAAATTCCAATAATAGTCATTACTTATCTATCCCACTTGGAAAAGCCCCACACTTTGATGGAAGTGATTACTTAATATGGAGGCAAAATATGAAATGCATTTGATTTCCCTCAATCCAAGTCTATGGCATGTTGTATGCACAGGGATAGATATTCCGGACGACGACGAAGAGCTCACCCCAAGCCAAGAGCAGGCAATTCATAGAAACGCTCAAGCCGTAGCAGTAATCACCTCCTCACTCAGTCGGGACGAGTTTACCAAGGTTGATGGACTCGAAATTGCTAAGGAGATATGGGATACACTACAAACTGCACATGAAGGTGACCGACATGTTCGTGAAGCAAAGATTGAGATGATCGAAGGCAAACTAGGAAGATTCGCAATTGAGGAAGATGAGTCACCTCAAGATATGTACAACCGATTGAAGACACTCGTCAACAAGGTTCGATCATATGGGAGCAAGAAGTGGAATGACCACGAGGTGGTAAAGCTCATCCTTAGAGCTTTTATGCCTTGCAATGTCACACTATGCTCCATGATTTGAGAAAGCCCCGGATACAAAAGGATGACTCCAGATGAATTGCTTGGAAAGATCATCAACTTTGAGATGATGGAAAAACAAGCAAAGCACGTCAAGGAAATTGCCGACCTCACCTCGGCAAAGAAGAAAGGGGTTGCCTTGAAGTCCACCCTCAAGCCCCTATCCAAAGAAGCTAGAGAAGCACAACTAGAGGAAGACAGTGACGACAAGATTAGTGAACTAGATGAAGATGACATGATATTATTCATGAAAAAGTTCAAGAGAATAATGAAGAAAAGACAAGGTACAAAATCAAGTGAAGGAAAGTACAAGGACAGAACAAAGGCAAAGTTGAGGCGGGCATGCTATAATTGTGGTGAGTACAACCACTTTATTGTTGATTGCCCGTACGAAGAGAACAAGAAGAAGACAAAAGAAGCCAAGCCTCAACCCAAGAAATTCTTCAATAAGAAGAAACAAGCCGAACAAGCTCACATAGGGAAGGAGTGGGACTCAAATGATGAGTCCTCATCATCCGAAGAAGAAGAGATGGCTAGCATAGCTATTGAGAGCACGTCTAAGAAGTCTACCCTCTTCCCTACACTCAGCACAAGGAAGGGAAATGGCACTTGCCTCATGGCAAAGGAAGGTAAATGCAAGGCCTATTCCTCCGGTAGATCTAAATGGGTGCTAGACAGCGGGTGCACCAACCATATGACCGGAGAAAGAAGAATGTTCGTGGAATATGAAGAGAATGAGGACCAAAATAAGGGCATCTACTTTGGAGATAATAGTCAAGGAAGGGTGCTCGGTACCGGTAAAATTGCTATATCATCTAAACACACACTTTCTCATGTTTTACATGTTGAATCCTTAGATTATAACCTGCTGTCCACATCTCAACTATGTGACAAAGGTTATAATTGCTTGTTCACTAACGAGGGTGTGTCTGTCTCTCGGAGGAGTGATGATTCCATTGCATTCAAGGGTATGTTGAAGGGAAAGCTTTACCTTGTTGACTTCAACAAGGATAAAGCCGAACTTGACACATGCTTGATTGCAAAAGCCAACATGGGTTGGCTGTGGCATAGACGGCTAGCGCATGTTGGTATGAGGAATCTTCAAAAACTCCTCAAGGGCGATCACATCCGCGGTTTGAAGGATGTTGTTTTTGAGAAAGACAGGCCTTGTAGCGCGTGCCAAGCCGGGAAGCAAGTTGGAGCACCTCATCCCGCAAAGAACGTCATGACTACAACAAGACCGCTCGAGATACTTCACATGGACTTATTTGGTCCAATTGCTTACATAAGCATCGGCGGTAACAAATATGGTTTAGTAGTTGTTGATGATTTTTCTCGCTTCACTTGGGTTTTCTTTTTGCATGATAAGTCAGAAACACAAGGATACTCAAGAAGTTCTTCAAGCGAGCTCAAAACGAATTCTCATTGACAATCAAGAATATTCGAAGCGGCAACGACACGGAGTTCAAGAACACAGAAGTAGAAGAGTACCTTGATGTAGAGGGCATCAAGCACGAATTTTCAGCGCCATATTCCCCACAACAAAATGGGGTTGCCGAAAGGAAGAATCGAACACTCATAGAGATGGCAAGAACAATGCTCGATGAGTACAAGACATCGGATCGATTTTGGGCAGAAGCGATTAACACCGCTTGCCACGCTGTAAATCGACTTTATCTTCATCGACTACTCAAGAAGACATCCTATGAGCTACTCACCGGTAAAGAAGAAGCTCCTTGTCAAGCATTGAAGAGAATGGCTCTAGGTGAGGTTCGACCACAAGAGCCACCTCCACACGTACATGAGGGCGATGAACCACAAGAGGAGATCAACGATCATGGGGGAGCTTCAACACAAGATCAACCACAAAGATACCAAGATAATCAACAAGTCAACGAAGGCAATGACTCAGGGGGAGAAGCAGATAATCATGAAGATACAACTCCTCAAGTGCCACACCCAAGAGTACACCAATGCGTCCAAAGGGATCACCCAATCGACAACATCATCGGTGACATCCAAAAGGGAGTAACCACTAGATCTCGCATAGCTAACTTTTGTGAACTCTATTCGTTTGTATCCTTTTTGGAACCATGCAGGGTTGAAGATGCATTGAAATATTCGGACTAGGTGGTGGCAATGCAAGAAGAACTGAATAACTTCAAGCGGAACGAAGTGTGGGAACTTGTGGCAAGACCCAATGCAAACATTGTCGGCACCAAGTGGGTCTTCCGCAACAAACAAGATGAACACGGGGTGGTGACAAGGAACAAGGCACGACTTGTGGCCAAAGGGTACTCACAAGTCGAAGGTTTGGATTTCGATGGAACTTTTGCTCCAGTAGCTAGGCTTGAATCTATTAGAATATTACTTGCATATGCTACTCACCATGATTTCAAGCTGTATCAAATGGATGTGAAAAGCGCCTTCCTCAATGGACCAATCAAGGAAGAGGTGTACGTGGAGCAACCACACGGATTTGAATATGAAGAGTTCCCCGACCACGTGTTTAAATTGCGTAAGGCTCTCTATGGCCTCAAACAAGCTCCTAGAGCTTGGTATGAGTGTCTTAGATATTTCTTAATTGAAAATGGCTTTAAGATTGGCAAAGTAGACTATACACTGTTTACAAAAAATTTTGATGATGATCTTTTTATTTGTCAAATTTATGTTGATGATATAATCTTTGGGTCAACTAACCAATCTTTTTGTGAAGAATTTAGTAAAATCATGACAGACAGGTTTGAAATGTCAATGATGGGAGAGTTAAAGTACTCTTTGGGGTTCCAAGTGCGGCAACAAAAGGAAGGGACTTTCATAAGCCAAACCAAGTACACGCAGGACATACTTAAGAAGTTTGGTGTGGACAAGGCAAAGCCCATGAAGACCCCCATGGCAACAAATGGCCACTTGGATCTCAATGAAGATGGACCTAACGTCGACCAAAATGTATATCGCTCCATGATTGGATCTCTACTCTATTTATGTGCATCTAGGCCAGACATTATGTTGAGTGTATATTTGTGTGCAAGATTTCAAGCCAACCCTAAAGAATTTCACTTGACAGCCGTAAAAAGGATCTTGAGATATTTAGTTCATACACCCAACCTTGGTCTTTGGTACCCAAAAGGCTCAAAATTCAATCTCATCGGTTATTCCGATGCAGATTATGTCGCGGTGCAAAGTAGATAGAAAAAGCACTTCCGACACATGCCAATTCCTAGGGAGATCCTTAGTTTCTTGGTCCTCCAAGAAACAAAATTCCATTGCCTTATCCACAGCCAAAACGGAGTATGTTGCAGCCGGGAGTTATTGTGCTCAACTCCTTTGGATGCGACAAACTCTAAGGTATTATGGTTACACTATGAACCATATTCCACTCCTTTGTGACAATGAGAGTGCCATCAAAATTGCCCACAACCCAGTTGAGCACTCCAGAACTAAACACATAGATATAAGACATCACTTTTTGAGAGATCATGCCATGAAAAGAGACATAGCTATTTCCCATGTCAATACCCAAAAGCAATTGGCCGACATATTCACCAAGCCACTTGATGAAAAATGCTTTTGCGAACTCCGAAATGAACTAAATATCCTTGATGCTTGGAGTGTGGCTTGAAATATTGCATACCTATATGAATTCTTCAAATATGTTGTTTTGGATTGTGAAAATAATCTCTCTCATTTTTCTCCGAAAAACTATGTCAATTACTAGATCTTGGTGAATTATGATCATTGCTTTATTGTTGTATGCTTACTGATCATATTCATCAAGATTATCTGATGTGTTTTGCCTCTCTTTTCTCTAAATATGTACCTTCAAATATATATGAATGGGCTACAAATTTTTGCCTGGTGACCACGGACTAGTCCGTGGTTGCCCGGACTAGTCTGCCTATGCAGACCAGTCTGTAGAGTGTCGGTTAGGCCGGACTAGTCCAGTAGACAACAGACTAGTCCGATAGAGCCCCTGGAAAAGTTCGGACTAGTCCGGTCATCTACAGACTTGTCCGATTTTTCGTGTCCATAACACTAGCCGCCGCTAAACCCTAAATCCCTCACCTCCACTCTTGCCTCACGCACTCTCTCTCTTCGTGCTCGAGCCCCCAAGGCGATTTCTTGATTTCTCCATCAGAACTTCACAAGTTTGGGTGGGATTTGATCGACATTGCATCGGGACTAAAGCTCTTGGACTAGTCCGACCTTCAACGTCCTCTTCTTCCAGCTCCAGTCGATTTCTTCGGTAATCTTTCACCCTAACCCTAGAAATCCTGAATTCCTTCATTGTTGATCAAATAGCCTAGCATATTTCACTATATACATGCCTCCCTGATGTATTACGTTTATGCTACACCTGTTATGCATTGGGAATCACCATTTGTCTAGTTTCCTAGGTTTTGAGTTTGAATACCAGACTAGTCCGGTCCATGCACGGACAAGTCCGATATCCCGGACTAGTCTGTGCCTGGACACTGGACAAGTCCGACTTTTCTGAACTCAAAACCTATCTTTTCAATTCCTCAATGCAAGTCCTTGATATACTTTCACACCTATGCCTTGTACCATTCATTCTCAATCAAGCCTCTCATTCTCAGGTCATGTCGAGCTCAAACGATGAAGTTTCCGATTTTGAGGCCGAGATGGACCATGAGATGGCACCTCGAACCTCAACGAGTCTCGACAAGAAGCTCCAAGAGAGACCTACCAAGCCAGCTCTGTCTCCTCCACAGGTTCAGAGGAAAGTGAGGGCGAAGAAGCCGGCCTCCAAGGTGCCAGCTTCTAGGACTACCACCGGTGGTGGTCCTAGCTCGGCAAGTGCCTGCCAAGCAAAGGGCAAGGGCAAAGGGATTGCTACGGGTCCAGTTGGCCCGTTGAAGCTACATGCTCCGAGGGAAGGGGTCCGGGACCCCACTAAAGAGAAGTTCAATGGAAAGGGCAGCGACTCAGCTGCAAAGCTCAGGAGCATAGATTGCTATAGTCATCCAAAGCAGGCTGCAGATGGAAGATTCTGGAGCAATTTTCATGCTGACTATTACAGGGCTGTTTACCTACAGATGAAGACACCAGTGGTGCGCATTCAGTGGATTGACTGGGCACATCTTGAGAAGAAGAGATGCTCTGCATTTGATGAAGTGATTGCAGCAGCTGAAAACCATGGCTTGAAGGACCTCTTTTTCTTCAAGTACAATTGGAATGATGAAGTGGTGGCTCAGTTCTATGCCACTTGTTACTTTGCAAGCGATGAAGAAGAGAGAGTGACTTGGATGACTCATGGATCCAAGTACACTATCACATATGAAGAATTTGCCAGGATGTTGCATCTTGACACCTCAAGCAATGACTATGCGATTATTCACAATGTTGGTGTCATCGAGAAGGGAAAGATGAAGTTTCTCTATGAGCCCAAATCAAAGTTCATCCCTCCTTCCACGAAGAACATGAAGCCATTCTTTGTGGTGCTAAACAGAGTCTTGAGGAAGACAATAGCTCCTAAGGATGGGGATGCAGGGAGTGTTCAAGGATACCTCAGAACTCTGATGAGGGTCATAAGCAAAAACCGCCCATTTGATGTGGTGGAATACATTTGTAATGACATGGTGAACATATCCTGCACTCCTAACAGATCATGTGGCTATGCCCCTTATCTCATGTACATGATTGAGAAAGTCAAAGGGATCGAGTTTGTCAAAGATGTGAAGCACACACCTCTGAGGCCTCAGAAGCCTCAACAAGTTAATGTCCAGGCTGCTCCCTCGCCGGCCTCCAGCCCTGAGGCACCAACGAAAACAAGAGAAGATGCTAGTGCTGCACCTGCTGGTAGGGTAGTCCCTCAGAAAGGATCAGCTAGTGGGATCCTTAAATATCTAGCTGCAATCTTTGCCTCCTGCAAGAAGGCCAAAGTGAAGGCCCACAAGCTTAATCAGAAAAGAAAGGAGGACATGAGGTACATCAAGGCAAATGTAAAGCAAATTTGCCAGAAGTTGGAGATCGACCCCATTGGATCTCCAGTGATCTCTGAAGACTCCAACCCAGACTTCGCTGAGCTCGGGCCCTTGACCCCCTCCAAGCTTGCCTACTTTGGCGTTGGGTACTCGAGTACCTCCGCACCTCCTCCTCCTCCTCCTCATCAAGCTGAAGATGAAGATGATGAAGACGACGATGAGAGGACCGACAGCAAAGAGTGAAGACCCTAGGACCCTCCTTTCCTTCTTTTTGGTGTCTTGATGCCAAAGGGGGAGAGATTGAGGGGGAGTCTTAGTATTAGCTATAGTTTGCGAGGAGAGAGTTCTATGTTTTTCCTTTTACCTCTTTTGTGGCTTGTAATGATTTCACAATGATCTTATGTAAATTATGGTTCTGTGATGCAATAAGTTAATACTTTGAGTAGTATTTATGAAAACTGTGATTTTGCTCTAGAATGTCATATATGCCTGCTATTTAGTAATTAATGTCAATTGTATCATTATCAATGTTTCAGTATACTTAGTCATGCATCCCACCATAAAGAATGCACATATGGATAATACTTTTCACTGCTTGATGTATTTTGGATTTATATGTGCATACTTTATGAAAATCTCAATTTTTATCACAGTTTGTGAAATCTCAATTGGTTGTCATCAATCACCAAAAAGGGGGAGATTGAAAGTGCATCTAGGACTCCCTTGTGGGTTTTGGATGATTTGTGACAAGAAATTGGGATCCTAACCTCCTTGTTGAGATGAGTGCAGGCTTATGACAGAAAAATGAACAAAGTACCAAAAAGAAGGAAGAATGAGGAGCAAAGTGGAAATGAGCTCAAGGAAGAAGAGTAGTAGATTATTGTGTATGGAGTGTGTTAAGGAAACACATCCCAAGAGCTCAACCACATTTAAACACACAAATTGCACAAAGTTACACAGGACCGGACTAGTCTAACAGACACCGGACTAGTCCGATATCCTTTCTGACTAGAATCGGACTAGTCCTCCCCAGTGCGGACTAGTCCTCAAAACACTTCAAAAGTCACACAAAATCGGACAAGTCCGATCACATCCGGACTAGTCCGATCACATCCGGACTAGTCCAATATTCTTTCTGATCCAAATCGGACAAGTCCAATGTATGCATGGACTAGTCCGAAATACCCTCTGATATGAATCGGACAAGTCCCCCAAGTGCGGACTTGTCATCCTATACACTTAGGGTTTCACATAACCGGACAAGTACGATGGCTATCGGACTAGTCCGAAGAATTCCAGTAGCGAAATCGGACAAGTCCGCTCCTAGCCGGACTAGTCTGATATTTTGGGACACTTAGGGTTTGCTACACTCAGCACACCGGACTAGTCCGGTGACCACCACGGACTAGTCCGAACTTTCTGAACCCTAACGGTCACTTTTAGAAACCTATATAAATAGAGTTGTACGGCCATATTTTCACCACTCTCGAACCCTAGCGCCGTCACACCTCCCAAGAGCCTAAAAAACCACATCTCTCCACGAAATTAAGTGCAACAACGATCAATCCTTTTAGGATTCACTCTAGATCATTGGAGAGACACATTCAACACCATTGAGCTCTTGGTTTGATTCTCTAACACACTCCTACATTTTAATTGTAATCTTTTGAGTGTGTTGTGGTGGTATTTTGTGTTGTAATCCAAGGGAGCTCTCAACGTGTGAGAAGGCCCCTTTGAATTCGGTTATTTACCCCATTGTGATTAGTGGAAGAGGATTGGCCTTCGTGGCGATCTGACGAGGGTAGGGTTGGAGAAGACCCGATCCTTTTGTGGACTCCTCAACATGGACGTAGGTTGCCTTCGTGGGAGCCGAACCACGGGATAAATCCTTGTGTCTTGTTCTAGGTGTTCAACGTTCTTATTTATCAATATAACCTAGGGTTTCACTAATCCTTGCTTATCTCACGTTGAATTGTTAATCATAAGATTTAATCTTGATATAATCTGATATATAACATTGAAACCTTCATTTGATTCTATACTTCCGCTGCATACATAGTAGAATCAATCTAATCAATCAAATTTGATCAACTTAGTCCGTGAACACCGGACTAGTCCGCACTTTACCGGACTAGTTCGATATCTCTGGTATTGAACTGGTTGTTAAGTGTTGCAGGATCCGACAATTTGCGAAAAGGCCTATTCACCCCCCCCCCTCTAGGCCACATTCAGTGTAGAGGGTTCGACAAGCTCGAACCCTATCCTTAAATGGAAGAAGCCCAACAAGCCGGAACCTCCTCCTCCTCCTCTTTTTCACCCTCTCCCAATTTTCTTAGCACTTGGGTAGCGCTACACCTTTGGAGTGGAGTACTAGACTCAAGCTTTTGGTGTGTGGAGTGAGGGATCCCCCTACCCTCTATTTATACCCTCCAAATGTCCGCTTGGTGGTAGAAAATGCAAGGGAATCAGTCGCCATCGTGATCTCCAAGCCGTGAGGAGCCAACATGTGGTGATTGACCGTGTTTAACACGTTTACTACTTCCGGTCGAACCCTGACTTCGGCCGAACCCCCCCAACCTAGCGCCGAAACTTCTCTGTGACACTGTTATGTGGGCTGTCATCATGGGTATGAGTGATTCCAGTGATTTTTAGTTGGTTTTCTTCTCCGAGTGGGCCCATGTATCCTTGTGCTTGCATCTGATTGGTCAAAACGTGTTTTTCTTGGATTGGTCCTTGTAAATACCTCTAATTATGGGCATAATTCACCTGCATACGAAATTACACCAACACTTGTGGAAATAGTTAGTAAATAACTGCTACTAATATGTTGGTTGTCCAATCCATATCTTTTATGCAAGGATTTGACGGTCCGATTTGGCAATTAAGGACCGTCAACAGTTAGGTTGATGATGAGCCAAACTGATCTTCCACTATCCTTCTGGGGTTTTCCTCTTGAAACTACTGCATTTACACTAAACAGAGTTCAAACTAAGTGTGTTGAGAAGACACCATATGAGATGTGGACTGGAAAACACCCCGGATTGTCTTTCCTCAAAGTTTGGGGGTGTGATGCTTATGTCAAACGTTTGACGTCAGAGAAACTCACTCCCAAATTAGACAAATGCTTCTTTGTGGGATAAAGTTTATAATAAAACAGAGGGTAAAGTTTTTATCGCTCGCAATGGTATCTTTTGAAGAAAGAGTTTCTCTCAAAAGGAGTTAGTGGGATCAAGGTGCATCTTGAAGAAATTAGGAAATATCTAAAAATCTTTCAGCACCCACTGATCCTATACATGATGTACAAGATGTTGTGCGATTAGTTGATGAAACACCAGCCCATGATGGTCTACAAGGGCACGTCGTGCGACTGGAAAGTTAACGCTTCTAACCACGGAGCAACATGACATGATATTGTTGGAAAATAATTAGCCCACATCCTATAACGAAGCAATGAAGGGACCCAACTCCGAGAAGTGGCTTGGAGCCATAGAATCCAAAATTCAATCCATGCACGAAAATCAAGTTTTGAACTTGGTTGATCTAATCGAAGGTGCGAAACCTATCGATCCTAAATGGATTTCAGGAAAAATGACATGGATAGAAATGTTCACATCTATAAAGTGTGATTGGTGGTAAAAAGTTTCAAAACAATTCAAGGTATTGATTATGATGAAACTTTCTCACCCGTCGCAATGCTAAAGTCTGTTCGGATTCTCCTAGCAATTGCTGCATATTTTGATTATGAAATATGACAGATGGATGTCAAAACAACCTTTCTAAATGGAAGTCTGACTGAGGATATGTACATGACACAACCTGAGGCTTTTGTCGATCCTAAAAATGCTAGTAAAATATGCAAACTTCAAAAGTCTATCTATGGATTGAAGCAAGCATCTCGGAGTTAGAATGTACATTTAATGAAGTTGTCAAAGGGTTTGGTTTTATAACGAATGTAGAAAGAACCTTGTATTTACAAAGAAGTTTAGTAGGAGCGCTCTTGTATTTCTGGTCCTATATGAAGATGACATATGATCGATCAGAAATGACATTCCAATGCATGATATTGTTAAATCCTCATTAAGAAAAAGTTTCATAATGAATGATTTAGGAGAGGCAGCGTACATTTAGGGCATAAAGATCTATAGAGGTAGATCTAAAGGCTAATTGGATTAAGCCAAGATACATATATTGACAAGATATTGAATCGGTTCAATATGCAAGATTCCAAAAAAGGATTCTAAGCAAGAGTCTGTGTCCTTCGACACTTGATGAGCAAAAGAAGATGAGAGGGATTCCTTATGCTTCGGCTATCGGATCCATCATATACGCTATGCTATGTACACGCCCAGATGTATCCTATGCTCTAAGCATCACGAGGAGGTATCAATCAGATTATGGTGAGGCTCATTGGACCATTGTAAAAAAACATCCTTAAGTACTTGAGAATAACTAAGGACATGTTCTTAATGTTTGGATGTGATGAAGAGCTCATTTTAAATGGTTACACGATGATAGATTCCAAACTGATAAGGATGATTATATGTCACAATCCAATTTTGTATTCTGCCTCAATGGAGGGGCAGTGAGGTGGAAAAGTTCCAAGCAAGATACAGTAGCAGATTAACCGACGGAGATGGAGTATATTGCAGCTTCTGAAGCCACAAAGGAAGCTATTTGGATCAGAAAAATTATTTTTGAAGGGTGTTATTCCAAGTACGTCTGGTCTTGTGGATCTCTATTGTGACAATAGTGGAGCCATCACACAAGCAAAGGAGCTAGGTCAAACAAAAGATCCCAACACATACAAGACGCTATCACCTCATTCGAGAGATCATCAATCGAGGTGATGTGAAGATATGCAAGGTGCACACAGATTTAAATGTTGCAAATCCGTTGACAAAGCTTCTTCCACAATCAAAGCATGAGGCACACACGATATCTATGGTATTAGATACTTATACTAGTGATCATAGTGTGTAGTGGGAGACTTGTGTTATAACTACGTGTTGGTCATATGCCCAAGTGGCAATCATAACAATTCAGGTTAAGGTCTGTTGGATATTTGATCCATAAGCAATTAGGATACTAATGGGCCTGCGACCTAAAAGCCCAATAGTACACCTATAAATATGAGGGGTAGGGTTAGGGGCTGATGACTCCACCACGTGACAGCCCTAGCCACTACCCCTCGCAGGCCTCACGCCGAGACCCTTGCCGCGCACGCGGTGCTAGCACACCGGCGCATGGCATTCTTCCTTGTACATGTGGACTTTGTGGAGGTGCTACTACTACTGCTGCGCTGATCGGCTATGATGAATGTGATCGTCTACCCGCTGCCGTGATGAGGATGAGGAGGAGATAAATGAGATCGTCTACTCCCCCAACACTGACACACGTCTACATTCCGCTACACTGCACATCTAGTGGTAACGATCTATGACCTCTGTACTCGCATGTTTCCTGGGTGATGCGGTCGAATTGCTAGAGTAGCGTACCGCTGATTTCCCAACAGCGGCACCAGAGCCGACTTGCGTAGTTTTTAGTCTGGATCTTGTTAGTAGATGTGATCTACTGCAGACATGACGTAAGGGCCAGCCTATCCAACTTTCCGGCATTAGGATACGTTTAAGGTGTGTTCATACAATGAATTTTATAGCACAATTTTTGGGGTTTGGAATTGGTTAGAGTAGATTGCGATCGTATATGACTAAAGGATCAGTTCGTGCTCCTTCTCTACTGTGTGCGCAACCTGTCCTTACCGGCTGGAATCACCACCGGGACTAGTTGCGTACATAGCTAACAAATTGAGCTAACAGTGGCATGGTCACGAGTCGCAATCTTCTCATGAATAACCAGTCACATTAAAAATTGAGGCATTCTAATGACTTGGATTCGTGTTGATTTGATCAATCCGATGAGATTTTTCATAGTGATTTCATAGATACAATCTATGTAATTCTGTTTGGTGTTCAGAGCATTGTGTGCGCAATGCTGAAGTCTGTTCAAATTCTCTTAGCAATTGCTGCACATTTTGATTATGAAATATGACAAATGAATGTCAAAACAGCCTTTCTCAATGGAAGTCTAACTGAGGATGTGTACATGACACAACCTGAGGGTTTTGTCAATCGTAAAAATACTAGTAAAATATGCAAGCTTCAAAAGTCCATCTATGGATTGAAGCAAGCATATCGGAGTTGGAATCTACGTTTTGATAAAGTTGTAAAAGGGTTTGGTTTCATCAAAAATGTAGAAGAACCTTGTATTTAAGAAGTTTAGTGGGAGCACATATGTATTTCTGGTCCTATATGTAGATGACATATTATTGATCAGAAATGACATTCCAATACTTGTTGATGTTAAATCCTCATTAAGAAAAAAATTTCTCAATAAAGGATTTAGGAGAGGTAGGTACATTTTGGGCATAAAGATCTATAGAGATAGATATAAAAGGCTAATTGGATTAAGCCAAGATACATATATTGACAAGATATTGAATCGGTTCACTATGCCAGATTCCAAGAAAGGTTTCTTGCCAATGTCACATGGCACTACTCTAAGCAGGAGTCAGTGTCCTTTGACACTTGATGAACAAAAGAGGATGAGAGTGATTCCTTATGCTTCGGCTATTGGATCTATGATGTATGCAATGCTATGTACATGCCCATATGTATCCTATGCTCTAAGCATTATGAGCAGGTATCAATCAGATTATGGTGAGGCTCACTGGACCATTGTCAAAAACATCCTTAAGTACTTGAGAAGAACTAAGGATGCTTTCTTAGTGTTTGGAGGTGAAGAAGAGCTTGTTTTAAAAGGTTACACCGATGCCAGCTTCCAAACTGATAAGGATGATTCTAGATTGCAATCCGATTTTGTATTCTGCCTCAATGGAGGTAAAGTGAGCTCAAAAAGTTCCAAGAAGATACAATAGCAGATTCAACAAAGGAGGCAGAGTATATTGCAGCTTCTGAAGCTGCAAAGGAAGCTGTTTGGATCAAAAAATTGGTTTTTTAGTTGGGCGTTGTTCCTAGCGCATCCAGTCCTGTGGATCTCTATTGTCACAATAGTGGAGCCATCACACAAGCAAAGGAGCCTAGATCACACAAAAGATCCAAACATATACTACGACACTATCACCTCATTCGAGAGATCATCAACCGAGGTGATGTGAAGATATGCAAAGTGCACACGGATTTGAATGTTGCAGATCCGTTGACAAAGCCTCTTCCACAATCAAAGCATGAGGCGCACACGAGATCTATGGGTATTATGTGAGGACCGGGTCCGCACATTCCAGGAATCACAGAGGGTGGTGTCGTGCGATGCGGCACCCAACATCACACATGAAAAGAATACGACAAAATACAAAGTTTTATTTATATAAAAAGCAGAAGTATTTTACAATACTTAATATACAGCGGAAGATGATACTCATAGCTAAACTCTCAGCATAGCAATGATAAAGTGCAGCCGTCCAGCTTGGGGATGCTACACACTAGCAGCACACAAAAGATCATAGCGGTGTGCAGGGCTCCCACTCGGCGGTATACCCCGACGAGGGTATCGCCACATCTTCGGGCCCTTCCTCATACGTCTCACCTGCAAACAACTTAATATAGCAACCGTGAGCACGAAGGCCCATCAAGACTTAACCGTCTCACCTAAACATGGAACTCTACATGCAGGGATACTTAATATAGGAACAGATATAGCAGTAAATGACTCGCCTATATGTTGATCCTTAATTTTTCAAGTTATTAACAACAGCTTAAAGGTTCAATAAAAGTAACTATAAGGAACATATTCTATAACAACAATAGTTGCAAAGCAATTATAATTCAATACATCATATTCTTCTGGCTTCTTCAGTATTTACTACGTCACAACACAGTGAACAAGCGGTACTCAAATAACCACGAGGGACGGTGATTGCAATCAGTAGACACCCGGATAACACGTCACGTGCACCCGTGCACAAGGAGCATATCGTGCTCCTCACCACGTCATACGCAACAACCTTTCACAAGAAACTCAAACGCCGAACCGGTCCCACCATCACAGGCATAAGGTCCCTGCATGGAGCGTGTATGTGCCCGCCGGTAGATTTACACCTTGCTGCCCTCAACCCACCCCTACCGACAGTGGGCTATGCCTTGACACCTAAGTTATCAAGTTACATCGGTTTCCTGGGTTCGATATGCCCAGTATGCATCCGATACAGTTCAAACTTGTCCAGTAGGGCCGCACAAGGATCGGTCCTCAATCGACACAAGCAGGGCTATGCACGTGAGACCACGTCTTGCTGCCTCCCATCCCGCTGCTCGGTGTCCAATTCATATTCATAAACCATTCTTTGATAAACTCCATCCCATGTGATAAAATCCTATCTCACGAGTATATTACTCGTCTTCTACCGCATTCCTAAAACTATAGCATGGCATTTTCTACTCATCAAGTTGTAGACCTACCCAATACTCCATGGGATTTGTGGGTCATGCAAGTGGAGTTTCAATCACCTTAGCCCTAATGCACAAAATTCATCCTAGACATAAGTGATACAAATATAAACTTTGAAATAGCACTTAAATGCAAACAGGGCTTGTCTGGTTGCGAGTCAGAGGGAAAGTTAGCTTCTGGGAGGATGCTGTCCAAGGCCTCCGGCTCCTCCTCAATCTCGGTCACTATATGATATGCAATATATAAAGTACAAGAGTGATATTGAAACTATAGAAAAGATCTTATAACCACTGATCAGATAAGAAAAAGATTTTAAATGGCTTTGGGATTTTTACCGTGGATACTAGGTTCTAGGAGGAAGAACTGGACCAATAATTGGGGATGTTCAAGGGAGCTTTTGTCTCTAAAATTCCAACAATTAAAAGCCTTCTCTGAAATTTGGTATTAATCCTGGAGTTTTTCATGGCTAAACGTGGATGATTATGGTAGAGGAGGTTCTTCTGGTTCTGGGAAAATTTGTTTCATATTTTTCTGAGCTTTCTACATGGAGAAATTGATTTTACAAGTTTGCAAGAAATTCTGAAAATGTTTCTGTACTTTTTTATTTTTTCAATTGACATAGTTGATTTGAACATGGTTTGGTCCAGCAAATGAAGTCCAATGAACTTAGATTTTATACTGGAGATCAAGTGTTTTTTTAAGGATGTTCTGACAAAAAATTGGGAATTTTCCAATTAACAGTACATGGGTAATTAATTTCCCAAGCAGTTAGATCAAAGGAGTTAATTATGCAAATTCTTGTATTTTCATTTCCAACAAAATTGCACCACTGCTAAGTTGGGATCAATATGAGTCTACCAGAATTTATTTGGAATTATTTGAGCAAGGATGCTAGGAGTTATTGATTTTTGAAGTTGGCTCAATTTTTGGAATTAATTTCCAAAGGAAAAGTTTGGATAATCAAACCCACGTCCCACTTCATTTAAATGGGCCAATCACATTGGGGCCACACTGAGGGCCACAGGTTTAACCGCACAGCTGAACCGGATCTGAAGGCCACAACCGATCCTAACTAATTCACCGAGGCTGACAAGCGAGACCCGCCACCTTCTTCAACCTCGCGACGGAGGCGGCGCTCCTCGCCGAAACCGCGGTGGTGTGCGCCGGACATGCTGCATCGACCTCCTCTCGACTAAGCTGTGGCTGCCTAGCCCTAAAATCGGACGCGCAACATGCTCGGGAGGTCCAGACGAGTCGGCGATGGCCAGAGGCGAGCGCACAATGGCGGCGGTGGAACTAGGGTTCCGACGATGGTCGGAAATCCATAAATCAGGCTCAAACAACCGGGGAAACACTCCAAAATATTCCTTGGATCATGGTGAGTACGAAAATGGTTAGCAATAGGAGTGAAATGGTCCGAAACCTCAAGTCCGACGGTGGACCGACGAGTTTTCCTAAGATGGCTACAAAAACTCGAAATACTCAAGGTCCGGTTAATTGTTCTCACTGAGAATTGGTAGGCGTGTGCGCTATGAGGTATGTAACAATATCCATGAACGAATTAAAGGATGGTTGCACATAGAAAGTGAATTGAACGGAGAACCTAGCTAGTTCATGGGCAACGGTCGAAAGAAAAACTTGAATCATTTGCTCGATAGGGGATGAAACTAAGAACGGTTTTTACTGTGAGAAAGGTGGTGTCTCGGTGATCCTATTTGCTTCTGGGAGCAGATCGAGAGGTGGTCTATGGCGCCGGCGCAACAGGGAGGCAGCAGCGTTCTCATGGCAGCAGAACGGCAGCGTCGGGAAACTGCAAAAATACCGCATTGTAGCCAACGAAACAAAAGCTTGAGAAGGTAGAAGGAAGTCTTATGCACCACTTCACTGTTGGGGGCATGGCGAAACCTTGCTTCGCTCGGCCGGTAGAGTCGAGCGACGACGAGGCAGTGTTGTTTCATTTTTGCGGCGAGCAGAGGAGCGACGGTGGCATGGGGGATGAGTATGGACTAGGATACACGGTGGAAGGAGTATAAATCCCACTCTGGGTGCCATCAAGCTGCTTGCATGGTCGGGTGTCGGGCTGGCGCGCGGTGGCATCATTGGTCGGTGGGGAAACAGAGTCCAGCGTCGGTTCCCTCCACTGAGTCACTGAACTGCGGGTCCCACTGCCCTTTATCTCTATCTTCCCCTGATTAAGGAAATATCCTACCAACTAATATCCAAAATTCATGAAAATTTTCAGATAGTCTCAAAGAAATAGCTATAATTTGATTCTCAATTCAAAACTTTGAATTGATCAAGTTGCAATTGGAATTCAAATTTTCAATGGAATTCAATGTACACCTTGAATTAAATAGAATTTGAGCTCCAAGTTTTATGAAAATTGACAGGGATGCTAATTGGAATATTTGGAAGCTAATGGTGAACTCAATTTGTTATTTTGTCAAGTTTTGAACATGAGCTATTTTTAATTTTCTAAATTCCCTCTTGTAGGGTTTATTTTGTTTGATTTCTAAATTGCCATTTCAATTTATTTTTCCCCTTCACATTTTTAATTCTCCTCTCAGAACTTTGTACTCTGAATTTAGGGCTTCTACATATTAGATACTTACATTAGTGATTATAGTGTGTAGTGGGAGACTTGTGTCAAAGCTATGTTTATGTACTGTTAACTAAATTGTTATATGAGTAATCATTATTTACATTGATCATCAAATATGTGACTTATTCGTGAAACTTTGTTAATAGTAATGTTACTCTAAATGATCCCTAGTATATATCATTATATGAGATAACGATGTCACACAGACTAGCACATGTATTAATTGATGATCATGTTTCACGGATCATAGATATGGAGATATCAAATTAATAATGTGAACACATGTTAGTGAATATAGTGTTGGATTGACCCACTCCGAGACACTGCTATGATTGTTATTTCCATATGTGCCATCAGTTGGTCTTGAGTGATACACCTACTATATCCTTAGACTTGAGATCGTCAGTGTTTCTCACTGTGTGTAATTGTGTACTTTGAGACTACCAAACGCTACTCCATAACTGGGTAGTCATAAAAGTAGTCTTCGGGTACATAATGAAACATAGAATGAGATGTCTGCGGATCAAGATGGGATTTGCCCCTCCTTAATAACAGGAGAGATATCTCTGGGCCCCTCAAGATAGTTGGATTTGAAAGTGCATGGCCATGCAAAGGTGATTCAAGGTTAATCACAGTGACTTAAAGTTAGTTATGGAATGAATCCACTATTTGATCGAGTGAATGGTCGAGCTATCACAAGGATGACACGCACCTCGCCTTGAGCTTGACTGGTATCATGAGGCAAAGGGATTAACATGTTGAATGTATCTAGGTTCAACCGATTTGATTTTTATGTACATTCGGGAGTCAGTATGTCCTGTTAGGTATCTCTATTAACTGGTGGTTGGAAAAGATTTTTATTCACAACCGACTGCACATGAACCTAACGGGTCACACACTCATGGGGTTGGAATATCGAAAAGCTTGGCTAGATGATTGTCTCTAGTGCAAGTGGTAGATTGTTGGTGATATGCCCAAGAGGCAATCATAACAATTTGGGTTAAGGCCTGTTCATATTTGATCCATAAGCAATTAGAGTACTAATGGGCCTGTACCTAAAAGCCCATTAGTACGCCTATAAATACAAAAGGTAGGGGTAGGGGCTGATTACTCCACCACGTGACAACCCTAGCCGTCATCCCTAGAAGGCCTCACGCTGAATCCCTTGCTGCGCGCATGGTGGTGGCACACCAGTGCACGACATTCCTCCTCGTAGGTGTGGACTCCTTGGAGGCACTGCTGCTACTGCTGTGTTGATCGGCTACAGTGACATGATGACGTTGCTGCCGTGATGAGCACAAGGAGGAGACTGTAGGATCGAAGAGCACGTGAAAAGCTACCAGAGGGGGGGTGAATGGTATATTTAAAAATCTTACGCAGCGGAAACAATTAAACCCCAACCCTTTCGGCAGAAAAACGATCTCTTAAAGAAATCGTGTGTGAGACTAATCTAAATGTGTTTCACCATGACAAAAGTGATATATATCAGAGAGAATTAAGTCACGAAGACAACACAAAAGTAATCACTCAAATCCGTCGAGAAAAACTCAAGCTATGATCGAAAGATCAATCAAGGTCAATCTGCCCTACCCGAGAAAAAACAGTTCTGGAACGCTCCAAAGAAACTCGTGTAGATCATAAACCACAAATCCAATGACCGTGAAATTTTGACATATGATAGATAATCAATTTCTGAAGACAACCCAAAAAGAATCACGTCAATTGGATCTGTAAAACTCGAGTTACGATAAAACCACCGACGAAAGGTAGTGCTGTCCAGAAACTCGACGAGTAAAACTTATCTGGAACAAGTCGGACAAACAAGGCACAAAAGTTCCTTCAAACTACGAATTTTATTCAATAGAACACAAGAGGAACAGCCCCAAAGTCGTGCACCATGAGCTCTGGGCTCCCTTGCTTATATAACCAGCCCTTAGGCCAACCCAATATCAACTAGGACTCTAATCCTACTCAGATCACGAATCGTAACTTTCCATAACTGCTCAAGATTCTTCTATACGCAGATAGAAGCAATCTTAAGACTTTCAAACACCTTAGCAATGTATCCCACATTCCTAAACAACTCAAATTCGTGACCCACATGAAATCCTATCATAACCAACTCAAATCTTTCCATATTTGAGTCAAACCCGACTCAGTCGCAGCCTGAGTCCATAACCTAGTCGGTTGGACCTTTTCGACCAACTCTTTACGTCCACATCTCTTCATCACGTCTCGGAACCATGTAGCCACGTCCATGCACTTCTTGCACATGTGCAAACATCTTCCAATGACATCCACGATACCTTCATATGCATTGTTCTTGATTCAATCATGCCGCGCAACCTCCTGATCAGCTCAACCACAATTCCTACTGAATTTGGTTGTTGGAACCTCATCTCCTCCCTGAGACTAGTCCAATGGATCCCGTCACCAGCCATGTCTTGAACTCAAGCAACACCTGCACATGAATAAACAACCAATCCATACGAGCCCAAGTCCTCGACTTGACTCAAGTTAGTTCCGAACACAACACCTTACGTGAGAACCTCACATAAGCATGTTGCAAAGCATAGCAAAACAATATCATCCATATAACCAAAACGCACCAAAAACTTAGCAAATGAATACTAAGTAATCTTTCCAATCATGTAAAGCAAGTACGAAACATTGCAAATGAAAAGCAGAAGCACTGCAGTCAAGTTCCGGACCTTGCCAGAGCAATCCGGACCTTGAGCCGGAGCTAACAAAAGCTAGTAGAACCTAGCGCCGGAGCTTACCAAACTAGTACAACCAAGCTCCCGCCGGAGCTTATAAAACTAGCAGGACCTTGCGCTGGAGCTAACCGGAACTAGTCGGAACTAGTAATCCCAAAAGCCGGAGCTAGAAAAATCAACTCGGAGCTTAGCAAAAACATGTCGGAGCTATCAAAGACATGCCGGAGCTAAAGACAAAACTTCACCGGAGCTGACCGGACCTATCATCGAACGTAACCGGAGCTACCCAAAACAAGCCGGACCTACCGTCGGACCTTGCTGTAGCTCAGAGCTAGAGTCGGACCTTGATAAAAAGGTGTTTTGGTGATATTCAAAACTTTTATCATCAAAGCCAAGTGTATTCACTACAAGCCAATGTATTCAGCACACATATGTCTTACAATCTCCCCCTTGATGAATGCATTGGCAACACCATTTAAAATCCGAACATTGGTTATTCACATAAAAGTTTTGAAGGAAATTTCTCCCCCTTTGTAAATCAAAAGTAAAATGAGAAGAAAAATTATCCCATATTATCTCTACCCCTTTATTATCTCTCCTTATGCACATATTCTCTTTCTCTTCATGCTTATCTCTTCCCCTTTGACAATGTATTCAGCAAGTCATGAGCATATAAACAAATTATCTCTCCTCCTTTAGTTGTTATGAGCATATTATAACAAATACATATAAACAAAGCTCATCCAAGTCATACTATCAAGTACCTTATATTATCACATCAATGAAATACATAAAGTACTGTAAGCCATGCTAGAGATCAAATGTAATTTTCAATTTAAGCAAGTCATGATCTCACAAACTTAACTATTTCAAAATCTGAAAGCATGACACTAGTTGCTGCATTTTATTATTTTTCAAAGCATAAATTTAGATCATATGATATTTGCAAGAGATTATATGCGCATCTGCCTTATTCTAGCCAACCAAGCCAAGCCTATGTCATTTGACAATCAGAAGCTTAAGGACATGGTTTTAGTCATACACAACTTCTTCCAAGTTCATATCTAAGTGCAATGACAAGCCATCTCAAAAGAAGAAGTGCGATGCATGCATATTCTCTTGATCTTTTCTCAATTTATATTTGTTCATAAAAACTCAACATGTGAGTTGATTACTTGATTAATTCTTTATGATTAAAAGCATTTGTGAGCATGCAACAGGTTCAAAACAGCAAGAAAGTTCGACCATGAACATATTTAGTGTAAGTAATTATTCCAATTACTAGACATGGCAAAAACTACAAAATGTATAACACGAGTAATGTAGTAAGAACTTCAGCATGTAAAAGGAATCACAAAGTCATATATGTATGAAATACTATGCTCATATTATTTTAATTTCAGATTCACACATATATTTCCCAAGTTTCAAAAACTCCCCCTCAATTTAAGCCATGAGGATGCATAACCCCTATTTCACTACGAATGTAACAAAAACGAGTGAAATCCAAAGGTTTTGTAAAAATGTCAGCCAATTGTTGTTCGATATCTACATGGTGAAGCACAATGTTTCCTTTTTCAACGTTATCTCAGAGAAAGTGATACCTAATGTCAATGTGCTTAGTTCTAGAATGTTGCACGGGGTTTTTAGCAATGCAAATGGCACTAGTGTTATCACAGAACAGTGGAACACTATCTAGATCAACCCCATAGTCCTTAAGTGTTTGAACAATCCAAAGAATTTGTGAGCAAGCACTAGCAGCAGCTACATATTCAGATTCGGCTGTGGATTGTGCAACTAAATTTTGTTTTCTAGAGGACCAAGCGACAAGAGAATTACCAAGAAAATGACAAGCACCGGAAGTACTTTTCCTATCAATCCTACAACCCCCAAAATCAGCATCCGAAAAAGCTTTCAAAGTAACGGTTGAGGAAGAAGGAAGAAAAATGCCAAATTCTTGAGTTCCATGTAAGTACCTGAGAATCCTTTTGATGGCTTGACGATGTGAAGCACATGGGGAAGCTTGAAACCGTGCACAAAGACATACGCTGAATTGTATGTCCGGTCTTGATGCCGTGAGGTACAAAAGTGATCCGATCATGCTTCTATATTCTTTTTGATTCACAGGTTCACCATCTTCATCAAGTTCAAGTGTTGTTGCTGTTCCCATTGGTGTCCGAAGGGGCTTGCTTTTGTCCATGTTGAAGCGCCTTAGGAGGTCTTTGGTATACTTCGTTTGATGCACAAAGGTACCCTCCTTGGTTTGCTTGATTTACAGCCCCAAAAAGTAAGTGAGTTCACCCATCATACTCATTTCAAATTCGGAACTCATCATTGCTGAAAACTTGGACACAAGATCATGAGAAGCACAACCAAAGATAATATCATCCACATACACTTGAACGAATAATGAGTCATTGCCATGTTTAAGCACAAAAAGAGTTTTATCAACCTTGCCCATGGTAAACCCCTTTTCAAGTAAGAATGTTTTTAACCTATCATACCATGCTCTAGGGGCTTGTTTGAGACCGTATAAGGCTTTGGACAGTTTGTAAACATGATTAGGAAAATCTAGATTTTCAAAACCCGGTGGTTGTTTGACATAAACCTCCTCATCTATGTAGCCATTAAGAAAAGCACTTTTAACATCCATTTGAAATAGCTTAAAACCTTTAGATGCTGCAAAATCTAGCAAAATTCTTATGGCTTCTAATCTAGCGACAGGAGCAAAAGTTTCATCAAAATCTAGACCTTCAACTTGAGTGAAACCTTGAGCAACCAACCTAACCTTATTCCTAACCACAACCCCATCCTCACTTTGTTTATTTTTATATACCCATTTAGTTCTAGTTAAATTGTGATCTTGAGGTCGAGGTACAAGTTTCCAAACATTATTTCTTTCAAAATTTTCTAACTCTTCTTACATGGCAATAATCCAAGATTCATTAGTGAGTGCGTGTGATATATCTTTGGGTTCAAAAGAAGCAACAAAAGCAGAATGAGCATAAGAGTTTGGATTGCAAAACCTGGACCGTGTGACTCGTTTGTGCAAGCTTCCAATCATCTGTTGTGGGGGATGATCTTTGTAAAACCGTAGGGGAACAGATGTCTCACAAGCTTCTTCTTCTTCATGTTCATCACAAATCGATGAGCTTGTGGCTTGAGGATGATTTGAATCAGCATTGATGGTTGTCGGTGCTGGTTGAGAATTAACATCCGGAGCTAAACCAAAGTCTTTAGCTGCTGAATTTTCTGGCAGCAACTCCAATTCTTCCTCCTCTTCAATGAAAATGCTCTCCCCCTGCGGATATGGATCTGGACCTGCAATGTTTGAGCTAGTACCTGGGCTAGATTCATCAAAAGACACTTCACAAGTCTCCACAATTTTGTTAGTGTCAAGTAAAAACACACGGTAGCCTCTAGTATGAGATGGATAACCAAGAAACATGCCATCAATGGATCGAGGTTCAAATTTATCAAGATTACCATGTTTCTTAACAAAGCATTTGCAACCAAAGACCCGAAAGTGTGTAACACTAGGCCTATGTCCAAACCGAAGATCATATGGTGTTTTACCTAGCTTAGCACGCAAGAAAACATAATTTGATTCATAACAAGCGGTTGATAATGCATCAGCCCAAAATTTCCTAGGAGTTTGATATTCATCAAGCATAGTCCTAGCCATCTCAACTAAGGTTCTGTTCTTTCTTTCTACAACACCGTTTTGTTGAGGTACATATGAGGAAGAAAGTTGATGATCTATTCCATTTTCAGCACAAAAGTGATCAAAAGATTGATTTTTAAATTCAGTTCCGTTATCACTTCTAATTGCCTTTAAAGATCCTGGGTGATCAATTGATAATCTAACAAATAAAGTCCTAAAGTGACTAAAAACTTCATTCTTAGACGCCATAAATTAAACCCAAGAGTATCTAGAATAATCATCAACAATAACAAGAACATACCATTTACCTCCGAAGGATTGAACACGTGAAGGTCCTACGGTGTCAAGATGCAAAAGTTGACATGGTTCAGTTGACATGATCATTATGAGAGGAGTATGTGAACCTGCAACCATCTTAGCATGTCTACAAGAAGAGCACACAATTTCTTTGTCCCCTTTAAGCTTAGGCAGCCCACGTATGCGATCAAGAGCACTAACACGCGTTAGGTGATCAAAGCCTACGTGACCAAGTCTACGATGCCAAAAATGTAAGTCCTTTGAATCATTAGCAACTAGACACCTATGCTTAGAGGAAGACATATCAAAATCAGCTTTAAAAACTCTTCCAAACCAAGACATGTTAAAAATAAGCTCACTATTTGAACCTACAACTTTGCAGCAGTTTTTTTTTGAAAATAATTTCTAGATTTTCATCTAGCAATTGTGCAACAGAAAGCAAGTTGTATTTCAAATTTTTGACAAGTGCCACATCCTTCAAAGTTTAGTGATCATTTACTCTAACCAAACCCTTAGCAATTATAGGAGTTGAAGAATTATCGGCAAAAGTAACATTCTCTACACGTGACACAAAAGAGAGGGAGGAGAACCAATCTTTGTTACCGGTCATGTGGCGTGAGCAACCTGAATCCACAATCCAAATATTCTCCTTCCTCAAACGTGTAACCTACATAGAAGCACAATACGTCGATGACTCAATACTGGAGTTAGTCAAAAGGCATTTAGGAATCCAGTACTGAGTCACGCGACGTGCAGTAGGAAAAACACGCGAAGCTGAGACAAAACAACAGGTTTATGAGTCAAAGTTTGAGATTTTTTATTCTTAACTACTGACCTATAAGGTGTTACTTGTGTAGCACAAAAATCAGTAGCTCCGGATGCAAAAACAGAAGGTCCGGAGATAAACTTTGAATGTTTTTGACTCAAAACAGCAGGTTGTACATTCGGTTCAATGTGTGCAGCAAATTTTGCATGAAAGTTATGAGATCTAGCAACCATTCTTTCCCTCTTTTGTTGTTTAGCTAGTCTATAACAAAAATCTATGACATGACCATCTCTACCACAGAAGATACAATGAAATTTAACTTTGTGTTAATGTCTAGATGAGCAACCGAATGAGGCAACACTCCTGCAGATTTGAAAACCACTCCTTTTTGTTTAGGAACTGTTTGAATCAAACCACTTCCTAATGACTTTACAATTTTAGGTGGATGTGCCTTAGCATGAGCATGAGAATCAAAATCTAAACCAGTTTTATTATTGCAAGACTTGGAAGAATTCAGCAGTAAGTTTAGGTTCTTATTCCCATTACAAAACCGATCTAATGTCCTATGCATGTCATCAAGTTTATTGGACAGATCAAGGCAATTTTCACATGAAGTTTTTCCTTTTAGTTTGCAATTGGAACAAAATTTAACTTCATGAGAACGTAAAGCATTGTTCAATATAGAAATTTCATTCATAGCATCTTGTAGTTTCTTATCAAGATCATCACAAGTAGAATAATGCAAATCAATTGTAGAACAGCTAGCATCTTTCAAGTTTTTATCATTAAGTGCAGCAAGCTCTTTGTTCTTTTCAATTTCTAACTCAAGTTTATCAAGTGTGGAGGTGTGCACACTTCTTAATGAGGACAATTGTTCATATATTAAATCACATGAGGAACATGCATCATCACTAGGAATCAAAGTTTTTTAAACGGTTGATTTCAGATTCTAGTGATTCAATTTTAGCAGCACTATCCCTAAGCTTTTTGTCCTTTTTCTTAACAGTAATAGTGGCACGAGAAATAGCATCACACATTTCTTCGCAGGTAGGACATACCTCTTCATTGTCGCTGTTGTGTTCTGCCTCCTCCATACTTGATCTTGACTTGCCCGCCATGAAGCACAAGTTTGCCAAATCATCTTTATCTTCATCACTTCCAATGTCCACGTCACTTGAACTGAACTCTTGAAGCGCGGTGATGAAACTGTTGATCATCTTGCGTCCTATGGTACCTTTCTTCTTCTTGTTGGAATTTCCAGAGGAGGTCCGAACCTTGCTTTGTTTTTCTTCCCGGGTGGTTGGACCTGAAAGGTTAGGGCATTCTGTACGAAAGTGTCCTATTTTACCACATTTAAAACATCATTGAGGTCCGGAGCTTCCTCTCCTTCTAGTTCTCACATTTTGCAATGCTTTTGAGAATGTAGTAGAGATGAGTACCAACTCCTCTTCTGGAAATTCTTCGATCTGCTCCACGGTTAGTGAGGACAACAAAGCAAGAGTATTGCAAGATGATGATTGGCCGGAGCTAGACATATCACGTTGTGAAACAAATGCAATAGACTTATTGGGGTTCTTACGTGAGATTATGTCAATTTCATGAGTTTTTAACTTGGAATATAGCACATCTAAAGTAAGTGAACTTATGACAGTAGATTCACGAATAGATGTGACTTTCATCTCCCAAATTGACATATCTAATGCACTTAGCAATTGCCTAGCATTTTCAGCATCTGAAAAATTAACATTGACACTACGCAAGTTGCTGAGAATCTTATTAAAGCGAGCAAAAAGGTCATCAATAGACTCACCGGGTTGCATCTCGAAGCACATGTATTCCTTCTTGAACATGTCTTGCCTTACCTATTTGATCGTGTTGGATCCTTCATGGTAGTCACAAAGTGCTTTCCACACATCGTATGCAGATCGGAGGTGTGCAACACGGTCGAAGTAGCTTTGTGTTAATCCTTGTATGATAAAGTTCCGAGCCTTGTTGTTGTTGTCGACATCTCTCAGATTTGTAGCCGTAACTTGATCGTTTGATGGCACTTCATAAGGCTTGTATGCATTCTCCCATATTGCAAAGCCTTGTGCCTGGATGAAAGCCTCCATGCATGCCTTCCAAACCTGAAAATCAATACCAGCGAACATACAAGGTTTGGCAGAGTAATTCTCCATGATGATTAGTCAAAAACACACGCAAATCACAAAGATTAGAGCACCGTGGCTCTGATACCAATTGTAGGATCGAAGAGCACGTGAAAAGCTACCAGAGAGGGGGTGAATGGTAGATTTAAAAATCTTACGCAGTGAAAACAATTAAACCCCAACCCTTTCGGCAGAAAAACGATCTCTTAAAGAAATCGTGTGTGAGACTAATCTAAATGTGTTTCACCGTGACAAAAGTGATAAGTATCAGAGAGAATCAAGTCACGAATACAACACAAAAGGAATCACTCAAATCCGTCGAGAAAAACTCAAGCTATGATCGAAAGATCAATCAAGGTCAATCTGCCCTACCCAAGAAAAAACAGTTCTGGAACGCTGCAAAGAAACTCGTGTAGATCATAAACCACAAATCCAATGACCGTGAAATTTTTACATATGATAGATAATCAAGTTTTGAAGACAACCCAAAAAGAATCACATCAATTGTATCTGTAAAACACGAGTTATGATAAAACCACCGACAAAAGGTAGTGCTGTCCAGAAACTCGACGAGTAAAACTTGTCTGGAACAAGTCGGATGAACAAGGCACAAAAGTTCCTTCAAACTACGAATTTTATTCAATAGAACACAAGAGGAACAGCCCCAAAGTCGTGCACCACGAGATCTGGGCTCCTTTGCTTATATAACCAGCCCTTAGGCCAACCCAATATCAACTAGGACTCCAATCCTACTCAGATCACGAATCGTAACTTTTCATAACTGCTCAAGATTCTTCTATACGCAGATAGAAGCAATCTTAAGACTTACAAACACCTTAGGAACGTATCCCACATTCCTAAACAACTCAAATTGGTGACCCACACGAAATCCTATCATAACCAACTCAAATCTTTCCATATTTGAGTCAAACCCGACTCAGCCGCAGCTTGAGTCCATAACCTAGTCAGTTGGACCTTTCCGACCAACTCTTTACGTCCACATCTCTTCATCACGTCTCGGAACCATGTAGACACGTCCATGCACTCCTTGCACACGTGCAAACATCTTCCAATGACGTCCACGATACCTTCATATGCATTGTTCTTGATTCAATCATGCTGCACAACCTCCTGATCAGCTCAACCATAATTCCTCCTGAATTTGGTTGTTGGAACCTCATCTCCTCCCTGAGACTAGTCCAATGGATCCCGTCACCAGCCATGTCTTGAACTCAAACAACACCTGCACATGAATAAACAACCAATCCATACGAGCCCAAGTCCTCGACTTGACTCAAGTTAGTTCCGAACAAAACACCTTACGTGAGAACCTCACATAAGCATGTTGCAAAGCATAGAAAAACGATATCATCCATATCAACCAAAACGCACCAAAAACTTAGCAAATGAATACTAATTAATCTTTCCAATCATGTAAAGCAAGTACGAAACATTGCAAATGAAAAGCAGAAGCACTGCGGTCAAGTTTCGGACCTTGCCAGAGCAATCTGGACCTTGAGCCGGAGCTAACAAAAGCTAGTAGAACCTAGCGCCAGAGCTTACCAAACTAGTACAACCAAGCTCCAACCGGAGCTTACAAAACTAGCAGGACCTAGCGCCGGAGCTAACCAGAACTAGTCAGAACTAGTAATCCCAAAAGCCGGAGCTAGAAAAATCAACTCGGAGCTTAGCAAAAACATGTCGGAGCTATCAAAGACATGCCGGAGCTAAAGACAAAACTTCACCGGAGCTGACCAAAGCTAGTCGGACCTAGCATCGAACGTAATCGGAGCTACCCAAAACAAGCCAGACCTACCGTCGGACCTTGCTGTAGCTCAGAGCTAGAGTCGGACCTTGATAAAAAGGTGTTTTGGTGATATTCAAAACTTTTATCATCAAAGCCAAGTGTATTCACTACAAGCCAATGTATTCAACACACATAGGTCTTACTGAGACGAACATGATCTTCTACTTCCCGTACACTAACGCGTGTCGACGTTCTGCTGAGTCACGCGTCTAGTGGTAACGATTTATGACCTTTGTACTTGCGTGCTTCTTGGGTGATGCAGTAGAATTGCTAGAGTAGCGTACCATCGATTTCCCAACACGGGTGTTTGGGCAGCCTGAACAGGCAGCGTCGGAGCATGCTGTTAGTGTAGTCGATGAAGACGGGTGCAGTTCAAATCCATGTGAGATGGTCCCCTTGACATATCGCAGGATCCTCTTGACAAGAGTCCAATGAACATCCCGAGGTGCGTGCATGTGCAAGAAAACATGATGCATGACATAGGAAATGTCTAGACGAGTAAGTGTCAAGTATTGGAGAGCCCCTGTGATGGTCCGATAAAAAGAGGCATCAAATAAGGGACTACCTTCTGTAGTGGAGACCTTAGGCTTCATGTCGACGGGTGTTGGATAGGGCTTGCACTGTGTAATACCTGTCCGCTGGAGAACATCTTCGGCATAGGATTCTTGACTAAGGAAGAAACCTTTGCTGATCCTGCACACATGTATGCCAAGAAAGAAGTGTAGAGGACCCATATCTTTCATAGAAAACCGGCCGTTGAGTTGTTCATGCTGCAGGGGAGAGACGACGAAGATGCGGAAAGTACAATATCGTCGATGAATAGGAGAAGGTAGGCCATTGACTCTCCCTATTTGTATACAAACAGTTAAGTGTATGATGTTGTTTCTTTGAAGCCGATGCCGGTCAAGAAGTCAGCGAAGGTCTCTAACATGGCCCGCGGCGCCTGTAGAAGGCCATAGAGAGACTTTGATAATAGAGAGACGTAGTCGTGATGATCGGGATCGACGATGCCTGTTGGTTGGTGTTCGGAGAGTTTGCCGTGCATGAACACGTTCTTCACTCTAATTGATGGACATGCCACCGTGGTTATGCCGCAAGGTTGGAGTAACGCGCGTATTGTGGCAGGCTTGACGACAGAGGATAATGTCTCATCGAAGTCGATCCTCTGTCGTTGATGAAAGCCGCGCACAATCCATCGCGCCTTTCGGCACTCGAGGCTCCCGTCTACATGCACCTTGTTCTTGAATACCTACTTGCCTGAGATGATGTTGATGCCTGGTGGTCGTGAAACGAGCGTCCAGGTGTTGTTGTCCCGCAGTGCATGATATTCATCACGCATGGCATCCAACCACAAAGGGTCATGCATAGCTGCGCGAACAGAAGACGGAGGAGGCTGGATAGCGGTGGTGGTAGTGTTTGCGTATTTGGGATTAGGGAGAAAAATGCCAGCGCGTGCGCGTGTAGTCATAGTCATGGGATGGCGAGCAACTGGCGAAGGCGTGTGAGCAGGAAGCTACGCAGCTAACGGTGGTGCATATGGGTAGCTAACGGTGGTGCATGGGTAGCAGGAAATGGATGAGGCTTGTGGTGCATGGGTAGTGGTGGTGCATGTGTCATGCCATGCATGGAAGGTGGTGTGGCATGCATGGAATCTAGCACTACAGGAATCCATTAATTGGCCGTCAGCCATATGGCCGTCGGTTGACTACAGTAGCCGACACATCTAACATAAAAGCGTCGGTTTGCCGACGGTCATATCCGACGGCCTTTATTTGACGTATTTAACATCTAAAGCCGTCGGGCCCGACACTTATAGAGGTTAAGACCGTCAGTTTGGCCGCACCGTCGGTCCTATTAACTTTTCGCAACTATGACCGTCGTCCTGGTACCCGTCGCATTTAAGCCTCTATAGCCGTCGAGCCCGCCGGAACCCGACGGTCATAAGGATTATGACCGTCGGCTTGTGGGCACAACCGACGCCTTTAATGCCGTTATGTCCTTCTGTTACAGACGGCGATGCCGTCTGTTTTATATTTAGGGCTGTCAATTTCCAGTGAAACTGACGGACATAATTTTTTTTAAAACGCTGCTCGCGCTCCATCCCCGATTGGGGAGCCTCCAGGCCGTCCATTATACAGACAAAAGTTCATACCAATCACAACATACATATCATACCAAAGTTCATTTTATTCAGACTAAACAACAACAAGCTCAAATTTCATACAGCCACATCCAGAACAGATCGAACACATAGTTCATACAAATTCATACAAGGACAGTACAGAGCACATAGTTCATAACAAACACTAAGTTGTGAACACAAAAGCACAATGCAATGACATAGTTAAAGTGTGAGTGAAACCACAATAGAAACAACATTGGATCAATCCGTGTCGTTGTTTGAACCTCTGCCACTCGCATCTCCAACATTGACATTGAGAAAACCATAATCGTCAGGTGTTCCTTGACCACCCTGCAACAAACATACCATAAGCGCTATTTGCTAATGCTTCTAAAAAAACTGAAGAAAGAACTATAATACAAAGTTTAGTGGATATTGTTGGATTAAAAATGAAAACTTTTCGTGAATGTAATCATACTTGTCAAAACGAAATGGAGTAACACATAAAGGGGTCCTTTGGGGAAATGCTATGTAGCAGATCTTTGACCGATTAGAATGAACCAAAACTACAAAAATTAATAATTGAGAAGTCATACCGCTACGACTGGAGGAACTGATGGTTGAGGTTGCTCTGGAGTGAATGGTATCGGTGGGAAAACAGGTGGATAAGGTTGAAATCCTGTTCCGGCCAACATCAACATGAATCCTTGAGGTTGTGGGACATATGGCTGACCACTTTGAGAACCCTGTTACATGTATGATTGCAGTATTAATGGTTACAACTTTGTATTATAAGTCGAACTAATAAGACCTGTTATACCTGTGATGAAGAGCCAATCTGAAGTCCTGGCTGGGTTGGACGAGGCATACCGAACTGAGAACCGGGAAACTACATCAAGTCAAAATATTTAGTTGATTAGTTTAACACACATATGGTAAAGAGAGTTCTAATTTTAAGAAGACTGACAAGTGTATCTGCAACATCGTGTCGAATTGGGACGGCATAGCAAACTGAGTAGAAATGTTGCCATGAGACAAAAACTGCATCAATCAATTTATTCGTGAGATTTTAAACAGAAGTATTTTGGAACTAAATGAATTGTTCAATTGTTAATACTACATGTCACCTTTGCCATAAAGAGATATTGCATTTGTTGTTGCATCTGTTGTATCTGCTCCCTGTTGCATCTCACTTCTTCTTTTAACTGCTCATTCTCCACACTCACCTGCTGGGAATGACTAGAACTGGTAGTGGAGGACCATCGTCGTCTAGTGTACGTATCACGCTCCACATACCCGTCGTCTAACCCAAGTCTACAAAAAATACAAGTGTGGTAAATTGACATTCATTAATATATAAACCATCAATAGTTTTACACATACCTCCCATGTGGTAGACCTCCGCCGGCTTCGACGCCGCATCCACATCTAATGGTGCTCTTGTGTAATGTGCATCAGCTCCATGATTCTTTTTGAAACACATATTTTGCCTGCATATATACATTTAGTTCACGAATATATGAACAAAAGGTAACTTGACTGTATAGATAGATATAAAAATCAATGATAATACTTACCAGTTTTTGTGTTGCTGCCTTGTCACACAACTCCTCCAGGCGATTCGAATCCGGACCTTTATGCCCCTTAAGGTAAACTTCAAAAAACGAAGGAGCAACTCCAGTTTCAGCTTCCTACAAAACCAAATGCAAAATTTTAATCAATAGACATATTTGAAACAATCTAAATATAATTGCAAGAATTCATACCATTCTTTGCTCTTTTCGAGCATGTCCATCGGGGCCATAATAGTGCTTTCCAGGCTTGCTCTTCCAATTTTTTCCGTTTCTATCCGAAACATGTTTGAACTCCTCTGATGCCCAATACTCACATAACCATTCCCAAGCTTCTGGATCGGCACAAATCCAATCCATGTAGCTGTATAGGTACTCCTCCTTCGTTAGATGTATTGTGGTTGCTTCCTTGTTTGTCATGGGCTCAAACAACTTTGTCTTGTAGTACACGGTCACAGCTTTGATCTGTGCATCTGAGGAGTCTTTTGCACGTCCTTTGGCTGACTCTCGATAAACTGCTCTTGCATATGGTGAACTTGTACCCTCCTGCAAATGAAACAAACCCTACATAGAAGCAAAATTTTGTATCAATCAAAACAAGAAGCAATATGATTGAGAAAATAAAAACAAACTTACCCAAAAGATCTCCAAAACTTTGTCCTGACAAGTACCCGAACTGCCATACTCTTTCAGCGCATAGTGATCCCAACAATGTGCTGCAATTCTTTGACTGCTCGCTATGACCATCCCAATATAGCAATATCGAATGGCATTCCCCAACTCCGTGTTAATTACTCTCCGACGCCCCTTGCCGCTCCAAGCAGGCTCGATCCAGCACCTAGTACCCTTCGGACTTATAATAGTCCGCACATCAGGGGCTTTAGTTGGAGGACATAAAAGGTGCCTCCGTAGCCTGTATAAAAAAAATTAGTTTATGTATCAATTAAAAGATAGCTTATGTATCAATTAATCCTAAATAGTACTTGAAGGGGCATCGAGCGGGTGGCCCCTCTCTTGACTCACGTAGTTCCGCCATTCTTGCCAACCTCTTATCTCGTGCGGGGTCATCAACCTCGCCACCCTCGTCATCCCCCTCATCACCACACTCGGAGGAGGACTGTCCAAAGAAACCCGCAGTCGTACAGTCTTTCGTGCCTGCACTAGAGTCTCCTCCCTGATCTGACGACCGTGTCACAACATTTGTCTCCTCGTTCACCTCCTCGTACGTCGGACTCGGCTCTCGTGCAGGCTGGCTCGGTGCCTGCTCTGTGACACACTGCATAAGTTGTCTCTATCTTTCCACATTCGCGCTAGTACCCTGCAAATGCAAATAAACATGTAAGAAATATTTGGTTGATAAATATAATATTGAAATGCATTTAAAAACAAATACCTGAAACAAGTCGGTGTGCTCCGAACTACTACTTCGGTGAGACGTGGAAGACGGAGTGCCACTGCGCTTTTTCCTGCCAATTTTCATATGCTTCAACATCTGCATAAATTTTAAAATAATGATTAATATACAAAACACATAATAAGACAAATAAGAATAACAAAATTCATGTAATAAGAATCAAAATTTAATAGAACGCATACAATACGAATAAAAAATTATTAGCATCAGAATCTGCTTCAGCCACACGTGCATGAAGATGTTCATGTATCTCTTGTTCTTCTGTCTCTTCTTCAAACTCTTCTTCTTCACTATCTTATTCAAATATCTCTTGGTCATCAATAATCCTTTTCTGCTTATCAATAATCCTTTTTGACCGCCGAATACGTTTTCTCGAAGGGCAACCTGTTCGTCAGGCATTAACTCTATAGTACCACTAGCTAATTCTGCGAGTCCTGTCCCACTAGATATCCTAAAATCTTCTACTTTCTCGACTTCATCTTGGTATACACCACCATCATCATCTTTCTGACTCTCTATATACTCATCATAACGACGAGAGTGCACTTCAGGATTAACTTTGTATACAACCCACCAATTTTTCAAACTTGGGTAAGGATAACTTAAATAGTACACTTGTTCCACTTGATGCGCAAGTACAACATTGTTGTTATGGGCTGTGTACCATGAGTTGTGGTTGACCTCCACCATTCCAAAATCATCCACTCGCGTGCCCGATATGGGATCAAACCACTGGCAGTTGAAAATCACAAACTGAAGTGTTTTCGGGCTGCCAAATGTGTACTCAATTATTTTTTGAAGAACACCGTAGTATGCATTGACTTCACCACTACCCTCCGCTGCCGTTGTCATTACTCCACTATTTGATTTGGCTGCAAGTGGGCGGCTTGCTTCTAAACTTGCCGTTCAAAAACGATATCCGTTGATATTGTATCGGTGAAATTCCCTCGCTTTCAATTGACCATGCGCCATTTGTCGTAAGTCATCTGAGATGTTTCGATCTTGCATACACTACATAAATAGACAGAGTTAGCATCTTATGATAAGCGTGTGAATTATGATTGAAGAAAAAATACGGATAGAAATATTAATGATTACGGAACCATGTCACGAAGTTTGGTCCACCATTTATGCCATGCTGATGTAGCTCATCCAATTGACTTTGCATAGGTCTTCGTGAAGATGTCCAATACAGCTTATCAAACATTTTAAAATATGGTAAGACCTCTTCCATGTTGAAAAATAGGTAAAGCAAGGTGTAGTTCCTTTCTTGATCCAAAATATAATGAGAAGTGGGAGCCCCAACACCTTTACCCTTCCAATGGAAAATCTGAAGCTCAGTAATACATTGCTCATCTACATCAGGATATCGTGTCGTAGATGCATTCACGTTGTTAGCACGTGAAACATATTTGCTAGTAAAGTTTGTAATCTCTTTAGCCGCAAATGCCTCAGCATACCCCTCAACTCTTGCCTTGATGCGCACTGTAGCTCTAAGTTTTTCAATTCTCTTTCTTGACTATACATCCATCTGAATTGTGCATGACCTTCTACTAACGCTTCATAAGGTAAATGTACCAACAAATGTTGCATAACATTCATAAATCCAGGTGAGAAGACTTTTTCCATCTTACATACAAGCACAATGATTTCTTTCTCCCACTGCGGCATCATCTTTTTTGACACTTCCTTAGCACATATCTACCTATAAAAGTAGCTAAGTTCAACAAATATCTTCCACAAATAGGATTTCAAGTAGCCACGAAACATTACGGGCACAAGTCTCTCCATCATTATATGATAATCATGACTCTTCAGCCCATTCAATTTACCGGTACTCATATTGACACAATGTTTTATGTTAGCTGCATAGCGATATGGAAACTTCAATTTTTTCAACCTACTAAGTATTTGCCTCCTTTCTTCTGGCTTGATACAATATGGAGCTCGTGGCCTACTTTCATTTCCACTTGTATTTGTTACAACCTCAAGCCCAGGACGATCGCAAAGATCAGCTAAGTCTTTCCTCGCATCCAAATTATCTTTGCTTTGACCGATAAAATCAAAACACATACTTATGATGCTTTCAGCGACATTACGCTCCTGGTGCATCAAATCTATGTTGTGCGGTAAAAGCAACGCCTTTGCATATGGTAGCTCCCAAAGAAAAGAAATATGAGTCCAGTTGTGTTCTGTACCAATACCCTTCGAAACCACCTTCTGCGGACTCTTTTAACTTGGCATGCCATGCCATTTTTTGTTCGCTTGTCAATCGACAAGGTGGTCCTTTTCTAACCGTTCTGCCCTTCCAGAATGATTGCGTATCGCTCCTAAAAGGATGGTTTGAAGGAAGGAATTGCCGATGACAATCAAAGAAGCTGACTTTTTTTCCATACTTCAACCTGATGGCATCAGTGTCAACCATACATATGGGACAACACAATTCCCCATGGACACACCAACCAGCCCAAATGCCATATGCCAACAAAGTATGAATTGACCATACATACGCCACACGTAAGGTAAATTCACATTTTAGATGATTGTCATATGCTTTTACACCTTGCCATAGCTCTTTCAGCTCTTCAATCAACGGCTGCATAAACACATTGATTTTCTTCCCTGGATGTTTGGGACCAGTAATGACGGCCACAAGGAATATGTATCCTTCTTTCATACACATGTTGGGAGGCAGATTGTATGGCACGATAAATACAAGCCAACAAGAGTATGGGCTGCTACTGTTGCTGAAAGGAGTGAAGCCATCTGTTGACATCCCAAGACGAACATTTCTAGGATCTCTTGCAAAATCTGGATCAAAACAATCTAGAGCTAGCCAAGCCTCGCCATCTGAAGGATGCATCATAATATCTTTGTCATCGGTCTCACGTTTCCCTTCAGAATGCCACCTCATCTGCTTTGCTGTTTCTTTGGACAGAAACATCCATTTTAGCCTTGATGTGATAGACATGTACCGAAGTTGTTTGATCGGTACTTTTGTAGTTATTCCTTCTCCATCATCGTTCACAACCTCCACATATCTAGATGTCTTGCAATGCATACAATGAATATCGTTCTTGTGTTCCTTCCAAAACAACATGAAATTATTCTCGCACACATCAATCCTGTCATAATTCATGCCCAGATTGGCCAAAATCTTCTTAGAATGGTATATATCTTTCGGCATCTTATGATTCGACGGGAGGAGATCATGAATCAATTTCAAGATACCATTGTAGCAATTGTTTGCGAAATTGAACTTGGACTTCATTGCCATAAGTCGTGTCACCGCCTGCAAAATGGTCAATGTCGCTCCCTCATACACTTTTTCATCTGCGTCGGCAAGAAGCTTGTAAAACGTCTCCACCTCATTTGGCAGTGACTGCTCTTTGTACTCTCTAGCAATGTCTGCTAACATCTCATCCATCCGATCTTCATCCTCATTTTCGTGGAACTCACTTTCATGATCCATCTCCCCATGCTCGTGCCACACTAAGTAGTCGGACATAAATCCATGCTTGCAAAGGTGCACCTCAATTTCAAACTTATATAGACATTGACGATTACGACACTTGGTACACGGACACTTTGCAACGCGACCACCACTAGCAAAGGCTTTCTTAATGAAAACATCCGCGATACGAGCCCATTCCGTAGTGTGTGCACCAGTTGAACTCCAACCATCATATATCGCCTTACGATTGTCACTCATTTGCAGCTTATACCTTTCAAACCAGACAAATCATCATTAGTTTATTTTTACATTATGTGACGGCCCCTACAATTAGTCAGATAGGTCCTAAACCCACCCAAGAGTGACCGAGTAAACGTGCTAATGACTAGATACGAAGTCCGAATCTAGATGAAATATTGGCAGCATAACCCCGTTGTTCTCCACTGCATGCCCAAAAATGGTGAAGCAGAGAACATCAAGGTTATGCTGTCGAAATCACGTCCGGATGCAGACCCCATACCTATATCTCGTCAAAAGCACGTCCTCGGTCACTCTCAGACTGTCCAAAAAGGGATAATTCCAAACCTGCATGCTTTACATGCCTATCGCATGTGAAACGTGTCGATTCAGAATGGGTAATCAAATTTCTATGGGTTACGTAGCTCATTTTCATGATCCAGTCATTTACGAGAGAGAAAAGAACAAGAGAGGGAGGGGGAAAGTTGGTCAGAGTTGAAAGTTCCAAGTCTGAGTCCATCATCCACAAGCCTCCGTACCCGTCTTGACGCATATGTTACGACTAGAATCATCTCTTACGACACGAACACATCTAAAGTGTGCCGTGTCGAGTTGAGGCGTAACATGCACTAATGCACGTACGCCATAATATATTAATCAACATACAAAATCTTCGAACTAAACATTCAAAATCACATAATGTACAAGTTCAATTATTACACCTTAAACTAGTACAAGTTATATTATCAAATTACAATGAAGCTTACATTTACACATTAACTATTGCTAATTCAACTTGCATTGTGTGAATATTAGTGTGACATATATATATATATATATATATATATATATATATATATATATATATATATATCATCTCGTATATACATTTAACTCGCTTATACATTCAATTCACATATACATTTAACCAATGCAAGCTCACATAATCATATTAGTGTGACAATATCAACAAGTAATCATCATAATCAATCATTAATTAACTTGTAAACTACGGAAAGGAAAAGTTAACAAGTAACAATCGAGATTACCTTAACCTCTCTGACGGAAGGCGTCGCTGCTCGGGAGGCATCGAAGCTCGGAAGGTCGGGGCTCGGGAGGCGGGCGGCGGACTCGGGAGACCGGGGCTCGAGTGGCGCGCGGTGGGGCTCGGGAGGCTGGGGCTCGGGAAGCCGGGGCTCGGGAGGCCAGGGTTCGGGAGGTGGGCGGCGGGGCTCGGGAGGCCAGGGCTCGGGTGGCGAGCAGCGGGTCTCGGGAGGCAGGGGTTCGGGAGGCGGGCGGCGGGGCTCGGGAGGTCGGCGCTCGCGAGGCCGGGGCTCGGGTGGCCGGCGGCGGGGCTCGGGAGGCTGGGGCTCGGGAGGCGGGTGGCGGGGTTCGTCGGCGGCGGTGTGAGGCCGGGTCTCCGAGCTGGGATGGCGGGGCTCGGGAGGCGGGCGGCGGGGCTTGGGAGGCCAGAGCGGCGGGGCTCGGGAGGCCAGGGCGGTGTGAGGCACGGTTCAGGGAAACGCGGGAGCGAATAGGATTTCGGGGTCATGCAGGAGTGAAATCGATCCTCTAGCGGGGCCCACTAATATGACCGTCGGACTCCAGCCGACGACTTTACTAGAAGCGTCGGTTTAGTCAGTGGGACCGACGGCTCAATTTCCCCGACGGTTCTAAACTTTATTCGTAGGTTACGCTAGGGCGGCCGACGGCTATAACTTTGATGTGTCGATGCGGCTAAACCGACAACCTTAACTCGATTATATCCGTCGGCCCCGATGGCTCTAAGATACCCGACGGCCTATTTCATGTTTCTTGTAGTGTAGGGGTGCTGTTAGGAGAGGCACGTCACGTGATGTGGTGTTGGTTGGATGCAACGTCGAGTGCGGAGGTGACGTGAGCTGCACGCCCGCACCGATGACGCTGCATGTGGTGGGTTATTTGGTGCGTGATCAGACTCCCGAGCCGCTGCGTTGCGCAAGCACGTGGCCCTCGGTTCGTTGCCGCAGACGGCGGAAGATGCGATGGACCAGCGCCTCAGCATCAAGTCAAAAATAACAGCAACATTGGTTTCACATGTGAGAGAATGGACAAAAATCAATTTTTTGACTAGATGTGGTGAAAGAAGCACATTGTTTAGTTAGAGATTGGAAATTCGTGTGGAAAGTGTAGCATGTTCAACGCATTGAACGGGTAGCGAGGCACCGTTGCCAACAACGATGGTGGAAGAATGTGTAGCAGTGGAGGATGAAGAGAGAATACCCGGGTTATTAACCATATTCGCGCCAGTATCCAGTACCCAGTCGTTACCAGAGTACTGACTGGGGTTTGGAACGGCTTGTAACGCGATGAGAAGCCCGTGTGGCCCCATGCCTTGTTGTGTACCGTGAATGCCCATGTCGTGGAAGTAGCACTACTACAATAAGCCTTATCGCAGGCGGCCCCAAATCTATTATCACACGCGGTTTTTAAAACCGCTTGAAACGAAGAGCCTGTGATAATCCGCAATTTCACAGGCAGAGAAGTGATACCGCCTGTGAAGAAAGATTATCACAGACGGTTTTTACTTATGCTAGCCGCCTGTGAAGATAAGTTATCATAGGCGGGCGGTGCAGCATATATATCCGCCTGTGATAATTGTCTTATCACAGGCGGGTCTTGCAGCATAACTAACCGTCTGTGATAATGGTGTTATCACAGGCGGATGTTGACCTACATCAAGCCTCCTGTGAAGACCTTTTACCGTAGCCGGTTTCTACCATAACAGTAACCGCCGGTGATAATTAGGTTATCACAGATGGTTCTTTATCTGTATCTAGCCGCCTGTGATAATTGTTTTTCACAGGCATGCCTAGCCGTTGGTTAACCGCCTGTGATAAGGTATAACCTATACAGTACTACTGCTGTTATTTCTCCAGGTCAATTCAATATAATCACAGAACAATAATCAAGAATATCATCACAGAACAAAGGTCAACAATATTATCATCACAGAAGTTAATTTCACTAAAACAATATACATATGTACAAGTTACACATACAATTCATCTCATAGTTTACAAGTTTTCACTAAAAACTCTTTTTATTGGAATAGTCACAAAGTTCTGGCACATCAGGTGCTGCACCATTCTCATCAAGGAACTTTCCTTTTTTGTGCAAAATTTTGCGACGAATGAATTGACAGAGTTCAGAAGCAATCTTGTCGGCTCCTCCATTAGGAATACTTCTACAAACCGGCCATTCTTTGTTCAGATTCTTCGTGTGCTGCAATATAACACATAACAAGGTTTAGAATGTGTTGGTTTGAACAATCTCAAAGTATAGATCAAAGTGAGAGTATAATTGAACAACAGAGAATATAAGTATTAAACTATGCTAGTTACAATGGAAATGAAACTCAAAAGTAAGAAAATAAGATATCGACATTAAGGATAACTTACATCCTCACGATTCACTCTATATACGCCGGCGGTCTGAAGATGCTCGCATACATAATACCCGCATAAGACACTCCCAGCAGGCTGCTTCAGACAAGCATAATACGTTTTAATGCCCAATGCATTCGTATTGTAAGGTCTCTCACCGCCAAGCTATTCCGCGTAAAACCGCCAAGCGCTGTAATACAAGAAATGTCATATAAAACTTGTCAACACAATCTAAATGTGTGTAAATTAAAATTATTGAATAAACGTACAGTTTCAAAATGGAAAGGAAATCTTTGTAACAATCTGGTGGGAAATCGACCGAGTCCAAACTACTGCCTTTCCCTGCGTTGGCTTGATGAAGATCATTATGTAGTGATCACTGCAAACACACAAACACATGTGTTAACAATTACCAATAACTGCTATTTCAATGTCATGTGTCGAACTTACTCGAAGTTGTACGGAGCCTTTACGAGGTCCTTGTCGTCTCTGACAAAGTTAAACATTGCATATCCTATGTAAGCTGCAACTTCTGTCCTTTTATCCTTCTTAAATTTTGCGATTGCTTTTTCAATTTTTTTTTCATGTGCTTGAACAGTGCTGAGTCTCGATCCGCCTAGACGTCGAATAGCGCCTTTGCAATCCTAGTAGGGTCAAGGATACCTGTCTTGCGTGCCAACTTTTCATTATCCATGTATTGCATCCTATTGTTATAATATCATGAAATGCGTATGCGTGTAGTAAGAAAAGGAAATACAAAATATTAGAGAACTTACAAGCACCAGACGAGTAGCAAGTTGATTTCGAGCATGCCCCGATGCAAAAGGGAACGCAACTCTCCAAATAAAATGACTCGTCTATCTTCTCCAGTGCTCCATAATGCTTCTTTTGGAGTATGAAATGTGACACAATTAAGACCATATCTTGTGCTGGCAAGGATGTACCACTCATGCATTCTTCTGAGCGGGACGGGTTGTTTGCTAAGTTGTACGGATGTCATGAACGGCTTCCCATTCTCAAATTTAGGAGGAACATCCTCAAGCTTGTATATTGGAACTCCTAGTTTAACTAAAGCCGTCCGCCGATTATACATGACACCATCTTCTTCCCACTCCTCGATATTTCCTAATTCTGGCTCATGAGAAGAACGAGATGCACTCGATTTTATAATATTTTCCTTCATAGTTTCCAAATACTTTGACACTTCTGATGAAGGTTTCTTATTTTCGTATGGGCTAACTTTGATAGGCACTAATGATCGAGGAGTAGTCGTCGGAAGTTGAACACTGGCTTGTTGAACCTGTTGTTCAACTGATTGCTCTTTACTCCCAGCAGTTGGCTCTAGTACTACTTCAAGCTGTTGCTCAACTGGTTGCTCTTTACTAGCAATAGCTTGCTCTGGTACTGCTTGAAGTTGTTGTCCAACTTGTTGCTCTTGGATATCTTTACTAGCAAGGTTACTATCATCCTTGCTGAGACATAGGGGGAGTGGATCTTCCTGGACTGGGAGTGGATCTTCATGCACTTTCGCCTTAGAAGATGGAGTTGCAGTATTTGGAGATGCGACGGGGCTAGAAATTGGCTCATCATCCAACACGATATCGCGTCGGTGCTAAAGTATTAATTGGTTGACAGCCTGCCCCAGAGTCACGATCCCCTCAGGTGTGAAGTGGTCTATTTCATAATCTTCATAATCATTATCAATGATCTGAAGAACTTGCACCACAACATAATACAACGGAAGTGGATTCTCGTTGAAGTCACGATGAGGCTTTGCCATAGCAGTGGCAACCTTTTTGGTTTTGTTCCCTGCTCTGCCTATCGGGACAAGAAGACGACAAGATTTGTCGTTAGCAATATCATCTACAGGGAACTTATGGGTTGACCCTGAGCCTAGCACAGAACCAACGCTGCTAAGGTAGGCAGTTGGAGATACTAATTGCTCCTTTTGCACTGGAACCATCACTGTACTCGGTGCCACTAATTTTCCCGATTGTCTAAGTTGTTCTATTATTTCTTGTATATTTTCTTTGACCTTTTGAGCAATCGTTTCATCAAGTGTTTTCTTAAACTTCTCACGTCTTCTATATGTGTCTTTATCTTTAGGGAAACCATCTAGCCAAGACATTTGAGAAGAGACCGCTCGAACCTGTCCGTTGTATACAGAGTATCTTAAGATAGCGGTAAATTGGTCATTCTCCCTCTTCGGCTTGAAGAGACCCTTCTGTTGCTTTTCAATTACTTCTTTCATTTTATACTCTACTTCATTCACGGAGTCGGGCTTTTCAAGTTTGCCCTCGTTGGTCAAACCTGACCGAGCAAAGACCCACCGTTGAGTTCTCTCATTGCACCCTTCTAATGGGTGAGGATTGTCCTTACTGGTAATTTCGTCTAATATCTTATTCCATTTCTGGACTTTGAGGGCATATCTGGCAGACCCCAAGCGATGATGGTATTTGTTCTTTTTTGCAAGCTCTAACCTAGTTGCACTTAGATCTTTAGCATCAGGTGTGCTCTTTTGACGAACAAACTCTTGCCACTAAGATTGTGTGATTTTTACCATCTTCCTCGGGCTAGGGACCTTATCGGCCTTAACATAAGCATTCATTTCACTCTTCCAGCCACAAAACTTCTTGCCGCAAGAGACCAATGTTGCTTTCTTTACAACTTCTTTTGTGCCTTTCGGGAACTTTAATTGTTTCTTTATCCTTTCCCACAACTCATTATTGGTCTTCTCGGGTAATTTCCTCCAATTCTCGGTTCTGATCGGCACAACCTCCCTAACAAGAAAACCACATGCATTACGATACTTGGTAACTGAATCCAATGGTTCTTGGGGAAGCCCACCTGGACCGACCATTGTTATGTACATGATGTGGTCCAATGGACCCTTATTGGGACCTTGTTGCCCTCGTTTCCGCATGAGTGAAGTTGAGGATTCATCCATTGGAGAACCTTCTGCGGTTTTAGGAGCCGATGTCACCTCATTGTCTTCGCTATTAATCTTGGTAGAAAAGAATTATAGGACTTTGTATACTTGACAACCAACATTAACTTGAACTGCTGACGTTAAGATTCGTGATCCATACCTCATCGGCAGGATCATATTCCGGGTCTAGATCATCTGAAGTATTTTTAATTTTTATATTCGGAAAAGGATCCGATGGACTGTGATAGGAGCCTGAACTACTGGAGTTAGTAAACTCCATATTGTCTTCTTTATTGTTACTACCAGGGCTAGTCTTCTTAGGGCTTTCCATGCTAGAACTAATAAGACAAAAAATCTAATAAAAGGCATATTAACTCTGAAGTGTTGCATAAAGAAAAAGATGGAAGCATTCTAGGATTTGATAAGGCATTCTAGGGTTTAAGGCGACTGACCAAAAGGTTCTAATACATTACGAGGGTGAAAAGAATGTTAAAGTTGCTCACCAGCAATGGCAATTTTATCTTCTTATTCTAAATAGGCTAGATTCGTTCAGAGTGGCGACCACATTCTTGAGGTTTACTAGGCGGCGCCTAGCTCCGGACCTATAACTGATCAAGCAAGGGACAAAAAGCAAATCCTCCAACCTTTTTCTAGTATCAAGAATCGCAAAGTGTGGCACTTGGATTTGGATGGTGAGGTAAGGCGAGGCGAGGTCATCCTATAGGGATAAACTTGGTGAGTTCTAGAGGTTCACGAGGTTTAGGTGACTTGATCAAGTCTGGGCATATGAAACCTTTGGTGGAATATTTATGATAGGATGGGATTAACCAGGTCGAGGGGTTGGGGGCTTATTTTTGAAATCCCCCTTCATGTGACTCCAAATCCTATATGGATTGTAACTCAATTCGTACTAGGACTAGGACTTGTTCCTAAACTGAATCTGACTCCTAACTCTATTCAGAGTAGGACTCTAATAATATTGTTAAGGACGAAATCTGCTTTATCTAGAACAATCATATACCCCTAGACTGGTGTTTCCGCACCTTTGTCCAAAGTCCAAGTTCGACTCCTCTACTGGGTGCACCAGATACCCAGATCATCCAACAAAAATGAAGTCCCAATATATCTAGTTTGATACAAATGGCGCTAACAAATCATAAATGGGTACATAAACTTTTTTCCTGTGAAATGCCATAATATTAAGTTGAGTTCAATAATGGGATACATAATTGTTTTAACACATGCAATCCTTCTGTAATTCTTCACATCATCATGATTGAATAAGCTATTCAATAAACAAACTCATAGTCATATAACAGCTACACTATTAGCAAGAATGATTCAACATAGTAATATATAATTTCCAAAGGATAAGATACATATATGTTTATTGTACGTGTTCATGTATTTCAATTTGACCATTGTACTAAAAATGCAAATTGTAGCCACTAATTTCGTTCAATTGTGCCAATATGGCCATTATCATCACAATCCTATGTATTTGAGTGACACATCATATGTTTGGCATCCAGCACCGCTAGAAGATGTACACACCTACTTCCAATAGGGTTCTCATTGCAGTTACCCCCTCAACCTAACTCATTTTGTGTATCGAGTGTGAGTCACCATGAATATTCCAGTTCATTAAATATTCGAATCTCGGCCAGGTGAGGACATTGGGTTGCTGGAACTGCTGCTGCGTAGAATTGATGGAAGTACACCGACAACCCAAGGATGCCTACCCACTGAACCCTAACCAAATGCCAACAAACTTGACAGTTTTTTGAATTCCACTGAACCCTCACCAAGGATGCCTACCATTTTCCAATTTTCGAACCCTAATCAAGGATATGCAAGGCGTCAGCGAGGGTGGGGAGGGAGGCGGCACAGCGAAGGACGAGGGCGAAGCTCGGCGGCGACAGCGGTGAACACTTGGCGACAAACGAAATTTTGGCAGCCTAACAACGTCTAAGTGTTTCGCCTGGGTTAGGTCTTTCCAATGCTGCCGAGGGGTATATATAGACTCCCATTTTCTCAGGCGGATTTTAAGTACCGACCACCTGAGAAGATGGTTATCTCGGCGGGTTTTACTTACCAACCGCCTGAGAAGATACAATTATCCCAGGCGGTTGGTAAGTAATACCCGCCTGAGATAAACATCTTCTCAGGCGGTTATTAAGTACCAACCACATGTGAAGATATACTTCTTCTTAATTAATATTCTTGATTAAATGTGGGTCCTTTGAAAAGGCAAAATTCCACTTTCTTGTAATATTATTGATAAGTAAAGGTTACCATTAAATTTCACTTCATAAATCCTATAAAATTGGTCAGAACATAAAAAACATACAACAAATGCTATTTTTCATTTTAGTATCTTGATGAATATAATGCTTTTTCATTTATTTTTTCAGTAGACATTTTTACTCATCATACCAACCTCTATGAATTTTTTCAGATTTTTTTAAATTTTTTTGAATCAATGTGTGTTCATAATTTGATGAATGCCTCATATGTATATGAGCATTTAGTCAGAATGATGGATTATTTGAAGTTTGACATGTTGGAATGCTTTTAAAATTTTTTATCAAAATTCATACATGCATAAATGATACAATTATGTTCATACAAACAAAATTTAGTGAATGCTCTTTTTTTTTATGAGATGCACAAGTGTGAATAATATGTGAGTAGAAATTAATTTGATATTTACCAAAACATTACAATGTCAGCTATACAAGTTTTAAAATATTTTATTCAGGTGGTAGATGTTAATTTTATACAAATGTAGAAGAAAGAATCATCGAATTTGGACACAATTTGCAAAATCTAGACATGTTTGAGTATTTATATTGGAATCTAAATAAAAAAGAAGCAAGGGATAAAGAAACTGAAGAACAGTATCGGACATTATCTCAGGTGGTTGGTAAGTAATACCCGCCTGAGATAAATATCTTCTCAGGCGGTTATTAAGTATTAACAAAATCGAAAAAGATACTGCACCAAAACCTTACAGTGGAAAACTTGTGTTTGAAATGGTCAAGAACATTCATATTGATTTCGGTAAGGGCAAAAATAGTAAAGGAATTAAGAGAAAGAAAAGTACATCTTCGAATGATACAACTGATATTGCTTTCAAGAAACAATTAATTTTTTTCAAGTATCTTCCATATTGGAAGAATCAGGAATTTTGCCATAGTATTGATTTGATGCACGTTACAAAGAATGTATTTGACAGCATCATTGAGACCTTGCTGGACAAGCCGAGGAAAACAAAGGACGGATTAAATTCACGTATGGACCTAGTAAATCTTAATTTGAGACCAGAGCTTCATCCAGTAGAAAAGGCGAACGGGAAGCATTACCTTCCCCCAACCAGCTACAACTTGATGCTAGAAGAGAAAAAAGCAATTTGCGAATGCTTGCGTGGGATCAAAGTGCCCACGAGTTTCTCATCCAATATCCGCAAACTAGTCTCGATGAAAGACTTGTCTTTATTCGGTTATAGTTCCCACGACTGTCACATGATGATGACAATTTTCCTTGCCATTGCAATAAGAGTCATCAAACCTGAGCATATAAAAGTTGTCATCACACGTTTGTGTTACTTCTTCAATGCAGTATCGCAAAAGGTGATAGCACGTGAAGATTTAGACTATCTGAAAACATACATCATCGAGACAATGTGCAAGCTTGAGATGTGTTTCCCACCATCCTTTTTCGATATGCAAGTACACCTAATCATACATCTTGTTGATCAGATAAAAGCATTGGAGCCACTATATTTACATCATATGTTTTCATTGGAGAGATATTTAGGAGTATTAAAAGGTTATGTGCGGAACCGTGCTCACCCAGAGGGTTCAATTATGGAAGGATACACCACTGAAGAAGTGATTGAGGGTTGCGCTGATTACATCAAAGATGGAAAATCGATAGGTGTGCCTATACCGGTACATGAGGGTAGACTACGTGGGAGAGGCAAAGTGGGTAAGAAAACTTTTATCGTTCAAGATTACAAGAATGTACACCATGCACATTTTGGTGTACTACATCAGCTCGCAATAGCTGAGTCGTACATCGAGGAACACCAAATTGAGCTTCGTGATAAAAACCAAGGCCGCACAGAGGACTGGATCATGAAAGAGCACAAAAGATGTTTCACTGAATGGTTAATGGACAAAAATATACCATACGGAAACACTATAGAAGAGGCAACAATGAAGAAGTTAGCTTGTGGCCCATCTGCTTTGGTGACATCATGGCAAGCATATGACATCAATGGTTACACATTTTACACTAAAGAAAAAGACGATAAGAGTGTTGCACAAAATAGTGGTGTTCGTATTGAGGCTTATGATTCACAAGGGCAGAAGACCACATACTTCGGGTTCATAGAGGAAATATGGGAACTCGATTATGGCGAAAGAATGGTAATGCCCGTATTTAAGTGCTAATAGGTCAAACATCCTGATGGTGTGAAAGTGGACAATTACGGGCTGACACTGATAGACTTGAATAAAGTGGGTTATAAAGATGACCTACGGGTTCTCACCGATAATGTTGCACATGTTTTTTATGTTCAAGATCCAGAAACTGAAAAGATGCACGTAGTTGTTTTTGGAAAGCAAAATATTGTTGAGGTTGAGAATGTGGGAGATAATTAAGAGGAATATAATCAGTATGAAGAGATGTACCTTTTCACAAAACTAGAAAACATCAAGCGCGTAGAGAGAAGCATTAAAAAGAATTTGAAACCCTATATGCAAGAATATGTCAATGCTGGAAAAAATGTATATAGCAATGCGAGATGATATATATTATATATATTTGTATCTTCTAAAATCAACTTAGAACAATGTTCTATTTCAGCTTCTATTTCGAACATTATTAAATTCAGCTTCTATTTCGAGCTCCTGTCAAGCTAATCACTTCACAGCAAGCTCTTGTAGATGCAAGTAACACCCGTGAGACTCATCATTTGGATTGTTAAAAGCTTCAATTGAAGTCTGACGATACTTCCCGTCCATTTGAGGGCTTGTTTGAATAGGAGTACACCCAAACAAGCCTTGCAAGATTTCTTTCTCTTCTCTCCATTTTGATAACTTACGAAGATGCTACTTTATCAGTTCTAATGGCTGAATATATTGACTACAGATCAGTACCATCTCTCTTAGTTCTTTACACAAGCGACAAAACATACAACTTGAATCACAAATCTTATTTTTACCATTTTCATAGGAATTTGACCTTAATCTTTCAAGCATAGATTTATCAATAATTGAAGCTTCCTCATCAGAGATGTTAATGGCAGTTACAAGGGAAGGGTGTGTCGAAGCTAACGAAATCTCAACGGGACTGAAGACAAATAGATGCTGCATATGATTGACAATGTCCAGGTTAGACAACATGAAGCTATGATGACAGCCTTCACACTGTTTAACCTGGATATTGCCACTCATATGCAGGATCTCTTTATCTTCAGTCCAATTCGGATTTCATTAGCTTCGACCCATCCTTCACTTATAACTGCCATTAACATGTGTGATAAAGAAGCTTCACTTATTTGATAAATCTATGCTTAAAATATTAAGGTTAAATCCCTATGAAAGTGTAAAAACAAGATTTGTGATTGAAGTTGTTCGCTTACTCGCTTGTGTGAAGCACTAAGAAAGTGGGTACTGATTTTTAGTCAATATATTTAGGCATTAAAACTGAGAAAGGAGCATCTTCCTAAGTTTTCAAATGGACAAGAGGGAAATAAATCGTTCAAATGGATGGGAAAATCCTTCCAAGGATCGTCAGGCTTCAAATTGATGCTTTCAACAATTCAAATGATGAGCCACGGGTGTTACTTGTATCTACAATAGCTTGCGGTGCAGGGATTAGCTTGACAGGAGCTTAGCAGCATCAGAGGCGGTTGGTAAGTAAAACCCGCCTGAGATAAACATGTTGTCAGGCGGTTATTAAGTACCAACCGTCTGTGAAAAATTTAAAAACCGCCTATGAAAAACTGACGCCTATATAAAGACCCCGCGGAGGCACACCTCTGCCCAGTCCCACATCGCGCGACGAGGTACCTAAGTAAATTCTCATAGTTTCCTTACTATGCATTGCATGCTACCTTTTTCTTTGTATATTTTCATAAGCTGCCAGTTTTGTGTGTTGGCATATAGATTGTGTCCTTTTGCATTTGTGTACATATGCGTTTGGACTCAATAATTTGGAAGTTTAGTCTTTTAGATATTGATGTCTCTGGCGTGTAGCCGATTGAAGGAGGAGCGCTTGGCATGGCGCAAGAACCATCCCCATGTATGTACATATGGCACACCGGTCGCATGGTTGTATATACATATGTATCTGTAATGGACTGATGAACTTAACTGTAGTTTGTTTTTTCGTCTTGTTTTTTTTTGGTATTTTCAGTTTCTCTGCGTAGGGTTTCTCTGCGAAGCCTGAATCGGGAGATTTATTGAAGTGACAGTGCATCGTCCCCGGTAAAGAAGGGGTAAGTCATGAAGAACAAGCACAATATAAGTTTAACCATCGTCCTCCTATAATAAATTTCTTTTGCAGACTGAATGAGAACATGGTTACTACCCCTGACAATCTCCTTCTCTGAGGACTATCCCTTGGTGCCTCCAAGATTCGCCTTTCCAAGTGGGTTCTTCCACCTAAATGTCCATCGTTCGGGAGCACTCTGCATCGGGATTCTTGATCAAGAGACTGTAATATAGACCTATTTTGCTCATGTAATTAATACTTAATTGTTGTTGAACTTATTTGAACTGGTTTCTTATATTGCTTAAATTATATTTCGTAGGGGTGGTGCAATGCTTTTACAATCAAAACTATACTACTTGAAGTTCAGCGTTTGCTGCATCAGCCAAATGTGCCCGATATTGAAAATGATTGATATAATCTACTTATCAAGGTTAGATGACACTTTGACTTAGTGACCAATGTAGGTTATCATTCCTCCTTTGACATTTGTTAATTTAAATAATGTCAATATTTTCAGGATCCAGCGGAATATAAGAGACGTGTTCGGGAGCAAGCAGGACGGTACAATTTAGATTGATCGATGGGAGCTTCATCGTCAATCTACAATGAATGTAGTATGATTTTTGTTTTCTACTTGACAGGGCGCTTCATCGTTGTTGTTTGTAGCTGTTACAAAGAGAGGCTCACTTAAACTTGTGCTCAGTGTGTAAAGATGTTATCTTTGAACAATTGTAAAGCTTCTAATGGTGTATTATCACAATTAAGCCAGCCTCACTGGTGATCGAGCATTTCCTATAATGCATTACTGTACTAGTATCCACTCATCTGTGTTTTTTCCTGATATAATTTTCCCTGCAACGACTACATACGGTTGTGATAATTGCAACGACTACATCCCTGTAATTTCAATGAAAACCGCTTGTGATAATTGAACAACTACATACGGTTCTTAAACAATGACTGGCGGTGAAAATACATGATCTTCTCAGGCCGTTGTTAATGAAGAACCGCCTGTGAAGTTCATTATATTACAGGCAGTTATAAATTAAAAACCGCTTGTGAAGATCATGTATTTACCTAGGCGGTTGTTTCTTAAAATCCGCCTGTGATGTTATTTTATTGCAGGCGGTTCTTAAGTAATAATCATCTGAGAAGATCGAGTATTTACCCAGACGGTTGTTTTTTAAAATCCGTCTGTGTTGTTCTTTCATCACAGACGGTTATTATATATATCATTCGTCATCACAGTCGCATATTTTTAAGGACCGTTTGTGTTTGAAAAGTTGAGGCGCCTGTAAAAATACTTTTTGTAGTAGTGTATGGGGATGCAGGTCGCGTTTAGGGTCTGCTGAGGAGGCGCTCCCGATCGAGGACAAAGGAGACCAGAGTTGGTTAGATGCCAAAACGGCATCTGCCAGGCCTGAATGACGCTAGTCCAAGGACTGTACGCCTTTATCCAAGTTGGTCTCGGGCTGCCAGGGGTTGCAGGAGCGCCAGCAGCACCGCCTGAAGACCCACTGTTGGATGTGTTAGAGCTACGCCCGTTGTTCTGTCCGCGACGACGCCGGCGGTCACCGCCCATTCTTGTCCCTGTCAGCGCAGCGCTAGACTGGGCCGGTGGGGACGGTGACGAAGATGAAGTACTGGTGGATTTGCCCATCGTCAAGAGAGCCGTATTGGCTTCCATCTTGGCAGTATGTGTCTGACAATGCTGATCCTTTAGAAGATAATCACGGACAGAGAGAAATGTCGGCAATGGCTTGGTTGCAGTGAGCACGGATATGGCGTGACTCAACTTCGATGACAGGCCACGAGGTGCGTTGATGACCATTGCCGACTTGGAGATCGGATTGCCGACATCCCGTAGGAGTCAGCAAGCTCTTTGAGTCGGCGAAAATACTCGGAGACGGTGTGACTGTCTTGGTAGAGTCCGTGAACCTCCTGGAGGGCGTAGAAGGCGCGCTGGTCGGCATTGTCGAGGAAGAGACCACGGATGACCGATCAGAATAGGTACGCCGTCGGACGCTACACTTGGATCATCTTCATGAGGTCGACGGAGATGGAGTTGTAGAGCGAAGACACGATGCACTGACCCACTGGATCCAGTCGGCATTGTGCCACATGTTATGCGCGGCAGCAAGCCAAACTTGCGGAACGTGGCATCGAAGAACATGCTCCAAACAGAGAAGTTCGACTTGCCGTAGTCGAGCACGATCAGAACATGAGAGCGGATGTTCACATGTTGAATCGCCGCGACGGCGACAAGAGCTGGAGTAGACGAATCAGCAATGGTATTCGAGCGAGAGGACGCAGATGAGCTGTTGACAAAGAACGTTGGGCTTGTTGCCATGGATGAGTGGAGGAGCGGAAGGTGGAAAAAGAACAAACTAAGGTGATACCATGAAGGAAGATAGTCGTCGAGTTTATTCATCGATGAGGCAGTGTCATATACAGTCGGCGAGCAGGCCAGCGGCCAGCGCATCGCAAGGGTGCGATCCTAGAAGCTAGGGACTTGGGCGAGCGAGTGCATATCCGATGCAACGGATAACGCATGCAGCACATGGGCACGTATGCAGCCGTGCGGCTAGGCTAGCGCTAATAGACTTCTAACAGATATAGTTCAATGAGACTTGTTGGTGTTAATATAAATCCCGCTGGTTAATAAAGAATCCGCCGTTTAAGTTGTTAACATGTATTCAATTCACCTCCAATTTATGCATAGCACACACTGCATAAACCAGTGACTTTTCATCAGAAAGATCACTGAGCAAAGTTAGATGTTGAAAATCATTGTCTGTTTCTGTTCGAGGATCACTTTTGTGGTGGCTATCGGAGTGCAGCCTTAGCATTGCTTTTGGCCCACAAAGCTGATGGCAACGCATCATTCGTGTTGGTTGGCACCATCATGGGTGATGATGAGACGATGATAAATTAAAGATTGTGAAATCTCCAAAAAAAAGAAATCTCCAAAAAAAGACGACACAGGAATTTCAAATGATCATCTTTAGGAATTAAGATTTTCAAACGATTAATTTCATATTCTAGTGACTTAATTTTAACAGTATTGTCGTCTCTAAACTTTTTGTCCTTTTTCTTAACAATAACAGTTGTACAGGAAATAGCATCACACATTTCATCACAAGTAGGACATACCTCCTCATTGTCACTTTTGTGTTCTGCATCCTCCATATTTGATCTTGATTTACCCGCCATGAAACACAAGTTTGCCAGATCATCTTCATCTTCATCACTTCCAATGTCTACATCACTCGAGCCAAGTTCTTGAGTGCGGTGATCAAACTGTTTATCAGTTTGCATCCTGTAAAACCCTTCTTTTTCTTGTTGACGTTGCCAGAACAAGACTTAACTTTATTCTGCTTTTCATCATGGGTAGAAGAACCTGAAAGGTTAAGGCAATCTGTACAAAAGTGTCATGTCTTACAACATTCAAAGCATCATTGAGTTCTGGAGTTCACCTCCTTCTAGTTCTCACATTTTGCAATGCTTTTGAGAACCGGGTTGCATCTTGAAGCGCATGTATTCCTTTTTGAACATATCCTGCTTTACCTCCTTGATCGTGTTGGATCCTTCGTGGTAGTCACAAAGTGCTCTCCACACATCATACGCCGGTCGATGGTGTGCAACACGGTCGAAGTCACTCTGAGTTAGTCCTTGGATTATCAAGTTGCGGGCTTTGTTGTTGTTGTCGAGATCTCTTAAGTTTGTAGTCATGACTTGATCGTTCAACGACATGTCGTAAGGCTTGTACACTTTTTCCCATATCTCGAAGGCTTGCGCCTCGATAAAAGCTTCCATCGTGCCTTCCAAACCTGAAAATCAATACCAACAAACATAAAGGATTTTGTCGAGTATTTCTCCATGAGGATTAGTCAAAAACACGTGCGAATCACAAAGATTAGAGCACCGTGGCTTTGATATCAAGTGTAGGATCGAATAGCACGTGTAAAGCTACCAGAGGGGGGTGACTGGTAGATTAAAACTTTTCACCGGAAGCAACAAAAACACCCTTCGGTAGAAAACTGATCTGTTAAATAAACTGTGTGTGCGACTAATAAACGTGTTCAACTGTGATAAAACTAGTATAGATTGTAGAGAACCGTGTGTCACGAAGCAATCTTAAGACTTCCAAACACCTAAGGAACATATCCCACATTCCTAAAACAACTCAAATTCGTGACCCTCACGAAGTCCTATCATAACCAACTCAAAACTTTCCATATTTGAGTCAAACAGGACTCAGCCGTAGCCTGAGTCCATAACCTAGTCAGTTGGACCTTTCCGACCATTTGTTTACGTCCACATCTCTTCATCACGCCTCAGAACCATGTAGCCACGTCCATGCGCTCCTTGCACGCGTGCAAACATCTTCCAACGATGTCCATGATACCTTCATATGGAATGTTCTTGATCCAAACATGTTGCATGACCTCCCGATCAACTCAACCACAATTCCTCCTGAACTTTTTTGTTGAACCTCATCTTCTCCCTAACACTAGTTCAATGGACCCCATCACCAACCACGTATTGAACTCAAGCAACACCTGCACATGAATAAACAACCAATACTTCCGAGCACAAGTCCTCCACTTGACTCTCGTTAGTTCTGATAACCACAACACCTTACGCGAGAACCTCACATAAGTATGTTGCAAACCTTAGCAGAAAGATATCAACCATAACCACCAAAACACACCAAAAACTTAGTAAATGAAAACTAAGCAAACTTTCCATGAACGTAAAGTAAGTACAAATCATTGCAAGTTAAAAGCAGAACCACCGCGATCAAGTTCCGAACCTTGCCAAAGCTAACCGGACCCTAAACCAGAGCTTACCAAAACTAACAGGATCTAGCGCCTGAACTTACCAAAGCTAGCAGGACCTAGCGCCGGAGCTAACCAAAGCTAATCGGACCTAGCGCTGGAGCTTAACAAATCTAGTCGGACCTAGAGCCGGAGCTAACCAAAACAAGCCAGACCTATCGTCGGACCTTGCAGGAGCTCGGACCTAGAGTCGAACCTTATTAAAAAGGTGTTTTCGTGGTATTCAAAACTTTTATGGCCATAGCCAATGTATTCAGCACACATAGGTCTCACAATCTCCCCCTTGATGAATGCATTAGGAACACCACCTAAAATCCGAACATTTGCTTATTCACATGTAAAGTTTTGAAAACAATTTCTCCCCCTTTTAGAAAATCAAATGAGATAGAAATATAGAAATAATTTTCTCCCCCTTGCATACTTCTCCCCCTTTGAAAATGTATTCAACAAGGTACAAAAGAGAAATTTTAATTTGTTATGAGCACATTATAACATATATATATATATATATATATATATATATATATATATATATATATAGAACAAAGCTCATCCAAGTCATACTATCAAGTAACTTACACTATCACAACAAGGAGATACATAAAGTAGTTTAAGCCATGCTAGAGATCAAATGTAATTTTAGATTTTAGCAAGTCATGATCTCACAAACTTAACTATTTCAAAACCTAAAAGCATGACACTTGTTGCTGCATTTTATTATTTTTCAAAGAACAAATTTAGATCATATGATATTTGCAAGAGATTATATGCACATTTGCCTTATTTAACCAAACAAGCCAAGCCTATGTCATTTGACAATCAGAAGCTTAAGGACATGGTTTTAGTCATACACAACTTCTTCCAAGTTCATATCAAAGTGCAATGATAAGCCATCTCAAAAGAAGAAGTGCGATGCATGCATATTCTCTTGATCTTTTCTCAATTTATATTTGTTCATAAAACTTAACATGTGAGTTGATTACTTGATTAATTCGTTATGATTAAAAGCACTTGTGATCATGCAACAAGTTCAAAATAGCACGAAAGTTCGATCATGACCAGATTTAGTGTAAGTAATTATTCCAATTACTAGTCATGGCAAAAACTACAAAATGTATAACATGAGTAATGTAGTAAGAACTTTCAGCATGTAAAAGGAATCACAAAATCATATATGTATGAAATACTATGCTCATATTATTTTAAGTTCATATTCACACATAGACTTCCCAATTTTTAAAACCCCCCCTCAATTTAAGCCATGAGGATGCATAACCCCTATTTCACTACGAATGTAACAAAAACGAGTGAAATCCAAAGGTTTTGTGAAAATGTCAGCCAATTGTTGTTCGATATCTACATGGTGAAGCACAATGTTTCCTTTTTCAACATTATCATGGAGAAAGTGATACCTAATATCAATGTGTTGAGTTCTAGAATGTTGCACGGGGTTTTTAGCAATGCAAATGGCACTAGTGTTATCATAGAACAATGGAACACTATCTAGATAACCCCATAGTTTAGTGTTTGAACAATCCAAAGAATTTGTGAGCAAGCACTAGCAACAACTACATATTCAGATTTGGCTGTGGATTGTGCAACTGCGTTTTGTTTTCTAGAGGACCAAGCAACAAGTGAATTACCAAGAAAATGACAAGAATCGGAAGTACTTTTCCTATCAATCATACAACCCCCAAAATCAGCATCCGAAAAAGCTTTCAAAGTAATGGTTGAGGATGAAGGAAGAAAAATGCCAAATTCTTGAGTTCCATGTAAGTACCTGAAAATCATTTTGATGGCTTAACGATGTGAAGCACGTGGGGAAGCTTGAAACCATGCACAAAGACATACGCTGAATTGTATGTCCAGTCTTGATGTCGTGAGGTACAAAAGTGATCTGATCATGCTTCTATATTCTTTTTGATCCACGAGTTTACCATCTTCATCAAGTTCAAGTGTTGATGTTGTTCCCATTGGTGTCCGAAGAGGCTTCCTTTTGTCCATGTTGAAGCACTTGAGAAGGTCCCTTGTATACTTTGTTTGATGCACAAAGGTACCTTCCTCGGTTTGCTTGATTTGCAGCCCCCAAAAGTAAGTGAGTTCACCCATCATACTCATTTCAAATTTTGAACTCATCATTGCTAAGAACTTGGACACGAGATTATGAGAAGCACAACCAAAGATAATATCATCCACATACACTTGAACGAATAATGAGTCATTGCCATGCTTAAGCACAAAAATAGTTTTATTAACCTTGCCCATGGTAAACCTCTTTTCAAGTAAGAATGTTTTTAAGCTATCATACCATGCTCTAGGAGCTTGTTTTATACCATACATGGCTTTAGTCAGTTTGAAAACATGATTAGGAAAATTTGGATTTTCAAAACCAGGTGGTTGCTTAACATAAACCTCCTCATCTATGTAGCCATTAAGAAAAACACTTTTTTCATCCATTTGATATAACTTGAAACCTTTAGATGCAGCAAAAGCTAACAAAATTCTTATGGCTTCTAATCTAGCGACAGGAGCAAAAGTTTCATCAAAATCTAGACTTTCAATTTGTGTGAAACCTTGAGCAACCAATCTAGCCTTATTCCTAATCACAACCCCATCCTCACTTTGTTTATTTTTAAACATCCATTTAGTTCCAATTAAAGTGTGATCTTGAGGATGAGGTACAAGTTTCCAAACATTATTTCTTTCAAAATTTTCTAACTCTTCTTGCATGGCAATAATCCAAGATTTATTAGTGAGTGCGTGTGATATATCTTTGGGTTCAAAAGAAGCAACAAAAGCAGAATGAGCATGAGAATCGGTGTCGGAAAACCTGGATCTTGTAACTCATTCATGCAAGCTTCCAATTATCTGTTGCGGGGGATGATTTTTATAAATCTGTAGGGGAACAGATGTCTCACAAGCTTCTTCTTCATCAGGTTCATCACGGATTGATGAGCTTGTGGCTTGTGGACGATCAGGATCAGCAGCGATGGTAGTCGAAGCTTGTTCAAAGTTCGGAGCTGGACACGTGTCAGCTTCGGAACTAGCAGGCAATATCACCGACTCTTCTTCTTCTTCTTCTTCTTCTTCGAAAATACCCTTCCCCTGAGGATATGGATCCAAACCTATAATATTTGAGCTAGTACCTAGGCTAGCTTCATTAAAAGACACCTCACAAGTCTCCACAATTTTGTTAGTGTTAAGTAAAAGCACAAGGTAGCCTCTAGTATGAGATGGATAACCAAGAAACATGCCATCAATGGATTTAGGTTCAAATTTATGAAGATTACCATGTTTCTTAACAAAGCATTTGTAACCAAAGAAACGAAAGTGTGTAACACTAGGATTATGTCCAAACCGGAGCTCATATGGTGTTTTACCTAGCTTAGCATGCAAGAAAACACGATTTGAGACATAACAAGCGGTTGCAATCGCATCAGCCCAAAATTTCCTAGGAGTTTTATATTCATCAAGCATAGTCCTAGCCATTTCAACTATGGTTTTGTTCTTTCTTTCTACAACACCGTTTTGTTGAGGTACATATGGTGAAGAAAATTGATGATCTATTCCATTTCCAGCACAAAAGTGATAAAAAGATTGATTCTTAAATTTGGTTCCGTTATCACTTCTGATTGCTTTTAAAGATCCTCGGTGATCAATTGATAATTTAAGAAATAAAGTTCTAAAGTGACTAAAAGCTTCATTATTAGATGCCATAAAGTAAACCCAAGAGTATCTAGAACAATCATCAACAATCACAAGAACATACCATTTACCTCCGAAGGATCAAGCACATGAAGGTCCTACGGTGTCAAGGTGCAAAAGTTGATCTGGTTCAGTTGTCATGGTCATTGTGAGAGGAGTATGTGAACATGCAACCATCTTAGCATGTCTACAAGAAGAACACACAATTTCTTTGTCCCCTTCAAGCTTAGGCAACCCACGTATGCGATCAAGAGCACAAACACGTGTTAGATGATCAAAGCCTACGTGACCAAGTCTACGATGTCGAAAATATAAGTCCTTTGAATCATTAGCAACTAGACACCTATGCTTAGAGGAAGACATATCAAAATCAGCTTTAAAAACTCTACCACACCGTGACATGTTAAAAATAAGCTCACTATTTGAATTTTCAACTTTGCAGCAATTTTTAGTGAAAATAATTTCTAGATTTTCATCTAGCAGTTGTGAAACAGATAACAAGTTGTATTTCAAAGTTTTAACAAGTACCACATCCTTCAAAGTGTAGTGATCATTTACTCTCACCAAACCCTTAGCAATTATAGGAGTTGACGAATTATCGGAAAAAGTAACATTCTCTACGTGTGACACAAAAGAGAGGGAGGAGAACCATTCTTAGTTACCGGTCATGTCGCATGAGCAACCTGAATCCACAGTCCAAATGTTCTCCTTCCTCAAGCGTGTAACCTACATAGAAGAACAATACGTCGATGACTCAATACTGGAGTTAGTCAAAAGGCATTTAGGAATCCAGTACTGAGTCACACGACGTGCAGCAGGAAAAACACGTGAAAGCTAAGATAAAACATCAGGTTTATAAGTCAAAGTTTGAGATTTTTTGTTCTTAACTACTGACCTATAAGTTGTTACTTGTGTAGCACAAAAATTAGTAGCTTCGGGGGCAAAAACAGGAGGTTTGGAGGTAACAACAGAAGGTCCAGAGGCAAAAACAGAAGCTCCAGAGGTAAACTTTGAATGTTTTTGACTCATAACAGCAGGTTGCATGTTCCTGACATTCGATTTAGTATGTGCAGCAAATTTTGTATGATAATTATAAGATCTAGCTTGCATTATTTCTTTTTTATGTTGTTTAGCTATTCTATAATAAAAATCTATGACATGACCATCTCTACCATAATAGGTACAATGAAATTTAACTTTGTGTTCATGTCTAGATGAGCATGCAGTATGTTTATTTGAACCCGAACGTGACAACACTCCTGAAGATTTAAAAACCACCTCTTTTGGTTTAGGAACTATTTTAATCAACCCACTTCTTAATGACTTTACAATTTTAGGTGGATGTTCTTTAGCATGAGCATGAGAATCGAAACCTAAACCAGTTTATCATTGCAAGATTTGGAAGAATTCAGTAGCAAGTTTATATTTTTGTTCCTAATGCAAAAATGCTCTAGTGTCATGTTCATGTCATCAAATTTCTTAGTCCATTCTAGGCAGTTTTCATATGAAGTTTTTCCTTTTAATTTGCAATTAGAACAATATTTAACTTCATGAGCACATAAAGCATTGTTCAGTATTGAAATTTCATTCATAGCATCTTTTAGTTTCTTTTCATGATCATTATAGGTAAAACAATGCAAATCACTTGTAGAACAAGAAGCATCTTTTAAGTTTCTATCATTAAGTGCAGCAAGCTTTTTGTTCTTTTCAATTTCTAATTCAAGTTTATCAAGAGTGAAGGAGTGTGCACTTTTTAAGGAAGATAATTGTTCATATATTAAATCGCATGAGGAACAAGAATCATCACTAGGAATCAAGGTTTTCAAGCAATTAATTTCAGATTCTAGTGACTCAATTTTAACAACATTGTCCCTAAGCCTTTTGTCCTTTTTCTTAACAATAACAGTTGCACAGGAAATAGTATCACACATTTCATCACATGTAGGACATACCTCCTCATTGTCACTGTTGTGTTCTGCATCCTCCATATTTGATCTTGATTTGCCCTTCATGAAACACAAGTTTGCCAAGTCATCTTCATCTTCGTCACTTCCAATGTCTACATCACTCGAGCCAAGTTCTTGAAGTGCAGTGATGAAACTGTTTATCAGTTTGTGTCCTGTAAAACCCTTAATTTTCTTGTTGATGTTGCTAGAAGAGGACTTAACTTTATTCTGCTTTTCATCACGGGTAGAAGGACCTGAAAGGTTAGGGCAATCTGTACAAAAGTGTCATGTCTTACCACATTCAAAGCATCTTTGAGGTCTGAAGCTTCCCCTCCTTCTAGTTCTCACATTTTGCAATGCTTTTGAGAACCGAGTAGAGATGAGTGCTAGCTCCTCTTCTCGAAATTCTTCAATCTGTTCCAGGGTTAGTGAAGATAGCAAAGAAAGTGTATTGCTAGATGAAGATTGGTCGGGGCTAGGCATATCACGTTGAAAAACAAATGCAAGAGACTTGTTGGGTTCTTACGTGAGATTATGTCAATTTCATGAGTTTTCAATTTAGAATATAGCACATCCAATGTAAGTGTACTCATGACAGTAGATTCACAAATAGATGTGACTTTCATCTCCCAAATTCTTATGTCTAATGAACTTAACAATTGCCTAGCATTTTCAGCATCTGAAAAATTAACATTGACACTACGCAAGTTGCTGAGAATTTTATTAAAGCGAGCAAAAAGGTCATCAATGGACTCACCGGGTTGCATATCGAAGTGCATGTATTCCTTTTTGAACATATCCTTGTTCACCACCTTGATCGTGTTGGATCCTTCGTGGTAGTCACAAAGTGCTCTCCACACATCGTACGCTGATCGGAGGTGTGCAACACGGTCGAAGTCACTCTGAGTTGGTCCTTGGATTATCAAGTTGCGGGATTTGTTGTTGTTGTTGACATATCTTAAGTTTGTAGCCGTGACTTGATAGATCGACGGCATGTCGTAAGGCTTGTACTCTATTTCCCATATCGCGAAGCCTTGCGCCTGGATAAAAGCTTCCATGCGTGTCTTCCAAACCTGAAAATCAATACCAACAAACACACAAGGTTTTGCCGAGTATTTGTCCATGAGGATTAGTAAAAAACATGTGCGAATCATAAATATTAGAGCACCGTGGATCTGATACCAATTGTAGGATCGAATAGCGCATGTAAAGCTACCAGGGGGGTTGAATGGTAGATTAAAACTTTTCAGAGGAAGCAACAAAAACATTCTTTGGCAGAAAACTAATCTGTTAAATAAACCGTGTGTGCAAATAATAAACGTGTTCAACTGTGACAAAACAAGTATAGATTGTAGATAATCAAGTCAAGAGGAGGTCACAACAAGAATCGCAAAAATCCTTCGAGAGAAACTCAAGTTACGATCGAAAGATCGAACAAAAGTCAATCTGTCCGACCCGAGAAAAACAGTTCTGGAACACTGCAAAGAAACTCGTCTAGATCAGAAACCACAAATCCAATGACCGTGAAATTTTCAGAGATGATAGAAAACTAAGCTGTGAAGACAACTCAAAAAGAATCACGTCATTAAGATCTGTAAAACTCCAGTTATGATAAAACCACCGAACAAAGGTAGTGGTGTGCAGAAACTCGATGAGAAAGACTTGACGAAAGCAAGTCAGATGAACAAGGCACAAAAGTTTCTTCAAAATACGAATTTTATTGACCAAAACACAAGAGAAACAGCCCCAAAGTTGTGCCTCATGAGCTCTGGCCTCCCTTGCTTATATAACCAGCCCTTAGGCCAACCCAAACTTAACTAGGATTCTAATCCTACTCAATTCATGAATCAAAACTTTCCATAACCGCTAAAGACTCTTCTATATGAAGATAGAAGCAATATTAAGACTTCCAAAAACCTAAGGAACGTATCAAACATTCTTAAAACAACTCAATTTCGTGACCCACAAGAAATCCTATCATAACCAACTCAAAACTTTCCATATTTGAGTCAGACATGACTTAGCCGCAGCCTGAGTGCATAACCTAGTCAGTTGGACCTTTCTGACCAATTCTTTATGTCCACATCTCTTCGTCACGCCTCTGAACCATGCAATCACGTTCATGCACTCCTTGCACATGTGCAAACATCTTCCAACGACGTCCATGATACCTTCATATGAAATGTTCTTGATCCAAACATGCTGCATGACCTCCCGATCAACTCAACCACAATTCCTCCCAAACTCGGTTGTTGAACCTCATCTTCTCCCTAAGACTAGTTCAATGGATCATGTCACCAGCCATGTCTTGAACTCAAGCAACACCTGCAAATGAATAAACAACCAATACTCCGAGCACAAGTCCTCGACTTGACTATCGTTAGTTCTGATAACCACAACACCTTACATGAGAACCTCACATAAGTATGTTGCAAACCATAGCAAAAATATATCAACCATAACAACCAAAACACACCATAAACTTAGTAAAAGAAAACTAAGCAAAGTTTCCATCAATGTAAAGTAAGTACGAATCATTGCAAGTTAAAAGTAGAACCACTGCGATCAAGTTCCAAACTTGCTGAAGCTAACCAGACCATGAACTGGAGCTTACCAAAACTAAAAAGATCTAGCGCCGAAAGTTACCAAAGCTAGCAGGACCTAGCGCTGGAGCTAACCAAAGCTAGTCGAACCTAGCGCGAAGCATACCAAAGCTAGTCGGACCTAAAGCAGGAGCTAACCAAAACAAGCCGGACCTATCGTCGGACCTTGCAGGAGCTCGGACCTAGAGTCAGACCTTATTAAAAAGGTATTTTGGTAGTATTCAAAACTTTTATCGCCATAGCCAATGTATTCAATACACATAGGTCTCACACCTTGATACTTGAAAAATAGTAGGTAATACTTATTTCTATCCAGTCATCTTGCTTGGACTTAATTATGCCACAATTAACCCGATACTTAAACTTTGTCAAGGTAACTTAGGAATTGAGCAAAACTTAAAACTTCTGACAGCAAGAAGTTTTGGAACCGATTCTTATTAGGTTGGCATCTTATTGGTTCTATACTTACCAATCTTGACTGTTTAGAGCAGATGAAGATTTATTTTTATGCATCCCGTACTTTCAAAGTATGCTCCTTAAGTATGCCTTTTTGCGCTAAACTTAATACTTCTTTATTTCCATCTCGGTGAATTTCTATGTCAAATACATAGGATGCTTCACCAAGATCTTTCATATCAAAATTAGAGGACAAGAACTTCTTAGTTTCTGATAGTAGATTATGAAAGTGCATCTAGGAAATCCCTTGTCGGTTTTGGACGATTGATGACAACCAAATGAGATACTAATGAACTTATTGAGATGACTGCAGGATCAGCAAATGAGATAGTTTGGTGCACCAAAAAAGGTGAAAAATGAAGTGGTGTACAAAAGAGAAAAGTCCAACTGTCAACTGAAGCGCAAAGTAGATTTAAATGTATAGGATGTGTGTGAGAGACACATCCCAAGAGCTCAAGTCTTTGCGTAGGGGTAAGGGCTTAGAAACACCCAAAAACTCACTGAGCACCGGATAGTCCATTCATGGACCGGAATAGTCCGTTTAACTCTCTGTTGTCCAAATACACTGTGCACCAGACTAGTCCGTCTACGGACCGGACTAGTCCATTAACCTTGTTGGAATCCAATAACACAGTGCACCGGACTAGTCCGATCATGGACCGGACTAGTCCGTTCAAGTCTTTGTAAATCCTGTTCAGTGCACTCCGGACAAGTCCGTCCATGGTACAGGACTAGTCCGTTCAACTCTCTGGAGTTGAATTACATTGGCACCGGACAAGTCCGGACATACACCGGATTAGTCCGGTATACCTCACACAATTAGGGTTTCTAGTGTGCTGCATTCCATGTCGTTTTCTACACAGCACACCGGAAAAGTCCGATACCCAGTACGGACAAGTCCGGTCATTGGGATTTCTAACGGTAACTTTTTGGAAACCCTAAAAATAGGATATCCACGGCCCCACAATATAACTTTCGGCTCGTACTGTTAAAATCCGAAACCCTAGCTCCGCCCCCTATCCCAAGAGCCCAAAAACACATCTCCCTACGCATCTAAAGTCCAAAAAGGTAAAAACCAATTGAACACTTAGATTTGGGATTTGGAGATCGACGTCTACACGTTGTGAGCTCTTGGGGTTTGATCTCTTGACACTCGTACTCTCTCTTGTAATATTTTCGAGTGTATTTGATCATCTTTTCGTTGTAATTTTGTGGGAGCCCTCAACGTGTGAGGTTGCCCCATAAACTCGGTGATTGCCCGTGATAGTGGATTCAAGTCGGCCTTGTGTGGTGAATTGAAGAGGTAAAGGGTTTGAAGAGACCCGACTCTGTGTGAGCTTCCTCAACGAGGAGTAGATCTCTTTGGTGAGATCGAACCTCGGTAAAAATTGGTGTCTCGTGTGCTTCTTTACTTTTTCTTCTTTATTAGGGCACATCGTTGATCAATATCATAACTTGAATTCAAAATTGTTTTTCACGTACAACTTTACGACATAGATTGTAAATTCAAGTAATCTTATCTGTTGTTTACATTTCCGCTGCTTAAAAGAATTTAAATCCTGTTTAGATACATAATCAAATCGGCATACACAAGGCACACCGGACTAGTCGGCCCACACAACCGGACAAGTCCGGTAAATCAAGTTTTTGACCGTTTGATTAAGTGTGCAGGAAATTTTCAAAGTCTATTCACCCCCCCCCCTCTAGGCCACATTCAAACGGTGGCCTAGAGGGGTGTGAATAGGCTTTGAAAATTTCCTGCACACTTAATCAAACTGTCAAAACTTGATTGATCGGAATTGTCCGGTTGTGTGGGCGGACTAGTCCGGTGTGCCTGGTGTATGCCGATTTGATTAAGTATCCAAACAGGATTTAAATTCTTTTAAGTAGCATAAATGTAAACAACATATAAGATTACTTGAATATACAATCTATGTCATAAAGTTGTACATGAAAAACAATTTGCAATTCAAGTTATGATATTGATATATGATGTGCCCTAATAAAGATGCAAAAGTAAAGAAGCACACAAGACACCGATTTTTACCGAGGTTCGATCTCACCATAGAGATCTACTCCTCGTTGAGGAAGCCCAAACAGAGTCGGGTCTCTTCAAACCCTTTCCCTCTTCAAGTCACCACACAAGGCCGACTTGAATCCACTATCACGGGCAATCACTGAGTTTATGGAGCAACCTCACACATTGAGGGCTCCCACAAAAATTACAATGAAAAGATGATCAAATACACTCGAAAAGATTACAAGAGAGAGTACAAGTGTCAAGAGATCAAACCCCAAGAGCTCACAAAGTGTAGACAATGATCTCCCAATCCCAAATCTAAGTGTTCAATTGGTTTTCACCTTTTTGGACTTTAGATGCGTAGGGAGATGTGTTTTTGGGCTCTTGGGATAGGTGATGGCGCTAGGGTTTCTGATTTTGATAGTAGGAAGCAAAAGTTATATTGTGGGGCCGTGGATCTCCTATTTATAGGGTTTCCAAAAAGTTACCGTTAGAAATCTCGATGACCGGACTTGTCCGGTGTGCTGTGTAGGAGACGACATGGAATGCAACACACTAGAAACCCTAATTGTGTGAGGTATACCGGAATAATCCTCGGTGTATGTCCGGACTTGTTCGGGGCCAGTGCAATTCAGCTCCAGAGAGTTGAACGGACTAGTATTGTCCCATGGACGGACTTGTCTGGAGTGCACTGAACAGGATTTATAGAGACTTGAACGGACTAGTCCGCTCTATGATCGGACTAGTCCGGTGAACTGTGTTATTGGATTCCAGAAAGGTTAATGGACTAGTCCGGTCCGTAGACAGACTAGTCTGGTGCACATTGTATTTGGACAACAGAGAGTTAAATGGACCAGTCCCGTCCATGAATGGACTATCCGATGCTCAGTGAGTTTTTGGGTGTTTTTAAGCCCTTACCCCTACGCAAAGACTTTAGCTCTTAGGATGTGTCTCTCACACACATCCTATACATTTTAATCTACTTTGCGCTTCGGTTGACAGTTGGACTTTTCTCTTTTGTACACCACTTCATTTTTCACCTTTTTGAGTGCACCAAACTATCTCATTTTGTTGATCCTGCAGTCATCTCAATAAATTCATTAGGATCTCATTTGCTTGTCATCAATCGTCCAAAACCCACAAGGGTCGTCTAGATGCACTTTCAATCACCCCCTTTTTGGTGATTGATGACAACCAATTGAGATTTCACAATTAAGAGTAACGATTTGATTTCATAAAGTGTGCATATATGAGAATAATGAGTAATTACAAAAAGCTTCTCACATATATGCACTCTTTATGGTGGGGTGGCTAACATGTGTGATGGTCAACAGATGTGATGGGCAATATATAAGCATTTGACAGTTATTGCAATAATCATCACATTAACATTAACTAAGCAACCCACATTGAAATAAATTACAATAGATTGAAAATGACTACATGTCCTTGATCACAGGTCCTTAACGGCTTATCCCAGATAACTAGTCTCAATCTCTCCCCATTTGGCATCAAGGCACCAAAAAGGGAAAAATTGAGTGGAATCACTCATCGTCACTTCCTCTCTCACCCTAAGTCCTCTCTTCATCTTCTTCTTCATCTTCAGATGCTTGATAAGGAGGAGGAGAAGAGGTACCAGTCAGTCCAAATGAGGCCAACTCTTGCTCAGTTAAAGGAGGTGTTTTAGTAAAATCTTCTTCTGAGTTCTCTGAAATCTGAAGTGACCCCACTGGCTCCATCTCTAGCTTGTCACAGATGGCTTTGATGTTGGACTTTACATATCTTTTATGCATCTTCCTGGCCAGAATTTCCTTGTGCTGCTTGATTTCCACTTTGCGACAAGAGGCAAAGATGGATGATAACATCTTCAACACTCCACTGGATGATCCTCTAGGAGGTGGAGGAGCAGGAGCCTCAGATCTTCTTCCCTCTTGAGCCCTCTTGGATCTTTGCTCCTCTCTAGGTGAGCTAGGAGCAGAAGGAACAATTTAGATGGTAGGCTTCTGGGGCCTAAGTCTGGTATGAGGCACGTCCTTGACAAATTCCAGTCCTGTCACCTTCTCAATCATATACATGATGTAAGGTGCATAGCCACAGGACCTGTTAGGAGTGATGGATATATTGACAATGTCATTGTATATGTACTCAAAGACATTGAAGGTCCTTTTCGTGCTTATCACCTTCATCAATGTTCTGAGGGTGCCCTGAATGGTCCCTGCATCTCCCTCTTTGGGAGCAATAGTCTTCCTCAGGATCCTATTGAGAACAACAAAGAAGGGCTTCAAGTACTTCGTAGTTGGAGACTTGAATGGCATCTTTGTATCATAGAGAAAGTCCAGCTGATGTTTCTCTAGAGGCTTCAGATTGTGGATAATGATGTCATTCTCCGGAGCATCTTCAAGGTGAAGAATTCTTGCAAACTCCTCATAGGTGACACTGTACTGTGCTACATGGGTCATCCAAATCATCCAGTCACTGTCATTACGAGCAAAATAGAGAGTAGAGTAGAATTGAGTGATGACCTCAATGTTCCATTCCCACTGAAAAGATACTAGATCCCTCAGTCCATTCAGCACCATGGCTTCGAGAACCTCTTGATAGGATTGACATCTCTTAGACTGAAGGTGAGTGATGCCTACCCATTGTCTTTCGATAACTGGGGTCTTCATCTTTAGATACACATGCTCATAGTAGTCAGCATGGAAATTGCTCTAGAATCTGGGATCATCTGACTGTTTGGGCTGACCATAGACTTCTACCTTTCCGAATTTGTCAGCTAGCTCACCACCTTTGCCATTGAAATCAGCACTAGAGGGTTGTCTGTTACGATGAGTAGGATCTTTCATCTTCAAGGGGACAATGGGGCCACTAGCAAGTCTTTTGCCCTTGTTCAGAGTTCTCTTGGGCCCCAATGAGCTCTCAGTAGCATTCTTGCCCTGATCCTTTTTCACTACCACTCTCCTTCTCTTAGGAAGAGAGTCGTCAGAAGGGGGAGAATGGACATTGACATCATGTCTTTTCTTCATCACCCTCTCCTTGGCTCTTTGCACTCGAGCATGTTGTACCTCTTCATAATAATAAAATGAACTATCCTCGAAATTTGAAGACATCGTGCCTGACAATGAGGTTCAAGGTTTAAATAAGAATGGAATGAAGACTCAATGCAAATAGGAATTTAGAAGTTCAAATGTCAGATGCTGGACTTGTCCGTTTTCAGAGTGCGGACTTATCCGGTGAACCGGACTTGTCCGCACCAAGACACCGGACTAATCCAGTCTAGCATAAGAACGCTAACTTTTCCTATTTGAACCAAATCTACCTCGAATTGATGCACAAGGACTAGGAAACAGTAGGAGTACATCTAGAGAAGTAATGTATGCCCTAGGAATCGAAGGAAACAAGCTAGAATCAAGAAAAGTTGAGAGCTAGGGGTTGAGGAGAATTTTACCAAAAAGTTGTAGATTCGCGTTAAAGGAGTGGACTTGGGGCTGGAGTTAGTCTGGAGTGAACAAGCTCCGCGTTGAGGAGGAGATTTCCCTTGGAGAAATCCACATTTTGGTGGTTAGATTTGGAAATCGCCTTTGGAGCTCAAGGAAGAGGAGAGAGAATGTGAAGGATGTTATTCAAGGTTGAAGATGAGCTCCTGGCGGCGTATTAGGGTTAACCCCGACAAAACCGGACTAGTCCGGTAGACCCCGGACAAGTCCAATGTCAGCAGGACAGAACTGAGCTGAAACAACTGGATTTTGGTTGTTTGATCTAATAGTAATCTAAGGGACATTATTTCACAAATAATATTGATGAACATGACCAGTAAGCACTCAAAAACCACACAATGGCCATAATTCACCAAGATTTACTCATTTAAATAGTTTTCTAGAGAAAATCAAGATAAGGGGGAAATTTTGGCAAAATGAGTAAACATTGAAATCACAATCAGATGTGCAGTGTTTCAAGCCACATTTCGAGAGTCAAGTATATTTAGCTCATTTCTTATCTCAAAAAACCTTTTCTCATCTAATGGCTTGGTGAAAATATCTGCAAGTTGTTTTTCAGTCCTAATATGTGAAATTTCAATATCACCTTTTAATGAATGATCTCTTAAGAAATGGTGACGAATATCTATGTGCTTAGTTCGTGAGTGCTCTACTGGGTTGTGTGCAATTTTTATAGCACTCTTATTATCGCATAAGAGTGGAATATGGTTCAGATTCTGACCATAGTCCCTCAGAGTTTATCGCATCCAAAGTAGTTGTGCGCCACAACTACCAGCCGCAACATACTCTGCTTCAGCTGTGGAAAGAGCAATGTTGTTTTGCTTTTTAGATGACCATGAAACTAGGGATCTACCAAGAGAATGACAGGTCCCCGATGTGCTCTTTCTATCAACTTTGCATCCTGCATAGTCGGCATCAGAATAACCTATCAAGTTAAACTTGGATCCTTTGGGATACCAAAGGCCCAAGTTGGGTGTGTGCACAAGGTACCTTAAGATTTGTTTTACAGCTATTAAGTGGCACTCTTTAGGGGAGACTTGAAACCTTGCACACATGCATACACTAAGCATAATATCTGGCCTAGATGCACATAAATAGAGTAGTGAGCCAATCATAGACCGATATACCTTTTGATCCACATTTGGACCATCTTCATTAAGGTCGAGATGTCTGTTAGTCGCCATGGGTGTCTTGATGGGCTTGGCCTTGTCCATATTGAACTTCTTGAGGATGTCCTGCGTGTACTTGGTTTGACTTGTTAAAGCTGCCCTCTCTTAATTGCTTCACTTGGAATCCCAAAAAGAACTTCAATTCGCCCATCATACACATCTCGAACCTATCTGTCATAATCTTGCTAAACTCTTCACAAAAAGACTTATAGTAGATCCAGAGATAATATCATCAACATAGATTTGGCATACAAATATAAGATCATCAAAATGTTTTGCGAACAGTATATAATAAACTTTTCCAATTTTAAAGCCATTTTGAGTCAGAAAATCTCTAAGGCACTCATACCAAGCTCGAGGAGCTTGTTTGAGGCCATAGAGAGCCTTACACAGTTTATAGACATGGTTGGGGTACTCTTGATCTTCAAATCCTAGTGGCTGCTCCACGTACACTTCCTCCTTGATCGTACCATTGAGGAAGGCAATTTTGACGTCCATTTGATACAACTTGAAATTATAGTGAGTAGCATATGCCAATAAAATACGAAGGGACTCAAGTCTAGCTATGGGAGCGAAAGTTTCATTGAAGTCCAAACCTTCGGCTTGCGAGTAACCTTTAGCCACAAGTCTCGCTTTATTTCTCGTTAGCACTCCATGTTTATCTTGTTTATTTCGAAAGACCCATTTTGTTCCAACGATGTTCACCTTTGGTCTTTCCACCAGTTCCCACACTTCATTTCTCTTGAAGTTGTTCAACTCCTCTTGCATTGACATCACCCAATCTGGATCTTTTAAGGCTTCTTCTAGCCTGTATGGTTCCATAAAAGATACAAAGGAGTAATATTCACAAAAGTTTGCAATGCGAGATCTAGTAGTTACTCCCTTAGCAATATCTCCAATGATGTTGTTGACGGGATGATCTCTTTGCACACTCTGATGTACTCTTGGGTGAGGGACTTGTGAAGTTGCTAGCTCTTCATTGTCTTCAATGTCATTGTCTCCCCCTAAATAATTGCTTTCGTGGTTGTATGGACCTTCTTGATCATCCTGATTTTGATCTTGTGCATGAGCTCCCCCTTGATCTTTGCTTCCTTGTTGAAGTTCATCTTGTGCACTTGAGTCTTGTGGTTGCTCTTGAGGTAGAATATCACCAAGTGCCATTCTTCTCAATGCTTCACATGGGGCTTCTTCTTGATCTAGCACACACTTATCGACTTGCTCCACTTGGGAGCCGTTAGTCTCATCGGACACTACGTCACGTGCTACTTAGACAAGACTAGAGACTTTGTTGAAGACACGATAGGCGTAGGTGTTCGAATCATAACCGAGCAGGAACCCTTCATCAGATTTCGAAGCGAACTTCAAAGTCCTCGGTTTCTTGTTCAGAATAAAACACTTAAAACCAAAAACTTTGAAATATGAAACATTTGGCTTGTTACCTGTAAGAAGCTCGTATGGCATTTTCTTCAAGAGTCGGTGAAGATACAACCGATTTGTGACGTGACAAGCAGTGTTTACCACTTCAGCCCAGAACCGGTTTGATGTCTTGTATTCATCCAACATTGTCCTTGCTATTTCAATCAGTGTTCTGCTTTTCCTTACAGTAACCCCGTTTTGTTGAGGGGAGTAGGGTGCCGAAAACTCGTGCCTTATCCCTTCTTCATCAAGGTATTCCTCAACTTGTGTATTTTTGAATTATGTTTTGTTGTCACTTCTAATATTCTTCACGGTTGATGAGAATTCTTTTTGAGCTCTTTTTAGGAACTTCTCGAGGATTCCCTGAGTTCTGATTTAGCATACAAGAAAAATACCCAGGTGAATCTTGAAAAATCATCAACAATAACTAAATCGTATTTGTTACCGTCGATGCTTATCTAAGCAATTGGACCGAAAAGGTCCATGTGAAGAAGTTCCAGCGGTCCTGTAGTAGTCATCACGTTCTTGGCGGGGTGCGGTGCTCTAACTTGTTTTCCCGCCTGGCAAGCGCTGCACAACCTGTCTTTCTCAAAGACAACATCCTTTAGCCCTCGGATGTGTCCACCTTTTAGAAGTTTCTACAGATTTCTCATCCCAACATGGGCTAGCCGTCTATGCCACCGCCATCTCATGATAGTTTTAGCAACCAAGCAAGTGTTGAGTTTGGCTTTATCTTTGTTGAAGTCAACAAGATAAAGTTTTCCGTTCAACATTCCCTTGAATGCAATTGAGCCATCACTTCTTCTAAAAATGGTCACACCCTCATTAGTGAATAAACAATTATAACCTTTGTTGCATAGCTGAGATATTGACAGAAGGTTATAATCTAAAGAATCTACATGTAAAACATTCGAGAGAGTATGTTGAGAAGAGATTTTAATTTTACCGCTACCAAGGACCTTTCCTTGGTTGTTGTCTCCAAAGTATATGCCCTCACTTGGAGCTGCGTTGTGCTCATACTCCACGAACATATTCCTCTCTCCGATCATGTGATTGGTGCATCCGCTGTCTAACACCCATTTTGATCCACTGAAGGAGTAGGCCTGCAAAACAGAATCATTCCTTGGTTTTAGGTACCCAATCTTGCTTGGGTCCTCTCAGGTTAGTTACAAGAGTCTTGGGCACCCACACACAAGTTTTAGAATTCTTGTGGCCTGGACCTGCATATTTGGCAAACACATTTCCAACTTTTTCTTTCATAAGAACATAGGAAGCATCAAAGGTACGAAACAATATTTGCAAGTTAGATTCATGCGATATTTTCTTAACAAAAGTGATTCTCTTCTCAGCATGGATATTAGTGGACATGTGTTTCTTCTTGTCAAACCCAAGACCATCTTTGACGTTAAGAGGCCTAGTGACCATATATGCACTACGTGCATATTTGATCTTCTCCTTGTCAAAGATTCCACTTTGGGAAGGATGTGTTGCATGAGAAGTAGAAGAATCAGATTTGACAACATTTTTCTTAATAGAACATGTGCAAGTCGCAATAGTTGTGTAACTTACACCTTTGGAAGGTGAGCTTTTGGAGGAAGAGGAGTCACTTTGATTGAGCGACTCAACTTGCACCTCAAGAATCTTGTTAACTTTTGTCAAGTTAGCAAGTTCATCCTTGATTGCAACGTGTGAGTCTTCTAGCTTTGAGTAGGTTTCCATACTCAAGGCTAGCTCATGCTCAAGTGACTTGTTCTTCTCTCTTTCGAGCTCAAGGAGTTTCTAAACCTCTTGATATCTCTTCCTTTCACAGATGAGCATATCTTCCTGTTGGTTGACAAGCTCCTCCTTCTCAAAGATTTCATCCGACAACATTTTCATTTTCTTTAGTGCAGTTTACTTAATCCCCTAAACATCTCCTCATTTTCACTAGAGCTATCAAAATCATCAATAGAGGAATTTAGCAAAGGGGGAGTAAGTCAAACCTTTTTCTTGCCCTCTTTGGCCATAAGGCAAGTGTGATTGTGTGTGTCCCGTCCTCCCATGTTTGGGAAGATTGTAGATCTCTTGGTGGGTTTCTTGATGGCAATGGTGGCCATCTCCTCTTCTTCATCGGAGGAGGACTCGCCATTGAGTCCCACTCCTTGCCGATGTGCGCTTGATGAGCTTGTCACCTTTTTTTGAAGATCTTCTTCTCTTGAGGCTTCGTTTCTTTCTTCCTCTTACTTTCTTCATAGGTGCCGTCAACCATGAAGTGATCGTACTCGCTACTGTTATAGCAGGTGCGTCGAGCCTTGGATTTTCTTTTTTCCTTGCTCTTCCCTTCATTTGAGTTGCTGCCATGTCTTCTTTTCATCATGCGCTTGAACTTCTTGATGAAGAGTACCATCTCTTCATCATCTAGTTCAGTGCTCACGTCACTTGTATCTTTTTCGTCTTGAGCTTCACGAGTTTCTTTTCCTTTAGGCTTCCAAGTTGCTCTGAGAGCAACTTCCTTCTTTTTGTTGCAGGTGAGCTTAGCTAGATCTTTGACGTATTGGGCTTCCTTCTCCATCATCTCATGGTTTATGATCTTTCCCAATAGCTCATCCGGGGTCATTTTGTGGAACCCGGGGCTTTCTCGAATCATTGAGCATAATGTGACGTTTCTTGCCATAAATGCTCTAATCATCCTTTAACCACCTCATGGTCAGTCCATTTCTTGCTTCCATAGGCGCGGATATTGTTGATAAGCGCCTTCATCCAGTTGTACATGTCTTGAGGTGATTTGCCTTCCTCAATAGCAAATCTCTCCAACTCTCCTTCAAGCATCTCAATTTTGGCTTCTGGGACATAACTATTTCCTTCATGGGTTGTTTTAAGTGTATCATAGATCTCTTTTGCACTTTCCAGTCCATCAATCTTGGTGAACTCCTCCTTGCTCAGTGATGATGTGATCACTGCAATGGCTTGTGCGTTGCGGTGAATTTCTTGTTCTTGTTCCGGAGTGAGTTCTTCGTCCGTGTCCGAGATATCTACACTTGTGCACACAATATGCCAAAGGCTAGGATTCAAGGAGATTAGATGCATATTCATATTGTATTTCCACATGGTGTCATTGTTTCCATCAAATTGCGAAGGATTTCCCATGGGAATAGAAAGATAGAGATTATTTGTATTGAGACAATTATAATTGTAAGGATGTTGGGAGTAGTCGTGATGACCACTCCCCTTCATCTTATCTTCCTCTTTTACCTTTTGTGCCAACAGTTTCTTCCTCAGAAGTGCCTTCAATTGACGTACTTCTTCATCATCATGTGGATTTTCTCTTAGTACATCGAAGGATTTAGTTTCTTTCTCTTCCTCGGTGTTGAGCACCTTCGGGATCTTGTTGTTCTTCTCAGAGGCCATTGATCACTCCGAGCGGTGAGTCTCGTTGATGGAGAACCTGCTCTAATACCAATTAAATGTGACCTAGAGGGGTGTGAATAGGCTTTGAAAATTACCTTCACACTTAATCAAACGGTCAAAAACTTGATTGATCGGACTTGTTCGGTTGTCTGGGCGGACTAGTCCGGTGTGCCTGGTGTATGTCGATTTGATTAAGTATCTAAACAGGATTTACATTCTTTTAAGCAGCGGAAATGTAAAAAATAGATAAGATTACTTGAATTCACAATCTATGTCATAAAGTTGTACATGAAAAACAATTTGCAATTCAAGTTATGATATGGATCAACGATGTTCCCTAATAAAGATGCAAAAGTAAAGAAGCACACGAGACACCAATTTTTACCGAGGTTCGATCTCACCAAATAGATCTACTCCTTGTTGAGGAAGCCCACACAGAGTCGGGTCTCTTCAAACCCTTTCCCTCTTCAAGTCACCACACAAGGCCGACTTGAATCCACTATCACGGGCAATCACCGAGTTTATGGGGCAACCTCACACGTTGAGGGATCCCACAAAAATTACAACGAAAAGATGATCAAATACACTCGAAAAGATTACAAGAGAGAGTACAAGTGTCAAGAGATCAAACCCCAAGAGCTCACAACATGTAGACGACAATCTCCCAATCCCAAATCTAAGTGTTCAATTGGTTTTCACCTTTTTGGACTTTAGATGTGTAGGGGGTGTGTTTTTGGGCTCTTGGGACAGGTGGAGGTCCTAGGGTTATGATTTTGACAGTAGGAATCAAAAGTTATATTGTGGGGCCGTGGATCTTCTATTTATATGGTTTCCAAAAGTTACCGTTAGAAATCCCGACTACCGGACTTGTCCATACTGGGTACCAGACTTGTTCGGTGTGCTTTGTAGAAGATGGCATGGAATGTAGCACACTAGAAACCCTAATTGTGTGAGGTATACCGGACTAATCCAGTGTATGTCTGAACTCATCCTGTGCCAGTGTAATTCAACTCCAGAGAGTTGAACGGACTAGTCCTATCCCATGGACGGACTTGTGTGGAGTGCACTAAACAGGATTTACAGAGACTTGAATGGACTAGTCTGGTCCATGATCGGACTAGTCCGGTGCACTGTGTTATTGGATTCCAGAAAGGTTAATAGACTAGTCTGGTCTGTAGACGGACTAGTCCAGTGCATAGTGTATTTGGACAATAGAGAGTTAAATGGACTAGACGGTCCATGAACGGACTAGTCAGGTACTCAGTGACTTTTTAGGTGTTTTTAAGCCCTTACCCCTACACAAAGACTTGAGCTCTTGGGATGTGTCTCTCACACACATCCTATACATTTAAATCTACTTTGCGCTTTAGTTGACAGTTGGGCTTTTCTCTTTTGTACACCACTTCAGTTTTCACCTTTTTGAGTGCACCAAGCTATCTCATTTTGCTGATCCTGCAGTCGTCTCAATAAATTAATTAGGATCTCATTTGCTTGTCATCAATCGTCCAAAACCCACAAGGGATTGCCTAGATCCACTTTCATCATCACTACTTGCAAGTAGTATATCATCTACATAAAGAACGGGGAAAATAAATTTCCTATTCTTAAACTTAGCATAAATGCAATTGTCCTCCTCATTTTCTTTAAAGCCAAACATTCTTATTGTCTCATTGAACTTGAGATACCACTGCCTTGACACTTGTTTAAGTCCATAGATAGACTTTCTTAAGTGGCATCCCATATGTTCCGTACCCTTAACAACAAAACCTTTTGGTTGTGTCATATAGACGTTCTCATATACATCACCATTAAGGAACGCCGTTTTTACATCCATCCGATGTAATTCTAAATTGTAATGTGCAACTAATGCCATAATGATTCAGAATGAATCCGTACTTGAGACGGGTGAAAATGTCTCATTATAATCAATCCCTTCTCTTTGAGTGAAGACTTTTGCAACAAGTCTGACCTTAAATTTATCAATATTCACTTTGGAGTCACGCTTAGTTTTGTAGATCCATTTACAGCCTACTTATCGAAGTGTTAATGTGACACTTCCCCCGGATCTGCTAAAGAGCAGCCCGCAGAGGTTCTTGTTTGGCGGGGCTTAGGCCTCAATCAAGTGTACGTGCGTATGAGAGTGTATGAGATGGTTGTTTTTACGTGGTTCGGGCCAAAAGGAGCATAACACCCTACTCCACGATGGATTGTATTGCTAGTGTGTGTGAATGCGTGTGTGTATCGGGGATTGGATTTTGGGTCCTTTGTAACGGTGGCGGTCCGGTCCTTTTATAGACAAGGCCGGATGCCTTACAAGTGGGGTCCGAGGCCAGATAGGTGGTCCCAGGGCGACCTTATCCTAAAGATCTAAGGCTTCTCGCGAAAGCTTCCTCTGACCGTGGCTTTGAAGACTCGCCGTCTTCTCGCCTGAGTCGCTAGTGGCCCATGCACCGTTGCTAACAATGGCAGGGGATATCCCGTCCATTTGTCTCTGTCGCCGTAAGCTACCCACTTGGCGGAGTTGGATAGGCCTGCAGCGTCTTCACTACAATGCGTTTGGTCATAGCAGTACCTGACATTCAGCGTATGCTGCGCCATGCATCCGATGAAGACGCGTATCTTCAATCCTTGATAGGGACAAGGCACACCGCCCTCTTAACTCTGCAACTCTCCATCCAAGGCGAGTGGCTGGCCTTCGTTGCAGCTCGGGAGCTAACCTCTGCGGAGGATGTCGGGTCCCGCCTTACGGACCACATGGCAGCTTGGGAGCTCACCTTCGCAGAGGAGGTCGTGTCCTGCCCTACGGACTACGTGGCAGCCCCAGAGCCTGTTCCTTAGTAGAGCGGGGACTCTAAGGCTGCAGGACATGTGGCAGCACCGGAGCCCGCCTACTCGAGAGGTGGTCTGTCTGATGCATCGGACCACGTGGCAGCACCAGAGCCCTTATCTCACTGCGGAGGGGGGATCCCTTCCTGCTGGACATGTGGGTGCTTGGGAGCTCATCTCCAAGGGGGAGCTGAACTCTTCTTCAGGGTCTCTTGCGGGTACCTCGGGTCCGCATATGTGGTAGATGGGTCCGGGCCTTCTAAACATGTGGCGTCCTCAGGCCCCCGCCTCTGCTGGAAGACGGGGTACCTAGGCATCTCTAGCTTATGCGCAAGGGTACCCGGTGTGCCGGGTACCAATAGTGGCCCCTGGGTCCACCCTGGGGGGAGGTGATGTGCTCGAGGGTGGAGCCCTATCCTGCTTTCTCGTGCTGCCTTTTAGTTTTGTTTTGATCAGTCGAAGCGGTGCGTGCCTCTGCAATAGTGGCCATGCATCCCTCTCTGGTTGAGGGCTCGTGGTGACGAAATCTTTGCTTGATGTAGTTTCTTTACTGTGATGGTTCCCAATGCTGCTGCTGCACTTCTACTCCTTCTACTCCTGCCTTTATGGGAACCGCCGGGTTGCCTTCTCGGGTCGATGCCCCTTCTGGCCGATCTCTCTGACAGGGGGCCTTGGCCCCGCTATCAGGGATGCTATGGGTTGAGCAGTGGATTTCGACCCCAAGCAATCTGCTCGATGCGCTCGAATGCCTAACGGAGAGTTAAAAGGAAACCTTTAGGGGAAAAGATGATTCTCCCTTATGCACTTCCCAACTTTCGAGCCTTCATCTTCCTCCTTGTGCACCCACTCTCTTCCGACCTTCATGGTTCTCAACTCCTGCCCCAATGGACTCAGCCTTACCTCCTTCTCGCATAGTTGATGTAGCTCCTATGAGGCGCCTGTTCGGCTGGGAGGATGAGGCGCGGCGGGATCCAATCCGGCCGGGCACCCTGCCTCTGGAGTTGGGGGAGAAGGAGATCATCTTCTTCCAGGCGTATGCGTACTTCGGGTTCATTCCTTTCGTTTCCTCCTTCTTGGTGACACCCTTGGAGGTCCTCAGGCTCCAGCTTCACCACTTGTCGCCGAACTCTCTGGTGGCGGCGGTGGTGTTCTCACACTTATGCAAGATGTTTGTCGGGGTGTTCCCGTCTGTGCTAGTGTTCTAACAGTTCTTTGTGCTGAGGCGGACCAGTAAGAAGAACAAAGCAAAGTTCCTCAGTAGCTACTGCTTCCAATATCAGGCCAACAACCCATTCAAGTACATCACCCCGCTCTCCTCAGCGAAGTGGGCCGAGTGGAGGAGGGACTGGGTGATCATACAGGTCGATGCCCATGATCACATGGTCATGCCTACCGGATGGCCGATACTCAGGAAGGAGACCTGGGAGGAGCGCCTGGAGTTGGAGTAGGCCTACACCCCGGTGATGGAGAGTATCCAATTCTTGGTGGACCATGGCTTGTCGGAGCTAATGGTGATGGCAAACTTCGTTCGTCGATGCCTGGCTCCCCTCCAACACCGTAGCCGCCCTGCATGGCTTTACATCGGGACACAAGACAACAACCGGCTAGTGCAGAGAGACGACCCTGCAAGAGGTGCTTGATGCAATGTCCAAGGTGTGCGACGACCTGCTGTCGCACGACGTCTTCATGTTCCCACAGTCTTGCCCACCGCTTTGCATGGATCGGGACCATCGGACAAAGATTCTGAAGGAGACGCCCAACCTGGATGTGCTCGGTCTTGCGCTGCGGTAGGTTCATTACAGGAGCCGTGGAGTGGCCATCATCAACCCGCTGCAGGAGTCTACACCTGCCCCAGGCTCTGAGGCGTCAAGGGCGAAAGACGCGAGCTCCGATGGTGGGAGAGGCAAGGCGCCGATTACCGACGCCGGGAAAGGGGAAAGCACCGGTCCCCAACATCGGGAAGAGGAAGTCCCTGTTGGTCGAGGTTGTGAAGGAGAAGCACCCTCGGTCGCCGTCGAAGGTGCCGCTGCAGGTGGCCTTCACTCCAAGTCAACGTCCCCCAGCACGCCCATCCTCAGCATTAGGTGTCGGCAGTTCTTAAGGGGGAGGCCCAGTCCCTCAAGCGGTGGCTCTGCCAACATCTGTGGTTGGGACACCGTCCAACATCCCTATTGCTAGCGCAGTCCAAGGTGCCACAGGGGGCTCCGAGAGCATTATGCCTACGGAGCCTCAGGCGAAGAGGCATTGGGCCGACGTCGGCGGTAGCTCAGGAGGAGGCTTCGGGATTGGCTCTGTTGGAGCCGTTGGAGATACGGACACAGGGTTGCGGCATCACTGGTGGTTTTAGTTGGGGCCCGGCCAGGACGACCTTGCCTGCCATGCCATCGTTAGGAACCGTAGCTTCAGGACCACCAAAGGTGGAGGCCCGATCCGTAAGGCATTCTTACCAATGCTTGCTTCGATATCTCGCCTATTCTTGTTGATTGATCAGACCTTGGTTTTGATTTGTAGTGCTACATCAGCTGTTGTGACACCCTTACCTCCGGCGGTAGTGTCCTGAAGTGCTTCAAAGTCGGCCCGGGAGGCTACAGCTATATCAGCAGAGCAGTCAGTCAAGCCTGCTCAGGAGAGCGCCACTCCGGCATCCGTACCCCGTGCAGAAAGTGAAGCATCTCCGGATGTTGTGCTGGAGGCACCTTCGATCGTCGCGCCAGATGTAACGTTGGAGCCAGCTCAGGGGGCTGAGGGCTTGGCCTCCACTGCAGATGATCCGGTAGGCGGCTCCTTGGGCGATGGTGACGTTGTCGCTTCGGGCGGCACCGCAACTCCTACTCATTCGCCGGGGACAAGGTCTCCAGAACTGGTAACCTTGCCTTCAATGCTTCGGGAGGAAGAGGTCCCTGAGATGATCGTTTGGTGACCTTCCATAACTTCGGCGCAGCCAGAGCGCCTCCCCGATGTCATGAAATCGACGCAGTCCAGCATCCTCCTGGTGCAATCCAACCTCCGTCGGGCGTAGGGGGCTCTCAACGCGGAATGGGAGAAGCTGCGTACTGAGGGCGAGAGCCTCCAAGTCTGTGAAGACCTTCTAAGGTCCAGGATCACCGAGGGGAAGGCAAAGTACCAGAAGGAGAGCAAGGAGCTGGAGCTGAGGCCCTGCTTGGCGAAGTCCATGGACGCAAGGTCCCAGAAGATTCTGGTTGATGCAAAGGTAGCCAATGACATGGCTGAAGCCCGCCTGCGCGCCCTTGAAGAGGGTTGAGAGGCCCTGGGTCGCCGCAAAGCTGCTGTTGCTGAGCGGGAGGCTGCTGTCGTCGAGCAAGAGGTGGCGTCCTAGGCAATGATGGCTCGGGCTAAGGCAGATCGGGATAGGCTACAGTCTCTCCTTGAGGATCTTGAGCTCCGGGAGAGGTACTTAGCGCAGAATCGGGCGCAACACTTAGCTGAGCGTCAGGAACTTCTACTGTGTGATCTCGACGTCCAAGCCTGGGAGCACACGACGGAGCGCCACGCCTAGGAGCTCGATTTGTAGGATTGTCAACTGGCTTAGCGTCTGGAAGTTGAGGGTAGGACGATGGCGGAGACGATGGAATCCCATGTCCTGGTGTGCTACCAGAGTCGGTACCCTGATCTGCCACTGGAGCTAGTTTTTGAAGGTCTTGTTGAAGAGCGCGAGAAGACGGCAGCATCAGAGGTCAAGAATGCCACCAAACATGTTGTCGCGCAATTTTCCAGGGATTGAGGCTGGCGACCCATCTTTTGTATTCGGAGTTCGCCCCTTTGTAAATATTCTTCAATGAATTTGACTTTGTGTTTGTTTTCTTGGCTTGTCCTTGTGCTTCTCAACTATTGCTCTGAGTCCTTAGTTGCGTAAGTGTTTGTAGAACCTTTGCCGAGCTCGTTAGTTTTTGAGGACCAATGATTGCACAATTGATATGGCCAAAGTGTTGTCTGTTGACTTCCTGCCTATGGAACCCTCTTAGATGCCCCATGGTAGATGTGATTAGTTGGTTGGGCACATTTACAACTTTATCGTAGGATGTCTTCGACGGGCCCCCAACGGAGCAGGAGAGTTGGAGTGGATTGCTTCAGTGTCGCCCACCATCATCACGGCAGCGTCGATGTCAGGTCCCTTGGGAGGTGTCAGAGCTGGCTGCTCTGGCGTCACCCACCATCATCGCAGAAACATCGACGGCAGGCCCCTTGGGAGGTGCCGGAGCTAGATGATCCAACATCATCCACCATCTTTGCAGATTTTTCGACGGTAGGTACCTAATGTACAGGCTATGACAAGAGAACCCTGCTAGAAACAAGAGCGAGGAAGGAGAGTTTACTCACTTAATTGCGCTTGTTGCTGACCTGGACATGCTGAGACATTGACGGCGGGCTCCTTGGGAGGTGCTGGAGCTGGCTCCTCTGGCGTCGACTGCCATCGTCGTAGGGGCATCGACGGCAGGCCCCATGGGAGGTGCCGGAGCTGGATGCTCTGATGTCGCCCACCATCATCGCAGAAACATCGACGGCAGGCCCCTTGGGAGGTGCCAGAGCTGGATGCTCTGACGTCGCCCACCATCGTCGCAGAAACATCGACGGCAGACCCCTTGGGTGGTGCGGGAGCTTGGTGCTACAGCGTTGTCCAGCATCTTCACAGAAGCGTCGACGGCAGGCCCTGGTGTATAGGCTGTCACAAGAGAACCCAGTTAGCGACAAGAGCGAGGAAGGAGAGTTTACTCACTTATCCGCGCTTGTTGCTGTCGTTGACATGCTGAGACATCGACGGCAAGCCCCTTGGGAGGTGCCAAAGTTGGCTGCTCTAGCGTCACCCACCATCATTGCAGAGGCATCGATGGCAGACCATTTGGGAGGTGCCGAAGCTGGATGCTCCAGTGTTGCCCACCATCGTCGCAGAAACATCAACAATAGGCCCCTTGGGAGGTGCCGGAGTTGGATGCTCCAGCGTCATCCACCATCTTCGCAGAAGCGTCGACGGCAGGCCCTGGTGTATAGGTATCACAATAGATCCTTGTTAGCGACAAGAGCAAGGAAGGAGAGTTTACTCACTTATTTGCGCTTGTTGCTATCGTTGACATGCTGAGACGTCGACAGCGGGCCCCTTGGGAGGTGTCGGAGCTGGCTTCTCCGGCGTCGCCCAACATCGTCGTAGAGGTGTCGACGGCAGGCCCCTTGGGAGGTGCCAGAGCTGGATGCTCTGGTGTCACCCACCATCGTCGCAGAAACATCGATGGCAAGCCCCTTGGGAGGTGCCAAAGCTGGATGCTCCAGCTTCGCCCACCATCGTCGCTGAAACATCGACGACAGGCCCCTTGGATGGTGCCAGAGTTGGATGCTTCGGGATGGTCCACCATCTTCACAGAAGCGTAGACGACAGGCCCCTGGTGTACAGGCTATCACAAGAGAACCATATTAGCGACAAGAGCGAGGAAAGAGAGTTTACTCACTGATCCACGCTTTTTGCTGTCGTTGACGTGCTGAGACGTCGACAATGGGCCCCTTGGGAGGTGCTGGAGCTGGTATGATAGGTTAGAAACATTCTTACTTGAAAAGGGGTTTACCATGGGCAAGGTTGATAAAACTCTGTTTGTGCTTAAGCATGGCAATGAATCATTATTCGTTCAAGTGTATGTGGATGATATTATATGTGGTTGTGCTTCTCATGATCTTGTGTCCAAGTTTTCAATTATGATGAGTTCAGAATTTGAGATGAGTATGATGGGAGAACTCACGTACTTTTTGGGGCTGCATATCAAGCAAACCGGGGAAGGTACCTTTCTGCATCAAATGAAGTATACAAGGGACCTTCTCAAGCGATTCAACATGACCAAAAGGAAGCCTCTTCGGACACCAATCGAAACAACATCAACACTTGAGCTTGATGAAGATGGTGAACCAGTTGATCAAAAAGAATATCAAAGCATGATCGGATCACTTTTGTATCTCACGGCATCAAGACCAGACATACAATTCAGCGTATGTCTTTGTGCACGGTTTCAAGCCTCCCCATGAGCTTCACATCGTCAAGCCGTCAAACGTATTCTCAGGTACCTACATGGAACTCAACAATTGGGCATTTTTCTTTTGTCTTCCTCAACCGTTTCTTTGATAACTTTTTCGATGCTGATTTTGGGGGTTGTGGGATTGATAGGAAAAGTACTTCCGGTGCTTGTGATTTTCTTGGTAATTCATTTGTTTATTGGTCCTCTAGAAAACAAAACTCAGTTGCACAATCCACAGCTGAATCTGAATATGTAGCTGCTGCTAGTGCTTGCTCACAAATTCTTTGGATTGTTCAAACACTTAAGTACTATGTGGTTGATCTAGATAGTGTTCCACTATTTTGTGATAACACTAGTGCCATTTGCATTGCTAGAAACCCTGTGCAACATTCTCGAACTAAGCACATTGACATTAGGTATCACTTGCTCCGTGATAATGTTGAAAAAGGAAACATTGTGCTTCACCGTGTAGATACCGAACAACAATTAGCTAACATTTTTTCAAAACCTTTGGATTTCACTCGTTTCTGTTTCATTTGTAGTGAAATAGGGGTTATGCATCCTCATGGCTTACATTGAGGGGGAGTTTTTGAAACTTGAGAAGTCTATGTGTGAATCTGAAAATAATATGAGCATAGTATTTCATACATATATGACTTTGTGATTCCTTTTAAATGCTGAAAGTTCTTACTACATTACTCGTGTTATATATTTTGTATTTTTTGCCATGTCTAGTAATTTGAATAATTACTTACACTAAATCTGGTCATGATCAAACTTTCTTGCTGTTTTGAACTTGTTGCATGCTCACAAGTGCTTTTAATCATAAAGAATTAATCAAGTAATCAACTCACATGTTGAGTTTTATGAACAAATATAAATTGAGAAAAGATCAAGAGAATATGCATGCATCGCACTTCTTCTTTTGGGATGGCTTATCATTGCACTTAGATATGAACTTGGAAGAAGTTGTGTATGACTAAAACCATGTCCTTAAGCTTTTGATTGTCAAATGACATAGGCTTGGCTTGGTTGGTTAGAATAAGGCAGATGCACATATAATCTCTTGCAAATATCATATGATCAAAATTTGTGCTTTAAAAAATAATAAAATGCAGCAACAAGTGTCATGCTTTCAAGTCCTAAAATAGTTAAGTTTGTGAGATCATGACTTGCTTAAATTGAAAATTACATTTGATCTCTAGCATGGCTTGCACTACTTTATGTATCTCATTGATGTGATAGAGTAAGTTACTTGATAGTATGACTTAGATGAGCTTTGTTTATATGTATATGTTATAATATGCTCATAACATTTGCAATTTCTCTTTTACCTTGCTGAATACATTGTCAAAGGGGGAGAGATAATAGATAACATGTGAATTTTTAAAGAAAAGTATCCAAGGGGGAGAAATTGATCACACGTTGCACATACACAATTGTTTTGGAATGATTCTTCTCAGGGGGAGAATTTGTTTTCCTTCTTATTTTATTTCTGTTTTACAAAGGAGGAGAAATTGTTTTCAAAACTTTTCATGTAAATAAGCCAATGTTCGGATTTTAAATGGTGTTGCCAATGCATTCATCAAGGTGGAGATTGTTAGACCTATGTGTGTTAAATACATTGGCTTGTACTAAATACATTAGCTTTGATAATATAAGTTCTAAAATTCTGCCAAAACACTTTTTTTAGCAAGGTTCGACTCTAGCTCCGAGCTTCTGCAAGGTCTGCAATAGGTCCGACTTGCTTTATCAAGGTCCAACATGTTTTTTAGGTAGCTCCAGTGAGCTTTGTCTTTAGCTCCGGCATGTCTTTGATAGCTCCGGCATGTCTTTGTTAAGCTCAGATATGTTTTGCTAGGTCCGACTTATGTTGGTTAGCTCCTACATGTTTTTCTAGGTCCGGCACTAGGTTGTACTAGCTTTGGTAAGCTCTAGCGCTAGGTTGTACTAGCTTTGATAAGCTTCAGCTCAAGCTCTGGTTAGCTTTGGCAAGATTCAGAACTTGATCGCAATATTCCTGCTTTTAACTTGCAATGTTTCGAACTTGCTTTATATTCTTGGAAAGATTGCTTAGTATTCATTTGCTAAGTTTTTGGTGCATTTTGGTTGATATGGCTGATATCGTTTTTTTATGTTTTGCAACATGTTTATGTGAGGTGCTCACGTAAGGTGTTGTGTTCAGAACTAACTTGAGTCAAGTCGCGGACATGGGCTCGTACGGATTGGTTGTTTGTTCATGTGCAGGTGTTGCTTGAGTTCAAGTCATTGCTGGTGACAAGATCCTTTGGACTAGTCTCAGGGAGGAGATGAGGTTCCAACAACCAAGTTTGGGAGGAATTGTGGTTGAGCGGGTCAGGAGGTCACGCAGGATGATTGAATCAAGGGCAGTGCATATGAAGGTTACTAGACGTCGAAGGAAGGTGTTTGCACGTATGCATGCGGTGCATGACGTGGCAACATGGTTCTGAAGACGAGTTATGGAAGGAAGATTTGAATATGGAAAGTATTAAGTTTGTTATGGTAGTTTTCGTGTGCCGCACGAAAGTCAAACTGTTTAGGAATATGGGACATGTTTCTGGTTTGTTAGGAACTCTCGAGATTGTTTCTATCTGCGAATAGGAAGATCTTGAGCAGTTATGGAAAGTTTTGATTCAAGATTTTAGTAGGATTAGAGTCCTCGTTTGAGTTGAGTTGGTCTTCAGGCTGGTTATATAAGCAAGGGAGGCTAGAGCTGGTGAGAGATGACTTTGGGGTTGTTCCTCTTGTGTTCTATTGAATAAAATTCATAGTTGAAAGTAACTTTTGTGCCTTGTTCGTCCGACTTGTTCCAGACAAGTTTTACTCGTCGAGTTTCTGCACAGCACTACCTTTCATCGGTGGTTTTATCATAACTCGAGGTTTACAGATCCAATTGACGTGATTCTTTTTGGGTTGTCTTCAAAACTTGATTATCTATCATCTATCAAAATTTCAGTCATTAGATTTGCTTTTTTTGATCTACACGAGTTTCTTTGCCGTATTGCGGATCTGTTCTTACTTGGTAGAACAGATTGACCTTTGTTCGATCTTTCAATCGTAACTTGAGTTTCTCTCGACGGATTTGAGTATATCTTGTCGTGTCGCCTTTGTGACTTGATTCTCTATGATATATATCACTTTTGTCACGATTAAACACGTTTAAGATCATGTGCACACATGGTTTATCAATACTTTGATTTTCTACCGAAGGGGTTGGGATTTAATTGTTTCCCGCCGTGTAAGATTTTTGAATCTACCATTCACCCCCCCCCCCTCTGGTAGCTTTTCACGTGCTCTTGGATCCTACATGCACAACTCTAGCAAGGGTGAGAGATACAGAGTGTTCAACTGTGTATATGAAAGGAATATACAGTAAACGAGTCTAGCATGGTTGATTATAAAATTAGTGCGTAATTAAATGAACATTGTTTAGTAAGATAGTGATCTTTTATATCGGTAATCATAGCACGAGACAAACTTTTACAAAAGAGGGCAATTGCTTGCTTCTGAATGCTGAGGGAGGCAGGGTACACATGCTTAGGGTTTGGGACCAAGCTAAGATGCTTGTGCACTCTGGACCTGACCCTCCCAGAGCCTGGTTGTCCCAAATGTTGCTCCTAGACACTATGAACACCTTTACATTATCCTATTAAGCTAATATATACTGGGTGCCCAAAGCTCTGATGGTAGTTGTGATGGTTGATTGGCAACTTGTCTTCAATGGCTACCGGTGGGGCGTTGAACAGGCGTCCCTACTTTTTTCCTTGCCGCCCCCCGCCTTGCAATGGGTTTAAGCAGAGTCGGAACTGATTTCGACAGCTTTGACGGGAGCGTTGGTGTTGTCGGAAGGCTGCAGATAGGGTACTGCAGGGAGTTGCACTGGCGCGAACTCGACGGAGGCTGGCTTGGTCTAGCACCACCCTCGGCTGGTGTTGGGTCTGCTGTGAGGGCTTGGAGCTTCTCCAAGGCTAACACTATAGCAGTGCGGTCTCTGCAGATCCTGAGGACATTGGAGGGGGTCAGCATCTTCAGGACAAGGTAGCCATAGTGGGCTACGGCCATGAATCCGTATAGGGTTGGCCTGCCGATGATGGCGTTGAAGGGGAGGCTGACATCTACGATGTTGAACAGGATGCTCTCAGTCCTGTAAATGTCGGGTGTCCCAAAGGTCACCCAGAGGTTGATGTTGCTATATGGGACGATGTTCCCTGGCCCCACCCCCGAGAATGGCCTCGAGGTAGTGAGCTTCAACACCGAGATCTATAGTTGGTCGAAAGCAGCATGACTGATGAGGTTTAGGCTGGCCCCGCCCTCTATCAAGACGAAATGGATCTTGACGTTGGAAATGGTGGGGGCGATCAGGAGAGGCAGGATCCCGACTCTCGCCATGTTCTTGGGGCAGTCAAAGGCATCAATGCTGATTAGCGTATCCTTCCACTTCTGGTGGAGTGCTGGAGCAGAAGCTGGGGCTATTGAAGTGGTTGCTCGGCGCAGGGTCTTGGTCGTGTTCTGAGACACGGGATCCCAAGCCCCCCCCTCCGAAGATGACAAGGAGAGTCTTGCGACACTCTTGGTTGCTGCTGGCATCAGACACCTCATCTTGGTGGACCACTTTGACGGCCCGCTCTTGCTTCTAGTACTCCATCTCCTCATCATCATCGACCTTGGGGTCGACCTTCTGCTTGCCCTCCCGCTCTTGGTAGCGTTCCGTGCATCTCTTGGTCTCCTGACACTCACTCGCGGTGTGTTCGTGAGTCTTGTGCATCGGGCAGGGTCGATGCCGTCATCAGCGGCAGGTGGTTGACGCGGGCGCTTCTCAAGGTGCGGGGGTTCGCCACCATCGGTCGTGGGGTCTACTGCGACGACAGACCCATGCAGTGGCTTGTTCTGTCCGCCACCCAAATTCTTGTTCTTCTTTTTGCCGCTACCAGGGGTAACAACTCCTTCTCCGGTCTGGCCAGCCCCACCCACCCTGAGGGCAGGCTAAGCATGCCAATCGCACCCTTCTGCCGCCCTGGCACACCGGTCGGCGATGGAGAAGAGCTCAGAGAAATCATGCACATTGTGCGTGGCTAACTTCTTGAGCATGTTGCGGTCACGCACTCCCTGGCGGAATGCCACTATGACAGAGGCACTCGGGATGTTGGGGATGGAGTTGCATACCTGGGAGAAATGCTGGATGAATGATCACAGCATCTCCTTGGATTGCTGTTGCACGGCGTGGAGGTCAAGCTCGGTGTCGGGACGTGTGTAGGAGCTACTGAAGTTCGCTGTGAACTGTTGACACAGCTCATCCCAAGAGGTTATAGACCCCTCGGGGAGGTTCATCATCCACGAGCAGGCTGATCCGGTCAAGGCGACCGGGAAGTAGATCGCTAGGATGGGATCATCCGCTCCTGCAGCAAGGAGCGTTGTGGTGTAGATCTGTAGGAAATCAACTGGGTTGACGCTTCCATCAAACTTCTCCATTAGATGTGGCCAGAACTTGCGCGACCACGTCATGATGTGGAGGTACAGAGCCAACACTGCACAACCTTTGACGGGCTTTGCCGGAGAGGCATACAGGGTAGCATACCCCAGGGGGGTCTGCTGCACGACATGCGGCGCATGTGGGACCTGCAGTTGTAGCACCGGCTGTACCATGTGTTGTTGTAGCTGTACTGGATACGCCAAGTACTGCTGTTGCATGTCCTGCTGCACCGAATACTGTAGGGGGGCTGTTGAGCCGACATACTCCTGGTTAGGTGGCGGAGGGTTTACCTGCGGTGCACCTTGGACGGAGGACGCCTCATGAACAGGGCATTGGGGGCCATATTTGGCGTCGAGGTTGCGTCGTCTCTCTCGCTGCCGCTCGATGATGACTCGGCCATCCATGTGAGCTTGACGATGGTCAATCTTACCACTCAGGTCCTCCGTGGGGAGCTGACCAGCGCTCATAAGCCTGGAGGAGAGGGAGTTGGCGGTATGACCGTCGATGGATGGCATGCGTGACAGCGATACGTGACGCCTTCCCCTATCGGGGGAGTTGATGGTCGCGACGACGAAGTGGTCAATTTATCGGACCCACTGTTGAGCCGCTCCCTGGGAAGCGTTCAACGATGGTGGGTGGTGGAGAAGCGCCCTGGCCGCTACCAAAGCGCTCTTTGTGCTTGCTGCCGGCGGTGCTAGAGGAGCCGACTGGGCCGGGATGTGTCCCGATGCACCGTCTTGGCAAGCTGTACGTACACGAGGGCGTGACGGACCAGAGAGCACCGCTCGAGCGATGGATCTAGTCACCGAAAGACGGTCACAGAAACTGCCTTTCATGGGCCTGATGAACACCATGGTGGTGAAGGCGCCACCACATTTTAGAGGGAAAAAGACCCTGCCTGGTGTGCCAAATGTCGAAGTGTTAATGTGACACTTCCCCCGGATCTCCTAAGGAGCAGCCCGCGGAGGATCTTGTTCGGCGGGGCTTAGGCCTCAATCAAGTGTACGCGTGTATGAGAGTGTATGAGACGGTGGTTTTTACGTGGTTCGGGCCACAAGGAGCGTAACACCCTACTCCACAGTGGATTTTATTGCTAGTGTGTGAATGCTTGTGTGTATCGGGGATTGGATTCTGGGTTCTTTGTAATGGTGGCAGTCCGATCCTTTTATAGACAAGGCTGGATGCCTTACAAGTGGGGTCCGGGGCCTGACAGGTGGTCCCAAGGTGATCTTATCCTAAAGATCTATGGCTTCTCATATAAGCTTCCTCTGACTGTGGCTTTTAAGACTCGTCATCTTGTCGCGTGAGTCGCTAGTGGCCCATGCGTCGTTGCTGACAATGGTAGGGGATGTCCTGTCCAACTGTCTCTGTTGTTGTAAGCTACCCACTTGGCGGAGTGGGATAGGTCTGCGACATCTTCACTGCGATGCAATTGGTCGTAGCAATACTGAAATTAGGCGTGCATCGCGCCATGCATCTGGGAAGTCGAGTATCTTCAATCCTTGACACGGACAAGGTGCACCGCCCTCTTAACTCTCGCAACTCTCTATCCAGGGCAAGTGACTGGTCTTCGTGGCAGCTCGGGATCTCACCTCCGCGGAGGAGGTCGGGTGCTGCCTTACAGACCACATGGCAGCTCTGGAGCTCACCTCCGCAGAGGAGGTCGGTTCCCGTCCTATGGACCACGTGGCAGTCCTTGAGCCCGTTCCTGAGTAGAGCGGGGACTCTAAGGCTGCAGGACATGTGGCAGCGTCGGAGCCCGCCTACTCGGGACGTGGCCTGTCTTATGCCTCAGACCACGTGGCAGCATCGGAGCCCTTATCTCACGGGGGAGGGGGATCCCTTCCTGCTGGACACATGGCTGATTGGGAGCTCATCTCCAAGGGGGAGTTGTACTCTTCTTCAGGGTCTCTTGCGGGTAACGGATGTCCGCATTTGTGGCAGATGGGTCCAGGTCTTCTGAACACGTGGCGCCCTCGGGCCCCCGCCTCTACTAGAGGGCGGGGTACCTAGACGGCTCTAGCTTGTGCGCGAGGGTAGCTGCTATGCCGGGTACTGACACTATTGTTTTGGCTTCATTAGGAATCTCAACTAAATCCCACACTTTGTTTGCTTCCATAGACCTCATTTCATCCTCCATCGCTTTACGCCATTCAGATGATTGAGGACTTCTCATAGCTTCTTCAAATGTGGTAGGATCACGCTCTATTTGAATTGCCTCACTCATATAAATCTCATAATCATCTGGAATGGACGATTTTCTTTATCTTTGAAATCTTCTTAATTGCACATTATCCTCATTTTGAGGTTGTTGCTGCTCTTCATTGTTAGTGACAACGGGGTGAGAATGCTCAATCTCTCTTAGTAATTCCATTGCCAATGGAGAACTAACAAGAGGTGTTGAATCTTCACCAATAGACACTGATGATTCAACATCAGTAGGTAATGAGAAATACGGTTCTTAAATCATAGGAGTGGGTACATAAACCCACTTCTCTTCAAGATTAATTTCTCGTCTTACCGTACTCCCCCTAATTATGGCATCCTCTAAAAAGACGACATGCATTGTTTCTACAAACTTAGTATATCATTCTAGACAGTAAAATGATATCCCTTACACTTTTCTGTATAGCCAATAAAATGACAACTTATTGTCTTAGCATCCAACTTACCAATGTTTGGGTCAAACATTTTTGCCTCAGCAGGACAACCCCATATATGCATATAACATAATGAGGGCTTACGTCCTGTCCACAACTCATACGGTGTTTTAGGCACCGACTTAGTATGAACCCGATTTAGCACATGAATGACAGTTTTAATGCCTCCATCCATAAGCTAACCGGCAAATCTGATTGACTTAACATGGATCTTACAATATCCATTAGCGTACGGTTGTGCCGTTCTGCTACTTCATTTTGCTGAGGCTCGCCCGGTGTGAAATACTAGGCGACTATGCCATTTTCCTATAGGAACTGAGCAAATGGTCTAGGAACTTGGCTATACGAAGTATGACGACCGTAGTTCTCACCATCATGATCGGATCTTACCACTTTTATCTTAGTGTTGTGTTGATTTTCAACTTCAGATTTAAATATCTTAAATTTATCCAACGCTTTAGAGCGTTCTTTAATTGGATAAATATAGCCATAGCGAAAATAATCATATGTACAAGTTATGAACGAATCAAAACCATCAACAGATATACATGAAATAGACCACAAATATCTGTGTGGATTAATTCCAAAATTCTCGCACTGCGTATGGCATATTTCTTAATTTTCTTAACAAATTTTCCGTTAATGCAATCTATGCATTCTTTTGAATCCGAAAAATCCAAATGAGGAAGAATCGATTGTGAAATCAATTGTTAAATTCTTCCCCTCGAAATATGGCCTAAGCGACAATGCCATAATTTCAAAGATTTTTCGGAATTGATTCTCTTACGCTTACCCTAATGTGAGGAAAACTGATTGTTGCTTAAACCATTAGCACAACACCATTTAAGGAAGCCTATTCAATCCTTCTGATGGTGACCTTTGCCTAAACAAAAGCGACATTGATCTTCATCCACATTCACATCCTTATGGCAAGGCTGACTTTGTGGAGCCTTACCCTTATCTTTATGATGGTATGAAGAACCATGATTCTTAAAATATTGCTTAGAAGAATAATTCTTATGAGCCTTTTCCCTTCACATAACTAATATCATCATTACCATGAAGGGAATGTTGAAGTGTTGCTACGACACTTCCCCGGGTACTACTAAAGTGTAGTCCGCGAAGGTTCGTATTAGGTTGGGGCGCGCGTAAGATCAAGAGCGAGACGATGACACAGGGGATTTTTACGTGGTTCGAGCCGCCTGAGCGTAATACCCTAGTCCACGTGGTGGTTGTTGATTGTATGAGAGTTTATGTCTTGTGTGCATATGAGCTTGAGTGGCCTCCTTTTTCTACCGTGCAACACAACCCTTTTATATGCTAAGGACAGGCCGTTACATGGTTAGCCTGGCCCCACAGGTGGCCCCGGCTGTATTAAACACCATATACACGATCTACAGGTATTATGGGTGATTAACTGTGTAATAACACGTCTTAATGACAGTGTTAATGGTATTTTGCGGTCCTCTGATCGTGCATCATTAATATACCATTAATGTCGTGTTAAACAGGTCTTGTAATGGCTGTTTTAACAGCCACTTGAATGTCTGTGCTGTTGGAGATCCAGCGGTCTTCCCGTTGTAGGCTTAGGTCTGGAGGCTCAACACGTGGCAGCTCTGGAGCTTCCCTCCGTGCGGAGGCAGCTGTGGAGCTGCTAACACTCTGCAGCACTAGAGCTTCCCTCTACTGGGGGTTATGTAACACCCTGATTTTCAAGTTTTGGCAAATTAAAAATTTAAATATGAATTTAGAGTTAATAATGGGAGGAAATTGTTTTTATAAATAAAAATATAAAATATATGCATCTCATATTGCATTTTGCATTTTTGCATCCATCCTCATGTATTTAAAATTTATTACCAAAATAAATAAGCTAAAAGAAATTTATTAACTAGAGTAAGTACATTAAAATAAATTAAATAATAATAAGCTAAAGAAGATGAATAATAATAATAATAAAAGATGGAGCATATATACAAAATATGTATAGCAAAAGAAGAAAAAGAAAATAAAAATATAAAACATGTATTAGGGGATAAATAAATAATATATAATATATATATATAAATAATATATAATAACAGTATATATGTAAAAGAAAAAAAAAAGAAGAAAAGAAAAAAAACACGCCCGCCCGTTGGCCAGGCCGAACCGGCCCAGCCAACGTTGGCCGCCCGCGCACCCCCGCACGCCCGCGCGCTAGCTAGCCCCGCGACTGCACCGCCAGCCCATGCGCCAGCGCACCCCCGCAGCCCCGACCGACCGCACCGCGCGCCGACTCAGCGCCCGCCTGCACGTTCCCAGGCCGACTCGGTAGAAAGAACAGAGGCACCAGGAGCTGCACCGCCAGGGAAGAGAAGAGGAGGGTTCCATCGTCCGCCGGAGTTCGTCGCGTCCACCAGGGAAGATAAGAGGAGGGTGCCGTCGTCCGCAAGAGTTTGTCGCGTCACCGTCGTGGTGCCGCTGGAGGACCTTGCGTCATCTACTTCGTCGACGCGTCGTCCCCATCCCGCGATCTTCGAAGCCATCACGTCTATGGTAGGCCACGTTTTTTGATGCGAATTTTAGCGAACATATTGAATCTAATAGACGTAGTTTGATCGTAGTCGCATCATCTTTTTATTTTCAGCCGCATTAATCCTCGCTAAAACCCCCGTAAACTCGTATGAACACGGATGAACTAGTTTCATCTAATTAATAAACAACCATAGTTAATTAATAATTGATCTTTGCATGCATGCATATCATCGCATGTTGATTAATGTGTGTGCATCATGTTGATTTGTATATGTTTTCTTGTATGTGTGATCGCGAGTAGAGGGAAGTGCTCAAGAAGTCATGTACGAGGATTTTCAGAACCAAGACTTCGAAGGGCTTGAGCAACCCTATCCGCCGGAGCAAGGCAAGTGTCCTTGAAGCATATTGATCCTGTTTTTAAAGTAAATGTTTTGTTTGAAAACTGCATGCTTGTGTCAATTTGATGGGAATCCTATGGTAGGAAGTTTACTTGCTTTGTTTAACCATCCTTGTCACCTGGAATATATGGTAGAGAGTCGGGAAGGGCTTTTTACCTTTTGCTTCGCTTAATCAACTAAGATGGGAGAACAACTATACCACTCAATTTAATTATGCATTAATGAGATTATGGTTGACATGAACTGTTTAATATGATATGGTAATGGGTGATCTAAGCAATCCTGGTATGTGGATGGGTTGGATGTTACGGTGGTTTTGCTTGCTTTAGATCTAAGGACCGGTTCATGGAGCGACCATCCAGGATTTATAGTGCCACCACGAGGCCAAGTATGGGTGCGGTGTAGCTGATTAATTAGGGATTTGCCAGTGCTATTTGGACCATTAAGGATGCTCGGGGAAGGGGTAGTCGGATTGGGTTTGTTGATGATTGGTGGGACTACCCTGGGATCTGAATGGCTCAAGAGGGGGCCCTTGGTTGAAGATGTGCTCAGTTGGAGACATCACCACCGGTGAAACCTCCGTGAGGTCTAAATAGGCTAGTAATCCCTTTGTAAAGGCTATTTTGTTATCTCTTGGCCACACACCTAAGGAAATGTGAGACGGCATAATTGAGATTCTATAGTCATCCAAAGGTGATGAAATAACAAACATGTGGGTAAAGCGGTACAACCTCTGCAGAGTGTGTATAAAACTATCATGATAGTCGTGCTCCCGGTTATGAGCAACCTGGACCCTCATATGATTAGAGGGAACCCAGTATTGGGATGGTATTTGGGATGGGTATGGTTGGTATTATGGTTATGGATGGTTATGAATTGAATTCTGGTATTGAATATGGATATTGGTACATGATGATGGATATGGAATATGGACTGGTATTATGATAACCACATGGCTTATGATGGGTTTATTCACATACATGTAATATATTGCTTTTCAAATGTTTTACTGTACTTTTCAGCACTTAACCATTATTATATTCGTCATTTGAATCAGCTACATGTCATACTTTCCACACTTGCTGAGTACGACATGTACTCACTCTTGCAATTCCCCCCAACAGTTGCATGTCAAGATTGTGGGTTTAATGGCAATAATGCAGAGTTCTAGGTCGTGTCTACCGTTAGCTTTGCCTGTGGTGTTGTTGGAGCTGCGCTATCCCTTATGCTTACTTTGTTTAGTTTGCTTATTTAAGTTTATTTCCGCTGTATTAGTTGAACTGGTCACTAATATTCATTAGAGCTTGTATTCGAGGATATTTTGAATTGTGTAATAAAATTTGATTAATTAATCTTGTTCTGTGGTAATTTTCTGTATACTCTTTTGTGAATGCACTCGCGTATGTGTGTTAAACATTCTGGGCACACATATGCGTTCACTTGGTTCATTTTTTGGAACCAGGTGTCACAGGTTAGGTCCGGGGCCACTGGACGCATGGCTTGACCGAAGCTTCCCTATGAAGGGAGTCAGGTCTGGCCCTTTGATACACGTGGCAATCCTAGAGCGTCTCGAACAAGGGAGGCAGGTCCAGTGCTGCTGGACATGTGGAGCCTTCGAAAGTCTTCAACTCAGATAAGTGGAACTCCGTAGTTTTAATCAAGGTAACAACGGGTACCTGGTATCCAGGGTACCGACAGTGGCCCCCGGGCACACCTCTGGGAGAGATTTCGATACCCGAGGTGGGGCCGTCATCGATTCCTGTGTTGTTGCTTCAAAGGTCTTTTCCTGGGTTGTTGGGGCGACTGTCTGCAGTTAAACCATCGCCACGTGGCCCCTCTTGGTATGGCAGGTGAGATCTTGGCGTGCAGATATCACGCAATTGAGGGTCGCTGGTTTCCAATACGAAAAATGTGTCGGTTCTGAGCGCAATCTCTGCAGCACTATCAGGCTGCCGCCCTCGGGTTTCCAACTTCCCATCATGACAATGGTTCACCTGGTGCGACTTTTTCACTAGAGTGGACACAGGCCCGCTTGTCATTGACGGTGTAAACTTTTGAAATGAGATCTTGATCCCGACGCTGTTTCCACCCAAGTGTTGTGGAAGCTTACTTAAGAAGGGAAACCTGCACAGTTAGAGGATTCTTTACGCCTTCATTCGAACATGCGCTCAGAATCTCTCCACTGTTGCATAGCTTTTCTAACATTTGCTCCACTTTGCCGCGATGGAGTTGGGTCTTCCCCGCGGCAATATCACGAGCGATAATGATTTGTCGAGGTTCCGGACCTATATGGGGTGGTCCAGCGCCTCCTTCAACAACTTGATCCGCTTCGGCAAGCTTCCCTTCAAGAAGGAAAGCGCCAGGGAGATCGTCTACTTCTCGACGTATGCCATGGTGGGACTGATCCCACCTTATTCAAGTTTCCTCCTGATGTTGCTGGACTTCTACGTGCTCCAGCTTCATCACCTCGCCCCTCACTCATTCTTGCTAGTGGCGACTTTCATCCACTTCTGCGAGATATGGGTGAGTGTGCCGCCAAGCATCAACCTCTTTCGGACCTTCTTCACGATCCACACTACTAGGAAGGGGAAAGAGTTGATCGGCTTCTACTACTTCGTGAAGCGCAAGAACTCTCCCTTCAAGTACTTGAAGACCTTCCCCTCTAGGAAGTGGGACAACTGGAAGAAAGATTGGGTGCTCATCACGGTGGATCATCACGACAGGATGGAGTTGCCTAAGAGCCACCCCAATGTCGACACCGACGCCTGGAATGCAGCTCCAGAATTGTATGAAGCATACAAACCCGTCCTGGCTAGGATCCGACAATGCGTGGAGGGTGGAGTGACCCCTCAGATGGTCTTTGGTAACTTCTTGGTCAACAAGTGGGCTCCGCAGAAGAAAAAGGAGTGGCCCGCTTAGGCTTTCAATAGCTAGATGGATCACAAATTGCTCGAAATTGGTCTTCAGACTAATTTGGATGATAATGCTTTGAAGCTCCATCTCCAGAAGCTTCATCATGGAGCCATCACCCAGGACGCCCTGACTCTGCCAGCGGGCTTCCTCCCTCTGAACATGGTTCCTGAGTTCAGGAGGGAGCTAAGAAAAGGGATGCCAGAGCTAGATGACTTCGGCTTGGTGGAGAAGTGCGGCACCCCCATAATTTCAATTCCCACAGCTTCGGAAAGGAGGGCTCCCACTACTCCAAACCATAGGGTCGATAACGCTAGCAAGTGCAAAGGCAAGGAGCCAGCCGAATCATCTAGCCAGAAGAGGAAGCTGAGACATGTTGATGGGAGCGCCATTAGATCGGATACATCTCCAGCTGCATCTCCCCCCCCCCCCCAACCAAGCCATACTTCGACGGCCAAACCTTCTTCAGAGCTGGCGTCTACAAGGGGTGCTAGCTCTAGTAAATCGACTCCAACCTCAGTGCCGGCTACAGGTTCCAGGTCCGACGGTCCTTCCCACCGAGGGAAGTCCCGGCTGAGGCGACTCCAACTCCTGCGGCAAGCTCTCGACCTAGTTCCGAAGTCTCTACCTCACCAGGTCCGGTGAGCTCTAACTTCGGGCCCAGGCCACAAAACAAGAAGTTCTGCGGTAGCTGGAGTGGAAGCCTCCTAAGGTAAGCATTGTCTTCTCACCTTGATTTCCTATTTTTATCTTTACCATGTTTTGAATTTTTTGATCCTTTGTTTCCATGGTGTTGAAGAAGAAAACTGAAGCTCCGGCCCCTACTGCAGCAACTGAGGCTGTGCAGGCAGAGGCTCCTTCTTTGACCCTTGTGCCTCCCCCAGTGCTGGTTGAGGACACGACAGCTCCGACGCCAGCTATCGTGAAAACAAGTCCAGCGACAATGCCAGAAGTTCCTGTGGTAGCGCCAGACCACAGGGAAGAGACTCTTGAAGAAGCGCCAGCGGTTTCAGAGCCGATGGTTGAGGCTCCGACATCGGAGCCAGAGATGGCAGAAGCTCCGACAATTGAACCGGAAGTAACTGAAGCCCCGACACCTGAGTCAGAAGTAGCTCAAGCTCCAGCATTTGGGCCGGAGGTAGTTGAAGTTACAATGCCAGCCCTAGAGGTGATTACTCCGGAGGTGTCCATGTCCGAGCTGGAGCACCCAAAGGAGGCGGGTGCGGGTCCTCCACTCACCGAGCCAACAATTGGAGATCCGGCAGGGGGACCTTCCTCATCGGCTCCGAGTGTTATGGAGGTGGAGGAGCTTTTGACGATCAGTCCAGCTGACGTAGAGTTGCTGGAGAGGTAGCTCGCACCTTGGGGCCCCTCGGTTGTCTTGGAAGACCAGCTAGACCCCGCGGAAGAGATCCAGGCTAGTCTAGAGCCAATTCCATTGGCGTTCCTTTGGCGTTGTCTATCGACAACGCTTGTTCCAGTCTTTGTCAAGTCCAACTTGCCTTCGACCATGATAGCAACGTCCTCGAAGAAGAGCACCACACCCTGAGACGTTGGCGCAACGGACTTTACCTCGAGACCAAGATGACGCAATCAAGGCTTGCGGACCAGCGGGAGTGGATTGACAAGGAGTAGGCCCGACTGACGTGGTGGGACTGCTTGTTGAATAAGCGAGAGGCTGCCATCCTGGCCGTCAATGAGAAGATTCGGGAGATTCTCGAGCATGCTAAGGAAACAAATGAGGCAACTAATAACCGCTCGGACAGCCTCGACAAATTAAATGAGGTACTCCTCAAGCGCCGAGAAGCCCTTGATCAAAGGGAGGATAAGCTCCTGGAGAAAGAGGAAGACCTCATAAAGAGGGAGGAGGAGCTTGCCCAGAGGCTCTCGCTGGGAGAGCAGAGTTTGGCTGATCGCACCAAACAGTTTGAGCAATGGTGCGTTCAAGAGAAGGAGAGGATTTGACAGGTAGGAAAAGACGTCTCCAACAGAGAGACTGACATCTCCACCAGAGAGGAGAGGGTGAAGGGCAGGGAGAAGGACCTGGCAGACCGTCGGAACCGCATCCACCTACGGGAGTCAACGCTTGCTGACAATGAAAAGCAGCTGGCCGAAAGTATCCAACAACATTCTAAGGGGGTCGAGTGCTTCGCTCGGGAAGGTTCAGAGCTTGCGGCTACTAGAAGGTCGTTGAAGGAATTAAGGAGCTTGAGAGCAGCCGAGTCCCAGCAAGTCTGGGACTTTCCGGGGCGAGCTAATAAAGCTTTGGTGCCACTTGGCTTCAACCGGGTACGTACGGCTAACCCGAAGCCAGAGCTGGACAAGGCACTAGTGGCATTGAGCTCTGCCGGCAACAAACTTGATGCAATGGGTGATGTCATCGTCGACCAACTGGAGACAGAGGGGAAGTCCTTGGCCAAGAACGTCGCTGAATATGTGCTGACGTGTTTCAAAAGCCTGGACCCCCATATGTCTCTAGATTCGGTAGTCGAAGGAGCCCTTGTTGAACAAGAGGATGTCGCCAGTGCCAGCGTTCAAGAACCTGCCCAAAAATTTGCCTCGTTCTTCCAGTAGCGAGGGCTTTTTTCTTCTGCCTTCACTTGTAATTCTCCAATTTTGAATCAATGAAATCCAATCTTTTGAATGAATGAATTCCATTTACCCATTTTGTATATGTCTTCAATGCATTGCCCTCTATATTATTGTCCCCTGGTGGATGTGCACAATTTGATGGCAGACATGTACCAATAAGGATTTGAAAATGACTTGATGACTTGATCACTCTGAACTTGTAGTTAGAATGTTAGCTCTTAGTTCCAAAGTTTACTTCCGACACCTTCGAAGGCCCTTTGTGACGTCGGCAGTGGGCCCCCTCGGAGTTGTCGGAGCTTCCTAGCTTTGACGACGCCAACTGTCAACGTGTAGAACGTCAACGGCGGGCCCCCTGGGGTTATCGAAGCTTCCTGGCTGCGACGGCGCCAACTGTCAACGTATAGAACATCGACAGTGGACTCCCTAGGGGTTGTCGGAGCTTCTTAGTTTCGTCAGCGCCCACTGTAAATGAATAGAACGTCAATGGCAGGCCCCCTGGGGGTTGTCGGAGCTTCCTGGCTTCGACGGCACCCACTGTCAACGTATAGAACGTCGACGGCGGGCCCACTGGGGGTTCTTGAAGCTTCTTAGCTTTGACGGCACCCACTGTCATCGCATAGAACGTCGACAGTGGACCCCCTGGGGGGTTGTCAGAGCTTCCTGGCTTCGACGGCGCCCACTGTAAACGTATAGAACGTCGACGGCGGGCCCCCTAGGAGATTGTCGAAGCTTTGTAGCTTCGACGGCACCCACTGTCAACGCGTAAAACGTTGACAGCGGGCCCCCTCAGGTTGATTTTTCTACCATCTTCGTTTAGATCGACGTTAATTGTTCATGTCTATGGTTGGCCCCATGGTAGTTTTTGGAGCTTGTTAGCTCTGATGATGCCCATTTTCAACGTATTAAACATCGACAGCGGGACCCTTAGGGGTTGTCGGAGCTTAGCAGCTCCGGCATCGTCCACCATCGCCATGAGTTTTTCATTTTTTCTACGCATTAAAGGCAAGAAAAGCAGTAAAATTCATCCTCTTGTCTACAATTTGTTTGCGGCTTACTGTTCTTATTTGAATTTTAGATCCAAAGGAATTCAACATGATAACAAGTATATTGATGCAATCTCTTTAGATCCGAATGTCTTCCGGACCCGCCCTACTGGGACCTACCAGGATATAGGAATAGTGGCGTACATGGGGTGCCTGACCAGTCTATATCGATAGCACACTCCGAACCTGTCATTGGCTTTGGTTTTCAGGCGAGTAGACCATTTAGCAATGCTAAGATCCGAATTTAATATCAACAATATAACTTATATACCACATGAATCACCTGGAGTAAATTTCAAAAAAGAAATGTACAACTTCGTTATAGACAAGAAGGAAAAGATATAAAAGTAAGGAGCCTATACAAAATTAATGCACGTGGAGTCTGCTTTCACACAAAAATGTTTTTCATTATAGGTCTGAATTACAGGGGAGATAAGGAAACACTTAGAGTACGGAACCAAGTTAAGTGTGCTATTCATCTTGTTCTAACCCAGGGTAGGTAAGCTACACTTAAAGTATAATGACCAAGTTAAGTGTGCATTTTGTCGACCTACCCAACTCTGTCCATAGACTCTATAATTTACGTTATGTGTAAATACAGACTCACCTGCATGAAACTAAGCATAAAACTTATGGAGGTGCTCGATATGCCATGGATTGGGAAGCGAGGTCCCATCCTTTGTTGCCAAGTGAACGCATCCGGGGCAGGAAACTTTGATAACTCGAAAGGGACCTTCCTAGCTTGGGGAGATTTTGTTCATTCCTTTTTGAGTCAATATTCTCCGCAGCACCAGATCGCCTTCTACAAGCTGTCGGTTGCGCACATGCCTTTGATGATAGCACCAGAGTGCCTGGCGATATCGTGCATTCCAAACAGCTGCTTGTCACCTCCCCTCATCAACGAGGTCAAGGTATTCACGCCGGAGCTTGTCCTGCGCGGCTTCGTCGAAGGTCCGAACCCGGAGTGACCCCATGGTGATCTATGGGGGAAAGACCGCTTCAGCTCCGTACACCAAGAATAAGGGTGTCTCTCCAGTTGACCGGTTAGGTGTTGTCCTGCTCGCCCATAGTGCAGGCGGAAGCTCTTCTATCCAGTTGGCACCATGTTTCTTTAGGTGCTCATATGTGCGCATTTTAAGTCCTTTTAGTATCTCTGCATTTGCTCTCTCAACTTGACCATTACTTGCCGGGTGAGCTACTTATGTGTAGCTGACTTGTATGCTGAGATCTTCGAAATACTCTTGGAATGCTGCACTTGAGAATTGGGTTCCGTTGTCAGTTATGACTCTGTTCGGAACTCCAAATTTGCAGACTATGGACTTCAAGAACTTGATAGCAGATTACATGTTAATTGTTACAACTAGAGTAGCTTCCAGCCACTTAGTGAACTTGTCAATGGCGACATACAGGAACCTGAAACCTCCGATGGCTTTTGGGAGAGGTTCCAAAATGTCCATCCCCCACACAACGAATGGACATGTAGGAGGTATCATTTGAAGCGACTGAGCCGAAGTGAATTTGTTTCATGTTGAACTGGCACGCTTCCCACATTTTTACCAGCTCAACTGCATCCTGGAGTGTTGTAGGCCAGTAGAAGCCATGTCGGAAGGCTTTACCAACCAACGTGCAGGAAGATGCGTGGTTTCCACACTCACCTCCATGGATTTCCGAGAGGATCTCGCGAGCTTCTTCCCAGGCAATGCATCACAATAGAACGTTGTTGGCACCATGTTGGTAGAGATCCCCTTCTACCTGCGCGTATCTTTTAGCCAATCCGATGATTCGGTTAGCGGAAGCACCGTCTTCAGGAAGATGTTATATTTCAAGTAGCTCCAGATCTCCGAGATCCATGCATCGGAGCTAACTTTAGCTTCCTGATCTTGCGTGTTGGGTTGCTCGGAGCTTCCTGCAGCGGCTGCGATCCTTGGTGGACGCCATGGTAATAGGGCCATTGGGACTGCAAGCTTCTGGGTGCTGGCCTCGCCCCCCTCGCTCAGTACAGCAGGCTGAGCAACAGGTCCTGAAAATCTCCTCACAAAAACTCCGTTGGGAGCTTGACCTCCAGTTGAAGCTTTCATCAAGAGTTCATCAGCTTCATCATTGTTGAGATGCTTTGACTTGCTTTATGATGAGTTGTGTGTCACCCTTCACCAGCAACTGCTTGACGCCATATGATAGCGCCACCTTGAGTCCGTAGATAAGAGCTTCATACCCCGCCATGTTGTTGGTTGCCTTGAAGTCAAGGTGTACCATGTACTTTACCTTCTTCCCAGTCGGAGCGAGGAGAAGGATTCTGGCTCTGACCCTCTGCTTCTGCACGAAGCCGTCGTAGTAGAGAGTCCAGTGAGGCTCGGTGAAGATCGGGACCTTGGGTTCCGGCTTCTGCTCATTGTGGCCCCCTGGATTTTATGAAGAAGGGGTCCACTCCCTCACAAAGTCAGCCAATGCCCGACTCTTGATAGCATGTCAAGGTAAGAATTCGAGATTGAATTCTGCCACCTCCGCTGCCCACTTTGCAATATTTCCCGTAGAGTTGGGGTTATGCAATATAGCACGTAGTGGATAAGAAGTTACCACTGATATTTTGTGGGCTTTGAAGTAGTAACAAAGCTTCCTTGAGGCAATAAGAACTGCATAGAGCAGTTTATGCACCTCAACGTACCAAGTCTTGGCGCCATGTAGCATTTCGCTAATGAAGTACACTGGCTGCTGGACGATCCGGACCATCCCAGAAGGGCCCGGAGCTTCTTCTTCATCAACTCGGACACTCCCGGAGGGGTCCGGACCTTCTTCTTGAGCTTCCTGGAACCTCCTGAAGGGGTCCAAATCTTCTTCTTGATCCTCCCTGAGAACTCCCTCTGATGAGAGAGGGTTATCCTCAGCCAGCTTGCCTTTAGGATCCGCGCCTGGGGGCTGGGACCAAGACTCGCCTTCAGGTAACTCCGGACCCTCTTGAGGGGGTCTAGACTCCTAAACTGAAGATGGTTTCGGTCTCTCCACGACCAAGACCATGCTGACGACCTCCGTAGTTGCTGAAATGTAAAGAAGAAGAGACTCACCAAGCTCTAGAGCTACCAAGATTGGTAGTGTGGTGAGGAGCTGCTTGAGCTCTTGGAACACCTTTTCTGTCTCTTTGGACAAATGGAATGGCCCGGACTTCCTCAATAGTTTGAAGACGGGAAGCGCCCGCTCTGCTAGTTTTGTGATGACCGGCTGAGCGCAGCTAGACCTCTAGTTAGCTTCTTGACATCCTTGACATGGGCTGGGAGCCGCATCTCTTCAATAGCCTTGATCTTCGCCATATTTTCCTCAATTCCTCAGTGAGTCAGCAAGAATCCAAGGAGCTTCCCGGAGCTCACCCCAAAAACACATTTGTTCGGGTTTAGCTTGGTGCGCGTTATGCGTAGCTTGTCGAAGACGGCTTGCAGATTGTCAAGGAGTGATTTCTTGTTCTTCACCTTCACAACGATGTCATCAATGTAAACTTCCACCAAGTCAATAATGAGCTCCCCAAATGTTTTGTGCATGGCTCGCACAAAAGTTGAAGCAGCGTTTTTGAGACCGAAAGGCATAACAGTATAACAATACAACCCATCTACTGTTATGAAGGCAGTATGCTCTTCATCTTCCCTAGACATTTGAATTTGATGATATCTATACTATGCATCTAGGAAACACAATAGTTTGGTAGTGGAAATGGGTCTTTAGGGCATGCCTTATTAAAGGTGGTGTAGTCGATGCACATCTGAAGCTTCCCGCCGGTAGGGACGAAAACGGTACGATAAATTCTATACCGTCCGATGCCGTTTTCCAAAAATATCGAGCCGTATACCATATTGGTCAGAATTATTCGGAAATGGACCAGAATCGGAAAAATATATTCGAAAATTGGAACAGAAATAATTTTGCCTGTTTTTCGGCCGAATAGTCGGAGTTCCGTTTTTGTTTGGAAAATTTCCGACCAAATATGAATTGATTTCTGATTTAACTTCTTTACCCTGTGGTCGCCCAACCCAATACAGCCCAACTGCGAACTGCCCAGCCCGTGTGGTGCGGCCAAGGCCAAACCCTAACCCCCGTGCGACCTCTCCTCTTGACTCTTCTAGTCCCGACTCCCCTGACCTCCATACCCGACTCCCGTGACTCCGCCAGCTGCCACCCGCCATCGCCCTTCGCCTAGCCGCCACCTCCGTGTCGGTCGTCGCCCAGCTGCTACCCTCCACTCCGCCATTGCCCAGCCGCCACCCTCCACGCGGGCCGCCGCCCAGTCGTCACGCTGTCGTGATGCCACCCTCCACGCCTGCCGCCGCCCAGTCGCCACGTCGTCGCGGCACCGTCCTCCACGTCGGCCGCCGCCACCCTCCATGACTCCACGTCGGCGGATGCCACCCGCCCAGCAGCAGAGCCCCCTCGCAGGCTCGTAGCCCGCACAGCCCACAGCTCCAACTGATGGTACCATTACCACAACCACACGCCGTCTTCTATTGGAGCCGCCCCACCATTGCCTGTGGATCCTTCAACTCCAACTGATGGTACCATTTTACATACAAGTTTTCTTGCAAATTCATTATTCATAACAAGCAATGCCATATATGTAGTTCTGTTTAATTTAAATTCTGTTTAGTTTACTCACACAAATTTAATTGGTTGTGTAGGAGCTGGCACTGGCAGCAATGCAACCCCCTCTTCAAGCATAAAACTAGTAAATAGTACCAATGTCAGTGAACAAGTTGGTGATGAACAAGTTGTTGTTAGTGATGATGATGATGAACCCGATGGAAAGAAGCGCAAGAAGTCTACATCAACTGTTTGGGAGTATTTCACAAAGGAAGAAAGAACTGTTATGATTGATGGCAAGAAGTACATTGAGAAATGGGCAAAATGCAATTTTCCAAAGTGCAGAGCAAGGTATAGATGTGAGAGCAATAGAGGAACAATTGGATTTTGGACCCATCTTAGAACTGCACATAGTGTGGTGAAAGGCCAACAACAGTTAGCAGCAGGAACGGATCTCGAGAAAAATAGAAGTTATGTTGAACCATATAGGTATGATTCTGCAGTTAGCACAAGAAAATTTAATTTGGAAATTATCATGCATGAGTACCCTTTCAACATTCATGAGCATGAGTACCTTGTTGATGCTATCAAGTCGTTGCATCCTAGCTTTTCTTTCAAGTCTCGCATTAGTATCAGAAAAGATATTATGGACATGTACTGTGAAGAAAAGAATAAACTATATCCATATTTGAAGACATTTAAGTGTCAATTTAGCACAACCATAGACATGTGGACTTCAAATCAGAATAAAGGATATATGTGTGTCACGGCCCATTGGATATATGATGATTGGTGTATGCAGAAAAGGATTATTGATTTCTTTCATGTAAAAGGGTGACACACAGGGCAAAAATTGTATGTATCTTTTACTGAATGTATTGTTAGATGGGGACTTGATAAGAAATTACTTTCATTGACTCTTGACAATGCATCTGCAAATGATGTAGCAGTTAAGGATATAATTAATGATCTCAAGAGAAATGTTGACGTTCCTTTAGTTTGTGATGGTGCTTTTTTCCATGTAAGATATGCAAATCACATCCTCAACTTAGTTGCTAAAGATGGTTTGAATGTCATACCTCATACAATTGAGAACATCAAGTCATTAGTCTTAGCTATGAAAGGATCCCCACAACAATGGGAGGAACTTATGAAGCAAGCAAGCTTGTGTGGTTTACAAACAAATAAGGATATCTCTCTTGACGTCACCACTAGATGGAATTCAACATGTTTGATGTTAAGGGATGATTTATATTACAAGGTAATTTTTTTACATATATACTTTGTGTTTACTAGATTCATTGATATATACTTCTTGTTTTCTAACTTACATATCATTTTCTTTGTAGGATTCTTTTATTAGGCTTAAAACTGTGGAGCGACGTAAGTATGAGCGCATATCTCCGTCTCTCGTTGAGTGGAACAAGGCAAAAACATTGTGTCTTTCCTTGCGGAAGTTTTATGATTTAACTGAACTTCTATCCGGCACTTTGTATCCAATACTGCAAACTTGTTTTATAAAGGATCTTGTGAGATCAAGACATTGCTTGCTGACTGGTCTACCCATGAAGATGCCACTTTTTGTCAAATGTCCGCTGTTATGAGCAAAAAATTTGAGAAATATTGGGAGAAATCAAATTTTGCTCTTGCGGTGACAAGTTTTCTTAATCCAAGGTACATTTTTGCTATAATCTGTCTTCAATTGATAACTTGCTCGATTGCTGAAATTGTCCTCATTAATCGATGGGATAAAATATATCTTCTTACATTATTAGGTACAAGAAAAAATAATAGAGTTTTATACGAAAAAGTTCTATGGTGATGTGTTGTATCATGCTAAGATTGAAGAATTTGTTAGTATGTTGAGGCAAATTTATCAATTCTTTGTTGCACTAACAATTTCAAAGAAGACACAAGAGCCTAATAAAACTAAGTCAGCTGATTTAGATATGGATATGGACAACGAAACTGAGTTGGATCAATTTTTACAAGAGTATGTTCCTCCGATGTAGAAATCTCAATTGACATGGAAAAGTTCATGGATGAACCACTTTTTAAGAATATTGCTCAATTTGACATTTTGTCATGGTGGAAGAATCAAGGAAAGAAATATCTGATTCTTTCACAAATGGCTCGAGATGTTATGGCCATACAAGTGTCAACGGTCGCCTCCGAATCTGCTTTTATTGTCGTGGACGTGTGGTTGACTCATATCGTAGTCATCTAGATTCTGAGGCGGTGAAAGCTTTGATATGTACTAAAAGTTGGATTGCTGCAGCAAAAAAGGTAACACTTTCTAAAAGTGTTGTTGCATTAACAAAATTGATTTCTTACTTTGTGTTTGTGATTCTTATCTACTATTTTGTATTTTCAGATTCTAAAAGTGTTGCTTCAATTATTGGTGATCTTGAGATTACAACGAAAGCTACGGATGAAATGATAGTTCAGGTTTGTTTACTAAATTTTGTTCACTAAAGTTTGCCTAGTTGATTGAATTCTTCTTCTTTTGCTTCTTTATCTTTTAGGATGAGGACAAAGTGATCCGGATGTGATGGATGATGTAAATGAGCTATTTGAAAAGTGGTGAAGCAACAGGTATGAAAGTGGTCACATGTTGCTTCGTGCTGGTACCAGACACATGCTGCATGGTGCTACTTTTTTTTTACTGCTGGTACTATTATATTATTTGCTTCTTTGTGCAGGCAACAAGCTTTTTTTGTTTAGCACTTAGCAATATGGAGCCTGGAACCTGGAAGATATGGAAGAAGACAAGCTTTTGTTTAGCACTTAACACTTCTCTCTTTTTTGCATTTTGTGTGTGGTGCCGTATCTTTTGAACTATGACAACAGTCAACAGACATTATGTGATCTGTCAATCTGTGAACTATGGCAGCAGTTTCTAGTCTTTGAACCTTGATAACTGTATTCTTATTGGCTAATGGCTGTTTTGTGATATGTCAATCTGTCATTGTGTGTATTAGTTTTGAATCATGGTACTTTTTTGTATGGATGAATGTTGCTCAATGAGTCAACACTCACTGAATCTTGTGAGGTTAATTTTTTAAACAATTGCTACATTATTGTTGATATGGTAAATAATATCCAATGTATGATTTTATTTCTGAAAAAATATTGGAACCATTCCAATATGGATATGTTTCCGTTCCATTATATTCGTTTCGGATATTTCCGAATTTTCCAACACCGTTATCGTTTCCGATGATTTCGTTTCCGATCTCATTTCCGAAAAATCTATAGAGAAATGGAAATGGTTTAGCTCTTTTTTTGTCTGTTTCCGACCGTTTTCATCCCTACCCGCCGGCCTTTGGTACAACAATTGGGTTTGCCAGCCACCGTGGATGGTGGACTTCCCGGATGAAACCAGCTTCAAGCAACTTCTTGATCTCTTGTCTGATGAAATTCTGCCGCTCGACTAATTGCTTTCAGGGCTTCTGATGTACTGAGCGTGCATCGGGATATATGTTCAGGCTGTTCTCAATCACCTCCTTAGGGATCTCAAACATTTGTGACGGTTGCCATGCAAACATTCGACATTGATGAGCGCGGGTTCTTATTTGTTGTCCAAACCTCTCAATATACGGGTGGTCTGGACAGTATCGGAACCGATTTGGACGACTTTGACGAGAATGTCGGTGTCGCCGCTTGGTTGCACGCGTGGTGCATAGGTTGAGCCTCGTTGACGAGAGCTTGGAGATTGAGTAGCTTGCTCCTTGTCGGATCCTTCCTTTTGCACTGTTGCAAACGCGTGGAGTTCTTCCAGCGTGGTGACTCCCGTAGTGCGATCCCCGTAGATCTGAAGAACGTCTGAAGGAGTCGACATCTTCAACACCAAGTAACCATAATGAGCTACAGCCGTAAACCTATACAGAGCTGGCCTGCCTAGGATGGCGTTGAAAGGAAGGCTGATGTGCGCTACGTCGAAGACCAACTTCTCGGACCTATAATTGTCCCGAGTCCTGAAGGTCACCAGGAGTGTAATTGGTCTAAGAGGAGTGATAGCTCCCAGACCTACTCCGGAAAAAGGGATGTGAGGGGCGAAGGTCCGAGAGGCTGAGTTGGATATTCACGAATGCTGCGTAGCTAAGGAGGTTGAGCGTCGCACCTCCATCCACTAAGACATGATCGAGCTGGACATTATTGATGGTAGGAGAAACCATCAATGGCAGCTGACCAGCTCCGATCATGCTTCTCGGGCAATCCGAAGCAACAAAAGTGATGGCAGTGTCCAACATGGTCGTTGGACGATGCTGCGGTAGAATTCACCATCTCAGAATCTAGAGCGCCCCTACCTGGCACGCCAAATGTCGAAGTGTTGCTACGACACTTCCCCGGTACTACTAAAGCATTGTCCGCGGATGTTCGTCTTAGGTTGGGGCGCACGTAAGATCAAGAGCGAGACGATGACACAGATGATTTTTACATGGCTTGGGCCGCCTGAGCGTAATACCCTACTCCACGGGGTGGTTGTTGATTGTATGAGAGTGTATGTCTTGTGTGCGTGTGAGCTTGAGTTGCCTCCTTTTTCAACCGTGCAACGCAGCTGTAACACCCCCATTTTCATCCATCATGCATTGCATACATTCTAATACATGTCTAACATTAGTCCACATAAAAAGGAACAAGCTTAAAATGAACTTAGAGCAAAACTGCACTTAAGAATTCTGGGAAGTGCGGACTAGTCCATTTTCAGTGCGGACTAGTCCGATTTCTCTCTGACCTCCCTCGGACATGTCCGTTTTAGTGCGGACAATTCCGGGTTTTTGCCTCTGTACACTTTCGTACTTGTCCGGTCCTACGTGGACTAATCCGGTCACCCCCAACCTTGAAATTTTGCTACGTCCCCGGACTTGTCCGTTTTACCTCTGACTAAAATCGGACTTGTCCGGTTTTGGCAAGATTTGTCTGATTTCCCTCTGACCAAGTTTGGACTTGTCCGATGTCCAGGGCGGACTTGTACGATATCTCCTTGTCTAACTTCGAACTAGTCCGACCCCTTTTCGGACTTGTCCGGTAAATCGCGATTCTGAATTGATCTTTTGTTTCACGACGTGTTTTTGGGTTTTACCTTAAGTGGGCCTAAGGACGTCGTGTCCAACTCTTTTTGGAGCCCATGTGAGACCCCACACCGGCCTCCACCCACCCCAAACTCGAATTCATTGAAACCATAGCCCTCCACCTCTATATAAACAACCCCACCCCTTGACTTTACATCCTTTTGCCTCAATTGAAGTCCACAAAACCCTAGTTCATCGAGAGCTGCCGCCAAGGAGGGAGAAGGAGATCTCGAGCAAGAAGAAGAAGAAGAGGAGGAAACGAAAGAGGATCAATATCTCCATCAAATTTTCATTCTTCATCAACAATTCACCATCAAGTTTTTCATCAACCCTAGATCGTCAATATCCAAGTGTTGCATCCAAAACTCATGATCCATTAGAGTTCTAAACACCTAGTATACCTTCTACTTCCGCTTTCTCACATGAATTCAACCCCGTCTCTCCAAATTCACGTTGATCTAGAAAACCCTAGTCTGTTGTTCCTGCGACGGGCGGACTAGTCCGATCCCAAGCAGACTAGTCCAATTTTGTGATCTATTTCCTGTTGAATTTAATCTAAATTGTTTTGAATCAATTCCAAACCTGTCTAAACTTGTTAAAAACTATTAGAACTAGTTAGCAAACATCATTAACAACTCATTAACTAGTTTTTCTTCGCACTTGCATTAATCATGCATGTCATGACATATAGAGTAATATATGTGCACTTATTGATTGTAATTCTTCTTGTCTTGTATGTTTGTTGCGTGTTTAGACGGATTTGTGCTAGAGAGTGCTGCGGAGGACCTCCAACACCAGGAGTTTGAAGACTTATGTCCAAACCAAACCCAAGAGCAAGGCAAGCGTCCTTGAACATATTGACCCTGTTTCAACAATAAATGTTTTGTTTTCAAAATTGCATGCTTGTGTCAATTTAATGGGAAATCCTATGATAGGAAGTTTACTAGCTTTGTTTAACCACCCTTGTCACCTGGAATATATGATAGAGAGTCGAGACGAGCATTTTACCTTTTTGCTTCGCTTAATTAATTGGGATGGGACAACAACTATAATATTTCATTATGCATTAATGAGATTATGGTTAATAAGAACTGGTCAATATGATATTGTAATGGGTGATCTAAGCAAGCATGATATGCGGATGGGTTGGATGTCATGGTGGTTTGCTTACTCCAAATTAAGGACCGGTTCATGCGAGAATAGGCCAGGGCAATAGTGCCACCACGAGGCCAAGTATGGGTGCAGCATACCTGATTAATTAGGGTATCGCTAGTATTGAGCAGATCATTTGGCGCACCGGGGAAGGGGAGTCAGATTGGGTTTGGATATGGTTGGCGAGACTCCCTGGGATCCGAATGGTACAAGAGGGGGCCCTTGGTTGAAGATGTGCTTAGTTGGAGACATCGCCACCGGTGAAACCTCACTGGGTCCGATCATGCTAGTAGTCCCTTTGTAAAGGATATTTTGTGATCTCTTGGCCATACACCTATGGTAGTTTTTGGCATAATGGAAGTTTTCTTTAGTCGCCGACGGGTGACGAAAACACAAACACGTGGGTAAAGTGGTACAAACTCTGCAGAGTATTAAAACTATCATGATAGTCGTGCTCTCGGTTAAGAGCACCTGGATGACCTACATGATTACAGGGATTTTGGGATGGTTTTGTACTGGTTATGGTTGTGAATTGAATTATGATAATTGGACATGGATGATGATGATGGTAATAATCTAGTATATGGATGATAGTAATGGAATATGGACTGGTATTATAATAACTACATGGTTTGTAATGGGTTTACTTCACATACATATAATATATTGCTTTTCAAATGTTTCAATGTACTTTTTAGCACTTAGCCTTTATTATATTCATCATTTGTATCAGCTACATGTCATACTTTCCACACTTGCTGAGTACGACATGTACTCACCCTTGCAATTCCCCCACCAATAGTTGCAGGTCAGATTTGGGAGTATAACGATGATAATGCGGAGTTCTAGGCTATGTCTGCCGTCAGCTTTGCCTGTGGTGTTTCTTGGAGCCGTGCTACCCTATTTGCTTAGTTGCATAGTTGCTTTACTAGATGATTCCGCAGCATTAGTTAAAACTCGTCATTAATATTGATTAGAGCTTGTATTTGAGACTATTTTTAATTCTATAATAAAATTACTTAATTAATATTGTTATGTGGTAATTTTTGTATGTCCTTTTGTGATTGCACTTGTGTATGTGTCTTAAACATCCTGGGCACACATATGCGTTCACTTGGTTCATTTTTGGAACCGGGTGCCACAGCAGCCCTTTTATATGCTTAGGACTCACTGTTACATGGTTTGCCTAGCCCCACAGGTGGCCGCTACTGTATGAAACACCCTATACATGATCTACTAGTATTATGGGTGATTTACTGTGTAATAACACGTCTTAATGACAGTTTTAATGGTATTGACGGTCTTCTGATCGCGCATCATTAATATACCATTAATGACGTGTTAACAAGGTCTTGTAACGGTTGTTTTAATAGCCTCTTGAATGTTCGTGCCGTTGGAGATCCAGCAATCTTCCCATTGCAGGCTTAGGGCCGGCGGCTCGACACGTGGTAGCTCTGGAGCTTCCCTCTGTTGGGAGGTAGGTCCGGAGCTGCTAACACATGGCAGCACCGGAGGTTCCCTCTACTGGGGGTTAGGTCAGGGGCCACTAGACGCATGGCATGACCGGAGCTTCCCTATAAGGGAGTCAGGTCTGGCCCTATGATACATGTGGCAGTGCTAGAGCTACCCGAACAAGGGAGGCAAGTCCAGTGCTGCGGACATGTGGAGCCTTCGGAAGTCTTCAGCTCGAATAAGTGGAACTCTGTAGTTTTAATCATGGTAACAACAGGTACTTGGTATCTAGGGTACCGACAGACTTAATCCTCTCTTCCTCTTGAACACACGTAGCCATAAGTATTCTATGTTCCATAGTTCAGGTTGAGAGTTATAGTTGATGACAAAAAGTCTCAAATTCCTTTGGAAGTGAGGCAAAAAAATGAGATGCACAATGAACTCATCTTTAATCCCCAAATCCATAGGCTTAAGTTTCGATGCCATATTTATCATCCTTAAAATGTGCTCTCGCACACCGCCTCCATAATACTTTTTAGTAACAAGTCTCTTGATAAGAGTACTGGCTGTTGCCTTAGAAGAACCACTAAACTGATTCTCAATCTTTTGGAGGTACTCAGTGGCAGTCCCACATTCTGGGATTGCTCCCCGAATGGTCTCAGTGATAGTGCCCTTAATAACTATCAAACGTTTCCTGTTTGATTGTTTCCACTTAACTTTGGCTAAGTCACAAGCCAATAGCTCATTAGTGTAGTCCTTTGTCCTCGACAAAGGACTTCTCAGTTTCGTCAACTTTTCTTACTGGTTCCTAATAAAAAGACAAAATCATAAGGGAATGCATAGATATTGAACATAAGATAATGTTGAGTTTTATCTTTCACTTTGGTTACTTGACCAAAACACAACTTTTGATAAGAACTGAAAAACATAGTAATTTATCTTTCACTTTGGTTACTCGACCAAATTACTATGTACTTAGAAAGAAAAATGTCATTAATGCCTTTTGCTTTGAACTTGGCCAATAATGGTATTAATGTAACTTAAAAACATGACAATTCTATTTTTCACTTTGGTCACTCAATAGAATTCCATGCAACTTAAAATAACATAGCAATTTATCTTTCACTTTGGTTACACAACCAAATTGCTATGACAATATAAACTTAATTCGCAGCAGAAACTTAATTAAATAAGCAAACTTAATTGTGTATCCCGAACTAGTCCGCACAGGGCTGGACTTGTCTGAAAATCATACATTACCGTTTTCAGACTAGTCTGGCCCATAAGCCGGATAAGTCTGAACTTAAAACAGAACCATTTCTAGATTAGTCCGCTCCATAGGATGTACAAGTCTGGTATTGTTCCATAAACATTTGATCCGTCTTTATTGAACTTTTCGAGTTTGGTCCGGACTATTCCAGACTAGTCCGGCCAACCATGCGAAAGTTTCATATAAAAATCGAAAAATGCCGAAATACCCAAAAGTGAATCTTAATCTTACCATCAACTTAATTTCTACAATGGATTTCAATCCAAAGTGCTTAATTGGTTTTCAATCAGATGAACATGTCAAAATGCTCTGACCCAAAAACCTAACCACTTCATTGTAGCATACCTGTCGGTACCTGGCGAACCGGGTACCCCTGGATACAGGAAAGAAGGCACGCTAGGTCCCACCGCCCACGGGGGCAAGATCCGACGTGGCCCCAGGGTGCCATGTGACATGCAACGTGGCCACGCCTCTCCACTAAGGGAAGGCCCGACGCTACCACCTGCCCTGCAGCTCCAGGTGTATCTCCCCCTCGGGGGGGGGGGGGGGGGGGAGCTCCAGCTCTGCCATGCATCTCGCAGCTCTGGGTCCACCTCCCCGCCGAGGGGAGGTCCGGTGCGTCCGTTAGATCGGCAGCCCGAGACCTGCCTCACTGCGGGAAGAAGGTCCAGCGCAGCCACGTGTCCGGCAGCTCCGAACCCGACCTCCCGGCAGAGGGAAGGACCACACATGCCACGTGCCAGGCAGCACCGGGCCTAGTCCATCCTGCGATAGCAGCAATAAAGAGAGACGAGCCCAGTGCGCCTAAACGGGAAGGACGCGCTTGTTCCCTAGGTTAGCGGGAGCTCGCACTCATAAGTCAAGAGTCCTATACCCAATCCTGCGATAACAGGCTGGCGCCGAACCACCATGTACGGCGGACAAATGAGAGGTCGCGATAAGACAGACGAGACACGACCAACCATGATGAGGGGCTATGTATAGCCCTGCAGCAAGGCCTGGTCAGGCACACATTGAAGCCATTGTCAGGGGATAGCATTTACTCCCAAATCTTAGGATGGATTTGGTACCCCCAGGGCCACATGTCGGGCCTCGGGCCCCACTTGTAAGCTGCTCGGCCTTGGACTATAAAAGGACTGAGCGGCAACCGACTAAGACAACTTCGCTCAGACCCAGGCAGACGCTTGAGCAATACAACACACAAACCATCGTGGAGTAGGGTATTACGCCCAGGCGGCCCGAACTATGTAAAACCCTTGCGTTCATCATTCACTGAGCTCGATCTTGCTAGGACTAGCCTCCGAATACACATCGAAGCCCCGCGGGCTGCTTCCGAGCAAGTCCGGGGGAGGTGTCTGTTTAGACACCTCAACATTTGGCGCGCCAGGTAGGGGGCTTTCTCCTGCAAGGATCTTCACCAGCAGCATGGTGAACGCCCGTTCCAACGCTACTTCCTCTAGGCCACAGCCCCGCCCGCAGGCAGCGAGTGAGGACCAAGCTTCATCCCACCCCAGGGCTGGGTCCCGCTCCAGGGCAGGAAGATCTGGACCATCGCGACACCGTGCAGTCACTCCACTGACTGCACGCCCGCACAACACAACACGGCGAACCCCTGTCATGACAGCTGCTACGGCCCCGCCGGCAGCAAGCCTGAAAAGTGCACTCCTTGCTGCACGTGCGTTACTCCGAAATGCACCGACGGCAGGTGCCCCGCAAGGAGCAACCCAGCATTGGGAAAACGACGTCGACCATCTGGTCATCGCTGCACTCCAAGTGACACCGCAAGGCGGGGGGCGAGCAGCCACAACATTCGTCTCATTGTCACGTACGCCTACTGTCGACCGGCGAACAGCCGATAGCCGCTCAACAAGGCTTTCGACGGCGGACCTGTGGGCTGAGTTGCAGTGCCGCAGAGATAATGAGGATTGTCAAGTCGTCATCGAACAAAAACGGGAGCGGCGCCGCAATCTTGAAGCTGACTACAACCAGCCGGATCCTGAACCCAGGTGCATGGTGCTCTCCCGCCACGTCAGACGTATGTGGGACCTCTTGCTCAGCACCAGGCATACGTGGCACCTCCTCCACTCCATGCGTATGTTGCGCCTCCCCCGCCCTAGGAGTATGGTGTGCCTCCGTCGCACCAAACGCATGCTGCCACATCTCAACACCAGGCGTACACAGTTCCGCCTGGTCATCAAGGTCACACAGCACCAAACCTGCCGCCCGCAAGAACAGGTGGAGGGTGTGCAGCTTTAGCTCCGCACCTGCGGAGGGTGGTGTGGCCTCACAAGTTCCGGCCAGACACACCGGAGAAGTATGATGGGAGCGTCAACCCGTGTGAGTTCCTGCAGATCTACTCCACCTTGATTCTAGCTGCAGGGGGTGACGAGGTCATCATGGCAAACTACTTTCCGGTAGTCCTGGCCGGCTCGGCCCGGTCATGGCTCATGAACCTCCCCTAGGGATCCATCACCTTCTAGGAGGAGTTATGCCGGCAGTTCATGGCAAACTTCGGGAGTTCGTACGAGCGCCCAGGCACGGAGCTCGACCTCCACGTTGTTAGACAGCGCTCGGGGGAGCCGCTGCGAACATTCATCCAGCGATTCTCCCAAGTACGAAACACCATCCCGCACATCTCGAATGCATCTGTCATAGTTGCATTTAGGCAGGGTGTGAGGGATAAGAAGATGCTCCAGAAGCTCGCCACGCATGACGTGCGTGATGTCTTTGAGTTGTTTGCCTTAGCAGACAGATGCGCCAAGGCTGCGGTGGGTCGTAACTGGCATGCTCGACCCTCCTTAGAGAGTGGGGAGACCTCACAGTCTGAAGCGGAAACCACTACCAAAAGAGGTGGCAGGAAGAAAGAGAACAAGGGTCGTGGTAGGGGTAAGCCGAGGCCCAGGGCTCCCATGGTGGCAGCTGCGGCAGCTGGCAGAGCCTAGAGCTCACGCCAGGATAAGAGCCCACGCCCGTCACCTAAGGGTGATGAAGCTGACTTCAAGTGCCCAGTGCACCGAACCAATGGTCACAGTGCAAGCGAGTGCTGGGAAGTCAAGAAGCTCGCGGAACGTTTCCGCGAGCAGAGGCAGAAGCACCAACGCCAATAGAGCGAGCCTCCCTGCCACAGGGAGGGTAAGCAGAAGCTCGACCCCGTGGAGGACAAAGACAAAGACATGGGGTACCAGGAGCCACACAGGGCGGTGAAAGCAGTCTTCGCGAGTGCTGACTCGGACACCAATAGCGACCAGCAGCGTTGAAAGCTCCTCTATGTCATCTAAGAGGGAGCCACAGACCCTCTATCTCGGAATGCAGTGAAAGCCCTGCGGTGGTTCGTGGCCGCGGTGGCCTCGGCGCCAAGTCCGGCTCCCCACAACAATTGGATGAGCACTGCGATTGGCTTCGACGCCTCGAACTGCCCAAAAAACATGGCAGGGGCTGGGGTGCTCCCGTTGCTCGTGGCCCCAACCTTCGCCAACGTGAAGCTCCATTATGTGCTGATCGACGGTGGTGCAGGCCTCAACCTCATCTCAACTGCAGCTTTCCAAAAGTTGCAGATACCTATGTCCCAACTCACGCCTTCTAGCCCGTTCTCAGGCGTGGGCCTAGGGTGAATCGTGCCTAGTGGTAGCATCCACAGACGGTAACCTTCGGCACTCCAGAGAACTACCGCACAGAGAGTATTCTGTTCGATGTGGCGGACGTCGAGCTCCCCTTCAATGCCATCATCAGAAGGCCGGCGCTATACCAGTTCATGGTCGTAGCTCACTACGGCCATCTGTTCTTGAAGATGTCGGCACCATCCGGAGTCCTCAAGGTCCGGGGAGACCGCACTGTGGCGGTGTCGGCCTTGGAGCATCTCCAAGCACTCACAGCAGGGCGAGCGCCGAGCCTTGATGGTACAAAGGAGTGTCGGCCAAGCCAAGGTCTGGCTCAGCGGACCTCCTCCGTAGCCCCACGTGTGCTGCCCGCCGAAGACGACGTCCCAGTAAAGGTCATCAGGATTGGCTCCGAGGCTGTCTAGATGATCCGCATAGCGGGTAACCTGGACAGCAAATAGGAACTCGCACTCGTCACCTTCTTTCGAGAAAATGTCGATGTGTTTGTTTGGCAACCATCGCAGATGCCCGGGATCCCCAGGGAGGTGATTGAGCACCATCTGAAGATCTACCCCGACACCCGCCCGGTACAACAGAAGCCCCGGGAGCAGTCTGTTGAGCGTCAAACTTCATCCGATAGGAGATTAAAAAGTTGCTCGATGCTGGCTTTATCCGGGAGGTCCACCACCCTCGGTGGTTGGCTAATCCTGTTGTCGTCCCTAAGGCTGGTGGGAAGCTTCGAATGTGCATCGACTACACCAATATAAACAAGGCATGTCCAAAGGATCCATTCCCACTCCCCAGGATAGATCAAATTGTAGACTCAACATCAGGCTGTGATCTGCTGTGTTTCCTAGACGCATATTCTGGTTTCCACCAAATACCTATGTCTAGAGATGATGAAGAACACACTGCTTTTGTAACAGTAGATGACATGTATTGTTATGTCTCCATGCCTTATGATCTTAAGAATGCTCTCCCCACTTTTGTACGAGCAATGAATAAAACGTTTGGGGACCTCATTAGAGACCTAGTAGAAGTGTATGTCGATAACATCGTGGTAAAAATAAAAAACTGCACGTCGTTTTTGGACGACTTAACGCAAGTCTTGAGCAGGTTGCGCATCACGCGCACGATGTTGAACCCCAAAAAGCGTGTCTTCGGGGTCTCTTCTGGGAAGCTGCTCGGGTTCCTAGTCTCCCACCGTGGAATCGAAGCTAATCCCAAGAAGATTAAGGCGATAGAGTTGATGCGGCCTCCGGCTCGCATCAAGGGTGTGCAGAAGCTCGCTGGGTGTTTAGCGGCCCTCAGCCGATTCATCTCAAGGATGGCGGAGCGAGAGCTTCCCTTCTTCAAGATTCTGCAGAAGGTAGGTCCCTTTGCATGGACTAAAGAGGCGGAAACGGCATTCCAGGAGCTCAAGAGGCACCAGACGTTCCTCCCCGTCATGGTGGCGTTGGAGCCTGGCGAGCCGTTGCTGCTGTACATTTCTGCAACAACCGAAGTGGTCAGTATGATCTTGGTCACAGAGCAGTCGGAACCACATCAACAACATACACTAGAAGGGGCTCACGACACAAGCACCAAGCCTCATGCCTCGGACCAGGCCATGGATCATTCCCTGGGGAGCTCCAAAAACCAAAAAATCCCCAGGTCCCAAGCCCTAGAGGATGATGCAGATCCTGGGATCCAGGAGCCCCAGGACCTGGAGCCGCTGCGATGAGCATCGGACCTCTCAGACAGAGTCCAGACCACTCAAAGGCCAGTCTACTACATCAGTGAAGTCCTCCATGAGGCGAAAACAAGGTATCTAGAGATACACAAGCTGTTGTGCGCCGTGTTGATAGCATCGAGGAAGCTCCAACACTATTTCCAGGGCCATAAGATCTCAGTGGTCACCTCCTTCCCGTTGAGAACGGTGCTCCACATCCCTAATGCTACCAGCAACATCGCCAAGTGGGCAGCCGAGCTAGCGGAGTTTGAGATTGAGTTCCTTCCTCGGCATGCGGTCAAAAGTTACACACTGGCGGATTTCTTGGCTGAGTGGACTCCATCGCCTAGCAACCCAGAAGGCTCAGTCAGCGAGGAGACAGTGTCTAGTGCACCAGTCTTCACTGAAACCCTGTGGACACTTTACTTCGATGGTTCCACCCCGAAACAGGGGGTCGGGGCCGGAGTGGTGCTCATAGCTTCGATAGGGGAGCATATCAAATATATGGTGCACCTTGGCTTCAAAGCCACCAACAACATGGCAGAGTACGAGACCCTCATCTACGGGCTGAAGACAGAGTTGACCCTCAATGTTTGCCAATCACCTTGCCAAAGGTGATTCCTAGCTAATTATCAAGCAGGTCAAAGTTAGTGCAGTTGCAATGACCCCCAGCTGGCAGCTTACTTGTTGCACGTCAGAAAGCTAGAGAAAGACTTCGAAGTCTTGGATCTGTGCCATGTGACACAAGATTACAACTCAATTGCAGACGACCTGTCAACAAGGCCTCCACAAAGGCACCAGTGCCCGAAGGAGTCTTTGAAAGTACATTATTGCGACCAACCGCCCGAGCTGCCGAGCCGGGTGAAGGGGGTGAAGCTAGCACCTCGAAGCTAGCAATCCCGGCGGCCCTGCAGCCATGGTGCCCGCCAAGGTTCTTATGCGCCACCGGCAGCTCCGAGCAGCCGGGCGCCCAAGAACCAGAAGCTCAAGGAGGTCCCGATGCATGGATCTCGGAGGTTCGGGACTACTTGAAAGACAACTACCTTCCCGAAGAACATGCCCTGACAGAACAGATTGTGCAGATGGCTAAAAGGTACATGCTAGTAGAGGGGGATCTCTACCGGCATGGCGCCAACGGCATCCTACTGCGATGCATTACTCGGGAGGAAGGCTGCGACTTGCTCGTAAAAATCAATGAAGGTGAGCTCGGGAACCTCGCATTGGACGCACGCTGGTCGGCAAAGCCTTTCGGCACAGCTTCTACTGGCCCACAGCACTCCAGGATGCCGCTGACATGGTTAAGAGATGCAAGGTGTGCCAGTTCCATGCCAAGCAGATCCACACACCAGCTCAAGCGCTGCAGATGATCCCCCCCTTGTGGCCATTCGCCGTGTGGGGACTGGACATCATGGAACCTTTCCCAAGAGCCGTTGGAGGATTCCAGTACCTCTACGTCGCCGTAGATAAGTTCACCAAATGGCCAGAAGCCACCCCAGTCATCACCATTAACAAGCAGTCAGCAGTGAAGTTCATCAAGTCGATCGTCTGCAGGTTCAGGGTCCCGAACAGGATCATCACTGATAATGAGACCCAGTTCACGAGCGCAGTGTTCCAAGAATACTGCGAAGACCTTGGAATCCAAGTTTGTTATGCCTCTGTTGCTCACCCCGAAAGCAATAGGCAGGTAGAGAGAGCAAACGCTAAGATTCTCAAGGGCCTCAGGACTCGTACATACTCAAGCCTCGAGAGGCATGGTGCAAACTGGGTGGATGAGCTGCCATATGTGCTGTGGGCTAGCCGGACATCAACCAGCCGGGCTACGGGAGAAACACCCTACTTCCTGGTGTACGGGGCGGGGCCGTCCTTGCCCAGAGATCACCATGGGCTCCCTCCGTGTCTGTATGTACGACAAAGCCATGCAGGAGCAGTTTAGGTGTGAAGACATGGACCTCATCGATGAGGGACATGTACGAGCAGCCCTCCGAAACGCACAGTACAGGCAAGCGCTCCGACGCTACCATCAGCGAATCGTGCGCAGTAGGGAGCTCAAGGTAAATGACCTGGTCCTGCGGCGTCTGCTTTCCCGTGAAGGGACAAACAAGCTCTCCCCTAGTTGGGAGGGTCCCTTCCGGGTCACAGAACTTTGTCGTCCCGGGTGCGTTCGCCTAGCTACGGAGGATGGGCAACCAGTGCCCAACCCATGGAATATCGAACACCTCTGTAAGTTTTATCCATAGCCAGTGGAAGGGCATTTTATTTTTTTTTGTTATAAATAGAGCATAGTGTCTAGAGACAGCACTAGGGTTAACTAAGGCCACGGGATGAGCTTCGAGTGTCTGCCTTGCTCAGCACGGTCCGGTACCCTGAGAAGGTACACTCAGCTCCCTGTCACCCAGGCCGGGTTGTTCCTCCTGTAAAGTCTGTTCTCTCCTATGAACGTTATATTGAAAATATGTTTGCCCTATCCTAAAATGCTTTCTTCATTTGAAATTATCTTTAGTTCTTATGAATGTTGTCACGCGTTTGCCATTAGCTCATCACCTAGCGTGGGTGCGGTCAATTTTTCCCTCGTCTCTGCAATAGTGGGAGTGTTGTTGTCCCTTTGCCGGTGGGTCACTTGAGGTACTTGCTATGTGTCCGGAACCTCCGATCCCACTCACGTGTGGTAGGTAATAGGTTCCGGGTACAGAGACCCTGAGTTAATCAAGTCCCCCACGTTGGTAATGGATTGTAAGACAAACAACACTAATAGAGCGTGGGTAAAAGGTTGACAGGAGAGCGGAATTACCTTTTATCTGTCATGTGTGCAGGTTCCTAAGGTAGTAACACTACTAAAGCCACTCCCGTACCACCGACGATGAATGGATACCTCACCGAGAGTGGGCTCAGGGGCCCGTCGTTGGCATCCTCTACGCCAGCAACGGGCACTGCCAGAGCTTCTGAGCTCCAACAACTACAGGGGGCCCGACGTCGACGTTCTACTTTGATCATGGGTGTCGCCGGAGCTCCTGAGCCCCGACAACCCCAGGGGGCCCGGCGTCGACGTCTCACGTTGACGATGAGTGTCACCGGAGATCTTAAGCCCCGACAACCCTTGGGGGCCGATGTCCCCGAAACAAGTGTTAGTTCTTCTTGGTACATGTACACAATCAAAATTGCGTACATCTACCAGGGGGCAGGACACAAAATATCAAAGACAAAGATCAAGAGAACTTCATTCATTGAAAGATCATATTACAAAATCGAAAGCATACAGGCGGGAGCAAGAAAGGAAAGGACTAAGTCCTACGGATAGCTGAGGCTACAGCTTGAGAAGCCTCCTAAACGCTCTCCCTGGCAGCATCAAGCTCTTCCTCGATCGGCCCTTCGACTGCCGGACTCAGGGGGAATTGGGGGTCCCGGCTCCGGTAACACGTTAGCACGTACTCTACTACGGTCTTGGCCAAGGACCTCCCCTCTGCCTCCAGCTGGTCTGCGACGACGTCAACCACTGCGTTGATCTTGCCACCAGCGGAGCTAAGAGCCGCTAGCACTTCATCTAGCTCCGGAACTGGGTTGGCCGGACGTACAGAGCTGAAGCCAAACGGTGCCAGTGCTCTGTCGGCCCGTCCCAGGAAGTCCCACACTCGCTGAGACTCGGCCGCTCTCGAGCTCCACAACTCCTCCAGAGCCCTCTTTGTGGCCGCCAGTTCCGCACCCTCCTTTGCAAGGTGCTCGACCTCCTTTTCGTGTTGCTGGATGCTCTTGGCTAGCTGCCGATCGCGATCAGCGAGCTCCGACTCCTTGAGGTGGATATGGTTCTGCCGCTCCGCCAGGTCTTCCTTCCAGCCCCGAACTGTATCCTCTCTGGCAGAGACGTCCGCCTCTCGCTTGGTGAGGCTTTGCCCCCATTCCAAAAGCCTGTCCTCCTCGAGCTTACACCGCGCTTCAAATCTCTTGTGGCAGTCCTCCAAGCTCTGCTCACCCGCCGACATCTTCTGGGAGAGCTCCTCCTCTCTCTGTCCCTGGCCCTTCCGCTTCTCGGAGAGTTCGGCCTCCCCCAAGTCGAGCTTCTGGCGGTGCTTCTGGAGAGTCTCATGCTAGGCGATTAGACCCCCTTGGTGCTGGTCCGTAGCTTTGTGGCGTTCCACAGCTTCCACATATATCCTTTGCGCCTTCGCATCGAGAGCTTTGAGGTTAGCCTCTCTCTCGTTGAGCAGCTCGCCTTGCTCGACCATCCGGGTTTTCTCATCCTTGACCCACTCTTCGTGTTGACGGAGGCTATTGTGCCAATGATCAAGGGCGATGCGCTCTTCTTCCAGAGCCTTGCGGTTGTGCTCAAAGGACACGGCAACCTACTACAGGCTGGAGCGGGCGTTGTCGATGGCCAGTTCTAAGGGAATGGGTGCCGGACTAGATGGGGGCGCTGCTTCCCCCACCTCCACCAGAACGTCCGGCGTCAACCCAGAGGGGCTTCCCCTCAATGGCGGGGGCACCGGCAGGCTTGAGGTGCCAGAGGTGTCTTCCAAAAGCCCTGCAGCCCCGGCGGCATGTAGAGGAAGGTTGGCTGGAGCAGCGCCAGTCTCCGCCGAACCCTCCAGCAGCCACAGACGCTCCCGGTTAAGCCTCCGACAGCGTAGAGGCAGGATGAGCATCCGGAGCCTCCACGTCTTGCAACCCGGGCGCAAGTGTGCTAGACGCCGCCGACCGAGGCACTGAAGCCTCAATTACCTCCGGCGCATGAGCAGATACTTCGACGACCATCGGGTCCACCACCACAACCTCTGCAGTAGTTTGCATGGGGGCCGCCTCTTCAACTACTTCCGGCCCACCGACTGGAGCCTCTACTGCATCTAGCATGGGGGCCGGCCCCTCAGTTACATCCGGCTGGGGCACCGGAACCTCTCTAGAAGGTGGCATGGGGGCCGATCCTTCGGTGGCTCCCCGCACCGGGGTTAGAACTTCCGTCGACGCTAGAGCTGTGCTAGCACTCGGCCCCTACGTCGGGGCCTCAGAGGCTACCGGCTCCGGCGCCGGAACCCAGACCGTCCCCGTGTCAACAACTGGGGTCCTCGGTGCTGGTTCATTCGCATCTGTGGTTGGAGCCACCCTTGCGTTGCCCGGAGCCTCCACATTCGCCCGAGCAGGTGCTGGAGCTGGAGCTGAAGCACCTGCCTCCTCAGCCTCCCGCGCAGCCGTTGGTGTGGTAGTCATCTCTCCCTTCTTGGAAGCGCTGCCCATCCAAGATAGAAACGTTCAAAGGGTGATTTTGACCCAAAAAGAAATCAAAGTAAGAGATCGTCTTTTACCTTGGGAAGCCCCAAGTACCACGAAGACAAAGCCGCTTCGAAGCGGGGCCAGAGCCGGAGCCCGATGGACCCGATGTGGCTGGACCCCCCGACCTCCCAGGAGCTTGTGCTAGAGCCTCCCTGGCCGGAGTGTCACTCGTTTGGGGGGGCGGGACCTCCGGAACTTGGTCCCGCACTTGGCACCAAAGAGGGAGGTTGTGACGCCCGGTTCCGAAAGATGAACCAAGCTAAAGCATATGTGTGCCCAGGATGTTCAACACACATAAACGAGTGCAATCACAAAAAGAGTATACAAAAAATTACCACAGAACAAGATTAATTATCAAATTTTATTACACAAACCATATTATCCTCGAATACAAGCTCTAATGAATATTAATGACAAGTTCAACTAATGCAGCAGAAATAAACTAATTAAGCAACTAAGCAAACTAAGCAAAAGGGATAGCGCAGCTCCATGCAACACCACAGGCAAAGCTGACGGTAGACACGGCCTAGATCTCCACATTATCGCCATTAAACCCACAATTCTGACCTGCAACTGTTGGGGGGGGGGGATTGCAAGAGTGAGTACATGTCGTACTCAGCAAGTGTGGAAAGTATGACATGTGGCTGATTCAAATGACGACAATAATAATGGAAAAGTGCTGAAAAGTACATTCAAACATTTGGAAAGCAATATATCATATGTATGTGAAGTAAACCCATCATAATCATAAGTAATATCATAATACCAGTCCATAATTCACCATCCTCATCCATAATTCCAGATTTCATCATTTGCCAATAACCATATTCAATACCAGAAATTAAATCCATAACCATTACCAAACCATAACCATCCCAATTACCAATTTCCCTCTAATCATGTAGGTCATCCAGACGCTCATAACCGGGAGCACGGCTATCTTGATAGTTTTAGTACTCTGCAGAGTTTGTACCACTTTACCCACGTGTTTGTGATTTCATCACCCGTCGGCGACTAAAGAACCTCCCTTATGCCAATTACACTTCCTTTGGTGTATGGCCAAGAGATCACAAAATAGCCTTTACAAAGGGATTACTAGCCTATTTAGACCCCACTGAGGTTTCACTGGTGGCGATGTCTACAACTGAGCACATCTTCAACCAAGGGCCCCCTCTTGAGCCATTCGGATCCCAGGGTAGTTCCGCCAATCATCAACAAATCCAATCCGACTACCCCTTCCCCGAGCATCCACAATGGTCCAAACAGCACTAGCAAAGCCCTAATTAATCAGCTACGCCGCACCCATACTTGGCCTCGTGGTGGCACTGTAGTCCTGGCCTATTCTCGCATGAACCATTCCTTAGATCTAAAGCAAGCAAACCACCATAACATCCAACCCATCCACATACCAGGCTTGCTTAGATCACCCATCGTATTGACCAGTTCACATTAACCGGAATATCATTGATGCATAATTAAATGTGTAGTGTTGTTTGCCATCCCAATTAATTAAGCAAAGAAAAAAGATAAAAAGCCCTTCTCGACTCTCTACCATATATTCCAGGTGACAAGGGTGGTTAAACAAATCTAGTAAACTTTCTACCATAGGATTCCCATCAAATTGACACAAGCATGCAGTTTGCAAACAAAACATTTATTTTAAAAACAGGATCAATATGCTTCAAGGACACTTGCCTTGCTCCGGCGGATAGGGTTGCTCAAGCGCTTCGAAGTCTTGGTTCTAGAAATCCTCGTACACGACCTCTTGAGCACTTCCCTCTACTCGTGATCACACATACAAGAATATACATACAAATCAACATGATGCACACACATTAATCAATATGCGATGATATGCATGCATGCAAAGTACAATAATTGATTAACTACGGTTGTTTATTAATTAGATGCAACTAGTTCATACGTGTTCATATGAGTTTAAGGGGGTTTTAGAGTGGATTAATGCTGCTGAAATAAAAATTCGATGCAACTAAAATCAATTTACGTCTATTAGATCTAATAAGTCGCTAAAATTCGCATCGGAAAAACGAACTCTACCATAGATGCGACGGCTTCGAAGATCGCGGGACGAAGGTGGCGCGTAGACAAAGTGGAGTAGACGGCGCAGCAATCCTCCGGCGGCACGATGACGGCAACGCGACGACGATGACCTCCGACGGACGACGGCACCCTCCTCTTTTTTTCCTCTTCCTCCTCCTTTTCTCTCCTATTCTTCCTCTAGCGGCGCCTCTGGTGCTCCCCTTTTTTTTTCTATCCGGCGGCTAGGTTTTCTGGGTGCGGAGGATTACGAAGCCCCCGGGGCTTTTTATAGCCGACGCGGGCGGCGGGGCGCGGAACGCGCGGTCGGAGCGTGAGGCCGGGCGTGGGCGAGCGGGACACAGCGCGCGGGCGAGCGCGCGATGCGCGCGGGGGCTTGCGCGGGGTGGGGTCGTGCGGGAGCCAGGCGCGGCGTGGGCGCGAGCGCGCTGCACCGTGGGGCCAGGCGGGCGCGCGGCGCAATGCGGGAGGCCGGGGCGCGGGCGCTGGCGCTTGCGCGCGGTGCGGGGTGGGGCCTGGGCGCGGGGGCGCGGCATCACGCCGGCGGGTGCGGGAGTCGCTGGCTGGGCCGGCTCGGCCGCCTGGCCAGCGGAGCAATCCCTTTTTTCATTTTTACTTTCTTTTTCTTTTATTTTTTATATTATTATTATATATTTTATTATTTATATTTTATTTTTATATATATTATTATATATATTATTATATATATTATTATATATATTATTTATATATACTTTTTATATATATTATTATTTTTATACTTATTCCCTAGTACAAGTTTTATGCTATTATTTTCTTTTTCTTCTTTTGCTACATACATTTGTATATATGCTCCATCTTTTATTATTTTTTTCTTTATTCTACCAATGTTAATGCATGATCTTGTATGCAATGCATAATGAGAAAATTTAGGGTGTTACAAACCTACCCCCTTAAAATGAATCTCGCCCTCGAGATTCGACAGCGTGGAAAAAAGATGCGGGAATTCTGCCTTCAGGTCTTCTTCACGTTCCCACGCAGCTTCGGCTTCTGTATGGTGTTTCCATTGCACTTTGCACCAACGGATCCTCTTATTTCTCGTGACCCTTTCCTTCACGTCCAAGATCTTGATAGGTTGCTCGACATAGGACAAATCCTCCTGAAGTTCTAACTCGTCCATCGGCACTTGTTCTACCGGCACCCTGAGACACTTCTTGAGTTGGGACACGTGAAACACGTCGTGTACATCGAAGAGATACGCCGGCAGCTCAAGTCGATAAGCTACCTCTCCTCGCTTGTCCAGAATCTTAAACGGCCTGATATAGCGAGGTGCTAGTTTTCCTTTGACGTTAAACCGTCGCTGACCTCTGATAGGTGACACTTTGAGGTATACAAAATCTCCAACTTCAAAAGTCAGACTCCTTCGCCTATTATCAGCATAACCTTTGTGTCGAGACTTGGCAGCCTTTAAGTTTTCCCGTATTATTTGGACTTGCCTTTCAGCATCTTGTAACACATCGGGACCAAACACTTGATTCTCTCCGGTTTTATTCCAAAACAAGGGAGTCCTACACTTCCTTCCGTACAATGCTTCGTAGGGTGACATTTTCAGACTTGCTTGGTAGCTATTGTTGTACGAGAATTCAGCATACGACAAACTTTTATCCCAACTTTTCCCATGTTTTAAAGCACAAGCTCTTAACATGTCTTCCAAAATTTGGTTGGTCCTCTCGGTTTGTCCATCTGTTTGAGGGTGATACGCCGACTGAAGTTCAACCTTGTTCCCATTGCTTCATGCAATTTCTGCCAAAATCTGGAGGTAAACTGAGAACCTCTATCCAAGACTATCTTCTTCGGTACTCCATGTCGACACACAATATGCTCCAGATACAATTCTGCTAGCTTCGCGGTGGTATATGTGGTCTTGACAGGGATGAAATGAGCTGATTTTGTCAACCGATCCACAATAACCCATATTGAATCATAGCCAGACTGAGTTCGCGGTAATCCCACTATAAAGTCCATACCAATCCCTTCCCACTTCCACTCTGGGATCTTTAATGGTTGTAACAATCCGGCTGGCCTTTGATGTTCAGCTTTAACTCGTCGGCACACATCACAAAGTGCAACATATTCGGCTATGTCCTTTTTCATGCTGGCCCACCAATAGCATGTCTTTAAGTCCTTGTACATCTTTGTACAGCCGGGATGAATTGAGTACGGCGAGTCATGTGCCTCCTTTAATATTGTCTCCCGAATATGCTTTACATTAGGCACAACAATTCTCTTTCCAAGCCATAAGGTACCATGTTCGTCTTCATCAAATCTGAATTCTCTCCCTTCCTCAGTCCTTTCCTTGATTTCCTTGATCTCTTCATCCGTGGTTTGTGATTCTCGAATTTCTTGCTCCAAGGTTGAATTTAAATCCATTATTCCCATCTCATTCACGAATCCGAGGTTCAACCGTTCGAATTCCTTACATAGCTCGGATGGCAATTCTCGAACCGTGAGTTGATTACTTACTCCTTTCCGACTCAAGGCATCGGCCACTACATTGGCCTTTTCTGGATGATAGTTGATCCCCACATCATAATCCTTGATGAGCTCCAACCATCTTCGCTGCCTCGAATTCAGATCTGTTTGTGTGAAAATATACTTAAGACTCCTATGATCCGTATAAATTTCACACCTATGTCCAAGAATATAGTGTCTCCAAATCTTCAATGCATGTACCATGGCTGCAAGTTCTAAATCATGTGTTGGGTATTTCTGCTCATATTTCTTCAATTGTCTTGATGCATAGGCGACCACTTGACCTTCTTGCATAAGCACGCATCCGAGTCCTTGTCTTGATGCGTCACAATAAATATCAAAACTCTTGCTTACATCCGGCAATACCAAAACTGGGGTTGTTGTTAACCTCTTCTTCAACTCCTCATAACTGTTTTGACAAGCTTGAGTCCATCGGAAAGCCTTTCCCTTCATTAGAAATTCCGTCATTGGCTTGGCTATCTTGGAGAAGTCCTTGATGAATCGACGGTAATATCCAGCCATTCCAAGAGAACTCCTTATTTCTTTTACGTTTTGCGGTGGTTCCCACTTCAACACATCCCTCACTTTACCAGGGTCAACCGATACTCTTCCTCCTGAGATGATATGACCCAAAAATGGCACCTCTTTCAACCAAAACTGACACTTGTTGAACTTGGCATACAATTGATGCTCCCTCAATTTCTGCAACGTAAGCCTCAAGTGTTCCTCATGTTCCTTATCATCCTTCGAGTAGATCATAATATCATCAATAAACACCACAACGAACTTATCTAAGTACTCCATGAAGACCTTATTCATGAGGCACATAAAGTAGGCAGGCGCATTTGTCAATCCAAAAGACATCACGGTGTACTCATAAGATCCATACCGTGTCCTAAAAGCTGTTTTGGGTCTGTCCGATGGTCTAATCTTCATTTGAAAGTAACCTGACCTCAAATCAATCTTGGAAAACACACAGGCACCTTTCATCTGATCAAAAAAATCCTCTATACGGGGCAAGGTGTACTTGTTCTTGATGGTCACCTCGTTGAGAGCTCGGTAATCCACACACATCCTTTGCGTTTCATCCTTCTTGTCCACAAATAGAACGGGCGCTCCCCAAGGTGAAGAGCTTGGGCGAATAAAACCTTTCTCTAGTTGTTCTTGAATCTGCTTCTTGAGCTTCGCTAATTCCATAGGAGGCATCCGGTACGGCCTCTTAGCTATAGGTGCAGTTCAAGGTATTAAATCAATGACAAACTCAATGTCTCGATCACGTTGAAAGCGGGGCGGGCTGCGGCTGCCCGCCACGCTGCCGCGTAAGCCGCGTCAATACGAGGGAGCCGGTACAACCCACCTCCGTTCCCGCGAAAGTTTTGCGGCACGAAGCGGCGCCGCGTTCGTCCGCTCCGCGTTTTCACTCGTCCGGCTGCCCCCGTGTTTTCGCTTGCTCGCACAGCCGTCCGCCTCCGCATTTTCGCTCGCTCGCACGGCTAGAGTCATCGCATGTCGTCAGGACTTAGGAGCCCAGGAGCAGGAAGCCAGCCCAGCTAAGAGCCTAGGAGTACCAATAACTGTATGCTATTGGAATCAGTCGCCAACACATACAGTAAGCCAGAGGAAGCAGTGAATCAATGATGATTCAGACATTCAGACAACAATGCAATAGTGTAAAAATTAAGTGTACTAATAACTTGCAGACATGATCAATTGCACGTTCCAGTAAATAGAATCTGAGTAGGCATGATCAACTGATCATTCAGCTAATATTTCAACCAAACCTAATATTTTCGAGAGGTTCATTTTGAGACAGAATAACCAAACAAAAAGAAACCCATTAGCCATGTTGGGGAATGCTCTTTTCACTTCATGATGAAGTAGAATGTCTGGTATGTGCAAACCAGATGAATCACTGTGAATCAACAATACCAAATAATGTCTGGTATGTGGAACCCTTTGAACAGAAAGTGTTGATCTAGCTAGCATCTTTTGGATCCTAACATTTTACTTCTGCTACACCAGGTACAAAAATATGAAGGCCTGTGTGACACTGACACCCCTTCCAGATGTAAAAGATCAAAGTGAAGTAGCTGGAGGAGCAATCAAGCCCTTCCCTGGCAGGCTCAATGCAGTCCCTCCAAGAATTGCTAATGTCTTGATTCCAGATGTTTCATCTCAGGCCTTTTGGAAAGACAATAAAATGTGGAAGAAACATGTTAAGGCTTCTAGTACTGTTAACAAGTATCTACTTACTGGAAGATACAAAAATATTATGGACGTGAATGCAAGAATGAATTACAGAATGTAGAAATATTACCGAAATCTTCAAATTTAAGATGTTGGGACTTGGGAGGAAGGTCCAGATTCTCTATCAAGCACATAAAAGAGTGATGAGCACATATATTTAAAGAGTGATGAAGCTTAAAACTGCAAGCAAATTAAATCAACATTAAAGGCATAGTACCTAAAGTTTAAAATTACATTATCACTGTCATTATCGGCATCATCATCATCATCATCTCCAATGACATTACCAGCAATGTCATCGAGAGTGGTACCTGGAATATTGAATAAGAAACATATGCAATGTGCACTTAGACACAAAGTTACCATTTAGCGCATAAACTTAAACTTTTATATAGAAGAAAGTAATTGTACCACTTTCTCTTAACCAATCCTGCAGGCATACTAGAGCTTCTACTGTGCCGCTAGCCAACCTACTTCTGTAGTCACTAATAGTCTTCTTAGCACATGAAAAAGCAGACTCCGATGGGACAGTTGATGCAGGAATGGCTAACACATCGCGTGCAAGGAGTGCAAGAGTAGGATATTTGGATGAATATGTCTTTCAATACTGCAGTATATCCAAATCAGCTGATACAGGGACCAACTCCTCATCCAAGTAGCGATCAAGATCACCCACTCTTCTCATTTGTTGTGCATTTACTTGCATCCCCCAATCCGCCCAAGGGTTATCAAGATCCAACTCATTGCTAACTCCGTGTGCAGTCTCATGAGAGAAGTCACCAAATCGTTCCAAGTACTCCTCAAACATCCCACGAAATGTTTCTTCGATACTGGAGAAATAAATGAGTGCTTTATCTTTAAACCCTTGTTGCAAGTGGAACTTCAAGAAACCCAATTTGAATCTGGGATCAAGAATAACAGGAATGCAAATTTGAAGGTATGAGAGATCCCAATATTTGTGAAACTTTTCCTTCATTTTGGTTATCATCAATGTGATGTTCGAATCTGAATTTGATGACTCCTTTTCTAAAACCTTCTTTACCTCCCACATTTGATGGAAGTAACAACTTGATGTTGGATATTTAAATCCTGAGACCATTTTTGTTGCAACACAAAAAGTCTCAAGAATATCACAAAGCTTCTTCGATAGCTTCCACTCTTCATCTGAAGGCTCATGAATATATTGAGAGTCATCAATAGCCAATGATTCAAAAGCCCTCCTATATGAGAAAGCTGAATCAAGCATTTCATATGTAGAGTTCCAACGAGTGGCAACATCAAGACGAGGACGCTTCATAGAAGTTATGCCAAGTTGTTTAATCATCTTCTCGAATCTTTCCTTCTGAGATTGTGAACTCTTGACATATTTCACACTTTCCCTGATATTATCCACAACAGAACTGATAGCACCAAAACCCTTTTGCACTATCAAATTCAGAACATGTGCAGCACAACGATAATGGAAGATTTTCCCTTTTTGAAATAGCAACCCCTTAGAGGAAAGATTCTCTCTCAATGATTTCACAAAAGAGTCATTGACACTTGCATTGTCAAGGGTAATTGAAAATATCTTATCCTCTATATTCCACTCATGAATTGTGCTTAACATTGCATTGAACAATGATTTACCATCATGTGGGGTTTCAATCAAAGCAAACTTAATTATCCTCTTAAAAAGTTTCCATTTAGCATCAATATAATGGCAAGTGACACAAAGATAGCCCATATTTTGATTCGAGGTCCACAAATCAGCAGTAAGAGAAATTCTATAATTTGGATTGCTGCTTAGGAGATCTCTAAGTGATTCTTTTCCTTTCTCATATGAAGCAATGCAATCTGATCTGATGGTGATCCGAGAAATTTGGGGGAAATATGGATTCAAGCTGGTCACAAAGCTTCTGAATTTCGGATATTCAACAATGCTAAAGGGCAATCCATGTAAAACAATCAACTTAACTAGTTCTCCTCGAGCTACATCAACATCAAATTTCCAATCTTTCAAAGAAACATCACTTGACTTAGATGAACTCAATTGTTGAATCATTTTATCTAACTTAGCCTTGCCATCACAACTAAGTAAGTGTCTAAGACAATCACTTGTGCCAACAGTTCGATGTACATTGAACATTTTATTACAATGCTTGCATTTAGCTTCAGCGACAGTTGGACCGTCATATATAGGATCAAAATCAAGCCATATTCCGGACTTAAGTTTTCTTCTTTTACTTTGTTGTGAAGATCCTAAACAATTGTGTGTGAATCATGCTTTAGAACACAAATTGATATAAAAACAAATGTGTGAGTTGAAGTTGGAGATCTTTTCGCTTACCACTAGAGCTAGGACGCTTCATGGGATGCGAAGGTGTTGGAGTTGAAGATCTTTTAACTGTTGCTGAAGGAGATCCAAATGATGGAGAGAGCATCATCCTAATCCCTCGAGACTTCACAATCATAACAGATGGCGATGACACCATCCTCACCACAGGTGATGTGAACTTCTTTGTTGATGGTTTCTTGTTTCGCTTCACTTCAGTACTCGAGACCTATAAAAGATTTCAACAGTAGGAAAATGAACGTCATAACCACAACAAAGAAATGGAGCTAACCACATGTAGAACCACTTCGGAGCTCAAATAAATTCACCCCAATGACCTGAACCGAAGAACGGGTGGTAGTACAAGGGGGAACAACAAAAAAACAGTCAGGTGCATTGCATGAGCATCAGATTGGTGGGAAAGCCAAAGCTTCCTTAATCAGTGTGGCACCGGCAAGTTGCTAATAATGCAGCAAGCCAACAGAAACCTCGCAAGAGGACAAAACACTCACTCTCCTTTCGGTGAGCAGCAGCACGTCCAGACATATATAGATAAACAGAAAAAAGCTTCGTAACTGTTAGTACTAATACCGAGACAAAGTGAGAGATGATGAGTGTGATCAACAACACCTCAGCTGCAGCAGCTGGGTGGTTCAATTCCTCCATTCTACTGGAGTACGTAGTACAGTATTTACATAACAAGCAGAGTACTACAATAACTATATACTGTACTGATCTCCAACAAGAACATACAGGTGAAACATAGACCAGCTCAAATTATTAGGTCAAATTATTGCCTTGTTGAGCTGCAGGCTTTAGTTCAAATTATTAGGCCACAACTTTAAGTGAGCTTGTACTATTGGAAACTTGAAAGTGCAAAATTGCTTATTATGTATCTCTGGTTTGTTCATATACAGTTGGTGTCATTATGACAAGCTCAAGCACTTATTTTACTCCTCTGTACTTTTACTTCAAAGTACTGACTAGATTTTCTATTAGCAAGCAGTAGTTATTTAAATCTAGATTTTTCTTTGCAACATGCTAGTTTTCAAATGATGTTGTCACCACACATTCACATATTAGCTGTATCTTATCTTTTTCCCTGTTGATTAACATGGTATGGTATCATCTTCAGTAACTATGCATTTTTTTCTAACATCTGTATTTTTATAAAACCAGGGCCAAGAAGTTGTTCTAGGCTGCGGTCGGAAAAACTACTAAGAGCCTGACAATGCAACGAAAGGCTTAAACTAAGCAATAAAAAGAACTTAACATAGGACTATAAACTGATTACATCAAAGGCTGTAAACTGCTTAAGAGACAATACAACTAAGTAAGAACTAGAAAAGAATGTCTTGTTACCTTAGCAGGACTAGATGGTGGCGGGCCGACGGTAGGAAGCGACGAAGAGGCGATAAATGTGAAATCACCGGCGACAGGAGGTGGCGATGGGGCAACGGCAGCTCCTGGCGGTGGTGGCGGAGGCGGCGACACCTGTAATTGTGATGAACGATTTTACCGAGATCGCGATGTGGCAAGAAGAGAGAGGGTGAGGCTGTAAGAGTCAGAAAACTGAGCTCACACCTGGTTGTGGCGGCGGGTCCCGACGGCGGCAGCTCCCGGCGGCGGTGGCGGCGGCGGCACTGACGCCTGTAATTGCAGATGAAGGATTGAATCAGGATGTGGCAAGAAGAGAGAGAGGGTAGGCCGTGAGCGATTCCACGGATCGACGCAGGATGGAGGAGGAGGTGAGCGGCGGCGGAGGCAGTGAGGGACCACAGTAAGCTATCGATCCGTGGAATCCGAGGCAGTGAGGGATCGCCGCTCACCTCCTCCTCCGTCACGCTCCGATCCGTGGAATCTGAGGAACCGCGATAAGCTGTGAACGATTGAATCTGAATCGCACCTGATTGCGGCGGCGAGTCCCGGCGGCGGCAGCTCCCGGCGGCATTGGCGGCGGCGCCTCCATTTCTCCAAGTCGGGGCGATGCGTACCGATGCCTCAACCCCCGATGCGGCTCTGGCGGCGTACGTGGATAGACGAAGCGGCGCCGCTTCGGATACGCGGTAGTACGCGGGCCGTTTTACGCGGATGCGGTGCGAGCCGGCCCAGCGGGCTGCGCGGCGCGACCGCGCCACTTTCACCCGTATGTCTCGATCAAGTGGCATACCTGGCAACTCATCCGGAAACACATCCAAAAATTCACACACTACCGGAATCTCCTCAATTGCGGCACCGTCCATATGATTCAGCTCCAATTGCTTCGGTGCGATTTGAGATGCTTCAAATTCTACGGTGATCCCTTCCTCATTAGTCAACTTCACCGTCTTTGTGGCATACTCAATAACTACATTGTTCTTCCTCAACCAGTCCATACCAAGTATAATGTCCAATCCTTGAGAATCCAAAACAATGAGGTTAGCGGAGAAGTCTACCCCCCTTATTCTAAGGCTTATTTTTGGACATACTATATTTGTCCTCATCTCTCCTCTAGGAGACTTAACCAATAGAGTAAACTTCATATGAGAGATAGGCAAACTATACTTGGCAACATACTTCGATGCAATGAATGAATGCGATGCTCCAGAATCAAATAACATAGTCGCGGGGTTGGAGTTGGCGAGAAACATACCAATGACCACGTCATCCGCTTGCTGAGCATCCTCCGTAGAGGGGTTCACGTTGCCACGAGCAAAATTCTCCTGTCCACAGTTCCCTTGTGGCTGTCCTCCATTGGGTCTTGGGTTTTGTCTCGGCGCATTGCTTCCTTGACCAAGGCCTGACTTAGGACATTGATGCGCAAAGTGTCCAGCTTCTCCACAAGTATAACACTTTTTAACTCCACCAGAATTATTGGGACAAGCTTGGTTTTGAGCATTGGCTCCAGGAAAATCAGCACGAGGCGCATAAGGCATCGGAGGCCTAGGTGCTTGCATGACAGGGCGCTGCTGCACAAACTGAGTTGGGCGTGGTGCATAACCAGGGCGCTGAGCAGGAATAGAGGAGCTGTAATGAGGCGCATTGGGCGGCGCAAGGCGAGGGCGCATATTACTTCCTTGTTGCTGTCCTTGATATGGTGCCTTCCTCTTGATTTCTTGCTCCATCCCACGAATCTTGTCCTCAACCACAATTGCTTTGTCCACAAGCTTCTGAAAATTGACATAATCACAGTTGAGAAATTGCACTTGGATCTCATTGTTCAATCCCCTCATGAACAAGTATTGCTTCCGGCTGTCCCGACCTACATCCTCAGGCGCATACCTTGAGAGTTGAGTGAATTTATTGAGATACTCACTCACGCTCGATCTTACTTGCCTTAAATTCTCAAATTCTTGCCTCTTCAAGATCATAACACCCTCCGGCACATAATGAGAACAGAAATTCTCCTTGAATTTGGCCCAAGTAATTCTCTCTTGGTTCTCATGAGCATTGCAATAAGCATCCCACCAATCCGCGGCTGCTCCAACTAGTTGATGAGAAGCAAACAAGACCTTCTCCCGGTCACTGCATTGGACAATAGCTAACTTCTTCTCCACGGACTTGAGCCAATCATCCGCATCCATAGGGTCGGCAGCTTGAGCAAAGGTTGGCAGCCTAGTCCTCATGAACTCTCCCAATCGGTTATGAGGAGGCAGGGTGGCGGTGGAGCCATGTGGGGCTGATTGTTGATGTTGCCAGCCTGCAGCTGTCGCATAGTCTGTATCATGGTCTGCATGAGCTGGTTTTGCATAGCCAATTGCTGCTCGATGTTGATACCTCCCTGGGTAGATCCTTGCCCATTGTTGTTCTGAGGCACTCCATTGTTCTCCTCCTCATCATTGCCATCCCTCTGGTTGCGAGTCCTCACCATCTGAAGAAAAGCAATAGGTAAGATTTAGAGAATGTCCCCAACTATATGCATCAAGGGTTATAAACTAAACAGCTAGCTACACTAGCCTAGGTGGACATGGCAATGCTAGAGCACCCCCAAAATCCTCTATTAAGCACACAAGCAAGCAATATATATAGCAAACAGCACTCCAAGCAAAAACACATCGATCCCTTAGTGCTCCTATGTGCTCTAAAGTGTCCATTATATCTAGGCTGCGTCCTACGGTCAAACCTGGCTCTGATACCAATTTGTGATGCCCGGTTCCGAAAGATGAACCAAGCTAACACATATGTGTGCCCAGGATGTTCAACACACATACACGAGTGCAATCACAAAAGAGTATACAGAAAATTACCACAGAACAAGATTAATTATCAAATTTTATTACACAAACCATATTATCCTCGAATACAAGCTCTAATGAATATTAATGACAAGTTCAACTACTGCAGCGGAAATAAACTAATTAAGCAACTAAGCAAACTAAGCAAAAGGGATAGCGCAGCTCCATGCAACACCACAGGCAAAGCTGACGGTAGACACGGCCTAGATCTCCACATTATCGCCATTAAACTCACAATTTTGACCTGCAACTGTTGGGGGGGAGGGGATTGCAAGAGTGAGTACATGTGGTACTCAGCAAGTGTGGAAAATATGACATGTGGCTGATTCAAATGACGACAATAATAATGGCAAAGTGCTGAAAAGTATATTAAAACATTTGGAAAGCAATATATCATATGTATGTGAAGTAAACCCATCATAATCATAAGTAATATCATAATACCAGTCCATAATTCACCATCCTCATCCATAATTCCAGTTTTCATCATTTGCCAATAACCATATTCAATAGCAGAAATTAAATCCATAACCATCCATAACCATTACCAAACCATAACCATCCCAATTACCAATTTCCCTCTAATCATGTAGGTCATCCGGGCGCTCATAACTGGGAGCACGGCTATCATGATAGTTTTAGTACTCTGCAGAGTTTGTACTACTTTACCCACGTGTTTGTGATTTCATCACCCGTCGGCGACTAAAGAACCTCCCTTATGCCAATTATACTTCCTTTGGTGTATGGCCAAGAGATCACAAAATATCTTTTACAAAGGGATTACTAGCCTATTTAGACCCCACTGAGGTTTCACCAGTGGTGATGTCTCCCACTGAGCACATCTTCAACCAAGGGCCCCCTCTTGAGCCATTCGGATCCCAGGGTAGTCCCGCCAATCATCAACAAATCAATTCCGACTACCCCTTCCCCGAGCATCCACAGTGATCCAAACAGCACTAGCAAAGCCCTAATTAATCAGCTACGCCACACCCATACTTGGCCTCGTGATGGCACTGTAGTCCTGGCCTATTCTCGCATGAACCGGTCCTTAGATCTAAAGTAAGCAAACCACCATAACATCCAACTCATCCACATACCAGGATTGCTTAGATCACCCATGGTATTGACTAGTTCACATTAACCGAAATATCATTGATGCATAATTAAAAGTGTAGTGTTGTTTGCCATCCCAATTAATTAAGCGAAGAAAAAAGGTAAAAAGCCCTTCCCGACTCTCTACCATATATTCCAGGTGACAAGGGTGGTTAAACAAATCTAGTAAACTTTCTACCATAGGATTCCCATCAAATTGACACAAGCATGCAGTTTGCAAACAAAACATTTATTTTAAAAACAGGATCAATATGCTTCAAGGACACTTGCCTTGCTCCGGCGGATAGGGTTGCTCAAGCGCTTCGAAGTCTTGGTTCTGGAAATCCTCGTACACGACCTCTTGAGCACTTCCCTCTACTCATGATCACACATACAAGAATATACATACAAATCAACATGATGCACACACATTAATCACATGTGATGATATGCATGCATGCAAAGTACAATAATTGATTAACTACGATTGTTTATTAATTAGATGCAACTAGTTCATACGTGTTCATATGAGTTTACGGGGGTTTTAGAGTGGATTAATGCTGCTGAAAATAAAAAGATGATGCAACTAAAATTAATTTACATCTATTAGATCTAATACGTCGCTAAAATTTGCATCGGAAAAACGAACCCTACCGTAGATGCGACGGCTTCAAAGATCGCAGGACGAAGGTGACGCGTCGACAAAGTGGAGTAGACGGCGCAACAATCCTCCGGGGGCATGACGACGACGACCTCCGACGGACGATGGCACCCTCCTCTTTTTCTTCCTCTTCCTCCTCTTTTTCTCTCCTATTCTTCCTCTGGCGGCGCCTCTGGTTCTCCTCTTTTTTTCTATCCGTCGGCTAGGTTTTCTGGGTGCGGAGGATTACGAAGCCCCCGGGGCTTTTTATAGCCGAAGCGGGCGGCGGGGCGCGGAACGCGCGGTCGGCGCGTGGGCGAGCGGGACACGGCGCGCGGGCGAGCGCGCGATGCGCGCGGGGGCTTGCGCGGGGTGGGGTCGTGCGGGAGCCAGGCGCGGCGTGGGCGCGAGCGCGCTGCAGCGTGGGGCCAGGCGGGCGCGCGGCGCAACGCGGGAGGCCGGGGCGCGGGCGCTGGCGCTAGCGCGCGGTGCGGGGTGGGGCCCGGGGTGTCACGCGGACGGGCGGTTCGCGCCAGGGCGGGGGGCGCGGCATCACGCTGGTGGGTGCGGGAGTCGCTGGCTGGGCCGGCTCGGCCGCCTGGCCAGCGGAGCAGTCCCCTTTTTCTTTTTTTTTCTTTTTCTTTTTTTATATTATTATTATTATATATTTTATTATTTATATTTTATTTTTTATATATTATTATATATATTATTTATGTATACTTTTTTATATATATTATTATTTTTATACTTATTCCCTATTACAAGTTTTATGCTATTATTTTCTTTTTCTTCTTTTGCTACATACATTTGTATATATGCTCCATCTTTTATTATTATTTTTCTTTATTCTATCAATGTTAATGCATGATCTTGTATGCAATGCATAATGAGAAAATTTAGGGTGTTACAGAGGTGGACCCCCGGAGCTAGCGCCTGTCTTCGGTACCTGAGCTGGTTGAGGTGGCCCCCCGGAGGTCCCGACATGGCTTCGGTCACCTCGCACCAGCTTCCTCTTCTGGCTGGAGGGCTCTGCCAAAACCTCGCCCTTGTCGGAGCTTGCAGCTTCACCCCCCACTCGGTTTGGGGGAACTGGGGCTGACCCCCCAGAGGCCCCAGGAGGAGTGATCGCAGGGGGAGCCTGCCTCTTCACAACCCTAATGTCATCCAGCATTGGCATTAGCTTCCGGAGCTCCCGGTAGAACTCAAGAGCCAAGTTCAAAGGCGGGAAAGACTTTGGGGGTGTCAAGGAGTTGAGCGAGATGCTGGGTTTACTCTGGAATTTCTTCAGTAGAACCTTCAGAGCTTCGTCCCTCATCCGGGTATCAGCATCACGCAGCATGAATGTCCCCGCAGTCCACTCCCTGAACTTCAGTGGCGCCCATCTGTTCCTCAGGATGTTCCCAAAGACCATTTGGGGGGTCACTCCGCTGGCGATGCAACCTTAAATCCTCGCCACAACGGGCTTGTACACCGCCGGTAGCTCCAGGAGCTCGTTCCAGAGGTCGGTGTCCACATTAGGGAGGCTATCTGGTAGGTCCAGCTTCTAGTGCCTGTCCACGGTGATGATCACCCGCTTCTTCTTCCAATCGTCCCATTTGCCAGAGGAAAAGGTTTCCAAGTACTTGAAGGGGCACCGCTTCCGCTTCACGAAGTAGTACAGCCCGACCATCTCATTCCCCTTCCCGGTGGTCTGCAGGGTGAAGATACTCCGGAAGAGCTCTAGGCTGGGACGCACTCCCACCCACAACTCGCAGAAGTGGACGAAGGTAGCGACCAACAGAACTGAGTGGGGGCCGAGGAAATGCAGTTGGATGCCATAGAACTCCAGCAACGTCATTAGGAAGGACGAGAACGGGGGGAAGCAAGCTGACCATGGCGTATCCTTGGAAGAAAACCATGTCACCAGCGCTCTTCTTCTCGAAAGGAAGCTTGCCAAAGCGGATCTTGTCGTTGAAGGAGTCATGGGACCACCCCATGTAAGAACAGACCTTCTTTAGCTCCTTCTCGTTCTTGATCTTGCTGGCGAGGAGACCCAACTCCATTGCAACAAGATGGAGCAGAGGAAGGATGGCTGTGCAAGGGCTAGGGCTCAAGGCTGAAGGATGCAAGAAGGCAGTAAGGTCTTAAGCACGAGTGCGAATGGAGGCGTGAAGGGCTTGTGACCTATGTTAGTCCCCTTCTTAAGTATACTTCCGCGACGTTTGGATGGGAACCGCAGGCACCGCAGTGCTGGAGCTACCCGCGCTTTGACTGGTGGGTCAGAGTATGATTCGGCGGAAAGGCTGAAGTAGTCGTCTCGAGGTAGCCTCTCTCATAGGAGAGAGTTGAAAACTTAAGGGTGGTGACTTAATGGGCGCGCAGAACCGAAACAAAATTCGTATCGGAAACCAACGCCAGTTGATGGTGCGATATCTGCAAACAAAGATTTTATCCGCTACATTGAAGGGAAGCCCTTAAAGTCGCGGCACGAGGATTCAAAATGGCACCACCTCAGGTATAACCACTTAACCAAGTATGTTCCTCCCCGAGATGGGCCTGGGGGCCACTGTAGGTACCTGGCGAACCGGGTACCCTGGATACAGGAAAAAAGGCACGTTGGATCCCACCGCCCACGGGGGAAAGATCCGACGTGGGCCCAGGGTGCCAAGTGGCATGCGGCGTGGCAACGCCTCTCCTTTGAGGGAAGGCCCGACGCTACCACGTGCCCTGCAGCTCCAGGTGTATCTCCCGCTCGGGGGGGGGGGGGGGGGGGGAGGTCCAGCACTGCCATGCATCTCGCAGCTCTGGGTCCACCTCCCCACCGAGGGGAGGTCCGTCGCATCTGTTAAATTGGCAGCCCCAGACCCGCCTCCCTGTAGGAAGAAGGTCCAACGCAACCACGTGTCCAGCAGCTCTAAACTCGACCTCCTGGTAGAGGGAAAGACCGGACTTGCCATGTGCCAGGCAGCGCCGGGCCTAGTCCATCCTGCAATAGCGGCAATAAAGAGAGATGAGCCCAGTGCGCCTAAACGGGAAGAACGCGCACATTCCTTAGGTAAGCGGGAGCTCGCACTCATAAGTCAAGATTCCTGTACCCAGTCCTGCGATAACAGGCTGACACCGAACTACTATGTATGGCGGACGAATGAGAGGTCGCGACAAGACAGACGAGACACAGCCAACCATGATGAGGGGCTATGTATAGCCCTGCAGCAAGGCATGGCCAGGCGGAACATTCAAGTCATTTTTAGGGGATAGCATTTACTCCCAAATCTTAGGAAGGATTTGGTACTCTCGGGGCCACATGTCGGGCCCCGAGGCCCACTTGTAAGCTGCTCGGCCTTGGACTATAAAAGGACCGAGCGGCAACCGACTAAGACAACTTCGCTCAGACCCAGGCACATGCTTGAGCAATACAACACACAAACCATCGTGGAGTAGGGTATTACGCCCAGACGGCTCGAACCACGTAAAACCCTTGCGTTCATCATTCACTAAGCTCGATCTTGCTAGGACTAGCCCCCGAATACACATCGAACCCCCGCAGGCTGCTTCCGAGCAAGTTCGGGGGAGGTGTCTGTTTAGACACCTCGGCAATACCGGACTAGTCTGGTCCATAGACCAGCTAAGTTCGGGTCTTCAAAACTTGCAGCGAAAGACTTTGACCAAAACAAAATTCGAAATGGTTAGTGGTCTAAATGGCTATGATACAATTGTTAGAATCATAAGGGAGCCCAAAAGATCAAATAGCCACTAAATTATTTCAAATTACATAGGAGAAAACTGAACACAAGATCAACATCAAGTGCTATATCTCAAATAGCACAAGAACACTACGAATACCTTCTCCTCTATCTTTGTTGTTACTTTATAATGTGGTCATCGAGCCAAGAAGGCGAGACCGCAACAAGAACGACGACGGGAGGCCTTTCCTCTTGTTCTTCACTTGGTGTGTTGATCGGATTCTGAGTGAACTAAGAGAGTTCAAGTGTATATGTGTATACGTGAGCTTACATAAGCCTTTATTTGATCATACAATTGACTCTCTTCTTATATTTGATCAAGAGACACAAGGGGGAGCCTCCCACCCCTTAGAAATAGTTGTGTCCCCCGATCAGGGACATAACATTTGTGGGTTGTGTTTTTTCAATTAGAACACATGTGAATTTTAAGTTCAAGCTGACAGTTACTAAACTGACCAGACTAGTCCGGTTACCATTACTGGACTGCACTGTACTAGTCAAATCTTAATGTATGGACAAGTCTGGTCATATTAACAAACATCTCACCGCTGTTAAGCGAATTTTGACATGTGTGAGTGGTTTGATTGATTCTGAGCTCAAGATTGAAAAATTGTCGTCAATATGGTGACTGCATTTTCAAATGCAGCATGAACTGGTTGTTCTGATGATAGAAGATCCACAAGCAGATTTTGTATATTTTTTATCTAATTTAATCTCTTGGAGTGCAAGAAAACATGCTACAGTCTCAAGATCCAGTACCAAATCAGAGTACAAGGCACTAGCTAATGCAACAGCAGGGTTACTTGGACACAAATATTGTTTTGAGAAATTGTGGTGCCTCAACCTCAAGCAACTATTCTTTGGTGTGATAATATAGGCGATACCTATCTTTTAGGCAACCATTTGTTCCCTACGAGGACAAAACATATTGTAATAAAGAACAAATGTTGTTCTATTTATTATGATAATATTTTCTATGCTCAATGTCCATTAGTGAATGAATTGTATATTCTTGATCTTGAGGATAAAACAATCTGTAATATTAATACTAAAAGGGCTCGACGAAATGATCTAAATCCTACTTTTATTTGGCATTGTCGCTTAGGTCATATAAATGAGAAACACATTGAAAAACTCTATAAACATGGTTTACTAAGCTGATTTGATTTTGAATCACTCGACACATGTGAGTCTTATTTGCTTGGGAAGATGACCAAAGCACTCATTACTGGTAGTAGTGAGAGGGCGAGTCACTTGTTGGGACTTATACATAATGATGTATGTGGACTAATGAGCTCAAAGCCAGAAGTGGTTTGCAGTACTTTATTAATTTTATCGATGACTTTAGTAGATATGGTTGTGTCTACCTAATGAGGCAAAAGTCTGAATCATTTGAAAAGTTAAAAGAATTTTATAATGAAGTACAAAATCAATTGGGCAAGACATCTGATCATGGGGGTGAATATGTGAGCCGTGAATTCTATGATCATTTAAAACAATGTGGGATTGTTCTACAATTGACTCCACCTAGAACGCTGTAAAAGCCCGCATTCGAAGAGAACAAGAATGCGAAAATGTGAACATAAAAATTTTGAACTTAAATTGGAAATTCAAACTCAAATGCATCAAGTTGCTACAAGGAACTATCCCAACAACTTAGGACTTGCTAACAATTTAATTATATAGTAGGATAGTGCTTATGTGTGTGATAACCTAAGTAGGTAATACATGGGAAAAGACCTAATGTGCAAGTGTTAACTCTTGCTATAAAGAATAAGACCAGGAAGAAAATGATACATATAACACTCATCGAAAGATACATTAAATCAAAGACCTAAATAAGAGGGTTCACAAATATTCTAATGCAATTATAAATTTAAGAACTTTATATTGGAAGCAAAGCAAATGTAATATCCCATCAGATTCAAAAATTGGTAGTGCAACATTAAAGGAGAAATTCAAATCTAATGTGAATTTTCAAACATAACCTGCTATATTATCAGATATGAGAGTTCCATTTAACTACACATAATTTAGATGCTACCTCTGCCATGTTTGGTTAAATTTGGAGCATGTTTGTTTGGAGTTCTAATCTACCAGAGAAGATAGAGATAAGGAGGAGTCAAGTGGGACCCGCATGTCATTCTTATCCCCAATTGCAGAAATTCAATTTTTCTTCCTCTTCTCCTACGCACCATTCGTTCTTCTCCCTCTGGCTTCCTCTGCAAGCTCGCTCTCCTTTGCTCCTCGATCCACTTGCCTACTCCTCTCCTCTGGTCTCCAACCTCCTCTGTGAGCCGCCCTCCTATGGCCGCCGCGTGTCGGCCGCCCACTCCGTTGTGCCGCAGCTGCGTTGCCTTCAGCTGCCCTCCACGTTGCGCCCTGCGTGTCGCGCTGCCGCAACTGCGCTCACGCACGCAAGCACACGGCCGCCGTGGATCTCCTGCCCCGACCGCCTCTGCCGTTCATCGCGTAAATGGTACGTTGTCCCTCTCCTTACCTTTCTCGAATCCCCGCCTGGTGCTCGTCGTCTGCTGTGGTGTGCCGCACCGCGACCGTTCCTCTGCCGCCGCGCCTGCCTACATCCCACTCCCCGCCTCCAGTCGGGCTGTCCTTGTCCCAGCTCGCCGGCCGCCGCGGCAGATCCCCGCCGCCCTCCTTGCAGTGTTGCTCGCCATGCGCGCCTCCTTTGCGACTCCCCTCCCCAGTTCGTCTTGAGCCGACCGCGTCACGGTCACCCATCAACGCCCTTCCAGTGTGACCCACCCCCGCGTCCTCTTGCGCAGCCTCAACCCCTCCCACGAGCAGCCCCGCCGCGTCCGTGGTTGCCCCGTCGCTACAGTGCAGCCCCCGCCGCGCGCGCTTTCCTCCTGCCGCGCTGGCCGACTCCCCAGAATCGCGTGCGACGTAACGCCCAGGCCGCCGTCACCTGCTAGCGCGCGTTCTGCCACAGCGCCGCGCGCCCTGCGCACTGCCCTGGTGCCGCGCCCGCAAGCGCCGCCTGCGCGCTTTGCTCGCCTGCCGTGAGCGCTGCGTGCCCATTCAGCGCCCAGCGCCGCTCCTTGCTCGCGCTCATGCTGCAACGCCGTCCTCGTCCGCTGCAGCAGCGCATGCTCCCTGATGTGTTCGTGCACGCCTCACCGTGCTGCAGCGACAGCCATGCCCCATGTCCACCGCACGCGCCTCGCCTACTGCTCGTCGGCCACGCTCACCATGGCCACCGTCGCCCTCATCGCTGGTGCAGAGCGCCGCCGACGTCACTGCGCGTACCACCGCCTCGCCCGAGCATCCTCACCACCAGACGTGCGCACAGCTCCATGCTCCTGGGCCTATTTGCTACCCCAACCTCTCGGCATACAGGTGCACCCATGGTGTTCGACGTGTTGCCTCCGAAGCACGAAGCAACCTTGCTGCCGCATTTTCGCTGCGCAACGTATGCGTCGGCACACTCGCGCCTATCCTAGTGACTCCACCCGTCGAGCGAATGGCTCCAACCTCACTACCATCATTGCCAATTGAACACGACGGTTGCTGCCCATGGTTCACTGATGCACTGCCTTTCGAGCCACGCCAAGTACTGTTATGGCTATTAACTACTGCACGCCCTCGACTCCATCGAGCGACGTTCCACTTGGTCGTTCGGCCATTGAGCTCCAATTGAGCCTAAGCGGTCGTCACAGTTCACCGTCAAATCTCGAAGCTCTATTGTGCCTAACCACAATGGTGCTGCCTCTAGAAGCTCAAATTCCTTATGGGTCGATGCACCACCTCCCCAGCAACGTGGACGAACATCAGCTCCACCTCCGAGTGCAAGGACAGAAGGGTGTACAACTTGAAATGTTGATTGTTAGGGATATAATAGTGATATTATATTAGAGGATGTATTAGGGATTTATTTGCATATTTGTAATTTTTTGTACATCTATTTATAGAGGCCTCCGGTCTCCTTAAGAATAAAAGATTCAATATTCATAACATGATATACAGAGCTAGAGTTTATATCTACCTAATCTTGTTTTCTGACGGCGACGGTTCCTTTGCCGATAGATCCCGCCGTCGCCAGAAGTTTTTCTGCCGCGAGCAAATATTCCGCCGCGGCCGTCCCCCGTTCCGCTCCCGTCTGGCCACGCATGCCGTCTGGTTTATCGATGCCGACCTCCACCTCAACAGGATACGCGTGGTGGAGGGCGCGCCTGTCCTCGATCTGCGGCTTTTCTGCCGCGTTCCGCCAGAGCACCGGGTGAGACCATTCGCACCAATGTACTCTAAAGCATACTCTATCCTCTAAACCATACTCTATATATTTTATACTTCCAGTATGTCGTCTCACAAAAATTTTCCAGGATGCTTTTTAATACGCTATAGAGTACATTGTTGGGGATGGTCTGAGCACTCTTTTGTTCGTGCCTCATCTGCCGTGCACAAGTATCCCCGGTGGGTCCTAGTAATGGAGCAGCATGTGGATCTGATCTTTGTTAAGGTCTTGGCTCCTTGCTGTTGCCTCCTACAGGCCAACACGTGAGTCATGCTGCCTCTGGGTTCATGCTGACGTAAGCTGCTTGCCCAGAAGCTTTCGGTGACTTCTTCTTATCTTCACGTGTGATCTCAGAAAAAAAATGTGGGCGGTGGCGGATGACTTTTCTTCGGATCGGGGATGGAATTGACTTTTTGACGCCTTTGTTTTTGCTGTCTGTGACGCTTTGATCCATCGTTGATTCGGGAGCTCCGTCTGCGTCTCGAAAAAAATGCTCCTTGCGCCACTTTTATTTGCGCTCTCCCTGTCGCACGCCGCTGTTTATTTTACGTTCTTGCCGTTTTGGTTATCTTTGTCATGATGACTTTTTCTTCTTCGACCGGAATTCTAGTTGTGCATTATCTGGTGCTTTTCAATGGCATCTTATCGTGACTGGGTTCCTCGTATGCGTCTACATATGCGCGGTCTACGACTTTGAGAGTTGCTCATGGAAGATCTCTGGTTGGTACTGGTCCTTGTTGTTATGATTTACAACATCTTTAGAAGCTTGACTGACTTCGTCTTTCTTCCGCTGCGCCTGCCAATTTTGTCGGCTCCAGTTTTGCTGCTTCATCTACTTCGACATTCTGCTCAGTGACACCAAGAATCATCTTTGTGGCTTCAGCATGTTTTTATCTTCAAACTCAATGTTCTTGACGCACTTTGAGTTTGAGTGGGTGTTACAGATATAATAGCGATATTATATTAAATGATGTATTAGTGACTTATTTTCATATTTTTAATCCCTTGTACATCTATTTATAGAGGCATCCGGTCTCCTCAATAATACAAGATCCAATATTCATAACATTGATGACCAATTATGGGTCTATTTCTATGGGAGTACCCGGTGAGACGATTTTGTCTTTCTGCACAGCATAACTATCCTTTAACTCACTCAACTTTCATTCCTGGCACTTTGTTACTCACTCAGCTTTCACTCGACCTATGGGTGTTACCATGACCTCTTGGCCAACACCTCTCGTTGCTAACTAGGTTTATTCCTTCTTAAGTTTGTGCAACTTCATTGGTTGAACTCTGAGTTGCAATCCTCTTCTTCACATAGTTCCCTCGTGCCTCAATCTTGCTATGCTTCACTTTGATCTCTCTTTGTCGTCCTTACACCACCAAGTCCAGCATTTCTACACCATCCAGTTGTCCTCCTTTTCGAGAACACCATTTCAATTGTTAATTACTAAATTGCGTTTCACTTATATGCATAATCATGTCGATAGGGAACACAACAATGGTGATCGATGAGGAACTTCGCTTGGAGGAGAAGACGAGGAGTTCCACCTTGAAGTTTCCATGAAGGATTCCTTGGAAGAAGACCAAGCAACTAACTCTTAACATTTAATCGAGCCGCAACCTAAGACAAGCCCTGATTTGCATTTAAGTGCCTTTATAAAGTTTTCTTTTGTATACACTATATGTATGAGGTATGCGATGTGCATTAGGTCAGATTTTGATGATACTCCACATGCATGACCAAATAATCTTTGGAGTGGCTGGTAGGACATTACTCCATCGTATTATATTGCTATGCTTAATTGTTTAGCTGACAGGTCGGTAGAAGTCGAGTAGTTGGAATCTACTCGCGAGAATGGTCACACTTTTTTTGACCCCAAGTCAAGTAGTTGAATTCTACTTGTGAGAGAAGACGAGTGAGGGAAACCTACTCGCGAGATGTCACCACAATGTTCACTCTTAAAGTATAGATATGGACGGGGATTTTTGTTGGATGGGACGCACAAGGTTGATCTCGATCCGAAGGGTGAGACAAAGCTTGTGACCACATTGTGCCTTGGGTCGGTAATAGCGAGGCAGATGTTGGACATTGGGTTGTAGCCCCGTCTTTGTTGGTTAAGGACCAATCTGTGTATGGCCCCGCTGGGCAAGTTTGAGTTGTACTGGATGCATACTGGTATATGGGACCCAACAAAAATGATGTAACTCGTGGACCTTGGTGTGGAAACTTTTCCGCTGTCCTTGAATGGAGATGCAAAGGCATAAATGTGTAAATCTTCTAGCGAGCAACTTCGACGTGTCCGTGTAGGGGACCTTTTGCTCGGGATGGAGAGTTGATTCCATATTAGGTCCTCTTGTGAAAAGTGGCTGCGTGCGACATAGAGTGAAGTGCACCGACATGGCTTCCTTGTGGGTGTACCTGTCGTGCATTCTGGGTTGTTATTGATTCGAATCACTATCGCTCACGGTTATGGATTGAGCATATCTGTTCACTGTGCCGTGATGTAGTAATAAAGAGTAGTTGGATTATTATGAATCTGCTGCAATGATTATAGTAACTGTATTGCAACTTGTATGGCTTAGTAGTAGCACAATTAAATTTACTATTCCCAAAGATTTAACTTTCTGCATCTTATGCAACTTTGGGCATGTCACATTGTAAATGAAACGTTTGTTGTTTGATTGTGGAATTTGTGATGTGCCATGCCCATGGAGTGCACATCTGCAACATAAAATCTAAATAAGGATTTACTATTAGGCAAGTCCTTTATGCAATTCAACTTTTCTATGTTTAGAGTTCCTGCATGTAGAGTTCCATGTTTAGATGAGACGATTAAGTCTTGTTGAGCTTTCATGCTCACAGTTGCTATATATGTGGTTTTACAGGTAATAGTTTAATTGCTGCTATTGTGGTTGCTCGTGAGACCTCAGACAACTTCGTGGTAGGCAAGGGGTACAGTGGATTTTCCAAGAGGAATTCTAATTCAAAGCAAGTCGATCAATAGCAACTTTTATTGGGCACGGGCTTACCCTGGTCTGTCAGGCGACTCCCGCAAAGAGCTTATGTCGTAGTCGACCGTGGAGGATTACAACTGACGGATAGGGCCGTCACCACCTACCGCCTACCTATACAACTCGCGGACTACGAGATAATCAAAGGTAACGTCAAGCGTAGACACCACGCCAACGCTATCGATTACTTCCCTAACCTCTCTAGCAAAGACTAGGGCCTCTAAATGAATAGAGCAATGCCAAGCAATTAAGGAATTAACTTGCTTTAATTAAATAACTGAACTCAAATGGAAATCATGTACCTTACTTGAGATGGAAAGAACTGTCGAGGTACAAAGGTGGAGAAGGTTTGACAAGCTTGAACCCTATCCTTAAGTGGAAGAAGCCCGACAAGTTGAAGCCTCCTCCTCCTCCTCTTTTTCACTCTCTCCCTGTTTTATAAGCACTTGGGTAGTGCTACACCTTTGGAGTGCAGTACTAGATTCATGCTTTTAGTGTGTGGAGTGAGGGAGCCCCCTGCCCCCTATTTATACCCTCCAAAGGTCGGTTTGGTGCCAGAAAATGCGAGGGAATCAATCGCCATCGTGATCTCCAAGCCGTGAGGAGCCAGCACGTGGCGGCTAACTGCGATTAACACGTTTACCACTTCGGCCAAACATGACTTTGGTCGAACCCCCATCGGCTCCAATCGCGTCAAAACTTCTCTGTGTCACTTTTATGTGGGGAAGGTGTTTTTTCTTGGATTGGCCCCTGTAAAACCTCTAATTATGGGCATAATTCAGCTGCATACAAAATTACACCAACACTTGTGGAAATAGTTAGTAAATAACTCCTACCACTATGTTGGTTGTCCAATCCATATCTTTTATGCAGGGATTTGACGGTCGGATTGACAATTAAGGACCGTCAACAAACTCTCCCACACTTAGTTCTTTACTCGTCCTCGAGTGAAGGCAAGAAAAACTAACGTATACAAGATATTTCAACACATACCTTTGTTCAAGAACCTTTGATATGTGGCTACCACATCATCTTGGGTGTTTGAGAGATGGAACGGTTTGAATGCAGTTCAGCTGGAATCCTCCTACCGAAATAAACTTGGAAATTGCTATATTTTCACAAGTCAAAAAGATATTGACATACTCCTCAAAAGAATGCTCTCGTCTCTCAATGTGTTTAGTCCTCACCTTGGCATGAGTTGCCACTTCTTTTCGAACAACTGAAAATGGCTTTGCTTGGTAAGGATAGAAAGTGGCTCACTTGCAATTCATATGTTACTAGGTCAAAAACGAGATCCATATGAGAAGACCATGCAACAAAAACTAATGACTAAATAAATTCTTTTGCACTTTTTATGGATGGTGATGATGACTCCTAATTGATCACTCTCTCTTTTTTTCTTTGTGCAAGGATGAAGCATGCCAACTTATTGGCTCTCACTTTTCTTTTCTTTTCTATTTTTCATTTTTTTGAATTCTCTCACTCTCTTTTTAAAGCTCTTATAGCCATGCCTTCTATGCCTTTTTGTGCATCTTTTTATTCAGAGAGGATTTTGCAGAATTTGCATGGAGTATCTTTGAAAGTGCATCTAGGATCCCCGCGGGTTTTGGATGATTGATGATGACAATTAAGTAACTAATGAGCTCAATGATCTTAAGCACAGGTGTGGACTTAAGTGGAATCGCAAACCCTCAAAAAGGAAAAGGATGAAAACGGCGGTGTCGACTTGAAAAGAAGAAACTAGGGTTTCTAGCGTGTCGAGTTTAGACTAGCCGTATATGTATGAGGATGTGTGCGTAAAGTTCAATGAGATCAAGTTGGGAGCTCAAAGCGGTTTAGAGATCAAAACTTATTGAGAGAAGAGTGTTATAGTGGTCTCGCAGGAGAGGCCGGACTAGTCCGTGCTGGTGGCCGGACTAGTCCGCTCCTGGCCAGACAAGTCCGTTTTCAGGCAGACCAGAAGGGTCTGACTGACTTTGGACTAGTCCGTAGTGGGACGGACTAGTCCGGGGTAGTCATGGAGTGGGTTTTTAGGACTAAGTCCCAAAACCCTGGACTTGTCTGTTTTAGCCTGGACCAAGAGGTCCTGACTAAGATCGGACTAGTCCGCCCTGGGGGCCGGACTAGTCCGCCCTGGGGGCCGGACTAGTCCGGATTAGTGAGAGTTAGGTGCTTCAACGACTAAGTCTGGGAGGCCGGACTAGTCCGTGGTCTCCAGACTAGTCCGTTTTCACACAGAACAAAAGGTTCTGTGTGAGATCGGACTAGTCCGGTCTAGACCGGACTAGTTCAAGTTTTCACATGGAACAAAAGGCTACAACTATGAATGCCTTGTCTCCAACAACCACTACCTTTCCATCCTATTTGGGAAGCCTCCCCAATTCATTGGAACCAACTACAGGATGTGGAAGCACAACATGAAGATCCATCTCGTGTCACTCAGTCCTTCTTTGTGGCAAATTGTGTTGACCGGGGTGCATATCCCGAAGAATGAAGAAGACATCACTCCGGAGGAAGCCGTGCTCCTTCACCGCAATGCCCAAGCGGCCAGAGTGATCATCTCTTCTCTTTCAAGAGATGAGTTCAACCGGGTAGATGGACTTGAGGTGGCAAAGGACATATGGGACACCCTCAAGACGACTCATAAAGGCAACCGGGTCGTGAAGGAGGCAAAGATTAAGCTCATTGAAGGAGATCTCGGGAGATTTGCCATTATGGATGGTGAATCTCCCCACGAGATGTAAAATCGCCTAAAGCTGCTCATCAACAAGAGTAGATCTTATGGCTGTACCAAGTGGATGGACCACGAGGTGGTGAAGAGGATGATTTGGGCATTCATGCCTAGAAACGTCTCTCTTTGCTCCATGATACGAGAAAGCTCGGGGTTTGCTCAAATGACCCCGGAGGAGGTCCTAGGAAGGATCATCAACCACGAGATCATGGAGAAGGAGGCACTCTTCTACAATGACATCCAAAGGTTCACCGCCTCGAAGATGAAGGATGTTGCACTCAAAGCGACATCCTCCTCAAAAGAGCAAAAAGAAGATGATGATGAGAGTCTCGGCACCGATGAAGAAGAGGACCTCTTCATCAACAAGTTCAAGAGGATGATGAGAAGAACGAAAGGAGGATACAACCACGAGAGCAAGGGCAAGGAAAAAGTGAAGCCCAAAACAAAGAGAGTTTGCTACAATTGTGTCGAGTACGGGCACTTCATTGTGGATTGGCCACATGAAGAGGGCAAGAAGAAGAAGGAGGGCAAGCCTCAAGAAAAGAAATACTTCAAGAAGAAGAGGCCCTCCAGTCATGCTCACTTGGGCAAGGAATGGGACTCTAACGATGAGTCCTCCCCCGAAGGCGAGGAGAAGGTGGCAACCATAGCCATCGGGAGGAGCTCCAAGGGAAGCAATCTTTTCCCCAACCTCAACGACCACAAGCCAACTAGCCTCATGGCGAAAGAAGTAAGGAGAAAGGTTACTTCTCTCTCATCCTCCTCTATATCCTCTCATGATGAATTTGATAGTGCTAGTGAAAATGAATACATGTTTGAGGATATAAGTAAGGGCACTTTGCGTAGAATGAAATTGCTCTCGGATGAAATCTTTGAGAAGGAGGAGCTCATACATAGGAAAGAGGACATGCTTATCCATGAAAAGGAGAGATGTCAAGAGCTAGTTGAGCTCCTTGAGCTTGAGAGAGAGAAGTGCAAGGCATTAGAGCATGAACTTGCTCTAAGCAAGAAAACATGCTCAAGTCTTGGGGAGACAACCATTGAGCTCAAGGACGAACTTGGCAACATGTCAAAAGTTAACAAGATTCTTGAAAATCAAGTTGAGTCCCTCAAGACTAATGTAGTCTCTTCCTCCAAAAGCTCACCCTCCTTAAAGGTTGCATCCGAAACAATCTCTACTTGCAAATGTTCAAACTTGATTCTTAAATTAAAGGATGAGCTTAAGTTGACTCAAGACAAACAAGCACCTAAGGGTGACATCTTTAACAAAGAGAAGGTGGCGTATGCACGAAGTGCATACACCAACACAAGATCTCCCTATGTAAAAGATGGTCTTGGTTATACTAGAGGCGGAAAGCAAAATGCTAAAACCTCCAAGTATGGCGAAGACTTGATTGTCTTTGTCAAGGGAAGCACATCCCCACTTAAAATTGGGAAGAACATTCCAACTAGCAACAATATGCCTAAAACTGAACCACATCCTATCTTTCATGATTTTGATGCATCTTATGTTCTAATGAGGAACAAGTATGGCAAAGTCTTTGCTAAATATGTTGGGCCACTCCGCAAGAGCCCCAAGCCTTGCGTGTGGGTGCCCAAGTGCCTCACTACTAACGTCAAAGGACCCAACTCCGTTTGGGTACCTAAAAGGAAGGCATAATCTTGTTTTGTAGGCATACTCCTCCGGTATATCCAAATGGGTGCTTGATAGTGGATGCACCAACCACATGATCGGAGAGAGAAAGATGTTCGTGGAGTATGAAGAATACGATGATCCAAGTGAAGGGATCTTATTCGGAGACAATAGCCAAGGGGAAATCCTTGGCTGCGGTAAAATTGCTATTTCTCCCCAACATACTCTTTCTCACGTTTTGCATGTTGATTCTTTAGACTATAACCTTTTGTCCATATCACAACTATGTGACAAATGTTATAATTGTGTTTTTACTAATGAGGGTGTGAGCGTCCTTAGGAGAAGTGATGACTCAATCGCTTTTAAGGGTGTGCTCAACGGAAAGCTTTATCTTGTGGATTTTACTGCGGATAAAGCCCAACTTGACACATGCTTAATGGCGAAAACCAACATGGGATGTCTTGGCATACAAGGCTAGCCCACATTGGGATGAGGAACTTACAAAAGCTTCTTAAGGGCGAGCACATCTATGGCTTGAAGGATGTTGTGTTTGAAAAAGATAGGCCATGTAGCGCTTGCCAAGCGGGGAAGCAAGTAGGAGCTCAACACTCGTCCAAGAATATCATGACGAACAAGGCCTTTGGAACTTCTACACATGGACCTTTTTGGGCCAATAACGTACATTAGCATTTGCGGTAACAAATATGGTCTTGTTATTGTTGATGAATTTTCTCGTTTCACTTGGGTATTTTTCTTGCATGATAAGAGAGACTCACGGTGTCCTCAAGAGGTTCTTGAGGAGAGCTCAAAATGAGTTCACCTCAAAAATCAAGGCTATAAGAAGCGATAACGGCACCGAGTTCAAGAACACTCAAGTGGAAGAGTTCTTGAATGAGGAGGGCATCAAGCATGAATTTTTAGCTCCCTACTCCCCTCTACAAAATGGGGTGGCGGAATGGAAGAATAGGACACTCATTGAGATGTCAAGGACGATGCTTGATGAATACAAGACATCGGACCAGTTTTGGGTGGAGGCGGTTAACAACGCTTGCCACGTCGTCAACCGATTGTACCTTAACCGCCTCCTCAAGAAGACCCCCTACGAGCTTCTAGTTGGTAAGAAACCCAATGTCTCTTACTTTCGTGTCTTTGGGAGCAAATGCTATATTCTCAACAAGAAGCCTAGGACTTCGAAGTTCGCTTCAAAGTCCGATGATGGTTTCTTGGTTGGTTATGATCCAAACACCCATGCCTACCGTGTCTTCAACAAATCCTCCGGGATTGTTGAAATAGCACGTGACGTGGTGTTTGATGAAACTAATGGCTCCCAAGTGGAGCAAGTTGATCAAAGTGTGCTAGATCAAGAATACTCTCCACAAGAGGCTCTTATAAGGACGTCACTTGGAGATATTTGTCCACAAGAACAACCTCAAAACTCAAGTGATCAACCACAAGATGATGCAAGTCATCCCCAACGTGACCAAGTTGAAGATGGACAAGTGGCACCTCAATATGACCAAGAAGAAGAAATCAAGAGGGAAGCATACATCAAGGGGGAGACCAAGAAGAAGAAGAGGATGATGATGACTCAAGAGTCCAACCTCCACATCCTCGTGTGCATCAAAGTGTTCAACGGGATCACCGCGTTGACAACATCCTAGGAGACATTGCAAAAGGGATAATGACAGAGAGATTTGAGATGTCCATGATGGGGGAGTTGAAGTTCTTTTTAGGTTTCCAAGTCAAGCAACTCAAAGAAGGCACGTTCATAAGTCAAACAAAGTACACTCAAGATATATTAAACAAGTTTGACATGGACAAGGCCAGACCCATGAAGACTCCAATTGCAACTAATGGACATCTAGACCTCAACGAAGATGGTCCAAGTGTGGACCAAAAGGTATATCGTTCTATGATTGGTTCTTTGTTATATCTTTGTGCATCTAGACCTGACATTATGCTTAGTGTGTGTATGTGTGCACGTTTTCAAGCTACACCTAAGGTGTGTCATTTGACCGCTGTTAAGAGAATTCTTAGATATTTGGTTCACACACCTAGCCTAGGACTTTGGTACCCCAAAGGATCCAAGTTTAACCTTATTGGCTATTCCGATGCGGATTATGCAGTGTGCAAAGTTGATAGAAAGAGTACATTCGGGACATGTCAATTTTTGGGTAGATCCTTAGTGTCTTGGTCCTCCAAGAAACAAAACTCCATTGCTCTTTTCACAGTCGAAGCGGAGTATGTCGCAGCCGGAAGTTGTTGTGCACAACTTCTTTGGATGCGACAAACTCTAAGGTATTATGGTATAAACTTGCGCCATATTCCACTCCTATGTGACAATGAGAGCGCCATCAAAATAGCCCATAATCTAGGTGAGCATTCGAGGACAAAGAACATCGATATTAGGCATCACTTCTTGAGAGATCATTCCTTGAAGGGGGATATAGTGATTTCCCTTGTAAGAACCGAGAACAAACTAGCCGATATATTCACCAAGCCCCTAGATGAGAAGCGTTTTTGTGAGCTTAGGAGTGAGCTAAATATCTTAGATTCTCGAAATATGGCTTGAAACATGCACATCTGAATGTTTACTTTACACCTTATTCAAAAGAATGCATGTGTTTGAGAAATTCATCTCTATCTCGATTTTCTCCAAAATATTTGAAAAACTATTGACTTTGTGAGTTATGGTCATAGTTTGATTGTTGATTGCTTACTGACCATATTCATAAAGTTTTGTTGTGGCAAATTTGTCCAAAAGGATCATCTATAGTGGCTAAAACTCAAATATATATATTTTCAGCCTTTTAGGACTGGACTAGTCCGCCCTATGGCCGGACAAGTCCGGATGCGGTCTGGTCCGGGTCTGGTCCGCTGACCAGACTAGTCCGGCCCCCATACCGGACTAGTCCGGCCCCTGGGGACTTAAACCCCCAGGAGGCAGCCCGACCCCTCCTCTCCCTCACACTTGCCTCTCTCGCTTCCTCACACTCGAAAATCTCCACTTTTGGGCGATTTTCAGCTTCCTCCACCAAAAACCGATTCAAATCCGTGCATTGGACCCTTTGGAGGCGTGGGAGACCTTTCCCAATCATTCCCGACGCGATCCTTCCCCGATCTTGTCGATTTCCCAAGATTTGAAGAGGTATTCCTCTCTTTTCAAAAACTTTCCTCATTTTTGATTCATAGAGTTTTTGATAGTGCCTCTTCATTAAAGTTGTTTCTAGTACCCTTGTGATCATAGCCTAGGAGTATTGCAACTTGATTCAACGATTTCTCGAAAAACCGTTAGGGTTAGGGTTTATCCTGCGCAACCCGGACTAGTCCGTTGCCAGGCGGGCTAGCCCGCCCCTGAGGCAGACAAGTCCGGTTTACACAGAACAAACTCTAACTTTGGTTGTTTCTCGTGATTTCTTTCGCACCATTCCACTTCATTGACCTTCTATCTTATGCCTTACTCCTATTTCAGCAGCAATGGTAGCTCCTCGCCGATCCGCTTCTCCCCCCACTGACCCCGAGTGGGAGGCTGAGCAGCTTTGCCTTGGTGAGGAACGGGCACAGGCGGAGGTTGAGGCTGCTAAGAAGCACCTCGAGCAGCGAGAGAAAGGAAAAGTAGCCAAGCAATTGCAATCTCACTCAGCGTCCAAGGCCGCAGCTACGACTTACAATGAAGATGAAGCATTGGCACGTGCCGTAGAGGAGTCCCGCAAGGAGCTCCGAAAGAAGAAGCGAGAGGAGCGAGAGGCTCATAACTCCCAGGCTGCCGCAGCACAAGTCTCTAAGAGGAAGAAGCTAGTGAAAGTGGTAGAGAAGGAAAGGGCTAAAGAGAAAGCTCAAGAAGAAGTTGCTGAACGCCGGATCGAGAGAGATCCGAAGAAGGGCAAGGCCCCAGCTCCTGCAGAGCCCAAGAAAAAGAAGCCCTCTGTAAAGGTTCCAGCTAAGAAGGCCAAGGGTGTGGTCATAAAAGAGAAGGGGCAGGCCAAATCCATTGGTCCCTTGGAGGTACACACTCCTGAAAGGAACCTTAATCGGCAGCGTGAGTTGGCTACAAATGTCTTCCATGGGAAAGGTGCGGATAAGGAAAGGAAATTGAGAACTGAAAGAGTCTACAAGTATGAAAGAAGCACCGCCGACCCAAGGTTTTGGTGTGACTTTCATTGTGACTACTACAGTCTGGTCTACCAGACGATGAAGAAGCCTGTGATTGAAGCTCAATGGGTTGACTGGGACTATATGGCCCAGAAGCAGCACTCTGCTTTTGATGCGGTCATTGAGGCGGCTGAGCGTCATGAGCTTAAGGGCATAATGGGATTCAAGTATAACTGGAATGTTGAGGTCATCCTGCAGTTCTACTCCACCATCTACTTCACCACTCAAGGTGATAGACGGATCATTTGGATGACTCATGGGGAGCAATACTTAGTCAACATTGCCAAGTTTGCCAAGATTCTCAGACTTGAGGCCCATTTGGATCATGAGATTATTATTTCTAACCTCAAGGCGGTAAACAGAGATGAGTTGGCCTACATGTATCCCAGTCATGGTCCCTATGATGCCGGGCTTGCTCGTAACATCAAGCCCTTCTATAGCATCCGGAACAGGATTCTGAGGAGGACCATAGCACCCAAGGATGGTGATGCAGGGGTGATCCAAGGAAGCCTAAGGCACCTACTCCTTCTTATTGATGGTAATGAGAAGTTAAATCTCGTCGACTACATCTTCAAAGACATCTTCAACATCTCGCATACCCCTAACCGTGCATGTGGGTATGCACCATACATCATGTTTCTCATCGAGAAGGTGTCTGGCTTGACCTTTGTCAAGGATGTGACTCATCGCCCGCTTCATCCATAGATGCCACCTTCTGTGCCGCCTCCTCCGCGCCGCAAGAATGCGGAGCCTCCCTCTCATCTGGGGATGCCAGCACCTCGCCCCATGGCACCTCCATCTCCACCTCCGCCTCAGTCAATGAGCGCTTTCTTCAAGTGCTTCAAGGCAATCTTCACCTCCTACCGGAAACTAGAAGTCCGCAATCAGCAGGCACACAAGCGTCAGGAGAAGTACCTCAAGGCCGTGTGCGACAAGCTTGAGGTACCTATGTCACCTCCGGAGGAGAGCGATGGCGAGATCACTCCGTTCCCCGACTTCACCGCCGACGAGCTTGCCCAGTTCCATGAGGACGGGAGCTCTTCCCGGGTGGCTCCCTCGGCACGGGTCTCCGATGACGACGACGATGAGGACTACGAGGACCCAGTGGCCACGGAGAGCGACACCGGTGATAAGGCGGCCGATAGCAAGGAGGATGATGTCTAGTTGATAGGCCTCGTAGTTCCCCTCTTATTTTACTTTTTGGTGTCTTGATGCCAAAGGGGGAGAGTTAGATGGGGGTAGCACCTTTGTGTTTGATCCTTGGACATGTTACACTTCTTATTGTAATATTTATGTCATTTGACTGTTTAAATTTGAATGTTTAAATTTGTGCAAGACTATGTTTTGAATGTTTAATATCAATATGATGCTTTGAATGTCTATCTTTTGATCATGTTCATATTCAATATGTCTTGTCACAAATGTTGAGCACAACACGTAGGCACCCCACCATAACGTGTGTGTGTGTTTGAAGGACTTCCTCAATCTTCTTTTTATGATGCATTCATTTGAGGGGGAGTCACTCATACACCCGCACGTTATGAAAACCAAAATTTTATACTCTTATATGTTGAAGACTTAATGTGTTGTCATCAATCACCGAAAAGGGGGAGATTGAAAGTGCATCTAGGATCCCCGTGGGTTTTGGATGATTGATGACGACAATTAAGTAACTAATGAGCTCAGTGATCTTAAGCACAGGTGTGGACTTAAGTGGAATCGCGAACCCTCAAAAAGTAAAAGGTTGAAAACGGCGGCGTCGACTCGAAAAGAAGAAACTAGGGTTTCTAGCGTGTCGAGTTTAGACTAGCCGTATATGTATGAGGATGTGTGCATAAAGTTCATTGAGATCGAGTTGGGAGCTCAAAGCAGTTTAGAGATCAAAACCTATTGAGAGAAGAGTGTTAGAGTGGTCTGGCAGGAGAGGCCTGACTAGTCCATGCTGGTGGCCGGACTAGTCCGCTCCTGGCCAGACTAGTCCATTTTCATGCGGACCAGAAGGGTCTGACTGACTTCGGACTAGTCCATAGTGGGACGGACTAGTCAGGGGTAGTCATGGAGTGGGTTTTTGGGACCAAGTCCCAAAACCCCGGACTTGTCCGTTTTAGCCCAGACCAAGAGGTCCTGACTAAGATCGGACTAGTCCGCCCTGGGGGCCGGACTAGTCCGGATTGGTGAGAGTAGGTGCTTCAACGACTAAGTCTAGGAGGCCGGACTAGTCCGCCATGGGGGCTGGACTAGTCCATGGTCTCCAGACTAGTCTGTTTTCACACGAAACAAAAGGTCCTGCGTGAGATCGGACTAGTCCGGTCTGGACCGACTAGTCTGTTATGAAGTGACCGTTTGAATTTGAAGTTTGGCGTGTAGCGTAACGATTGCCGCGCAGTGTGGTAGTTGTCAGGGACATCAGTGGTCCCAAAGGCCGAACTAGTCCGGGCCTCAGGCTAGACTAGTCCACCCATCTGCTGAAGTCAGCAGTATGGGCTGATAACCACTATAAATAGAGGACCCTTGGGTTCATTTGAACCAACACTTGATAACTTTGAAACCCTAGCGCCGCCACAGCAAACTTTGAGCCTCCAAAAGCCTCCTTCTTACCTACCTTCCCCTTTAAAACTGATTCTTGTGTGGATTAGGGTTTGGTGAGGTGAAGAAGAGGAAGAACGCCGCTCTAGGCTCTCGATTTGATCTCTTGCACTTGTTGAATCTTTGTGATCTATGGCTTGAGTTATTCTTTGTTATTTGTGATCATATTTGTGGTGGGAGCCTCATATTGTGAGAAGCCCCAAAGAATCTTGTATTCACACTTGTGATAGTGGAGAACCAAGTTAGGCCCTTGTGGTAAACTTGGTGAGGAAAGGGTTGTTGAACCCGGTCCTTCATGGACTCCTCAACGGGGACGTAGATCCTTGTGTGGGGTCGAACCTCGGGATAAAATCCTTGTGTCCCTTGTGTACTTTGCTTTCGTTTATCGCACATTGCTTCTAGGGTTAGCTTTACCGTTTTTGTTCATCACTCTTGTTTCATTGTGATCCTTAGCTTCGTACTTTTCATATAACTTGCTAAGGTTCACCAAATAATTCTAACAATTTTCGCATCACAAAAATCCAACTAAAACTTGTTAGAAACACTTTTTAGGTTTTCCCTGCAGGTGGACCGGACTAGTCCGCCCCTGGACCTGACTAGTCCGCCCCCTGAGTACTGAACTCGTTTTAATAAGTCATGTCAGGTCGATTAGCCTATTCACCCCCCACTCTAGGCAACTTTCAATCTTTTGATGGTGGATGTGTGAAAATCATGGAATATGGTGCAGTGCACAAGAAATTTCTAATCGAAGATTTCATGCAAGTCACTCAAAAGGGTCACGTGTTCGACAAAGTTCAATTAAAATGCAAAGTGGCATATGCATGCGGTTTTCAATATTTCTATCATATGGTCTCAGTGGGCATTTAAATTCTAATGAGAGAGGATGGCAAAAATCTAATGACTTTAAAGATTGCAATACCAAAATTCAATTCAAGCACGGAGAGTTTCCATGTTTCGCTCATTTACCATATGACACCAATCAAATACTTAAATGACATGTTTTCCTAAATTAATATGTTGTTCAAGACCATGGTAGTGAAATTGAAATGAGGTGTAGACATATTCTATTCTATAGCAAGATATGATATATGGAATTGCACAATTTTTATTTCAAATGAGTTTACTTTTAATAATATTATCATGCATAATCAAATTCAACTCAAAAATCAGGTATAGTGGGACAAGAGGTGAGAGAGTGCAAACCATCGCCTTAATGAAGAAGGGTGGGCCAAAGCATCATGGCTTCGTCAAATCTTCTTGTGGTCCTTCATGCGATGCCCTGAATTGTTCTTTCATGATGGTTTGGGTATGTTGCACTTTGGGAGGCCTGTGGGACCTTCTCCACACTTGTTCTTGTACCTGTCTTATTTGACACGAAAACATGGAAAAGTGAAAGAGTGTATCGGCCTTACCTACACCGGTGAGTCACAATTTATTTGACAAAGGCACTTTATAAGATGGAATCGAAATAAGCGCCTAAGTCCTAAGTAGGAAAGTATTTATGACATTCTACTTTTTAATTCTCTTCTACCTAGCCAGATGGGGATAGTGGGATGATTGGAAAGTAGTGGTGAGGGTTGGAGCTTGCTTGATTGGAGTTGGAAAATTTAATCAAACTTCATGGATAGGTGTTAAAGTCAATCAAATTGACTATGTCTTCCTCTTTGTCCAAATTTTCTTCGGGTTTTAAAAAGATCTTGAGACGGTGCCCATTTACTTTGAATATATTACCTTCATCATTTTGGAGTGTAATTGCTCCATGAGATGAAGTATCTACCACAATATTGTGATTTTAACCCGGGTTTGAAATGCAATTGTGATTTTACCCTCCAAATTAATAGCTTGTGATTTTACCCCTGCTTTTTTAAAATGAAGTCTCTGTTTACCCCTCATTCTTAACACCATTAGTCTCATATGTTTAAATGATTTTTAAAAAATAAAATAAAAGATTAGGAAATTGAAAAAGACTGCAATACCCTTTCCTACATGTACTGCTCATAAAGCTGAAATATTGTTAACATACTACTGTAATTTTGTCGAAATGCTACTGAAATTATTTTACAATGTTGTAAGAACATTACCAAAATACTGCAGAAATATTTTTTAAATTACAAAAAAAATCATGGAAAAATGTTACTAAATACATACTCACTATGTTAATTTGATTATATTAATATATGGGTAAAATTACAACCATAAATTAAAAATAGGGATAAAATCACAAGGGTGTTTACGTCTTTTTTTCTCATACGTAACACCATTAATACCCACTAACGGAGTAAGGGTATTGTTGAAGTGTGCGATCGACACTTCCCTCGGTACTACTAGATCGTAGCCCGCGGAGGTTCTTGATTGGTTGGGGCGCGTGAAATTATGAACAAGTTGGTGACACGATGATTTTACGTGGTTCGGGCCGCCTGAGCGTAACACCCTACTCCACGGGATGTGTGTTGTATGTATGAATGTATGGCACTTGTGAGCGTATGAGCTTGGTTGCGATGTATCGTGCAGCGCAACCCTTTTATAGTCTAAGGTCTGGCCGTTACATTGTCAGCCTGGCCCGACATGTGGCCCTGGCGGTAGTCAATTGCCTAATACATGATCTGTGACTATTAAGTGTAATTAATAGTGTGATAACGCGCCTTAACGGTGGCGTTACCATTGTAAAGAGTCCTCTGATTGTGTGTCATTAATATGGCATTAATGACACATTATCAGGTCTTGTAACTGTAGCTTTAACATTCCCTTGAATGTCCGCGCCATTGGTGATCCACCAGTGTCTTTGTTGATGTCTCAAGTCCGGGGGCTCGACACGTGGTGGCTCCAGAGCTTCCCATCGTCGGGAGGCAGGTCCGGAGCTACTATACACATGGCAGCACTGAAGCTTCCCTCTACTGGTGGTTAGGTCTGGGGTCACTGGACATGTGGCAAGACCGGAGCTTCCCTACATGGTGAGTTAGCTTCGGCCTTGTGTTACATGTGGCAGTGCCGGAGCTACACAAACGAGGGAGGCGGGTCCAGTGCTATGTAGCACATGTAGCCTTTGGAGGTCTTCAACTCGGATGGGTGGGACTCCTCGGTATTTCTCGCGGTATCGTGGGGTACCCGGTACGCACGGTAATGACAGTGGCCCCCGGGCCCACCTCTGGGAGAAACCTTTTGGGTTGAGTTATTCTATCAGAGGTGCGACCATCTTGAATTTCTACTCCGTGCCTTCAAAGGTCTTCTAAGGTGCCGTTGAGGCGGTGGTTCACTGTTAAACCATCACCGCGTGGCTTCTTTTGAATGCGGCAGGTGAGATCCTTGCGTGCGGATCTCACGCAATTGAAGGTCACCGATTCCCAATGCGAAACTGTATCGGTTCCGCGCGCCTTGTAATGCCGTCGCCCTCGGGCTTCAAACTTCCCATCATGACAACGGTTCACCTTGGGTAATAACTTCAGCCTTTCTGCCGGAGTGGACCCGGACCCATCCGTCATTGACAGGGTAGATTTTGAAAATGTGATCTTGATCCAATTGCGGTTTCCATCCAAGCGTTGTAGAGGCTTACTTAAGAAGCAAAGCCCGCACGGTTTGAGGACTCTTTACGCTTTCGATCGAACTTGCGCTCAGAGCCTCCCAACCTTCGCATAACCTTCCAACTTTCGCTCCAGTTTGCTGCGATGGAGTTGGGTCTTCCCCGCAGCAAGGTCAAGATCAACGAAGAGATGGCGAGTGTGTGGACCTACATGGGGTGGTCCAATGACTCCTGCAATAAGGACATCTGCTTCAGCAAGCTCCCTTTCAAGAAGGAGCGCACCAGAAAGATGGTGTACTTCTCAGCGTACACCATGGTGGGTTTGATCCCACCTTTTTCAAGCTTTCTCTTGATACTGCTAGATTTCTACAGCCTCCAGCATTATCATCTCAGCCCCCACTCCCTCTCACTAGTGGCGACTTTCGTCCACTTCTGTAAGATGTGGGTGGGCGTGCCTCCTTGCATTGAGTTGTTTCGGACCTTCTTCACAGTCCACACCACTAGGAAGGGGACGGAGTTGATAGGCTTCTACTACTTCGTGAATCAGAAGAAATGCCCCTTCAAGTACTTGAAGACCTTCCCCTCTGGCATGTGGGACGATTGGAAGAAGTATTGGGTGATCATCACTGTGGAGGAGCACGAGAGGCTGGAGCTGCCCAAGGGTCTTCCCAATGTTGACACCGACGTCTGGAATGTAGTTCCGGACCTGTCGGATGTGTATAAGCCCATCCTGGAAAGGATCGAAGAATGCATAGAGGGAGGAGTGACCCACCAAATGGTCTTCGGCAATTTCTTGGTGAACAGGTGGGCTCTGCTGAAGACTAGAGAGTGGCCCACATGGGCTTTCAATAGTGAGATGGATCATAACCGAATTGAAGTCGGTTCGAACACCAACTTGGATGATGAAGCTTTGAAGATACATCTCAAGAAGTTTCAGAATGGAGGTATCTCCCGCGACGTCCTGGCTCCACCGGCTGCCTTCCTACCTCTGAACATTGTTCCGGAGGTTAGCAGGTAGATCCGGAGGAGAATGTCGACATTGGATGACCTAGGCGTGGTGGAGAGATACCATATCTCCGGGGTTGCAATCCCTGAGCTTCAGAGAGGGTGTCTACCCCTACCGCGAGCTAGAAAGTCGATGACGTTGGCAAGGGCAAGGTCAAAGGCAAGGAGCCGGCCGAATCTTCCAGCCAGAAGAGGAAGTTGAGGCACACTGACGGGAGTCATGTCAGGTCAGCTTCGACTACAACTGCCCCTTCTCCCAGGCGAGGCAGATCTTCGGCAGCCATGCCTCCTCCGATGCAGATGTCCTCAAGGTGCGCTAGCTCCGGCAGATCAACTTTGGTCCCAGAGCCAGGAGTGGGCTCTAGGTCCGGAGGTCCTTCCCAGCCAAGGGAGGTCCCGGCTGAGGCGACACCGAAGACGGCGACAAGTCCCGGGCAGCAATTCGGAGCTCCAGCCACACCGACCACGGTGGGCTCTGGCTCCGATCGCCCGGTGAAGAAGTTTCGCGCCAGCTGGAGCAGTAGCCTTCCAAGGTAAACATTACGTCCTCACTTTGAGTTGCTGTTTTTGTTTTTGTCATGTATTGAATCTTTCGATTCTTTGTTTACAAGGCAACGAAGAAGGGTACAGAAGCTCCAGCACCCACCACAGCAACTGAGGCTGTGCAGGCGGAAGTTCCAGCTCTGACCCTTGTGCCTCCCCAAGTTATTGCTAAGGTCACGACAGCTCCAGCGCCAGCTGTCGTGGATATGGATCCCGAAGCGACACCAGAGGCTCCCATGGTAGTGTCGGACCATGGGGGATACATTTGTGAAGATGCGCCAGCAGCAGCGCTGGCGGCTGAAGCTCTGGCGCATAACACGGAGATGGCAGAAGCCCCGACATTTGAGCCGGAAGCAACCAAAGCTCCGGTGCCTGTGCCGGAAGTTGTTGAAGAGCCAGCGGATGAGACGGTGGTGCCCACAATTTCGCGCTCCGTGCTAGAGATAGTTGAAGCTCCGACTTCCATTCAGGAAGTAGTGGATGTACCGGTGCCTGAGCTGGCGATGGTGGGGGCTCCAAACGAATCTCCAACGTCCGCCCCGGAGGCATCCATGTCCGAGCCGGAGCATCCAGTAGAATCTGCGGCAAGCCCTTCACCCGCTGAGCTGATGGTGGAAGTTCTAGCAGGGGAACCTTTGGCATCAGCCCCAGAGTTTGAAGTTCCTTCGGTAGAACCCTTCTCGGCAATAGTGGAGGCTGAAGAGCTCCCAGAGGGTGGCCCTAGCGCTGCAGGACCACAAGGGACCACGCTTGTGGTGTTGGACCCAATTTTTTGCTTGAAGACCCCCTGGAGCCGGTGGAGAAGATCCCGGCAGGTCCGGAGCCTATTCCTTTGGCGTTGTCTTTTGACAATGCTTTCTCCAGCCTCCAACAAGTCCAGCTCACCTTCGACTACGACAGCAAGGATCTCGAAGAAGAGCGCCATACCTTGAGGCATTGGCGCAACATACTTCAATTCGAGAACAAGCTGGCACAGACAAGGCTTGCCGACCAACGAGAATGGGTCGAGAAGGAGAAGGCCCGGATGGAATACTGGCGCCAAATGCTGGAGGAGAGGGGGGCCTCCATTAGGGCTCTCGATGCAAAGAGTTGAGAGATTCTCGATCACGCCAGTAAAAGCAGTGAGGCTGTGGACGATCGTCATGAAAACTTCAACACTCTGAATGAAATTCTCCGGAAGCACCGAGAAGACCTCGATGAGAGGGAAAAGAAGCTCCTGGAGATGCAGTAGGATATTTTGAAGAGAGAGGGGGAGCTTGCCCAGAAACTGACTCTGGGAGAGCAAAACTTGGCAGACCGCGCCAAAAAATTTGATTAGCACAGCAAGCAGGAGGAAGAGAAGCACTGGAAGCTGGGGCAGGAGCTCTCTAAAAGTGAAGCTGATGTTGCCATTTGATAGGAGAAAGTGAGAGGCAGGGAGAAGGACTTGGCCAAATGGTAGAACCTCATCCACCTTCGGGAGATAGAGCCCTCTTACCGCAAAAAGCAAGTGGCTGAAAGGATTCAACAACATGCCAAAGAGGTCGAGCGCATCGCCCGGGAGAGTTCGGAGCTTGCGGCGGCCAGAAGGTCACTAGAGCAGCTGCGGAGCTCGAGAGCAACTGAGTCCCATCAGTTGTGGCATTTCTTGGGGCATGCCGACAGAGCTTTGGGGCCACTTGACTTCAGTCCAGTACATCCAGAGAACCCAACACCTGAGATGGACCAGGCACTGGTGGCACTTAGCTCTAGTGGTAGCAAACGCGACGCAATGGGTGACATCATCGTCGACCAACTGGAGACGGAGGGGAAGTCTCTGGTAAGAACGTCACTGAATATGTTCTGGCGTGTTACAAGAGCCGAGACCCCCAACTTTCTCTAGATTCGGTCTTTAAAGGACCCATTGTTAGAAGAGGAAGATGCCGCTAGGGCTAGCATCCAATAAGCTGCTGAGAAGGTTGCCTTGTTTTTCCTCAGGACTTAGAGCCTCCCGTACCTAGGACCTTTATCTTTTGCCTTTTACTGTAATCCTCATTTTGTAATCCAGTACTTACGATGAATTAAATCCACTCTTCAAATGAATGAATTCCATTTTGTGTTTGTCTTCAATACATTGTCCTTTAGTTTATTGGCCCCTGGTAGATGTACACAATTTGATTGCGAACATGTACCAAAAGGTTTGACAATGTCTTGATTACTTGAATGCTTCAAACTTGTAGCTGGAACGCTTAGCATTTAGGTCCAAAGTTTACTTCCGACATCTCCAGGGACCCTTTGTGACATCGACGGCGGGCCCCCTGGGAGGTGTCAGAGCTTGATAGGTCCAACGGTGCCCACTGTCAATTCTTGAAACGTCGACGGCGGGCCCCCTGAAAGGTGTCGGAGCTTGATAGGTCCGACGGTGCCCACTGTCAATGCTTGAAGCGTCGATGGCGGGCCTCTCTGGGAGGTGTCAGAGCTTGATAGGTCCGAAGGTGCCCACTGTCAACGCATGAAACCTTGACGGCGGCCCCCCTGGGGTTATCAGATCTTGGTGGGTCCGATGGCACCCACTGTCAACACATGAAACGCTGACGGCGGGGCCACTGGGAGGTTTCGGAGCTTGATAGGTCTGATAGTGCCCACAATCAAATCATGAAACATCAACGTCGGGCCCCCTGGGGTTGTCGGAGCTTGATAGGTCCGACGACGCCCACTGTCAACACATGATACATCGATGGCGGCCCCCCTGGGGTTGTTGGAGCTTGGCAAGTCTGATGGCACCCACTGTCAACGCATAGAACATCGACGGCGGGCCCCCTGGGATCGTTGGTGCTTCCCGGCTTCGACAATATCCACCATCAACATAGAATACATCGACGGCGAATCCCCTCGAGGTGATTTCACCATTTTCACTTGAATTGTCATTATGCTTCACATCAACGGCGGACCCCCATGGGAGTTGTTGGAGCTTGTTAGCTCCGACGATGCCCACTTTCTATGTTAGAAACGTCGACGGCTGCCCCCCATGGGGGATGTCAGAGCTTAGTAGCTCCGACATCATCCACCATCGTCATAAGTTTTCATTTTTCAACGAATGAAAGACAAGAAAAACCATAAAATTCGTCCTCTCGTCTATAACACTTTTGTGGCTTATTATTCTTATTTGAATTTTAGATCAAAAGAAACTATATATGATAACAAGTGTATTGGTATAATCTCCCCAGATCCGAATGGCTTCTGGACCCGCCCTACTAAGGCATGCTGGAATTTAGATAGAGTGGCGTACTTAGGGTGCTTGACCATGCTTAGTCTATAGCGCACTCCAGACCTGACAATAGCTTTGGCGTTCAGGCAAGTAGACCGTCTAGCAATGCTAAGATCTGAAGAAATTAACAATGTAACTTGTAGAGCATATGAATAACTTTGGACTAAATCTCAAAAAGAATTACACAACTTCGTTGTAGATAGGAAGGAAAAGGACAATAAAAGAAAATGAGCTAGTACAAATTTAATACACGTGGAGTCTGCTTTTGCACAACAATGTCTTTCATTATAGGTCCGGATTATAGGGGAGACAAGGACACACTTAGGGTACGGAACCAGGCTAAGTATGCTATACATCTTGTTCTAACCCAGGGTAGGTAAGCCGCATTTTCAGTATAGGGATTGAGTTAAATGTTGCTTGAACTGCCCGGACCCTCCCGGAGGGGTCCGGATGTTCTCCCGGAGGACCTACTTGACTCTTTGTATAGACTCTATAACTTACATTGTGTGTAATTACAGACCCACCTCCATGTAACTAAGCATAAAACTTATGGAGGTGCTCGATGTTCCAAGGATTAGGAAACGGGGTCCCATCTTCAGTTGCCAAGCGAACGCATCCGGGACAGGATACTTTGATCACTTAGAAGGGACCTTCCCAGCTGGGGGAAAGTTTGTTCATACCTTCACGAGTTAGTATTCTCTGCAGCACCAGATCACCTTCCTCGAGCTGTCGGTTGCACACATGCCTTTAATGATAGCGCCGGAGCGCCTGGCGATAACGTGCATTCCGAACAGCTGCTTGGCACCTTCCCTCGTCGATGAGGTCAAGGTCTTCACGCCGGAGCTGGTCCTGCACGGCTTCATCAAAGGTCCAGACCCGGAGCGACCCCATGGTGTTCTCCGGAGGAAGGACCGCTTCAACTCCGTACACCAGGAAGAAAGGGGTTCCTCTAGTTGACCGGCTAGGTGTTGTCCAGCTCGCCCACAGTGCGAATGAAAGCTCCTCAATCCAGTTGGCTCCATGTTTCTTCATGTGCTCATATGTGCGCGTCTTGAGTCCTTTTAATATTTCTGCATTTGCTGTCTCAACTTGGCCATTACTTGCCAGGTGAGCTACTGATGCGTAGCTGACTTGAATGTTGAAGTCTTCGCAATACTCTTGGAATGTTGCACTTGTCAATAGGGTTCCGTTGTAAGTAATGACTCTAATCGGAACTCGAAATCTACAGACTATGGACTTCAAGAACTTGATAGCAGACTGCTTGTTGATTGTCACAACTGGTGTAGCTTCCGACCACTTGGTGAACTTGTCGATGGCAACATACAGGAACCTGTAACTCCGACAGCTTTTGGAAAAGGTCCCAAAATGTCCATCCCCCACACAGCGAATGGTCATGTAGGAGGTATCATTTGCAATGACTGAGTCAGAGTGTGAATTTGTTTCGCGTGGAACTGGCACGCTTCACACTTTTTCACAAACCCAACTGCATCCTAGAGTGCTGTAGGCCAGTAGAAACCATGTTGAAAGGCTTTACTGACCAGCGTGCTGGAAGATGCGTGGTTCCCACACTCGCCTCCATGGATCTCCGTGAGGAGCTCGCGACCTTCTTCCCTTGTAATACACCACATTTGGACACCATTGGCACCGTGCCGGTAGAGACCCCCTTCTACCAACGTTTATCTTTTAGCCAACCTGACGATCCGGCCAGCGGATGCACCATCTTAAGGAAGGACATTATCTTTGAAGTAGCTCCGGATCTCCGAGATCCATGCATTGAAGCTAACTTGAAATTCTGATTCTTGCGTGTTGGGTTGCTCAAAGCTTCCTACAGCACCTACAACCCTTGGTGGATGCCATGGTAACAGGGCCACCGGGACTTCCAACTTTGAGGTGCTGGTCTCGACCCCTTTGCTCAGTTCGGCAGGTTGAGCGGTTGGTTTTGACAATCTCCGGACAAAAACTCCATCAAGAGCCGGAGATCCGGTTGAAGCCTTCGTCGAGAGTTCGTCAGCTTCAGCGTTGTTGAGACGCTAGACATGGCAGAGGTCCAAGACGTGGAAGTCTTTTTGGAGCTTATGGACTTCAAGGAGATAAGCAGCGAGTTGAGAGTTGTTGCAGCTGCATTCACCTTTGAATTGCTTGATAATGAGTTGCGAATCACCTTTCACCAGCAACTGCTTGACGCTGTATGAAAGCGCCACCTTGAGCCCGTAGATGAGAGCTTCATACTCCTCCATGTTGTTGGTCGCCTTGAAATCAAGGTGCACCATATATTTGACCTTCTCCTCGGTCGAAGCAAGGAGAAGTATTCCAGCTCTGGCCCTGTGCTTCTGCACAGAGCCATCGAAGTAGAGGGTCCAATGAGGCTCAGTGAATATCGGGACCTTGGGTTCCAACTTTTGCTCACTGGGGCTTCCAGGTTTTGATGGTGAAGGTTTCCACTCCGCCACGAAATCAGCCAAGGCTTGGCTGTCGATAGCTTGTCGAGGAAGGAATTCTAGATCGAATTCTGCTAGCTCCGCTACCCACTTGGCAATGTTTCCAATAGAATTGGGATTATGCAGTATGGCACGCAGTGGATAGGAAGTTACCATTGATATCTTGTGGTCTTGAAGGTAATGACGAACCTTCCTTGAGGCAATAAGAGCTGCATGGAGCAGCTTATGCACCTCAATGTATAGAGTCTTGGCATCGTGAAGTACTTCACTGATGAAGTACACTAGGCACTGGAAGGTCCGGACCCTCCCGGAGGGGCCCGAAGCTTCTTCTTCATCAACCCAAACCCTACCGGAGGGTTCTGGACCTTCTTGCTGAGCTTCCCGGATCCTCCCGGAGGGGTCCGAAACTTCTTCTTATTCAACCCGAACCCTCCCGAAGGGGTCTGAATCTCCTTGATCAGCCGTGTGAACTCCCTCAGATGAGGGAGGTTGATCCTCTAGCATTTTGCCTTGAAGATCCATGCCTGGGAGCTGGGACCCAGACTCACCTTCGGGTAGCTCCAGACTCTCCCAGAGGGGTCGGAGCTCCTAAACTATAGATGGCTTTGGTCTTTCCGTGACCAGGACCATGCTGACAACCTCCGTAGTTGCAGAAATGTAATGTAGTAGAGGCTCACCAGGGTTCGGAGCCACCAAGATTGGTAGTGTGGTGAGGAGCTGCTTGAGCTCTTGGAACGCCTTTTCTGCTTCTTCGGATCAATGGAATGGCTCGGACTTCCTCAAGAGTTTGAAGAAAGGTAGCGCTCGTTCTACTAGTCTTGAGATGAACCGGCTGAGCGCAGCTAGACATCCAATTAGCTTCTGGACATCCTTGATGCGGGCTGGGGGCCACATGTCTTCAATGGCCGTGATCTTCGCCGGATTTGCCTCAGTTCCTCGGTGGGCCACCAAGCATCCGAGGAGCTTCCCGGAGCTATCCCCGAAGACACATTTGTCTGGGTTCAACTTGGTGCGCGTCACGCGCAGCTTGTCGAAGATAGCTTGTAGGTTATGAAGGAGTGACTCCTTGTTCTTCACCTTCACAACGATGTCGTCGACGTACACCTCCACCAGGTCCCTGATTAGATCTCCAAAGGTTTTATTCATAGATCGCACAAAAGTCGATGCAGCATTTTTGAGACCGAAAGGCATGGTAGTATAACTATACAATCCATCTACTATTATGAAGGCAATATGCTCTTCATCTTCCCTAGACATTTGGATTTGATGATATCTGAAGTATGCATCTAGGAAACACAATAGCTCACCCCAGAGGTGGAGTCCACTATCTTATCTATTCTAGGTAGTGGAAATGGATCTTTTGGACATGCCTTATTCAAGGTGGTGTAGTCGATACACATCCGAAACTTCTGGCCGGCCTTGGGTACAATGACTGGGTTTGCCAACCATTTTGGATGATGAACCTCTTGGATGAAACCAGCCTCGAGCAGCTTCTTGATTTCTTGTCGAATGATGTTCTACCGCTCGATTGATTGCTTCCGGGGCTTCTGTTGTACTGGCCGTGCGTTGGAATAAATCTTCAACATGTGCTACACCTCCCTAGGGATCTCAGACATTTGTGACGGTTGCCAGGCAAACACATCAACAATCGCCCGGAGGAAAGTGATGAGCGCGAGTTCCTATTTGTTGTCCAGACCTCCCAATATACGGGTAGTCTGGGCAGCATCAGAACCAATTTGGACGACTTTGACGGGTACGTCGATGTCACCGCTTGGCTGCACGTGTGGTGCAGAGGTTGAGCCTCGGTGACGAGTTCTCGGAGGTTGAGCAACTAGCTCCTTGCCGGATGTTCCCTCCTACGCTGTAGCAAGCGGGTGGAGTTCTTCCCGCACAGTGACTCCCGCAGTGCGATCTTCGCAGATCGGGAGAACGCCCAAAGGTGTCGGCATCTTCAACACCAGATAGCCGTTGTGAGTTGTGGCCATGAACCTATATAAGGCAGGCTTGCCTAGGATGGCGTTGAAGGGCAAGCTGATGTGTGCGATGTCGAAGACCAGCTTCTCGGTCCTGTACTTCTACCGGGTCCTGAAGGTCACTGGGAGTGTAATGGATCTGAGAGAGCTGATGGTCCTTGGACATACCCTACAAAATGGACGTCAGGGGCGAAGGTCTGAGAGTCAGAGCTGGATCTTCACGAACGCCTCGTAGCTTAAGAGGTTGAGTACCGCTCCTCCATCTACCAAGACATTGTTGATGGTTGGAGACACCATCAATGGCAGTTGGCCAGCCCCGATCATGTTCTTGGGGCAGTCCGTAGCATCGAATGTGATGGGAGTGTCCATCCACTTCCGATGCGGTTCTTCCTTGGCAGTAGGAGCTGCGACAGCCATCTCTTGCAGCATTGTCTTGAGGGCGCTGCGGGAAGTGATATCCCATGACCCTCCATATATGGTGTATAGGGTCTTCCGACGCTCGTTGTCAGAGACGTCAGAATCATCGTTGATTGTGTTGTACACAACCTTCAGGACCTTCTTGGGGTCTTGGGAGCCTAGCTCCGTATCAGCCAGAGCTTCGGTGACTTTTTGTTTTCCTTCCCGCTGACGGAAAGGAGCTTCTTCTCGGCGCTTGTTGTAGCGCTCGACAAGATTTTGGACCTCTCGACAGTCTTCCAAACCGTGTTTGTCTTTTTTGTGGATCGGACACCACATATTTGGACCGCCGCTGTCTTCTGACTAAGGTCGAGGTCGCTTTTTGGGGCGTGGCCCTGGCCACCCGGAGCTGCAGCAGCCGCAACAGTAGGTGTGTCTGCCGACGGCTTCTTCTTGCTGTTGGACTTTTTCTTCTTCTTTCCACTACCGGGGGTAGTGGCTTCAACTTTGGAGGACTTTTTGTTAGCCTCTGGAGCTGGCTTGGAGTGCATTTCACGGCCCTCCGCAGCTCGGGCGCACTTGTCAGCCAAGCTAAAAAGTTCTATGACACTGGTGACTTCTTTTGTTGCCAGCTTCTCCAACATCTTCTTGTCCCTGACACCCTGTCTGAATGCCACAATGACAGAAGTAATTAAGATGGATGGGATGGTGTTTCATACCTGAGAAAATCGCTGGATGAAGGATCGTAGCGATTCTCCCGACTTTTGCTGTACAGCAAAAAGGTCCAGTTATGTGCCGGGTCGGGTGTAGAAGCTCTCGAAGTTGGTGGTGATCTGTTGGCATAGCTCCGCCCAACTATTGATAGAGTCAGGCGGAAGACTCATGAACTAGGACCTGGTTGTCCCAGTCAGAGCCACCATAAAGTAATTGTCCATCACAGCCTCATTGCCACCCATCGCAAGAATGGCGGTAGAGTATATCTGGAAGAACTTGGCGGGGTTGACAGTCCCGTCGAATTTTTCTGACAGATGAGGCCAAAACTTCTAAGGCCAGCGGACTATGCGCAGGTGCATGGCCAGGGCTGAACAACCGCCCCCTACTCCCATGGGAGGAGGGTTTTCCCGAGCTTCCCGGATGTTGTGATGCGTCTAGACCAAGTCTTCTAGATAAGGTCTTGCGCTGATAAGGTGCCTACCCCGAAGGGGGAGGACCTTGGTTGCTGAGGCCATCGGGTGCTGCTACAACCAGATGTTCCACATCAGCACGCCACTGCTCTATGGCACCCTGAGGTGCTCCTGGCAGCGGTGGGCGTTGGAGAAGAGTACGTGCAGCAATTAGCGCGTTCTCGTGGTTGTTGTGCATCGACGCAGTGACCGACGCTGAAACCCCATCCTGCTATCCGACATTGTTAGCCATAGTAGATGGTGGTGGTGGTGGTACGACGCCTACCAGGACAATAGCACCCGCCGGCTGTTGCACATTGGAGGGATTCCCTCCAGTAGGTTGCTCAGCATTGTCATTGGATGATCCTGCATCGGAGTTCACAATCTTGAAATCTCAAGTGCCGCCTGCCTGGCCCGCCAAATGTCGAAGTGTTCGATCGACACTTCCCCCGGTACTACTAGATCATAGACCGCAGAGGTTCATGATTTGTTGAGGCGCGTGAGATTATGAACAAGTTGGTGACACGATGATTTTACATGGTTCGGTCCGCCTGAGCGTAACACCCTACTCCACTGGATGTGTGTTGTATGTATGAATGTATGGAACTTGTGAGCATATGAGCTTGGTTGTGATGTATCGTGCAGCACAACCCTTTTATAGTATAAGGACTGGCTGTTACATTGTGAGCGTGGCCCGACATGTGGCCCTGGCGGTAGTCAATTGCCTAATACACGATCTATGACTATTAAGCGTAATTAACAGTGTGATAACGCGCCTTAACGACGGCGTTACTGTTGTTAAGAAACCTCTGATCGTGTGTCACTAATATGTCATTAATGACACATAATCAGGTCTTGTAACTGTAGCTTTTACTGTCCCTTGAATTTCCACGCCGTTGGAGATCCGTCAGTCTCTTCGTTGTTGTCTCAGGTCCAAGGGCTCGACACGTGGCGGCTCTGGAGCTTCCCATCGTGGGAAGGCAGGTCCAGAGCCACTATACATGTGGCAACACTGGAGCTTCCCTCTACTGGGGGTTAGGTCCGGGGTCACTGGACACGTGGCAAGACCGGAGCTTCCCTATAGGGGGAGTTAGCTCCGGCCTTGTGTTACACGTGGCAGTGCCAGAGCTACCCAAACGAGGGAGGCAGGTCCATTGATAAGTAGCATGTGTAGCCTTCAGAGCTTCAACTCGAACGGGTGGAACTCCTCGGTATTTCTCGCGGTATTGTGGGGTACTCGGTACGCAGAGTACCGACAGGTATAATTTGCCTTTATTTCAAAAAGCAGGGGTAAAATCACAAACTCTCAATTTGGAGGGTAAAATCAAAATTGCTCTTCAAACCAGGGGTAAAATCACAATAGCCCCTTTGCTTTTTAGTTCTCCATGTTCGAAAAATTTGACTCTAGAGTTGAATGTAGGACTTTATCTCCAGGCTTGAACTTCTTAGGCATAATTCTTTTATAGTGCCATCTCTTGGTTTTCTCTTTATAGATCTTGGCACTATGATATGCCTTATCCCTCCATTCTTCCAGTTCAGAAATTTGCATCTTGCACAACTTTCCAGCTTCGTGGAGATCCATGTTCCTCTTCTTGATAGCCCAATACGCTCTATGTTCCAATTCTATGGGCAAATAACAAGTTTTCCCGTAGAAAATTTGGAAAGATGACATTCCAATGGGTGTCTTATAGGTGGTACGATATGCCCAAGTGCATCAGGTAGTTCCATCACTAGGATAATTTAAGTGGAGCTTTACTATCTATCCATGCTAGGTATTTATCTGGTGTTACAGCTTCGATTACTGCTGGCATGAGTCCATGATATACTCCAAAACTCTCAGAGCATTGTCCGTAGAACACACCTTCACGTTCGATAAGCACAAAAGTTTGATTTAGTCGGCCTGGAATTGCGTAAATTTGAAGTCTTGGTGATGGAACTGCAAAGTTGTGAATTACGCCTGCACCTATAACAATAAATCGGATGTGTGTATCAATTGGTACTACTACTGGGTTATCAACATCTAGTAGTCGTAGTTGTCCATCTTAAAGATCTGTTCAGGAACCAGAATCCAAGAAAATTGATTCTCCATCTTCATGTTTGAAGTCTGAGTACTCGTATGACCAGTACCATTGGTGTCCTGTGATCCTCAAATACCTTTTTGGAAACATCTCATCGCTTCACAGGGTGAAGCAAGAGCTTTCTTTGAAAAAAGCGCCTGGCAGGCTTCTTAAGTTCGGCTTACCAGGTGTGCTTTAGTTGGTGGGCCTCAACAGATCTCTTGCTTTGTAGTTCCGCCATCCTGAAAGACTACTTGCGCTTAGCTTAGGATTTCTTGCGGAAAGGTAGCCTTGCTCGCTTCTATACCCTTGTACGCAAAAATCTAGCTCATAGCAGCACTTTCGAGTTCAGTTACTTAAGTACAGAGATTGGAACAACTTAGCACCCCGTCTCCACTGGATCTCTTCCTGGGGGTACCCCCAAAAGGAACCTTCTTCTCCTCAGCCATTTCATTTCGGGTTAAGAAGATGGGAAAGCGCCTTTCTCTCTATAAGAACAGTGCGTTCTGAGTGTGAAGTGGGAGAGAGGGGATGTGATGATTGAGGTTTTGAATAAGACGACCTTTGCGTTTTGGATTTGGATCTTTTTCGTATTTCAAAATAGTGAAAAAGTCAAATAAGAGGTGTTAAGCTTTTTATCATTCTGGCATCGAGCTATTTTGCCGCAGGACCTCCCCTACAGTATTGTCACCGCAGTAGAGTTTAACCACCAAATTCGGGATGGATTGGTGTGGTTCCTCTACGCCTAGGACACCAGAATATCTAAACATGAACGAGAAAAGGCATGAGAGAAATATTGGCTAGTAATTGTGAAGCCCCAATTCTTAGCTGGAAGGGACACCAAAGGACTCTACCCTCCCTCTCTATTTGTCCAAGAGATGGAAGGGCAGAGTTTTTTTTTGTTTTTTCATCTTTTCATCAAAGAGTTGAACAATGAAGATAGATGGCAAGTGCCTGATCGATTTGATCAGGTCGTGTAGAAACAAGGTTCAAATCGTTCGTTCGTTATGATGCCTCAGCTGCATACATCACTGCACTTCCACTTGACACCTATTTAAACGGCTCGTCTTGCCGCTACCTTATCCTATTTCCATACTTCTGTCGCTCCATCCCCGTATGGGTGGAGAACCCGTTGCTGTCTCGGCTGTGACACCGGAGGCTCTAGGGAAGTCGGAGGAGAGAGCACTCATCTTGGGGTGGGCTTACTACTTATATGCTTTCAGCAGTTATCCTCTCTGCACTTGGCTACCCAGCGTTTACTGTAGGCACGATAACTGGTACACCAGAGGTGCGTCCTTCCCGGTCCTCTCGTACTAGGGAAAGGTCCTCTCAATGCTCTAACGCCCACACCGGATATGGACCGAACTGTCTCACGACATTCTGAACCAAGCTCACGTACCGCATTAATGGGCGAACAACCCAACCCTTGGAACCACCTACAGCTCCAGGTGGCGAAGAGCCGACATCGAGGTGCCAAACCTTCCCGTCGATGTGGACTCTTGGCGAAGATCAGCCTGTTATCCCTAGAGTATATTTTGTTGTTTGAAGTTTCTGCTTGACCAGTTGTTTGGGGATGGTACGGAGTAGCAATGTTATGCCTAACACCAAGCTCCCTCAGAAAGCTCCGGAAGGTCTTATCAATGAAATGAGACCCTCCATCACTTATGACCATTCGAGGAGTTCCAAACCGTGGGAAAATGATTTCATAGAACATTTTCCAAGTGGTCTGGGCATCAGCATGTCTGCATGGTAATGCTTCTACCCATTTGGACACATACTACGGCCACACGAATATACTCGCAATCATAGGACCTTGGAAAAAAGTCCCATGAAGTCGATCCCCCACACATCAAATAATTCTACTTTGAGATTGTATGTGAGGGGCATTACATTGCGAGCAGTGATTCCTCCATGCTTTTGGCATTCTCGACATGTTCAAACGAATTTCTTTGTATCCTCATACATTGAGGGCCAAAAAAATCCACTTTGCCTGATCTTTGCCTGAGTACGGTAAACACCGTAGTGCCCGCAATAGGGGGCAACATGGCATCTTTCGATGATTTTGGTTCCTTCGACTGTTGGGGTGCACCCTCTAAGTAACCCATGAGAACATACCCTATAGAGGTATGGATCATCCCACAGGCGACGTCGACTCTAAAAAATGAGTTTTTTCTTATCCTGCCCTGGTGGTACATACCCCATAACTATGAAGTTTACGATGTCCACATACCAAGGGTTAGAGTCGGTCATTTTGAGCAACATATCATGATGTAGGAAATCTTTGATGAGTATGTCCAGTGTATTTGTGATTTCCACACGTGAGAGGTGATCAACGACAAAATTCTCTACTCCCTTTTTGTCTCTTATCTCCAAGTCAAACTCTTGGAGTAGGAGAATCCATCGGATTGGCCTAGGTTTAGCATATTTCTTGGTGAGCAAAAATTTCAAAGCAGCATTGTCTATGTAGACTATGATTTTTGCTCCAACCAAGTATGATCTAAACTTATCGATAGCAAAGACAACTGTTAGGAGCTCCTTTTCAGTTGTGGCATAGTTAAGCTGAGCTCCTGTTAGAGTCTTGCTAGCGTAGGCTATTGCATGATGCTTCTTATCCTTGGTTTGGCCAAAGACCGCTCTAACGGCATAATCACTAGCATCATACATGATTTCCAGTGGCAGCGTCCAATCAGGGGATGGAATGATTGGAGCTATGATGAGTGCCTTCATGAGGATGTCAAAATAATTGTAACACCATCGAAATAAAAGGGCACATCCTTAGCTAATATGCTAGTGAGGGGTCTAGTGATTTTGGAGAAATCTTTGATAAATCGTCGATAGAACCCCGCATGGCCTAAAACGCTACGGATAGCCTTAATGTTGGTGGGAGGTGGAAGCTTTTGAATAACTTCAATTTTGGCTTTATCGACCTTAATCCCCTTTTCGGACACCAAGTGTCCTAAGACGATGCCTCCACGGACCATAAAGTGATACTTTTCCCAATTTAGCACCAGGTCCTTCTCCTGGCATCTTTGTAAGACTCTGTCTAGGTTCTCAAGACAATGACCAATAGTTTTTCCATAGACGAAAAAGTCGTCTATGAAAACTTCCATGATTTACTCGATCATGTCTGAGAAAATAGACATCATGCACCTTTGCAACGAAGTGGGTGCATTACATAATCCAAATGACATTCGCCGATATGCGTAAAGTTCCATAAGGGCATGTGAAGGTGGTTTTACTTTGATCATCAGGGTGGATGGGAATTTGATGGTAACCAGAATACTCGTCAAGGAAACAAAAAAGGAATGTTTCGCTAGCCACTCAAGCATTTCATCAATGAAAGGCAGCGGGAAATGATCCTTCATTGTTGCTTTTTTGAATTTTCTGTAGTCAATACACATCCTCCACCCTTGTGACCGTTCGTTGAGGAATGAGTTCATTCCTCTCATTGCGAACGATTGTCATTCCTCCTTTTTTGGGCACTAATTGGATAGGGCTAACCCACTCACTATGAGGAACAAATATATTATCCTGACATGCAAGTATTTCAAGACCTCCTTCTGGACAACCTCCCACATAGCATTGTTCAACCTCCTTTCAGGTTCCCCGAATGGTGTGCTTAATGGGTTAGTGGGAATGCGATGGGTGCAAAGAGCAGGGCTGATTCCCTTAAGGTCTTGGAGTGAGTAGCCTAAAACAGATCTATGCTTTTCTAAGAGGGTCATGAGTTTGGAATTTTCGTCTTGTGAAAGCTTGTCGCTTATGATGACAATAGCTTCCGCATCACCATGTAAGAAAGCATAGCGTAGGCATGGAGGTAGGGTTTTCAACTCAATTGGGGGCTTTTGTGATGGCTCTTCTTTGGGCAAATCAAATGTCTCCTGCAATTCATCCTCTTCTTGGATGAATTGTTCTTCTTCTTCATTTTCAGGAGAGTCTAAGAATTGAAGGGCCATGACTTCCTCGATTTGCTCACTCTCGAGGGGAGGTTCTGCTAATGTGTTCTTGGATCACAGAATGAGAACGGAAAACTTCCTCCCTCCGAGTTTAACATCTAGGCTACCTTTTGAGGGTGAATCCATGAGTAATTTCTCAATGGGTAACCCTATCATTACATCAAAGTCTTGGACTTTGAAGACATGAAAATCAAGGCCGAACTCAATGTTCTCCTGTCTTATAGACACATTTTGTAAAATCCCATTTCCTTCCTTGATGTTTCCATAGGTGTCTCTGAAGGATGTTCTTGTTGGAGCCCAGGGCAGATCACCCAAAATGGCTAAAGCACAATTCTTGGAAATGATATTGGCGCCAACTGTGGGATTATAAAGGACGTTCACCATTACCCCTCAAATTAGACATCGAATGGTTACTGGGGGTGAGTTTACTCAAATTATTTTAGGTGAAAGCTCAACCTCTGCCGTCTATTCCCTACTCATGATTGAGGTCAACTCCTTGATCGTTTCCTTAAGGAATTTTCCTTTGGGCGGATCAAGGAGTGACGAATGTAATGATGGTTTCCTTCCATAACAATACTTCTAGGCATTCCCAAAATCTTCAAAAAGATCTTCCTCGAAGCACAATGGAAACTCCGAAAGTTGAATTTCTTCTTTCTTTGGTGTCTTTGGTTCGGGCAAGGATTTCATAGTCATAACTTGAGATGAACATGGTAAGGGTTCGGAGTGACTATGGGGGAATCCTCATGTCTCAACGCGGCTTCCTCTTGAGGAGGTTCATTAAGACCGGCGATGAAGGATGTATTTTCTAGAATGTGTTCTAGAATTTCCCTTCCTTCATTCGGTGTCTTACGGAGGAAAGAGCCTCCAGCCGTTATGTCGAGGTATAGGGAAGAGTCCTTGTCAAGCCCAAAACAAAAATGTTGTAATAACACATGTTCGGAAATGGACAAGTCCGGGCCTAATTTGGTTCGCAATGAGAATCTAGCCCAGGTTGCACCTATAGATTCCTTCTCGATTTGCTGAAAGTTGAGATGTACCCTTCGTAGAGAGGCAACTTGGGAGAGTGGAAAGATGCAAGACAAAAAATTGTCTCTAAGTTCTTTCCATTTTCCGTCTGCACTCCCAACTGTATGAGTGTACCACTGCTTCGCTCTTCCCTTGAGGGAAAAGGGAAACAATTTCCACTTAAGGGTTTCTTGTGTCACAACCTTGGTTAGAAGGCATGAACACAATTGCTCAAACTACAGCAGGTGATGGTAGGGATTCCACAATCTGTCCCTGGGAAGGATTGCTCCCGAACCATGGCTATAAATCTAGGGTGGAGTTCATACTAGTTGAGCAAATGGGATCCGCCGAAGGCGGAGGCTCACAGAACTCACCCTTCGGAGCAGATAGAGAAAGAATGGTGGGATGCTCCATAGTTTAGATGGTAGAAAGATAAGGAATAAAGATAAAAAATAGATACGAGGTTGAACAAGGTTTGAAGATCAACAACAACCGTTCCCCAGCAACGGCGCCAGAAATGCTTGTTCACGGCTGGTACATCATAGGTGAAAATCCGCAAGCTCACGGAAAAACCGGTGTAGCACTTCCCCGTAAAGAGTATTCCCAAGGGTATCGAATACAAGGAACATGTGTGCTAATCTTCTAACTAGTTCACCCAAGGACACAAAGCTTGGTGGTAGGCAAGGGATAGAGTGGATTTCCTAAGAGAAGGGGTTCTAATTCAAACCAAGTCGATCAATAGCATCTTGTATTGCGCACGGGCTTACGCTGGTCTACCAGGTGACTCCCGCCAAGAGCCTATGTCATAGTCAAACATGGAGGATTACAACTGACGGATAGGGCTATCACCACCTGCCACCTACCTCTACAACTTGTGGACTGTGATATAATCAAAGGTAACATCAAGCCTAGACAGCACGCCTACGCTATCGATTACTTTCCTAACCTCTGTAGCAAAGACTAGAGCCTCTAAATGAATAGAGCAATGAACGAACAAGAAACTAAGGAATTAACTTGCTTTAATTAAATAAGTGAACTCAAATGGACATCTTGTACCTTACTTGAGATGGAAAGAACTGTCGAGGTACAAAGATGGAGAAGGTTCGACAAGCCCGAACCCTATCCTTAAGTGGAAGAAGCCCGACAAGCCGAAGCGTCCTCCTCCTCCTCTTTTTTCACTCTCTCCCTATTTTCTAAGCACTTGGGTAGCGCTACGCCTTTGGAGTGGAGTACTAGACTCAAGCTTTTAGTGTGTGGAGTGAGGGAGCCCCCTACCCCCTATTTATACCCTCCAAAGGTTGGTTTGGAGCCAGAAAATGCGATGAAATCAGTCACCATGATGATATCCAAGCCGTGAGGGGCCAGCACGTGGCGATTGATCGTGTTTAACGGGTTTACCACTTTGGTTGAACCCTAACTTCAACCGAACCCCCAACGGCTCCAGTCGCACTGAAACTTCTCTATGACACTGTTATGTGGGCCGTCATGATGGGTATGGGTGATTTGAGTGATTTTTAGTTGGTTTTCTTCTTCGAGTGGGCCCATGAATCCTTGTTCTTGTGCCTGATTGGTCAAAAGGTGTTTTTCTTGGATTGGCCCATGTAAATACCGCTAATTATGTGAATAATTTACCTGCATACAAAATTACACTAACACTTGTGGAAATAGTTAGTAAATAACTCCTACCACTATGTTGGTTGTCCAATCCATACCTTTTATGCAGGAATTTGATGGTCGGATTTGACAATCCAGGATCGTCAACAGTTTGGTCGATGATGAGCCAAACTGATCTTCCACTATCCTTATGGGGTTATGGTCTTGAAACTATTGGGTTTACACTAAATAGAGTCCCAACCAAGCGTGTGGAGAAGACACCATATGAGATGTGGACTAGGAAACGTCCCGGGTTGTCTTCCCTCAAAGTTTGGGGGTGTGATGCTTATGTCAAACGTTTGACGTCAGAGAAACTCACTCCAAAATCAGACAAATACTTCTTTGTAGGATATCCTAGGGAAACCAGAGAATATTATTTTTATAATAAAACAGGGGGTAAAGTGTTTACCGCTCGCAATGGTGTCTTTTGAAAAAAGAGTTTCTCTCAAAAGGAGTTAGTGGAGCAAGGTGCATCTTGAAGAAATTCAAGAAATACCTAAAAATATTTCAGCACCCACTGATCCTATATAAGATGTACAAGATGTTGTGCGACCAGTTGATGAAACACCAGCCCCATGAAGGTCTAAAAGGGCACGTCGTGCGACTGAGAAGTTAAAGCTTCTAACCACAGAACAACATGGCATGGTATTGTTGGAAAATAATGATTCCACGACCTATAACGAAGCAATGAAGGGACCTGACTCTAAGAAGTGGCTTGGAACCATTGAATCCGAAATTAAATCCATGCACAAGAATCAAGTTTCAAACTTGGTTGATCCAATCGAAGGTGCTAGACCTATCGATTGTAAATGGATTTCAAGAAAAAGACTGACATGGATGGAAATGTTCACATCTATAAAGCACGATTGGTGGCAAAAGATTTCAAACAAATTCAAGGTATTGATTATGATGAAACTTTCTCACCTGTCGCAATGTTGAAGTCTGATCGGATTATCCTAGCAATTGCTGCATATTTTGGTTATGAAATATGGCAGATGGATGTCAAAACAACCTTTCTAAATGGAAGTCTGACTGAGAATGTGTACATGACACAACCTGAGAGTTTTGTCGATCCTAAAAATGCTAGTAAAATATGCAAACTTCTAAAGTCTATCTATGGATTGAAGCAAGCATCTCGGAGTTAGAATCTACATTTGATGAAGTTGTCAAAGGGTTTGGTTTTATCAAGAATATAGAAGAATCTTGTATTTACAAGAAGTTTAGCGGGAGCGTACTTGTATTTCTGGTCCTATATGTAGATGACATATGATTGATCGGAAATGACATTCCAATGCTTGATGTTGATAAATCCTCATTACGAAAAAGTTTCTCAATGAAGGATTTAGGAGAGGCAGCGTACATTTTGGGCATAAAGATCTATAGAGGTAGATCTAAAGGATAATTCAATTAAGCCATGATACATATATTGACAATATATTGAATCAGATCAATATGCAAGATTCCAAAAAAGGTTTCTTGTCAATGTCACATGGCATTATTCTAAGCAAGAGTATGTGTCCTTCGACACTTGATGAGAAAAAGAAGATGAGAGGGATTCCTTATGCTTCGGCTATTGGATCCATCATGTATGCTATGCTATGTACACACCTAGATGTATCCTATGCTCTAAGCATCACGAGCAGGTATCAATCAGATTATGGTGAGCTCATTGGACCGTTGTAAAAAAAAACATCCTTAAGTACTTGAGAATAAGTAAGGACGCGTTCTGAATGTTTGGATGTGATGAAGAGCTCATTTTAAAAGGTTACACGATGATAGCTTCCAAACTGATAAGGATAATTATATATCACAATCCGATTTTGTATTCTGCCTCAATGGATGGGCAGTGAGCTGGAAAAGTTCCAAGTAAGATACAGTAGCAGATTAACTGACGGAGGCAGAGTATATTGCAGCTTCTAAAGCCACAAAAGAACCTGTTTGGATCAAAAATTTTGTTTCTGAATTTGGTGTTATTCCTAGTGCGTACGGTCCTATGGATCTATAATGTGACAATAGTGGAGCCATCACACAGGCAAAGGAGCTAGATCACATCAAAGATCCCAACACATACAAGACGCTATCACCTCATTCGAGAGATCATCAATCAAGGTCATGTGAAGATATGCAAGGTGCACACGGATTTGAATGTTGCAAATCCGTTCACAAAGCTTCTTCCACAATCAAAGTATGAGGCGCACACGAGATCTATGGTATTAGATACTTACATCAATGATCATAATGTGTAGTGGAAGACTTGTGTCATAACTATGTGTTGGTGATATGGCCAAACGACAATCATAACAATTCGGGTTAAGGCCTGTTGGATATTTGATCCATAAGCAATTAGGGTACTAATGGGCCTACGACCTAAAAGCCCAATAGTACGCTTATAAATACGAGGGGTAGGGTTAGGGGCTGATGACTCCAATACGGACAACCCTAGCCGCCACCCCTCGCAAGCCTCACAGCGAGCTTTTGCCACACACATGGTGCTAGCACACTGGCGCATGGCGTTCCTCCTCATACGTGTGGACTCTGTGGAGGCGCTGCTGCTACTGCTGCGCTGATCAGCTACGATGAATGTGATCGTCCACCTGCTGTCGTGATGAGGATGAGGAGGAGACGAATGAGATCGTCTACTTCCCCTACACTGACGCTCGTCTACATTCTGCTACACTGCACGTCTAGTGGTAACGATCTATGACCTCTATACTCGCATGTTTCCTAGATGATGCGGTAGAATTGCTAGAGTAGCGTACCGTCGATTTTCCAACAGCGGCACCAGATCCAACTTGCATAGTTTTTGGTATGGATCTTGTTAGTAGATGTGATCTACTGCAGACATGTTCATATGATGAATTTTATCACACAGTTTTGGGGTTTTGGAATTGGTTAGAGTAGATTGCGATCGTATATGACTAAAGGGTCAGTTCGTGCTCCTTCTGTGCTGTGTGCGCAACCTGTCCCTACCGGCTGGAATCACCATCGGGACTAGTTGCGTGCATAGATAATAGATTGAGCCAATAGAGGCACGGTCATGAGTCGTGATCTTCTCATGAATAACCAGTCACATTGAAAATTGAGGCATTCTCAATGATTTGGATTCATGTCGATTTGATCAATCCGATGAGATTTTCATAGTTATTTCATAGATGCGATCTATGTAATTTTGTTTGGTATTCAGGGTGTTGTGTGCGCAATGCTGAAGTCTGTTCAGATTCTTTTAGCAATTGCTGCACATTTTTATTATGAAATACGTCAAATGGATGTCAAAACAGCCTTTCTTAATGGAAGTCTGACCGAGGATGTGTACATGACACAACCTGAGGGTTTTATCGATCCTAAAAATGCTAGTAAAATATGCAAGCTTCAAAAGTCCATCTATGGATTGAAGCAAGCATATCAGAGTTGGAATCTACGTTTTGATGAGGTTGTCAAAGGGTTGGTTTCATCAAAAACGTAGAAGAACCTTATATTTACAAGAAGTTTAGTGGGAGCGCACATGTATTTATGGTCCTATATGTAGATGACATATTATTGATTGGAAATGACATTCTAGTGCTTGATGATGTCAAATCCTCATTAAGAAAAAATTTCTCAATAAAGGATTTAGGAAAGGCAACGTACATTTTGGGCATAAAGATCTATAGAGATAGATCTAAAAGGCTAATTGGATTAAGCCAAGATACATATATTGACAAGATATTGAATCGGTTCAATATGCAAGATTACAAGAAAGGTTTCTTGCCTTTGTCACATGGCACTACTCTAAGCAAGAGTCTGTGTCCTTCGACACTTGATGAGCAAAAGTGGATGAGAGTGAGTCTTTATGCTTCGTCTATTGGATCCATGATGTATGACATGCTATGTACACGCCCAGATGTATCCTATGCTCTAAGCATTATGAGAAGGTATCAACCAGATTATGGTGAGGCTCATTGGACCATTGTCAAAAACATCCTTATGTACTTGAGAAGAATTACGGATGTGTTCTTAGTGTTTGGAGGTGAAGAAGAGCTCGTTGTAAAAGGTTACACCGATGCTAACTTCCAAACTAATAAGGATGATTCTAGATCGCAATCCCGTTTTGTATTCTGCCTCAATGGAGGGGCAGTGAGCTGGAAAAGTTCCAAGCAAGATATAGAAGATTCAACTACAGAGGCAGAGTATATTGCAGCTTTTGAAGCTACAAAGGAAGTTGTTTGGATCAAAAAATTGGTTTCTGAGTTGGGTGTTGTTCCTAGCGCATCCAGTCCTGTGGATCTCTATTGTGAGAATAGTGGAGCCATCGCACAGGCAAATGAGCCTAGATCACACAAAAGATTCAAACATATAATACAACGCTATCACCTCATTCGAGAGATCATCGATCGAGGTGATGTGAAGATATGAAAGGTGCACATGGATTTTAATGTTGCAGATTCGTTGACAAAACCTCTTCCACAATCAAAGCATTAGGCACACACGAGATCTATGGGTATTAGATACTTACATCAGTGATCATAGTGTGTAGTGGGAGACTTGTGTCAAAGCTATGTTTATGTACTGTTAAATAAATTATTATATGAGTAATCATTATTTACATTGATAATCAAGTATGTGACTTGTTCGTGAAACTCTTTGTTAATAGTAATGTTACTCTAAAAGATCCCTAGTCTATATCATTATATGAGATAACGATGTCACACAGACTAGCACATGTATTAATTAATGATCACGTTTCACATATCATGGATATAGAGATATCAAATTAATAATGTGAACACATAATAGTGAACATGGTGTTTGATTGACCCACTCCGAGACAAAGCTGGGATTGTTATTTCCATATGTGCCATCAGTTGGTCTTGAGTGATACACCTGCTATATCCTTAGACCTGAGATCGTCATTGTTTCTCACTGTGTGTAGTTGTGTACTTTGAGACTACCAAAAGCTACTCCGTAATTGGGTAGTCATAGACGTAGTCTTCGGGTACATAATGAAACATAGAATGGGATGTGTGTGGATCAAGATGGGATTTGCCCCTCCTTAATAACAGGAGAGATATCTCTGGGCCCCTTGAGATAGTTGGATTTGAAAGTGCATGGCCATGCCAAGGTGATTCAAGGTTAATCACAGCGACTAAAAGTTAGTCATGGAATGAATCCACTATTTGATCGAGTGAATGACCGTGCTATCACAAGGATGGCACACATCTCGCCTTGAGCTTGACTGGTATCGTGAGGCAAATGTATTAGAATGTTGAATGTATCTAGGTTCAGCCGATATGATTTTTATGTACATTCGGGAGTTAGTATGTCCTGCTAGGTACCTCTACTGACTTGTGGTTGGAAACAGTTTCCATTCACAACTGATTGCACATGAACCTAATGGGTCACACACTTAAGGGGTTGGAACATTAGAAAACTTGGCTAGATGATTTTCTCTAGTGCAAGTGGGAGATTGTTGGTTATATGCCCAAAAGGCAAGCATAATAATTCGGGTTAAGGCCTGTTGGATATTTGATCCATAAGCAATTAGTGTACTAATGGGCCTGCGACCTAAAAGCCCATTAGTACGCCTATAAATACAAGGGGTAGGGTTAGGGGCTGAAGACTCCACCACGTTACAGCCCTAGCCACCACCCCTTGCAGGCCTCACGCCGAGACCCTTGCCTGCACGCGGTGCTAGCACACCGGCGCACGGCGTTCCTCCTCATACGTGAGGACTCTATGGAGGCACTGCTGCTACTGTTGCGCTGATCGACTACAACGAACGTGATCATCTACCTGCTGCCGTGACGAGGAGGAGAAGGAGACGAACAAGATCGTCTACTTCCCCTACACTGATGCGCGTCTACATTTTGCTGCGTTGCGCGTCTAGAGGTAATGATCTATGACCTCTGTACTTGCATGTTTCCTGGGTGATGTGGTAGAATTGCTAGAGTAGTGTATCGCCGATTTACCAACACTACGTTTATGTAATATTAAATAATTTTTTATATGAGTAATCATTATTTACTTTGATCATCAAGTATGTGACTTGTTCGTGAAACTCTTTGTTAATAGTAATGTTACTCTAAATGATCCCTAGTTTATATCATTATATGAGATAATGATAACACACGGACTAGCACATGTATTAATTGATGATCATGTTTCGCGGATCATAGATATGGAGATATCAAATTAATAATGTGAACACATGTTAGTGAACATGGTGTTGGATTGACCCACTCCTAGACACTGTTGGGATTGTTATTTTCATATGTGTCATCAGTTGGTCTTGAGTGATATACCCGCTAGATCCTTAGATCTGAGATTGCCATTGTTTCTCACGGTGTGTACTTGTGTACTTTAAGACCACCATACACTACTCTGTAACTGAGTAGTCATAAAAGTAGTCTTCAAGTACATAATGAAACATGGAATGGGATGTGTGCGGATCAAAATGGTATTTCCTTCTCCCAAATAACATAAGAGATATCTCTGGGCCCCTGAGATAGTTGGATCGGAAAGTGCATTGCCATGCTAAGGTGATTAAAGATTAATCAAAATGACTAAAAGATAGTCATGGAATGAATGCACTATTTGATTGAGTGAATAGTCGAGCTATCACAAGGATGGCACGCATCTCGCCTTGATCTTGACTGGTATCATGAGGCAATAAAGAGGTTAGCATGTGAATGTATCTAAGTTCAACCGATATGATCTTTATGTACATTTCAGAGTCAGTATGTCATGCTAGGTACCCCTGTTGACTTGTGGTTAGAAACGGTTTCCATTCACAACCGACTGTATATTAACCTAACGGGTCACATACTTAAGGGGTTGCAATACCGAAAAGCTTGGCTATAGGATTGTATCTAGTGCAAGTGGGAGATTGGTGGTACCTTACGTACCAGATACCCCTTAGGATTGCAAAGATCACAAGGAAACTCCATCTACCATATTTGAAGACCTCCGAAGGCCCCACATGTTAGGCGTAATCAGACCTACTTCCATGACATGGTTAGTCCCAGGGCGGGAAGCTCCGGACGGAATACCAATATGGCACCCTGGACCTAACCCCAAATAGAGGGAAGCTCAGGTACTGACATGTGTCCAACAGCATCGGACCTACCCGTCCATGACGCTAAGCTTCTTCTTCTGGAGCTTCTTCTAGACTCACACGCCTAATAAAACACCAACACACCCCGTGGAGTAGGGTATTACGCTCAGGCAGCCCGAACCACCAAAGGTAGTGTCGGGAGATCTGCCGGATCCAAACACCGACAGTTGGCGCGCCAGGTAGGGGCGCCTGAGATTTCAAGTATGGTGATCTGTAGGCTTGGTCCGCATGCTTCCCAATATAGGAGGCGTGCTGTGTCATAGCAAGTTACGTTGCTGCCTTCCGGGGCGCGACGTACTCATACGGTAACCAGGCTTTCAACTCATGACCTCCAGGCGGAGCTTGATCGCTGTTACCGTCAACAGGACGACCGTGTCCATATCGAGCGTGCTCGCAAAAGGCGAGAGGTTCGAGACAGTCCTGCTCCTGAGGGAGTAAGAGGAGGCTGTTCTACACTGGCCATGCACCTAAGCATGGTCAGATGGCCACAAAAGTTTCGGCCTCACCTGCCGGAGAAATTTGACGGGACTGTCAATCCCGTTGAGTTTCTCCAAATTTAAACCACCGCAATCCTTGCGGCTGGAGGTAACAAAGCCGTAATGGCCAACTACTTCCCAGTGGCCTTGACTGGGACCACCAGGTCCTGGTTCATGAGCCTTCCTCACAACTCTATCAATAGTTGGGAGGAATTGTGCCAACAGTTCACCGCCAATTTCGGGAGTTCATACAACCGACCAGGCACCGAACTGGACCTTTTTCCAGGACCCTAAAAAGGTCCTAAAGGCTGTTTTCACCTCCATCAACAACGACTCCGATGTCTCCGACAATGAGTGTCGGAAGACCATGAACACCATCTTTGGTGGTTCGTGGGACCCCCACCTCCCGCCGTTTCCTCAAGACCATGCGGCGAGACATGGCCTCAGTAGCTCCTACAGCCAGGGCGGAGCCTCATCGAAAGTGGATGGACACCACCATCGCTTTTGATGCTTCAGACTGCCCTCGGAACATGATCGGAGCTGGTCAACTACCATTGATGGTATCTCCGACCATCAATAACATTCAACTCCACCATGTAATGGTGGACGGAGGTTCGGGGCTGAACCTCATAAGCTTCGAAGCTTTTGTCAAGCTTCAGCTCCGACCTTCGGACCTTCGCCCCTCCCGACCTTTCTACGGAGTAGGTCTGGGGGCCATAACACCACTCGATGCCATTACTCTCCCCGTGACCTTCAGGAAACGGGAGAATTATCGCACTGAGAAGTTGATCTTTGATGTCGCTCAGATCAACTTGCCTTTCAACGCCATTCTGGCCAGGCCCGCCTTGTACAAATTCATGGCTGCTGCTCATTATGGCTACCTGGTGTTGAAGATGCCAACACCAGCTAGCGTTCTCCGGATCCGCAGAGACCGTACTGCCGGAGTGACTGCTCTGGAAGAACTTCATGCGCTTGCTACAGCGCAGGAGGAAGAATCCAGGCAGGAACAAGCTCCAAAACCCCCGAGCATTCGTCAATGAAGCTCAACCTCCGCACCTCGCGTGCAACCAAGCGGCAACACCGACATCCCTGTCAAAGTCGTCCAAATTGGTTCCGATGCCGCTCAGACCACCCATATATCGGGAGGTCTGAATGACAAATAGGAACTCGCGCTCATCACTTTCCTCCGGGCTAATGTTGACGTGTTTGCCTGGCAACTGTCGCAAATGCCTGGGATCCCTAGAAAAGTGATCAAGCATAATCTGAACATCTATCCTGACGCTCGGTCTGTACATCAGAAGCTTCGGAAGTAATCCGTAGAGCGACAAAACTTCATACGACAAGAAGTGAAGAAGTTGCTCGAAGCTGGATTCATCCGAGAAGTCTTCCATCCAAAATGGCTGGCAAACCCAGTCGTTGTACCCAAGGCCGGTGGGAAGCTTCGGATGTGTCTCGACTACACAACTCTGAATAAGGCATGGCCAAAAGATCCATTCCCACTACCTAGAATAGATCAGATAGTGGATTCCACCTCCGTGTGTGAATTACTATCTTTCCTAGACGCATATTCTAGGTACCATCAAATCAGAATGTCTAGGGAAGATGAAAAACATACTTCTTTTATCACAGTAGATGGATTGTACTGCTATACTGCAATGCCATTTGGTCTCAAGAATGCAGATTCAACATTTGTATGAGCTATGTACAAAACCTTTGGAGAGCTCATCAGAGACGTAGTGGAAGTGTATGTTGATGACATCGTCATCAAGATCAAGGACAAGGAGTCACTCCTTGACACCTTGCAAGCTGTCTTCGACAAGATGCGGGTCACCCGCACGAAGCTAAACCCAGACAAGTGCGTCTTCTGGGTTAGCTCCGGAAAGCTTCTTGATTTCCTGGTAAACCACCGGGGTATAGAGGCAAATCCGGCGAAGATTAAAGCCATTGAGGAGATGCGGCCACCAGCCCGCATCAAGGACGTCCAGAAACTGACTGGATGTCTAGCCGCCCTCAGCTGGTTCATCTCAAGACTGGCGGAACGGGCGCTACCCTTCTTCAAGCTATTGAGGAAGTCCGGACCATTTCAATGGTCTGAAGAAGCAGAAAAGGCGTTCCAGGAGCTAAAGCAACTCCTCACCACTCTACTATCCTTGGTAGCTCCGAACCTTGGTGAGCCCTTACTACTTTATATTTCAGCAACTGACGAGGTTGTCAGCATGGTCCTGTTTGCGGAGAGACCAGAACCATCTCAAGCTCAAGAATCCAGACCCCTCCGGGAGGGTCCGGAGGTTCCTGAAGGTGAGTATGGGTCCCAGCCCCCAGACTCTGATCTACAGGGAGTTAGTCTAGAAGATATAGACCCCTCCGGGGGGGGGGGGGGTCCGGGTCACTCCAGTAGAAGCTCCGAGTTCCTCCAGCAAGGACCCAAAGGTCCCTGAAGCAGGTCTGGACCCCTCCGGGAGGGTCCGGGTCGATGTGGAGAAAGCTCCGGGCCCCTCCGGGAGGGTCCGGATAGTCCAACGCCCAGTGTACTTCATCAGCAATGTACTACATGATGCCAAGACTCGATAACTAGAGGTGCACAAGCTGCTTCACGCAGTTCTCATCGCCTCCAGGAAGCTTTTCCATTACTTCCAAGCTCACAAGATCTCAGTGGTGACTTCTTATCCACTGCGTGCGATCTTGCATAATCCCAACTCAACTGGGAATATTGCAAAGTGGGCAGCAGAATTGGCCGAATTTGATCTTGAATTCGTCCCAAGACAAGCTATCAAGAGTCAAGCACTGGTGGACTTTGTGGCAGAATGGACCCCCTCTCCATCAAACCCTGGGGGCCCTAGTGAGCAGAAGCCGGAACTCAATGCTCTGGTCTTCACCGAGCCTCACTGGACCCTCTACTTCAACGGCTCCATGCAAAAGCATTTTGCCGGAGCTGGAGTCCTTCTCCTCGCTCCAACCGGGGAGAAGGTAAAATACATGGTCCACCTTGACTTCAAGGCGACCAACAACATGGCGGAGTATGAAGCACTCATTTATGGACTAAAGGTGGCACTATCATACGGCAGCTGTTGGTCAAGGGAGATTCGCAGCTCATCATTAAACAGGTGAAGGGTGAATGCTCCTGTAACAATCCTCAACTAGCTGCTTATCTCCTTGAAGTCCAGAGGCTTCAGAAGGACTTCAATGTCCTGGTCTCCACCATGTCCAGCGTGTCCATAACGCTGAAGCTGACGAACTCTCGACGAAAGCGTCAACCGGAGCTCTGGCTACTGACGGAACCTTCGTCCGGAGGTTGTCAAAACCCACAGCTCAGCCTGCCGAACTGAGCGAAGGGGGTGAGACCGTCATCCCGAAGCTGGCGGTCCCGATGGCCCTTTTACCATGGCAGCCATCAAGGGTCGTAGGTGCTGCCGGAAGCTCCGAGCAACCCAGCGCGCAAGCCTCAAATGCTCAAGCAAGCTCCGATGCATGGATCTCGGAGATCTGGAGCTACTTGAAAGATAATATCCTTCTTGACGATGATGTATCCGCTGACCGGATAGTCAGATTGGCTAAAAGATACACGCTGGTAGAAGAGGATCTCTACCGGCGCGGTGCCAATGACGTCCTAATGCGGTGCATCACAAGGGAAGAAGGATGCGAGCTCCTCGCAGAAATCCATGGAGGCGAGTGTGGGAACCATGCGTCTTCCCGCACGCTGGTCGGTAAAGCCTTCTGGCATGGCTTCTACTAGCCTACAGTGCTCCAGGATGCAACTGAGCTGGTGAAGAAATGTGAAGCATGCCAATTCCATGCAAAGCAAATTCACACACCGGGTCAGCCTCTACAAATGATACCTCCTACTTGGCCTTTCGCTGTGTGGGGGATGGACATCTTGGGACCTTTCCCAAGAGCCGTCGGAGGTTACAAATTCCTGTATGTTGCTATTGACAAGTTCACCAAATGGCCGGAAGCAACTCCAGTTGTGACAATAAACAAGCAATCGGCTATCAACTTCTTGCAGTCCATTGTATGCAGATTTGGAGTCCCGAACAAAATCATAACGATAATGGGACCCAATTCACAAGCTCTACTTTCCAACGATACTGCGAAGACCTCGGCATCCAAGTCAACTACGCCTCTGTAGCTCACCCGGCAAGAAATGGCCAAGCCAAGAGAGCAAACGCAGAAATCCTGAAAGGACTCAAGATGAGCACATATGAGCGCCTGAAAAAACATGGAGCCAACTGGATCGAAGAGCTTCCGCTCACTTTATGGGCCAACAGGACAACTCCAAACCAGTCAACTGGAGAGACACCCTTCTTCCTGGTGTACGGAGCTGAAGCAGTCCTTCCTCCGGAAATCACCTTGGGGTCACTCCGGGTCCGGACCTCCGACAAAGCCATGCAGGACCAGCCCCGGCGTGAAGACCTTGACCACCTTGAAGAGGGAAGGTGCTGAGCAGCTGTTCGGAATGCCTGATACCGCCAAGCTCTTCGGTGCTATGACCAACGGCATGTTCACAACCAACAACTCGAGGAAGGCGATCTGGTGCTACGTAGAATACAATCCAGAGAAGGGTTAAACAAAGTCTCCCCCAGCTGGGAGGGACCCTTCCGAGTGATCAAAGTATCCTGTCCCGGATGCATTCGCTTGGCAATCGAGGATGGGACACCTCTCCCAAATCCTTGGAACATTGAGCACCTCCGTAAGTTCTACGCTTCATATCACGGAGGTGAGTCTGTAATTACATGTGATGTATGTTATAGAGTCATTGTACAAAGTCGGGTAGCTCCTCTGGGAGGGCAGCCGGACCTACCCCGTTAGGTCCGCAACATCCATGCAACACTTGTCATAGTCTCAGAACTAAAGGTGTAGCTAGCTACCTTGGGTCAAACGAGAAACAAAACACACTTAGCCTGGTTCCATACCCTAAGAGTGTACTTGTTTCCCCTGTACCCCGGACCTATAATGAAAGACATCATTGTGTGAAAACAGACTCCACGTGCATTTACTTTGTACAGGCTCAATATTTTTAATTTTTCTCTTTCTTGTCTATAACAAGCATTTCTTAAGAAACTTTAGCTCGACAAGTTCATGTACAATTCGAGTTGCATTGTCTATCCTTCCGGGTTCAAACATTGTTGATGGTCTACTCGTCTGAATGCCGCCAAGCCAATCTAGGGACGGAGTGTGCTATCGACTTAGCCTGGTCATGCACCTAAGTACGCCACTCTACCTACACCCCGGCAGGCCGAAGTAAGGCGAGTCCAGAAACGATTGGACCCGAAGGGAACAAGACGACGCTCTTGATTGTATTTAGAATTGTGTTTGGCCTAAAGCTTTCTCGGTAATAGTAAGCCACAATGAAGTTATAGACAGGAAATGGATTTTACTGTTTTTCTTGACTTCAGTGTGCAGGAAAAATAAATATTTCATGATGATGGTGAATGAAGCCGGAGCTACCAAAGCTCCGACATCCCCCAGAAGGCTCATGGTCGATGTTCAAACATTGACATTGAGCATCGTTGGAGCTACTCAGCTCCGGTAAACCTAGGGGGATGCTGTCAACATGAAGATGGTGGAATGACTCTAAAGAGGAGCCTACCGTTGACACACCATGTGTTGACAGAGGTCACTGCCGGAGCTACCAAGCTCTGACACCCTAGAGGGCTAACCGTCGATGCTTTACGCATTGGTGGAGACTATTGTCGGAGCTACTAAGCTCCAACGATGGTCAATGTTGGAGCCACTAAGCTCCGACAACCTCGGGGGGCCTACACTATCGAAGACTTCGGACCTACATTCTACAAGTTCGAAGCACGCAAGTCTTCAACAACTGTTACATCCTCTTGGTACATGTTCACAATCAAATTGTGTACATCTACCAGGGGGCCAAGTTAGACAAAGGTGTTGAAGACAAAAAATGAAATTCGAATTCACAAAAATTTGGATTTCATTCATCTGGAGACAAGAGATTACAAAATTGGAGAAGAAGAAGAGAGAATACAAGCGGGAGCTACAGAGAGATGGTCCTAGACCCTATGGAAGAACTGGGCGACCTTCTGGGCCACCTCCGACATGCTGGCTCGGGCGGCTTCACCCTCTCCTTCGATGGGGCCTTCAAGCACCGAGCCCAAAGGGAATTGAGGGTCCCGACTGGTGTAGCACGTCAGCACAAACTCTGCGACATTCTTCGCCAAGGACTGACCCTCTATTTCCAATTGGTCCGCGATGACATCGCCCATCTTGGTGAGCTTGTTGCCTGCCAAACCCAGCGCCTCCAACGCCTAGTCTAGCTCCGGCTCCATATCATCCGGACGCACGGGACTGAAGCCCATTGGCGTCAGCGTTGGCCTTACCCAGGAAGTCCCAAACATGTTGGGACTCCACATCCCTTGCGCTACGCATCTCCGCCAAGGATCTTTTGGCCGCCACAAGCTCCGAGCTCTCCCGAGCAAGATGCTCCACCTCTTTGGCATTCTGCTGAATCTTTTCAGCAACTTGCCTTTTGAGTTTGCTGAACTCTTCCTCCCGGAGGTGGATCTCATTCCGGAGGTTGACCAGATCTTTCTCCTGTCCCCGCACTTTCTTCTTCCTGGCGGCGATGGCATTCTCCTGCTCGTAGAGATCTTGCCCTCTCTCCCAGGCCTTTTTCTCCTCCTCCTTGCAACGCTCCTCCAATTTCTTGTTGCGTTCTTCGAGGCTCTTGTCAGCCAAAGCTGTCATTTGGACAAGCTCCTCCTCCCTCTTCACGAGGTCATCCCGCAGCTCCTGGAATTTCTGCTCTTCATCTTCGAGCCGTCTCTCTTGTGCTTCAAGAGCCTCTCTGCGCTTGACGAGACTATCGTGGATGGCGGCGAGCCTTTCCTGGCGATCATCTGCTGTGCTATTTGCAGCCTTGGCTTGCTCATAGATGGCCCGGGACTGGTTGTCAAGGGTCCGCGTCATGCTTTCCCTCTCATCCAACAACTTACCCCAGTACTCCAGGCGGACCTTCTCCCTTTGCACCCACTCCTTGTCGTCAGCCATCTTCGACTGCACCAACTTGGTCTCGAAATGGAGTCGGTTGTGCCACCTACTAAAGGTTTGTCACTCCTCCTCGAGGGCCTTGCTGTCATGGTAGAAGGCCAGCTAGACCTGGCGAAGACTAGAGCAAGCGTTGTCGATAGACAACGATAGGGGGATCGGGCCCGGACCTGCCGGGGTCCTCTCCGCTGGCTCCAGCGGATCTTCAGCAACAAAAATTGGGTCCCACTCTACAAGAGCGGTCCCCTGAGCTTCCACGGCACTAGGGACGTCGTCTGTGGTAGCCTCGACCACCGCCGAGGAAGTACTTGCAGCCGAAGTTCCAACCTCCGGAATTGACTCCAAAGGCCCAGCCGCCAGGTCATCAACAACTGGCCCCTCTAGCGGGCAGCCAGTAGTTTCATCTTGGCACTCTGGCTTAGCAGCGGGCACCTACGGGATCACCGCTTCCGGAGCGGGTGTTGAAGGTTCGGTCGGAGCAGAAGCTACTTCTGGCTCCGGCCCAGGCGCCTCCTCCGCCTCTGGCTCAGGTGCTGGTGCTTCGACCATCATGGGCTCGGGCGCTGGCGCTTCGACCACCAAAGGCTCAAGCGCCGACACCTCCGCAGCAACTGGCTCGGACGCCGAAACCTCTTCAACGGCCGGCTCCACAGCCGAAACTTCTGCAGCAACTGGCTCTACTGCCGGAGCTTCCTTGATAACCGGCTCAAGTGCCAAAGCTTCATCAACACCCAATTATACCACCGGGACCTCATCAACCACCGGCTCAAGTGCTGGGGCTTCAACAACATCCGGCTCTAGGGCCGAAATCAAAGCTACCTCTGGCTCTGCGGCTGGAGCGTTCGACATCTCAGCATCCAAGCCCGAAGCTTCAACCTCCGGGGCTGGCGCCGCTGGTACATCTTCATTCCCGTGGTCCGGCGCTACCACGGGAGCTTCTGGGGATGAGTCGAGGTCCAAAACCACGACAGCCAGCGCCAGGGCTGCCGCAGACTCAGCCATCTCTTGGGGCGGTACTGGAATAGGAGCCGGAGCTTCAGCCTTCACAGCCTCAACCGCTGCTGCAGGGACCAGTGCTTCAGCCCTTTTCTTAGGCACGCTGTGGATGAAGGACGAAGAAACTCAAAATGCAGTTATAACAATAAAACAACTGACTGAGGTAAAAAATCAAAAATTACCTCGGAAGGCTTCCGCACCAGTTAGCATGGAACCTCTTCTCCGGACGCTCCGTACTTGCCCCAGCTGCCACTAGCATGGTAGTCCTGGAGGTTCCCCCGGAGCTTGCTGCTGCTATTGGTGTTGCCCTGGTCGAGGCCCCCCTCGACCGAGAAGGACCTCTGGACCTAGAGCCCTCAGCTGGCCCTGGTACTGGAGTCACTTGACCGGAGCTAGCACTCCGGGAAGATGCCGCTGTTGGAGTAGATGCCGCCGTTGTAGACCTCCCCCTCCGGGGAGAAGGAGCTGCCATGGAAGAAGCAGGTTTGATGGACCTTCTGTCAGCATGCTTCCTCTTACAGCTCGAGGGCTCGGCCAACTCCTTGCCCTTGCTTGCGACATTGGTTCTTGGCTTCGGAGCAGGAACAGAGCCGCCTTCAGGAGCTTCAGAGATCGCCAACCCGGTGATCGAACGCCTCTCAACGACACTGAGGTCGTCAAGCACCGGCATCGTCCGCCGAAGCTCCCTGCTGAACTCTGCCTCCATGTTCAGAGGGAGGAAACCTGCCGGCGGAGCCAAGTCATCGCCCTTGACGTCGATGTCGTGCTAGAACTTCTTGAGGTGGAACTCCAAAGTTGCACCCTCCGTGTTGGACTTCAAACCGGTCTTGATCCGGTCGTCATCCAACATACTATTGAGGGCCCAAGCAAGCTTCTCCCCCCTCTTTAGCAGAGCCCACCTGTTGGTCAGGAAGTTGCAAAACACCACCTGAGGAGTCACCCCTCCTTCCACGCATAGGCGGATCCTAGTCAGAGAAGGGTTGAAGGCATCCGACAACACCAGAGCTTCACTCCAAACTGCAGTGTCGATGTTAGGGAGGCCTTTCGGCAGCTCCAGCTTCTCGTGCTCCTCCACCCTGATGACAATCCAATCCTTCTTCCAGTCGTCCCACTTCCTAGAAGGGAACGACTACAATTACTTGTACGGGCACTTCTTGCGCTTCACAAAAAAGTAGAAGCCAAGGTACTTTGGACAGTGAAGAAGGTGCGGAAGAGCTCAATGCAGGGTTGAATGCCCACCCACATCTCGCAGAAGTGGACAAAGATTGATAACAGGAGAATGGAGTGGAGGCCAAGGTGGTACAGCTGCAGACCATAGAAGTCTAGCAGCATCAAGAAGAAAGAGGAGAAAGGTGGGATCATCCCCACCATGGCGTACGCAGAGAAGTACACCATGTCACCAGTGTGTTCCTTCTCGAACGGAAGCTTGCCGGCGCGGACCAAGTGGTTGAAGAAGTCCGGAGACCATCCCATGAAGGCCCGGACCTTCTTCAAATCATCATCGGTCTTCAGTCGGCTCTGGCGGAGACCCAACTCCATCGCGGCACAGCGAGGCAAGAGAGGAAAGACAAGCGAAAGTTTGGAAGGTTTGAGCACAAGTTCAAATGAAAGGTGTAAAGAACCCCAAACGGTGCGTGCTTTCCTTCTTAAGTAAGCCCCCACAACGCTTGGATGGAAACCGCAAAGGAACTGACGATACGAGTCAAAAACTTCACCCCGCTAGTGACAAGGGGGCCCGGGGCCACCCTGACGATCAAGTCGACGTTCTTACCCCAGGCGAACAGTTGTCATCATGAAAGGCGGGAAACCCGAAGGCGGCGGCCCGACAGGGCGCGCGGAACCGATACGATTTTCGTATCGGGAACTGGCGACCTTCAATTGTGTGAGATCCGCACGCTGAGATCTCACCTGCTGCATCCTGGATATGCCACGCGGCGGAGGTTTAACTGCGAACTATCGCCAATGGCACGTCCGAAGACCCTAGAAGACACAGCTCAAAAACCGAAGAATGGACCCACCTCCAGCGGAATGACTTCATCCAAAAGGTCTCTCCCGGAGGTGGGCCCAGGGGGCCACTGTCGGTACCTTACATACCGTATACCCCTTGGGATTGCAAAGATCACAAGAAAACTCCATCTACCAGATTTGAAGACCTCTGAAGGCTCCACATGTCAGGCGTAACCGGACCTACTTCCCCGATATGGTTAGTCCCAGGGCCACCACGTGTATCATAAGACCGGAGCTATCATCCACACATGGGAAGCTCCGGACGGAATACCAATATGGCACCCCCGGACCTAACCCCAGACAGAGGGAAGCTCCAGTACTGACACATGTCCAACAACACCCGACCTACCCGTCCACGACGGTAAGCTCCGGTGCTGCCACGTGGCAACCGCCGGACCTTCAACTTCAACAATCAGATTGGTGAACCCCCCAACGGCTCTGGACCTTCAAGGAGCAATCAAAGACTTCAAGACCCGATTAAGTGTCATTAATACCATATTAATGACACACGATCGAATGGCCTTTAATACTGGTAATGACATTATTTAGGCCCGTTACCAGGATTTTAAGGGTAATTATTATCATTAATTGTGTATCAAGCAGTGTAACCGTCGGGGCACCTGTCGAGCCAGGCTAACAGTGTAACGACAAGTCCTTGTACTATAAAAGGACTGGTCGACGATACACAAGGGACGGGGGGCAGACCACTACTGAACTCCCTGAGCTAGACGAGCTTCTTCTTTTGGAGCTTCTTCTAGACTCACACGCCTAATACAACACCAACACACCCCGTGGAGTAGGGTATTACACTCAGGTGGCCCGAACCACGTAAATCTGTGTGTACACTTGTCTTTCACCTTCTGGAATCTCTACGCGCCCATTACCGAACTACAACTCTTCGATCTACCAAAGGTAGTGTCGGGAGATTTGCCAGATCCAAACACCGACATAGATTGTTGGTGATATGCCCAAGAGGCAATCATAACAATTCGGATTAAGGCCTACTGGATATTTGATCCATAAGCAATTAGGGTACTAATGGGCATGCGACCTAAAGGCCCATTAGTATGCCTATAAATACGAAAGATAGGGGTAGGGGTTGATTACTGCACCACGTGACAACCCTAAATGTCACCCCTGGCAGGCCTCACGTTGAATCCCTTGCCCCGCGCGCAGTGCTAGCACACCAGTGCACGACGTTCCTCCCCGTAGATGTGGACTCCGTGGAGGCGCTGCTGCTACTGCTGCGCTGATCAGCTACAGTGACATGACGATGTTGCTGCTGTGACGAGCACAAGGAGGAGACGAACGTGATCGTCTACTTCCCCTACAATAATGCGCGTCTACGTTCCGTTGAGACGCGCGTCTAGTGGTAATGATTTATGACCTCTGTACTTTCATGCTTCCTAGGTGATGCGGTAGAATTGCTAGAGTAGCGTACCGCCGATTTCCCAACACGGGTGTTCGGGCAGCCTGTTCAGTCAGCGTCGGAGCATGCTCTTAGTGTAGTCGATGAAGATGGGTGCGTTTGAAATCCATGTGAGATGGTCCCCTTGACATATCGCAGGATCCTCTTGACAAGAGTCCAATGAACATCCCGAGGCGCGTGCATGTGCAAGCAAACTTGATGCATGACATAGGAAATGTTTGGATGAGTAAGTGTCAAGTATTGGAGAGCCCCTGTGATGCTCCGATAAAAGGAGGCATCAGAAAAGGGACTACCTTCTATAGAAGAGACCTTAGGCTTCATGTCGACTGATGTTGGACAGGGCTTGCACTGTGTAATACCTGCCCGTTGGAGAACATCTTCGGCATAGGATTCTTGGCTGAGGAAGAAACCTTTGCTGGTCCTGCGCACATGTATGCCAAGAAAGAAGTGTAGACACCCATATCTTTCATAGTAAACCGACCGTTGAGTTGTTCATGCTACAGGAGAGAGACGATGAAGATGCGACAAGTATGATATCGTCGACGGATAGGAGAAGGTAGGCCATTGACAATCCCTGTTTGTATACAAACAGTTAAGTGTCTGATGTTGTTTCTTTGAAGCCGATGCCGATCAAGAAGCCAACAATGTTCTCGAACATGGCTCACGGCACCTGTAGAAGGCCATAGAGAGACTTTGACAATAGACAGACATAGTTGGGATGATCGAGATCGGCGATGTTTGTCGATTGACTGGTGTAGATGCGTTCGGAAAGTTTGTCGTGTAAGAACACGATCTTCATGTCTAATTGATGGACATGCCACCATGGTTACACCGCAAGGTGCACTACTACAATAAGCCTCATCGCAGGTGGCTCCAAACCTATTAACACACATGGTTTTTAAAACCGCCTGAAACAAAGAGCCTGTGATAATTCCGCAATTTCACAGGCGGAGAAGTGAAACCGCTTGTGAAGATAGATTATCACAGGTAGTTCTTTACTTAGGCTAGCCGCCTGTGAAGATAAGTTATCATAGGCGGGTTGTGCAGCATATATAACCGCGTGTGATAATACTGTTATCACAGGCGGATCTTGACCTACATCAAGCCGCCTGGGAAGACAGTTTATCGCAGCCGGTTTCTACTATAACAGTAACCGCCTGTGATAATTAGGTTATGATAGATGGTTCTCTACCTATATCTAGCCGCCTGTGATAATTGTTATTCACAGGCAGGTCTAGCCGTTGGTAGATAACCACCTGTGATAAGGTATAACCTATGCAATACTAGCTGCTGTTCTTTCTAATTTCCAGGTCAATTCAATATAATCACAGAACAGAAGTCAACAATATCATCACAGAAGTCATCTCACAGAAGTCAATTTCACTAAAACAATATACATATGTACAAGTTACACATATAATTCATCTCATAGTTTACAAGTTTTCACTAAAAACTGTTTCTATTGGCATAGTCGCAATGTTCTGGCACATCAGCTATTGCACCATTCTCCTCAAAGAACTTCCCTCTTTTGTGCAAAATTTCGCGACGAATGAATTGACACAGTTCAGCAGCAATCTTGTCGGCTCCTCCACAAGGAATACTTCTACAAACCGGCCATTCTTCGTTCACATTCTTTGTGTGCTGCAATGAAACACATAACAAGGTTCAGAATGTGTTGGTTTGAACAATCTTAAAGTATAGATCAAAGTGAGAGTATACAGGAATTTATTTGGTATTTTTGGAGCAGTTTTACTATGAGCAATTGAATTTTGAAGTTGGAATCAAAATATGAAAATAATTTTTCTAGTAATATTGAACAGCAGAGAATATAAGTATTAAACTATGCTATTTACAATGAAAATGAAACTCAAAAGTAAGAAAATAAGATATCGACATTAAGGATAACTTACATCCTCACGATTCACTCTATATTCGCTGGCGGTCCGAAGATGCTCGCATACATAATACCCGCATAAGACACTCCCAGCAGGCTGCTTCGGACAAGCATAATACGTTTTAATGTCCAATGCAGTCGTATTAGAAGGTCTCTCATCGCCAAGTCATTCTGCGTAAAACCGCCAAGCACTGTAATACAAGAAATGTCATATAAAACTTGTCAACACATTCTAAATGTGTGTAAATTAAAATTATTAAATAAACGTACAGTTTCAAAATGAAAAGGAAATCTTTGTAACGATATGGTGGGAAATCGGCCGAGTCCAAGACTGTTGCCATTCCCTGCGTTGGCTTGATGAAGATCATTATGTAGTGATTACTGCAAACATACAAACACACGTGCTAACAATTACCAATAATTGCTATTTCGATGTCATGTGTCAAACTTACTCGAAGTGGTACGGAGCCTTTACGAGGTCCTTGCCGTCCCTGACAAAGTTAAACATCGCATGTCCTATATAAGCTGCAACTTCTATCCTTCTATCCTTCTTAAGTTTTGCGATTGCTTTTTTCAAATTCTTTTTTTTTCATGTGCCTGAACTTTGCTCAGTCTCGATCCGTCTTGACGTCGAATAGCGTTTTTGCAATCTGTGTAGGGTCAAGGATACCTGTCTTGCGTTTCAGCTTTTCATTATCCATGTATTGCATCCTATTGAAGAAGTCCAAAATTGTTATAATCTCATGAAATGTGTATGCATGTAGTAAGAAAAGCAAATGCAAAATATTAGAGGCACTTACAAGCACCAGACGAGCAGCAGGTTGATTTCGAGCATGCCCTAATGGGAAAGGGGATGCAGCTCTTCAAATAAAATGACTCGTCTATCTTCTCCAGTGCTCCAGAATGCTTCTTTTGAAATATGAAATGTGACACAAGAAATCTCATATTTTGTGCTGGCAAGGATGTACCACTCATGTATTCTTTTGAGCGGGGCAGGTTGTTTGCTAAGTTGTACAGATGTCATTAACGGCTTCCCATTCTTAAATTCAGGAGGAACATCCTCAAGCTTGTATATTGGAACTCCTAGTTTAACTATAGTCGTCCGCCGATTATACATGACACCGTCTTCTTCCCACTCCTCGATATCTTCTAATGCCGACTCATGAGAAGAATGGCATGCACTCAATATTCTAATATTTTCCTTCATAGTTTCCAAATACTTTGACACTTCTGATGAAGGTTTCTTAATTTTGTATGGGCTAACTTTGATAGGCACTGGTGATCGAGGACTGGTCGTCGAAAGTTGGACACTGGCTTGTTGTTGAACCTATTGTTCAACTGATTGCTCTTTACTCCCAGCAGATGGCTCTAGTACTACTTCAAGCTATTGCTCAACTGGTTGCCCTTTACTAGCAACAGCTTGCTCTGGTACTGCTTGAAGCTGTTGTCCAACTTGTTGCTCTTGGATATCTTTACTAGCAAGGTTACTATCATCCTTGCTGAGACATAGGGGGAGTGGATCTTCCTAGACTGGGAGTGGATCTTCATGCACTTTTTCCTTAGAAGATGTGGTTGCAGTATTTGGAGATGCGACGGGGCTAGAAATTGGCTCATCGTTCAACACGATATCGCGTCGGTGCCAAAAGATTAATTGGTTGACATCCTGCCCCAGAGTCGCGATCCCCTCAGGTGTGACGTGGTTTATTTCATAATCTTAATAATCATTATCAATGATCTGAAGAACATGCACCACATCATAATATAACGGAAGTGGATTCCCATTGAAGTCACGATCAGGCTTTGTCATAGCAGTGACAACCTGTTTGGTTTTGTTCCCTGCCCTTCCGATCGGGACAAGAAGGCGACAAGATTTGTCGTTAGCAATATCATCGACAGGGAACTTATGGGTTGACCCTGAGCCTGGCACAGAACCAACGCTTCTAGGGAAGGCAGTTGGAGATACTAATTGTTCCTTTGGCACCGGAACCATCGCTGTACTCGATGCCACTAATTGTCCCGATTATCTAAGTTGTTCCAGTATTTCTTGCATATTTTTTGACCTTTTGAGCAATTGTTTCATCAAGTGTTTTCTTAAACTTCTCACGTCTTCTATATGTGTCTTTATCTTTAGAGAAACCATCTAGCCAAGACATTTGAGAAGAGACTGCTCGAACCCGCCCGCTGTGTTCAGGGTTTCCTAAGATAGCGGTAAGTTGGTCATTCTCCCTCCTCGGGATTGCAAAGATCACAAGGAAACTCCATCTACCATATTTGAAGACCTCCAAAGGCCCCACATGTCAGGCGTAACTGGACATGCTTCCCCAACATGGTTAATTCCAGGGCCGCCACATGTATCATAAGACCGGGGCTATGATCCACACATGGGAAGCTCCGGACGGAATACCAATATGGCACCCCCAGGCCTAACCCCAGACAGAGGGAAGCTCTGGTACTGACACGTGTCCAATAGCACTGGACCTACCCGTCGACGACGGTAAGCTCCGGTGCTACCACATGGCGACCGCCGGACCTTCAACTTCAACAATCAGGCTGGTGGACCCCCCAACGGCTTCGGACCTTCAAGGAGCAATCAAAGACTTCAAGACCCGATTAAGTGTCATTAATACCATATTAATGACACATGATCGGATGGCTCTTAATACTGGTAACGGCACTATTAAGGCCCGTTACTAGGCTATTAAGGGTAATTAACCTCATGAATTGTGTATCAAGCATGTGTAACCGCCGGGGCCACCTGTCGGGCCAGGCTAACAGTGTAACGACCAGTCCTTGTACTATAAAAGGACTGGTCGATGATACACAAGGGACGGTTCCAAACCACTACTGAACTCCCTGAGATAGACGAGCTTCTTCTAGACTCACACGCTTAATACAACAACAACACACCCCATGGAGTAGGGTATTACGCTCAGGCGACCCGAACCATGTAAATCTCTGTGTACACTTGTCTTTCACCTTTTGGAATCTCTGTGCGCCCATTACCGAATTACAACTCCTTGATCTACCAAAGGTAGTGTCGGGAGATCTGTCGGATCCAAACATTGACATTTGGTGCACCAGGAAGGGGCGCCCGAGATTTCGAGTATGGTGAACTCAGCTGCAGGATCATCCAACAGCAACGCTGCTGTTCAAACCCCTGGAGGCAATCCCTCCAACATGCAGCAACCAGCAGGTGCCGTGGTTCCAGTAGGAGTCATGCCTCCACCGCCACTGCCTGCACTAGCACATCAAGCTGAGCAGCGTGACGGTGCATCAGCGTTGGTCACTGCATCGGCGAATAACAACAACCCTGAACACTCGCTTCATGCAGCGCGAGCTCTCCTCCAACGTCCACCACCTCCAGGTGCATCCCATGGTGCAATGGAGCAGTGGAGGGCTGAATTGGAACATCTGGTTGCAGCAGCAGCCGACCCCTTCAGCAACCAAGGTCCTCCTCCTTCGGGGCGGGCCCCATCGCAGCGCCCGACCGTGTCTGGCAGGCTTGGTCCGCATGCTTCCCAAAATAGGAGGCGTGTTGCGTCACAGCAAGTTACGTCGCTACCTTTCGGGGCGCGACACACTCATACGGTAACCAGGGTTCCAACTCATGACCTCCGGGCGGAGCTTGATCGCTGTTACCATCAACAGGACGGCCGTGTCCATATCGAGCGTGCTCGTGAAAGGCGAGAGCCTCGAGACAGTCCTGCTCCCGAGGGAGTAGGAGGAGGTTGTTCTGCACTGGCCATGCACCTACACATGGTCAGATGGACACAAAAATTCTGGCCTCACCTGCCGGAAAAATTTGACGGGACTGTCAATCCCGCTGAGTTTCTCCAAATTTACACCACCGCAATCCTTGCGGCCGGAGGTAACGAAGCCGTAGTGGCCAACTACTTCCCAGTGGCCTTGACTGGGACCACCAGGTCCTGGTTCATGAGCCTTCCTCACAACTCTATCAATAGTTGGGAGGAATTGTGCCAACAGTTCACCGCCAATTTCGGGAGTTCATACACCCGACCAGGCACCGAACTGGACCTTTTTGCAGTTGTGCAGAAGGGGGGAGAATCCCTGCGCTCATTCATCCAAAGGTTCTCCCAGGTACGAAACACCATTCCTTCTATCTATAGCGCCTCTATTATCGTGGCATTTAGATAGGGCATACGAGATAAGAAGATGCTGGAGAAGCTGGCGGTCAAGGAGATCACCAGCGTCACGGAGCTCTTCAGCTTGGCAGACAAGTGTGCCAAAGCTGCGGAGGGCCGTGAAATGCACTCCAAACCACCTCCGGAGGATGGCAAAAAATCTTCCGAAGGCGAAGCCACTACCTCTGGGAGTGTCAAAAAAAAGAAAAAGTCCAACGGCAAGAAGAAGCTGTCGGCCGGCACATCTACTGCTGCAGCTGCAGCAGCCCCGGGTGGCCGGGGGCCACGCCCCGAGAAACGACCTCGGCTGTCCTATGAAGACAGTGGCAACTCCAAATTGTGGTGTCCCATCCACAAGTCAAACAGCCACAACTTGGAGGACTGCCGGGAGGTCCAAAACCTTGCCGAGCGCTACAACAAGCGCCGGGAAGAAGTTCCTTTCTGTCAGAGGGAAGGAAAATAGAAAGTCGATGAAGCTCCGGCTGAAGAGGAGTTAGGCTTCCAGGACCCTAAAAAGGTCCTGAAGGTTGTTTACACCTCCGTCGATGACGACTCCGACGTCTCTAACAATGAGCGTCGGAATACCATGAACACCATCTTCGGTGGTTCGTGGGACATCACCTCCCGCCATGTCCTCAAGACCATGCGGCGGGACATGGCCTCAGTAGCTCCTACGGCCAGGGCAGAGCCTCATCAAAAGTGGATGGACACCACCATCGCTTTTGATGCTTCAGACTGCCCTCAGAACATGATCGGAGCTGGTCAACTACCATTGATGGTATCTCCGACCATCAATAACATTCAACTCCACCATGTAATGGTGGACGGAGGTTCGAGGCTGAGCCTCATAACCTTCGAAGCTTTTGTCAAGCTTCAGCTCTGACCTTTGGACCTTCGCCCGTCTCGACCTTTCTCCGAAGTAGGTCCGGGGGCCATAACACCACTCGGTGCCATTACTCTCCCCGTGACCTTCGGGACACGGGAGAATTATCATACTGAGAAGTTGATATTTGACGTCGCTCAGATCAACTTGCCTTTCAACGCCATTTTGGGCAGGCCCGCCTTGTACAAATTCATGATTGCTGCTCATTATGGCTACCTGGTGTTGAAGATGCCAACACCAACTGCCGTTCTCTGGATCCGCGAAGACCGTACTGCCGGAGTGACTGCTTTGGAAGAACTTCATGCGCTTCCTACAGCACAGGAGGAAGAATCCAGGCAGGAACAAGCTCTGAAACCCCTGAGCATTCGTCAACGAGGCTCAACCTCCGCACCTCACATGCAACCAAGCAGCGACACCGACATCCCCGTCAAAGTCGTCCAAATCGGTTCCGATGCCGCTCAGACCACCCGTATATCGGGAGGTCTGAATGACAAATAGGAGCTCGTGCTCATCACTTTCCTCCGAGCTAATGTTGACGTGTTTGCCTGGCAACCATCGCAAATGCCTGGGATCCTTAGGGAAGTGATCGAGTATAATCTGAAGATCTATCATGAAGCTCGACCTATACATCAGAAGCCTCGGAAGCAATCCATAGAGCGACAAAACTTCATACGACAAGAAGTTAAGAAGTTGCTCGAAGCTGGATTCATCCGAGAAGTCTTCCATCCAAAATGGCTGGCAAACCCAGTCGTTGTACCCAAGGCCGGCGGGAAGCTTCGGATGTGTATCGACTACACAGCTGTGAATAAGGCATGCCCAGAAGATCCATTCCCACTACCTAGAATAGATCAGATACTGGATTCCACCTCCAGGTGTGAATTACTGTGTTTCCTAGACGCATATTCTGGGTACCATCAAATTAGAATGTCTAGGGAAGATGAAGAACATACTTCTTTTATCACAGTAGATGGATTGTACTGCAATACTGCAATGCCATTTGGTCTCATGAATGTAGCTTCAACATTTGTACGAGCTATGTACATACCTTTGGAGAGCTCATCAGAGACGTAGTGGAAGTGTATATTGATGACATCATCGTCAAGATCAAGGACAAGGAGTCACTCCTTAACACCCTGCAAGCTGTCTTCGACAAGCTGCGGGTCACCCGCACGAAGCTAAACCGAGACAAGTGCGTCTTTGGGGTGAGCTCCGGAAAGCTTCTTGGTTTCCTGGTAAACCACCGGGGCATAGAGGCAAATCCGGCGAAGATTAAAGCCATTGAGGAGATACGGCCACCATCCCGCATCAAGGACGTCCAGAAACTGACTGGATGTCTAGCCGCCCTCAGCCGGTTCATCTCAAGACTGGCAGAACGGGTGCTACCCTTCTTCAAGCTATTAAGGAAGTCCGGACCATTTCAATGGTGTGAAGAAGCAGAAAAGGCGTTCCAGAAGCTAAAACAGCTCCTCACCACTCTACCAACCTTGGTAGCTCCCCCGGTGAGCCCTTAATGCTTTACATTTCAGCAACCGACGAGGTTCTCGGCATGGTCTTGGTTGCGGAGAGACCAGAACCATCTCAAGCTCAGGAATCCAGACCCCTCCGGGAGGGTCCGGAGGTTCCTGAAGGTGAGTCTGGGTCCCAGCCCCCAGACTTGGATCTATAGGGAGTTATTCCAGAAGATCTAGACCCCTCCGGGAGGGTCCGGGTCGCTCCAGTAGAAGCTCCGGGTTCCTCCAGCAAGGACCCGGAGGTCCCCGAAGCAGGTCCGGACCCCTCCGGGAGGGTCCGGGTCGATGTGGAGGAAGCTCCGGGCCCCTCCAGGAGTGTCCGGACAGTCCAACACCCAGTGTACTTCATCAGCGAAGTACTACATGATGCCAAGACTCGATACCTAGAGGTGCACAAGCTGCTTTACGCAGTTCTCATCGCCTCTAGGAAGCTTCGCCATTACTTCCAAGCTCACAAGATCTCAGTGGTGACTTCTTATCCACTGCGTGCGATCTTGCATAATCCCAACTCAACTAGGAATATTGCAAAGTGGGCAGTGTAATTGCCCGAGAATTCGTCCCAAGACAAGCTATCAAGAGTCAAGCACTGGCAGACTTTGTGGCGGAATGGACCCCCTCTCTATCAAACCGTGAGGGCCCTAGTGAGCAGAAGCCAAAACTCAAGGCTCCGGTCTTCACCGAGCCTCACTGGCCCCTCTACTTTGACGGCTCCATGCAAAAGCAGGGGGCCGGAGCTGGAGTCCTTCTCCTCGCTCCAACCGTGGATAAGGTAAAATACATGGTCCACCTTGACTTCAAGGCGACCAACAACATGGCGGAGTATGAAGCACACATTTATGGACTAAAGGTGGCACTATCATATGGTGTCAAGCAGTTGTTGGTGAAGGGAGATTCGCAACTCATCATTAAACAGGTGAAGGGTGAATGCTCTCGTAACAATCCTCAACTAGCTGCTTATCTCCTTGAAGTCCAGAGGCTTGAGAAGGACTTCGAAGTCCTGGATCTCCACCATGTCCAGCGTGTCCATAACGCTGAAGCTGACGAACTCTTGGCGAAAGCGTCAATCGGAGCTCCGGCTCCTGACGGAACCTTCGTCCGGAGGTTGTCAAAACCCACAGATCAACCCGCCGAACTGAGCGAAGGGGGCGAGACCAGCATCACGAAGCTGGCGGTCCCGATGGCCCTGTTAGCATGGCAGCCATCAAGGGTCGTAGGTGCTGCCGGAAGCTCCAACCCAACACGTAAGACTCAAATGCTCAAGCAAGCTCCGATGCATCGATCTCGGAGATCTGGAGCTACTTGAAAGACAATATCCTTCCTGACGATGATGTATCCGCTGACTGGATAGTCAGATTGGCTAAAAGATACATGCTGGTAGAAATGGATCTCTACCGGCGTGGTGCCAATGGCGTCCTAATGTGGTGCATCACAAGGGAAGAAGGCTGCAAGCTCCTTGCAGAAATCCATGGAGGCGAGTGTGGGAACCACGCGTCTTCTCGCACGCTGGTCGGTAAAGCCTCTCGGCATGGCTTCTACTGGCCTACAGTGCTTCAGGATGCAACTGAGCTGGTGAAGAAATGTGAAGCATGCCAGTTCCATGCAAAGCAAATTCACACACCGGCTTAGCCTCTACAAATGATACCTCCTACATGGCCTTTCGCTGTGTGGGGGATGGACATCTTGGGACCTTTCCCAAGAGCCGTCGGAGGTTACAAGTTCCTGTATGTTGCCATTGACAAGTTCACCAAATGGCCGGAAGCAACTCCAGTTGTGACAATAAACGAGCAATCGGCTATCAACTTCTTGCAGTCCATTGTATGCAGATTTGGAGTCCTGAACAAAATCATAACAGATAATGGGACCCAATTCACAAGCTCTGCTTTCCAAGGATACTGCGAAGACCTCGACATCCAAGTCAGCTACGCCTCCGTAGCTCACCGGGCAAGCAATGGCCAAGCCGAGAGAGCAAATGCAAAAATCCTGAAAGGACTCAAGACGCACACATATGAGCGCCTAAAAAAACATTGAGCCAACTGGATCGAAGAGCTTCCACCCACTTTATGGGTGTAGGACCTATGTGTGCTGAATACATTGGCTTGTAGTGAATACACTTGGCTTTGATGATAAAAGTTTTTAATATCACCAAAACACTTTTTTATCAAGGTCTGACTCTAGCTCTGAGCTACGGCAAGGTCCGACGGTAGGTCCGGCTTGGTTTGGGTAGCTCTGGTTACGTTCGATGCTAGGTCCGACTAGCTTTGGTCAGCTCTGGTGAAGTTATGTCTTTGATAGCTCCGACATGTTTTTGATAGCTCTGACATGTTTTTGCTAAGCTCCGAGTTGATTTTTCTAGCTCCGGCTTTTGGGTTGACTAGTTTTGACTAGTTTTTGGTAAGCTCCGGTGCTAGGATCTACTAGTTTTGGTAAGTTCCGGCAGGTGCTTCATTGTACTAGTTTTGGTAAGCTCCGGCAGGTGCTTCATTGTACTAGTTTTGATAAGCTCCGGATCAAGCTCCGGCTTGCTGTGGGATGGTCCGGAACTTGACCGCGATACTTCTGCTTTTCATTTGCAATGCTTCGTACTTGCTTTACATTGTTGGAAAGTTTGCTTTGTATTCTTTTACTAAGTTTTTAGTGCATTTTGGATGATATGGCTGATATCGTTTTGCTATGCTTTGCAACATGCTTATGTGAGGCTCTCACGTAAGGTGTTGTGTTTGGAACTAACGTGAGTCAAGTCGAGGACTTGGGCTCGTATGGATTGGTTGTTTATTCATGTGCAGGTGTTGCTTGAGTTCAAGACATGGCTGGTGACGGGATCCATTGGACTAGTCTCAGGGAGGAGATGAGGTTCCAACAACCAAGTTCGGGAGGAACTGTGGTTGAGCTGATCAGGAGGTCACGCAGGATGATTGAATCAAGGGCGGTGCATATGAAGGTTACTGGACGTCGAAGGAAGGTGTTTGCACGTATGCATGCGGTGCATGACGTGGCAACATGGTTCCGAAGATGGTTTATGGATGGGAAGATCTGGTTGAAGGATCGGATTGTATCGTTTGATTACTTCGCCTGCAGCGAAGTCGGTTATGGCTTGGTATGGAAAGTATCGAGTTGGGTATGATAGGATTTCGTGTGGGTCACGAATTTGAGTTGTTTAGGAATGTCGGATACGTTCCTAAGGTGTTTGGAAGTCTTAAGATTGCTTCTATCTACGTATAGAAGAATCTTGAGCAGTTATGGAAAGTTACGATTCTTGATTAGAGTAGGATTAGATTCCTGATCTGAGTTGAGTTGGCTTTCGAGCTGGTTATATAAGCAAGGGAGCCCAGAGCTCGTGGGAGAAGACTTTGGGGCTGTTCCTCTTGTGTTCTATTGAATAAAATTTGTAGTTTGAAGGAAATTTTGTGCCTTGTTCGTCCGACTTGTTCCAGACAAGTTTTACTCGTCGAGTTTCTGGACAGCACTACCTTTCATTGGTGGTTTTATCATAACTCGAGTTTTACAGATCCAATTGACGTGATTCTTTTTGGTTGTCTTCACAACTTGATTGTATATCATATGTCAAAATTTCACGATCATTGGATTTGTGGTCTATGATCTACACGAGTTTCTTTGCAGCGTTCCAGAACTGTTTTTTCTCGGGTAGGACAGATTGACCATTGTTTGATCTTTCGATCATATCTTGAGTTTTTCTCGTCGGATTTGAGTGATTATTTTTGTGTTGTCTTCGTGACTTGATTCTCTCTGATATCTATCACTTTTTTCATGGTGAAATACTTTTGTACTAGTCTCACACACGATTTCTTTAACAGATCGTTTTTCTGCCAAAAAAGTTTGGGGTTTAATTGTTTCCGCTGCGTAAGATTTTTAAATCTACCATTCACCCCCCCTTTGGTAGCTTTTCACGTGCTCTTTGATCCTACAATTGGTATCAGTGCCACGGTGCTCTAATCTTTGTGATTTGCACGTGTTTTTGACTAATCATCATGGAGAAGTACTCTGCCAAACCTTGTGTGTTCGCTGGTATTGATTTTCAGGTTTGGAAGGCACGCATGGAGGCTTTCATCCAGACACAAGGCTTTGCAATATGGGAGAAGGTATACAAGCGTTATGAAGTGCCATCAAACGATCAAGTTACAGCTACAAATCTGAGAGATGTCAACAACAACAACAAGGCTCGGAACTTGATCATACAAGGATTAACACAAAGCGACTTCGACCGTGTTGCACACCTCCGATCTGCATACAATGTGTGGAAAGCACTTTGTGACTACCACGAAGGATCCAACACGATCAAAGAGGTAAGGAAATACATGTTCAAGAAATAATACATGCGCTTCGAGATGCAACCCGGTGAGTCTATTGATGACCTTTTTGCTCGCTTTAATAAGATTCTCAGCAACTTGCGTAGTGTCAATGTTAAATTTTCAGATGCTGAAAATGCTAGGCAATTGCTAAGTGCATTAGATATGTCAATTTGGGAGATGAAAGTCACATCTATTCGTGAATCTACTATCATGAGTTCACTTACTTTAGATGTGCTATATTCCAAGTTAAAAACTCATGAAATTGACATAATCTCACGTAAGAACCCCAATAAGTCTATTGCATTTGTTTCACAACGTGATATGTCTAGATCCGGCCAATCATCATCTTGCAATACTCTTGCTTTGTTGTCCTCACTAACCCTGGAGCAGATCGAAGAATTTTCAGAAGAGGAGTTGGCACTCATCTCTACTAGATTCTCAAAAGCATTGCAAAATGTGAGAACTAGAAGGAGAGGAAGCTCCGGAGCTCAACGCTGTTTTGAATGTGGTAAAACAGGACACTTTCGTACAGAATGACCTAACCTTTCAGGTCCGACCACCCGGGAAGAAAAACAAAGCAAGGTTCGGACCTCCTCTGGAAATTCCAACAAGAAGAAGAAAGGTACCATAGGACGCAATATGATCAACAGTTTCATCACCGCGCTTCAAGAGTTCAGTTCAAGCGACGTGGACATTCGAAGTGATGAAGATGAAGATGATTTGGCAAACTTGTGCTTTATGGCGGGCAAGTCAAGATCAAGTATGGAGGAGGCAGAACACAACAGCGACCATGAAGAGGTATGTCCTACTTGGGAAGAAATGTGTGATGCCATTTCTCGTGCCACTATTATTGTTAAGAAAAAGGACAAAAAGCTTAGGGATAGTGCTGCTAAAATTGAATCACTAGAATCTGAAATCAACCGTTTAAAAACTTTGATTCCTAGTGATGATGCATGTTCCTCATGTGATTTAATATATGAACAATTTTCCTCATTAAGAAGTGCGCACACCTCCACACTTGATAAACTTGAGTTAGAAATTTAAAAGAACAAAGAGCTTGCTGCACTTAATAATAAAAACTTGAAAGATGCTAGCTGTTCTACAATTGATTTGCATTGTTCTACTTGTGATGATCTTGATAAGAAACTACAGGATGCTATGAATGAAATTTCTATATTGAACAATGCTTTACGTTCTCATGAAGTTAAATTTTGTTCCAATTGCAAACTAAAAGGAAAAACTTCATGTGAAAATTGCCTTGATCTGTCCAATAAACTAGATGACATGCATAGGACATTAGATCGGTTTTGTAATGGGAATAAGAACCTAAACTTACTTCTGAATTCTTCCAAGTCTTGCAATGATAAAACTGGTTTAGGTTTTGGTGCTCATGCTCCTGCTAAGGCACATCCACCTAAAATTGTAAAGTCATTAGGAAGTGGTTTGATTCAAACAGTTCCTAAACAAAAGGAGTGGTTTTCAAATCTGTAGGAGTGTTGTCTCATTCGGTTTCAAATAAAAATATTGCTTGCTCATCTAGACATGAACACAAAGTTAAATTTCATTGTACCTTCTGTGGTAGAGATGGTCATGTCATAGATTTTTGTTATAGACTAGCTAAACAACAGAAAAGGGAAAGAATGGTTGCTAGATCTCATAACTTTCATGCAAAATTTGCTGCACACATTGAACCGAATGTACAACCTGCTGTTTTGAGTCAAAAACATTCAAAGTTTACCTCCGGACCTTCTGTTTTTGCCTCTGGAGCTACTGATTTTTGTGCTACACAAGTAACACCTTATAGGTCAGTAGTCAAGAATAAAAAATCTCAAACTTTGGCTCATAAACCTGCTATTTTGTCTCAGCTTTCGCGTGTTTTTCCTACTGCACATCGCGTGACTCAGTACTGGATTCCTAAATGCCTTTTGACTAACCCCAGTATTGAGTCATCGACGTATGGTGCTTTTATGTAGGTTACACGTTTGAGGAAGGAGAACATTTGGATTGTGGATTCAGGTTGCTCACGCCACATGACCGGTAACAAAGATTGGTTCTCCTCCCTCTCTTTTGTGTCATGTGTAGAGAATGTTACTTTTGCCGATAATTCTTCAGCTCCTTTAATTGCTAAGGGTTCGGTTAGAGTAAATGATCACTACACTTTGAAGGATGTGGCACTTGTCAAAAATTTGAAATACAACTTGCTTTCTGTTTCACAATTGCTAGATGAAAATCTGGAAATTATTTTCAATAAAAACTGCTGTAAAGTTGTAAGTTCAAATAGTGAGCTTATTTTTAACATGTCTCGGTTTGGAAGAGTTTTTAAAGCTGATTTTGATATGTCTTCCTCTAAGCATAGGTGTCTAGTTGCTAATGATTCGAAGGACTTATATTTTTGGCATCGTAGACTTGGTCACGTAGGCTTTGATCACCTAATGCGTGTTAGTGCTCTTGATCGCATACGTGGGCTGCCTAAGCTTAAAGGGGACAAAGAAATTGTGTGCTCTTCTTGTAGGCATGCTAAGATGGTTGCAGGTTCACATACTCCTCTCACAATGATCATGACAACTGAACCGTGTCAACTTTTGCACCTTGACACCGTAGGACCTTCACGTGTTCAATCCTTCGGAGGTAAATGGTATGTTCTGGTTATTGTTGATGATTATTCTAGATACTCTTGGGTTTACTTTATGACGTCTAAGAATGAAGCTTTTAGTCACTTTAGGACTTTATTTCTTAGATTATCAATTGATCACCCAGGATCTTTAAAGGCAATTAGAAGTGATAACGGAACTGTAAAAATCAATCTTTTGTTCACTTTTGTGCTGAAAATGGAATAGATCATCAAATTTCTTCCCCATATGTACCTCAACAAAATGGTGTTGTAGAAAGAAAGAACAGAACCTTAGTTGGGATGGCTAGGACTATGCTTGATGAATATCAAACTCCTAGGAAATTTTGGGCTGATGTGTTAGCAACCGCTTGTTATGTCTCAAATCGTGTCTTCTTGCGTGCTAAGCTAGGTAAAACACCATATGAGCTCCGGTTTGGACATAGGCCTAGTGTTACACACTTTCGGGTCTTTGGTTGCAAATGCTTTGTTAAGAAACATGGTAATCTTGATAAATTTGAACCTAGATCAATTGATGGCATGTTTCTTGGTTATCCATCTCATACTAGAGGCTACCGTGTGCTTTTACTTGACACTAACAAAATTGTGGAGACTTGCGAAGTGTCTTTTGATGAATCTAGCCCAGGTACTAGCTCCGGTGTTGCAGGACCAGATCCGTATCCTCAGGGGGAGGGTATTTTTGAAGATGAAGAAGAGCCGATGATACTGCCTGGTAGTTCCGAAGTTGACACATGTCCAGCTCCGGACATTGAACAAGCTCCGGCTATCACCTATGCTGGTCCTGATCGTCCACAAGTCACAAGCTCATCAATCTACGATGAACCTAATGAAGAAGAAGCTTGTGAGACATCTATTCCCCTACGTTTTTACAAAGATCATCCCCCACAACAGATGATTGGAAGCTTGCACGAACGAGTCACACGGTCCAGGTTTTGCGATCCAAACTCACATGCTCATTCTGCTTTTGTTGCTTCTTTTGAACCCAAAGATATATCACACGCACTCACTAATGAATCTTGGATTATTGCCACGCAAGAAGAGTTAGAAAATTTTGAAAGAAATAATGTTTGGAAACTTGTACCTCCACCTCAAAGTCACACTTTAATTGGAACTAAATGGGTATATAAAAATAAACAAAGTGAGGATGGGGTTGTGGTTACGAATAAGGCTAGGTTGGTTGCTCAAGGTTTCACTCAAGTTGAAGGTCTAGATTTTGATGAAACTTTTGCTCCTGTCGCTAGATTAGAAGCCATAAGAATTTTGTTAACTTTTGTAGCATCTAAAGGTTTTAAGCTATTTCAAATGGATGTTAAAAGTGCTTTTCTTAATGTCTACATAGATGAGGAGGTTTATGTCAAACAACCACCGGGTTTTGAAAATCCAGATTTTCCTAATCATGATTACAAACTGTCCAAAGCCTTATACGGTCTCAAACAAGCCCCTAGAGCATGGTATGATAGGTTAAAAAAACTCTTACTTGAAAAGGGGTTTAACTGGGCAAGGTTGATAAAACTCTTTTTGTGCTTAAACATGGCAATGACTCATTATTCGTTCAAGTGTATGTGGATGACATTATCTTTGGTTGTGCTTCTCATGATCTTGTGTCCAAGTTTTCAGCAATGATGAGTTCCGAATTTGAAATGAGTATGATGGGTGAACTCACTTACTTTTTGGGGCTGCAAATCAAGCAAACCAAGGAGGGTACCTTTGTGCATCAAACGAAGTATACAAAAGACCTCCTAAGGCGCTTCAACATGGACAAAAGCAAGCCTCTTCAGACACCAATGGGAACAGCAACAACACTTGAACTTGATGAAGATGGTGAATCTGTGAATCAAAAAGAATATAGAAGCATGATCGGATCACTTTTGTACCTCACGGCATCAAGACCGTACATACAATTCAGCGTATGTCTTTGTGCACGGTTTCAAGCTTTCCCACGTGTTTCACATCGTCAAGCCGTCAAAAGGATTCTCAGGTACTTACATGGAACCCAAGAATTTGGCATTTTTCTTCCTTCTTCCTCAACCGTTACTTTGAAAGCTTTTCGGATGCTGATTTTGGGGGTTGTAGGATTGATAGGAAAAGTACTTCTGGTGCTTGTCATTTTCTTCGTAATTCTCTTGTTGCTTGGTCCTCTAGAAAACAAAATTCAGTTGCACAATCCACAGCCGAATCTGAATATGTAGCTGCTGCTAGTGCTTGCTCACAAATTCTTTGGATTGTTCAAACACTTAAGGACTATGGGGTTGATCTAGGTAGTGTTCCACTATTCTGTGATAACACTAGTGCCATTTGCATTGCTAAAAACCCCGTGCAACATTCTAGAACTAAGCACATTGACATTAGGTATCACTTTCTCCGAGATAATGTTGAAAAAGGAAACATTGTGCTTCACCATGTAGATACCGAACAACAATTGGCTGACATTTTTACAAAAACCTTTGGATTTCACTCGTTTTTGTTACATTCGTAGTGAAATAGGGGTTATGCATCCTCATGGCTTAAATTGAGGGGGAGTTTTTGAAACTTGGGAAGTCTATGTGTGAATCTGAAATTAAAATAAAATGAGCATAGTATTTCATACATATATGACTTTGTGATTCCTTTTACATGCTAAAAGTTCTTACTACATTACTCGTGTTATACATTTTGTAGTTTTTGCCATGTCTAGTAATTGGAATAATTACTTACACTAAATCTGGTCATGGTCGAACTTTCTTGCTGTTTTGAACTTGTTGCATGCTCACAAATGCTTTTAATCATAAAGAATTAATCAAGTAATCAACTCACTTGTTGAGTTTTTATGAACAAATATAAATTGAGAAAGGATCAAGAGAATATGCATGCATCACACTTCTTTTTCTGAGATGGCTTATCATTGCACTTAGATATGAACTTGGAAGAAGTTGTGTATGACTAAAACCATGTCCTTAAGCTTCTGATTGTCAAATGACATAGGCTTGGCTTGGTTGGTTAGAAAAAGGCAGATGCGCATCTAATCTCTTGCAAATATCATATGATCTAAATTTATGCTTTGAAAAATGATAAAATGCATCAACTAGTGTCATGCTTTCAGGTTTTGAAATAGTTAAGTTTGTGAGATCATGACTTGCTTAAATTGAAAATTACATTTGATCTCTAGCATGGCTTACACTACTTTATGTAATTTATTGATGTGATAATGTAAGGTACTTGATAGTATGACTTGGATGAGCTTTGTTTATATGTATATGTTATAATATGCTCATAACAACTAAAGGGGGAGAGATAATTTGTTTATATACTCATGACTTGCTGAATACATTGTCAAAGGGGGAGAGATAAGCATGAAGAGAAAGAGAATATGTGCATAAGGAGAGATAATTTGTTTATATGCTCATAACTTGCTGAATACATTGTCAAAGGGGGAGAGATAAGCATGAAGAGAAAGAGAATATGTGCATAAGGAGAGATAATAAAGGGGGAGAGATAATATGGGATAATTTTCTCATTTTACTTTTCATTTACAAAAGGGGAGAAATTGCCTTCAAAACTTTTATGTGAATAAGCCAATGTTCAAATTTTAAATGGTGTTGCCAATGCATTCATCAAGGGGGAGATTGTAAGACCTATGTGTGCTGAATACATTGGCTTGTAGTGAATACACTTGGCTTTGATGATAAAAGTTTTTAATATCACCAAAACACCTTATTATCAAGGTCCGACTCTAGCTCTGAGCTACAGCAAGGTCCGACGATAGGTCCGGCTTGGTTTGGGTAGCTCCGGTTACATTCGATGCTAGGTCCGACTAGCTTTGGTCAGCTCCGGTGAAGTTATGTCTTTGATAGCTCCGACATGTTTTTGATAGCTCCGACATGTTTTTGCTAAGCTCCGAGTTGATTTTTCTAGCTCCGGCTTTTGGGTTGACTAGTTTTTGGTAAGCTCCGGTGCTAGGATCTACTAGTTTTGGTAAGCTCCGATGCTAGGATCTACTAGTTTTGGTAAGCTCCGGCAGGTGCTTCATTGTACTAGTTTTGGTAAGCTCCAGCAGGTGCTTCATTGTACTAGTTTTGGTAAGCTCCGGCAGGTGCTTCATTGTACTAGTTTTGGTAAGCTCCGGGTCAAGCTCCGGCTTGCTGTGGGATGGTCCGGAACTTGACCGTGATACTTCTGCTTTTCATTTGCAATGCTTCGTACTTGCTTTACATTGTTGGAAAGTTTGCTTAGTATTCTTTTACTAAGTTTTTAGTGCATTTTGGATGATATGGCTGATATCGTTTTACTATGCTTTGCAACATGCTTATGTGAGGCTCTCCCGTAAGGTGTTGTGTTCGGAACTAACGTGAGTCAAGTCGAGGACTTGGGCTCGTATGGATTGGTTGTTTATTCATGTGCAGGTGTTGCTTGAGTTCAAGATATGGCTGGTGACGGGATCCATTGGACTAGTCTCAGGGAGGAGATGAGGTTCCAACAACCAAGTTCGGGAGGAACTATGGTTGAGCTGATCAGGAGGTCGCGAAGGATGATTGAATCAAGGGCGGTGCATATGAAGGTTACTGGACGTCGAAGGAAGATGTTTGCACGTATGCATGCGGTGCATGATGTGGCAACATGGTTCCGAAGATGGTTTATGGATGGGAAGATCTGGTTGAAGGATCGGATGGTATCGTTTGATTACTTCGGCTGCGGCAAAGTCGGTTATGGCTCGATATGGAAAGTATCGAGTTGGTTATGATAGGATTTCATGTGGGTCACGAATTTGAGTTGTTTAGAAAAGTGGGATACGTTCCTAAGGTGTTTGGAAGTCTTAATATTGCTTCTATCTATGTATAGAAGAATCTTGAGTAGTTATGAAAAGTTACGATTCGTGATTAGAGTAGGATTAGGTTCCTGATCTGAGTTGAGTTGGCTTTCGAGCTGGTTATATAAGCAAGAGAGCCCAGAGCTCGTGGGAGACGACTTTGGGGCTGTTCCTCTTGTGTTATATTGAATAAAATTTGTAGTTTGAAGGAACTTTTGTGCCTTGTTCGTCCGACTTGTTCCAGACAAGTTTTACTCGTCAAGTTTCTGGACAGCAATACCTTTCATCGGTGGTTTTATCATAACTCGAGTTTTACAGATCCAATTGACGTGATTCTTTTTGGGTTGTCTTCACAACTTGATTGTCTATCATATGTCAAAATTTCACGATCATTGGATCTATGGTCTATGATCTACACGAGTTTCTTTGCAGCGTTCCAGAACTGTTTTTTCTCGGGTGGGACAGATTGACCATTGTTTGATCTTTCGATCATAACTTGAGTTTTTCTCGTCGGATTTGAGTGATTCTTTTTGTGTTGTCTTCGTGACTTGATTATCTCTGATATCTATCACTTTTGTCATGGTGAAACACGTTTAGATTAGTCTCACACATGATTTCTTTAACAGATCATTTTTCTGCCAAAAGAGTTTGGGGTTTAATTGTTTCCGCTGCGTAAGATTTTTAAATCTACCATTCACCCCCCCTATGGTAGCTTTTCACGTGCTCTTAGATCCTACAATGGGCCAACAGGATAACTCCAAACTGGTCAACTGCAGAGACACCCTTCTTCCTGGTGTACGGAGCTGAAGCAGTCCTTCCTCCGGAAATCACCTTGGGGTCGCTCCAGGTCCGGACCTCCGACGAAGCCACGCAGGACCAGCTCCGGCGTGAAGACCTTGACCTCCTTGAAGAGAGAAGGTGCCGAGCAGCTGTTCGGAATGCGCGATACCGCCAAGCTTTTCGGCGCTATCACCAACGGCATGTTCACAGCCGACAGCTCGAGGAAGGCGATCTGGTGCTACGAAGAATACAATCCAGAGAAGGGTTAAAAAAACTCTCCCCCAGCTGGGAGGGAACCTTCCGAGTGATCAAAGTATCCCGTCCCGAATGCGTTCGCTTGGCAACCAAGGATGGGACACCTCTCCCAAATCCTTGGAACATTGAGCACCTCCGTAAATTCTACGCCTACTGTCACAGAGGTGAGTTTATAATTACATGGGATGTATGTTATAGAGTCATTGTACAGTGTCGGGTAGCTCCTTCGGGAGGGCAGCCGGACCTACCCAGTTAGGTCTGCAACGTCCATGCAACACTTGTCATAGTCTCAGAACTAAAGGTGTAGCTAGCTACCTTGGGTCAAATGAGAAACGAAACACACTTAGCCTGGTTCTGTACCCTAAGAGTGTACTTGTTTCCCCTGTACCCCGGACCTATAATGAAAGACATCATTGTATGGAAACAGACTCCACGTGCATTTACTTTGTATAGGCTCAATATTTTTTATTTTTCTCTTTCTTGTCTGTAACAAAGTTGTGCAGTTCTTAAGAAACTTTAGCTCGAACAGTTCATGTACAATTTGAGTTGCATTGTCTATCCTTCTGGGTTCAAACATTGTTGATGGTCTACTTGTCTAAATGCCGCCAAGCCAATCTAGGGACGGAGTGTGCTATCGACTTAGCCTGGTCATGCACCCTAAGTACGCCACTCTACCTACACCCCGGCAGGCCGATGTAAGGCGAGTCCAGAAACGATCGGACATGAAGGGAACAAGACGGCGCTATTGACTGTATTTAGAATTGTGTTCGACCTAAAGCTTTCTCAGTAATAGTAAGCTGCAATGAAGTTATAGACAGGAAACGGATTTTACTATTTTTCTTGACTTCAGTGTGCAGGAAAAATAAATATTTCATCATGATGGTGAATGAAGCCGGAGCTACCAAAGCTCCGACATCCCCCAGGAGGCTTGTGGTCGATGTTCAAACATTGACATCGAGCATCGCTAGAGCTATTCAGCTCCGGTAAAGCTAGGGGGCATGCTGTCAATGTGAAGATGGTGGAAAGACTCTAAAGAGGAGCCTACCATTGACACACCATGTGTTGACAGAGGTCACTGTCGGAGCTACCAAGCTCCGACACCCCAGAGGGCTAACCGTCGATGCTTTACGCGTTGATGGAGACTACTGCCGGAGCTACTAAGCTCCGACGATGGTCAATGCCGGAGACACTAAGCTCTGACAACCTCAGGGGGCCTACAATATCGAAGACTTCAGACCCACATTCTACAAGTTCAAAGCACGCAAGTCTTCAACAACTATTACATCCTCTTGGTACATGTTCACAATCAAATTATGTACATCTGCCAGGGGGCCAAGTAAGATAAAGGTGTTGAAGACAAAAAATAAAATTTGAATTCACAAAAATTTGGATTTCATTCATCTGGAGACAAGAGATTACAAAATTGGAGAAGAAGAAGAGAGAATACAAGCGGGGGCTATAGAGAGATGGTCCTAGACCCTATGGAAGAACTGGGCGACCTTCTGGTCCACTTCCGACACGCTGGCTCGGGCGGCTTCACCCTCTCCTTCGATGGGGCCTTCAAGCATCGGGCCCAAAGGGAATTGAGGGTCCCGGCTGGTGTAGCATGTCAGCACAAACTCTACGACGTTCTTCGCCAGGGACTGACCCTCTGTTTCCAATTGGTCCGCGATGACATTGCCCATCTTGGTGAGCTTGTTGCCCGCCAAACCCAGCGCCTCCAACGCCTGGTCCAGCTCCAGCTCTGGATCATCTGAACGCACAGGACTGAAGTCCATTGGTGTCAGCATGTCGTTGGCCTTTCCCAGGAAGTCCCAAACTTGTTGGGGCTCCACAACCCTTGCGCTACGCATCTCCGCCAAGGATCTTTTGGCTGCCGCAAGCTCCAAGCTCTACCGAGCAAGACACTGCACCTCTTTGGCATTCTGCTGAATCTTTTCAGCAACTTACCTTTCGAGTTTGCTGAGCTCTTCCTCCCGGAGGTGGATCTCATTCCAGCGGTTGACCAGATCTTTCTCCCGGCCCCGCACTTTCTTCTCCCTGGCGGCAATGGCATTCTCCTGCTTGTAGAGATCTTGCCCTTGCTCCCAGGCCTTTTTCTCCTCGTCCTCGCAACGCTCCTCCAATTTCTTGGTGCGTTCTTCAAGGCTCTTGTCAGCCAGGGCTGTCTTTTGGACAAGCTCTTCCTCCCTCTTCACGAGGTCATCCCGCAGCTCCAGGAATTTCTGCTCTTCATCTTCGAGCCGTATCTCCCGCGCTTCAAGAGCCTCTCGGCGCTTGATGAGACTATCGTGGATGGCGGAGAGCCTTTCCTGGCGATCATTCGCTGTTCTATTTGCAGCATTGGCTTGCTCATAGATGGCCCGAGACTGGTTGTTGAGGGTCCGCGTCATGCTTTCCCTCTCATCCAACAACTTTAACCCAGTACTCCAGGCGGACCTTCTCCCTTTGCACCCACTCCTTGTCGTCAGCCAGCCTCGACTGCGCCAGCTTGGTCTCGAAATGGAGTCGGTTGCGCCACCTCCTAAGAGTTTGGCGCTCCTCCTCGAGGGCCTTGTTGTCATGGTAGAAGGCCAGCTCCTGGCAAAGACTGGAGCAGGCCTTGTCGATAGACAACAATAGGGGGATCGGGTCCGGACCTTCCGAGGTCCTCTCCGCTGGCTCCAGTGGATCTTCAGCAACAAAAATTGCATCCCACTCTACAAGAGCGGTCCCTTGAGCTTCCACGGCACTAGGGCCGTCCTCCAAGATAGCCTCGGCCGCCGCCAAGGAAGTACTTGCAGCCGGAGTGACAACCTCCGGAATTGACTCCGAAGGCCCAGCCGCTAGGTCATCAACAACTGGCCTCTCCGGCGGGGGCCAGCAGCTTCATCTTGGCACTCTGGCTCAGCAGCGGGCACCTCCCGGATCACCGCTTCTGGAGCCGGTGTTGAAGGTTCGGTCGGAGCAGAAGCTACTTCTGGCTCCGGCACAGGCGCCTCCTCCGCCTCTGGCTCAGGTGCTGGCGCTTCGACCATCATGGGCTCGGGCGCTGGCGCTTCGACCACCAAAGGCTCAGGCGCCGACACCTCTGCAACAATTGGCTCGGACACCAAAACCTCTTCAATGGCCAGCTCCACAATCGGAACTTCTGCAGCAACCGACTCTACCGTCGGAGCTTCCTCGACAACCGGCTCAAGTGCTGGAGCTTCATCAACACCCGTCTCTACCACCGGGACCTCATCAACCACCGGCTCGGCTGCCGGGGCTTCAAAAACATCCGTCTCTAGGGCCAGAATCAAAGCTACCTCCGGCTCTGCGGCTGGAGTGTCCGACATCTCAGCATCCAAGCCCGGAGCTTCAACCTCCGGGGCTGGCGCCGCTGGTACATCTTCATTCCTGTGGTCCGGCGCTACCACGGGAGCTTCTCGGGATGAGTCGAGGTCCAAAACCACAACAGCCAGCGCCGGGGCTGCCGCAGCCTCAACCATCTCTTGGGGTGGCGCTGGAATCGGAGCCGGAGCTTCAGCCTGCACAACCTCAATCGCTGCTGCAGGGACCGGAGCTTCAGCCCTTTTCTTAGGCACGCTGTGGATGAAGGACGAAGAAACTCAAAACACAGCTATAAAAATAAAACAACTGACTGAGGTAAAAAATCAAAAATTACATCAGAAGGCTTCCGCACTAGTTAGCCTGGAACCTCATCTCTGAACGCTCCGTACTGGCCCCAACCGCCACTGGCGTGGTAGTCCCGGAGGTTCCCCCGATGCTTGCTGCTGCTATCGGTGTTGCCCTGGTCGAGGCCCCCCCTCGACCGGGAAGGACCTCCGGATCGAGAGCCCTCGGTTGGCCCTAGTACTGGAGTCACTTGGCCAGAGCTAGCACCCGGGGAAGATCCGCTGCTGGAGTAGATTCCGTCGTTTTAGACCTCCCCCTCCGGGGAGAAGGAGCTGCCACGGAAGAAGCAGGTCTGACGGACCTTTTGTCAGCATGCTTCTTCTTACGGCTCGAGGGCTTAGCCAAAACCTTGCCCTTGCTTGCGACTTTGGTTCTTGGCTTCGGAGCAGGAACGGAGCCACCTTCAGGAGCTTCAGAGATCACCAACCCGGTGATCGAACGCCTCTCAACGACCCCGAGATCGTCAAGCACCGGCATCATCCGCCGGAGCTCCCTGCTGAACTCTGCCTCCATGTTCAGAGGTAGGATAGCTGCCGGTGGAGCCAAGTCGTCGCCCTCGACATTGATGCCGTGCTGGAACTTCATGAGGTGGAACTCTAAAGTTGCACCCTCCATGTTGGACTTCAAACTGGTCTCGATCCGGTCGTCGTCCAACATACCGTTGAGGACCCAAGCGAGCTTCTCCCTCCTCTTCAGCGGAGCCCACCTGTTGGTCAGGAAGTTGCAAAACACCGCCTGAGGAGTCACCCCTCCTTCCACGCACAGGTGGATCCTAGTCGGAGCAGGGTTGAAGGCGTCCGACAACACCGGAGCTTCACTCCAAACTGCAGTGTTGATGTTGGGGAGACCTTCCGGCAGCTCCAGCTTCTCGTGCTCCTCCACCCTGATGACAATCCAATCCTTCTTCTAGTTGTCCCACTTCCCAGAAGGGAACGACCGCAAGTACTTGTACCGGCACTTCTTGCGCTTCAAAAAATAGTAGAAGCCAAGGTACTCGTCACTCCTACCTGTGGTTTGGACACTGAAGAAGGTGCGGAAGAGCTAAATGCAAAGGGAAATGCCCACCCACATCTCGCGGAAGTGGACAAAGATTGACACCAGGAGAATGGAGTGGGGCCAAGGTGGTACAGCTGCAGACCATAGAAGTCTAGCAGCATCAAGAAGAAAGAGGAGAAAGGTGGGATCAGCCCCACCATGGCGTACGCAGAGAAGTACACCATGTCGCGGGCATGTTCCTTCTCAAACGGAAGCTTGCCGGCGCAGACCAAGTAGTTGAAGAAGTCAGGGGACCATCCCATGAGGGCCCGGACCTTCTTCAAATCATCATCGGTCTTCAGTCGGCTCTGGCGGAGACCCAACTCCATTGCGGCACAGCGAGGCAAGAGAGGAAAGACAAACAAAAGTTTGGAAGGTTTGAGCGCAAGTTCGAATGAAATGTGTAAAGAACCCCAAACGGAGTGTGCTTTCCTTCTTAAGTAAGCCCCCACAACGCTTGGATGGAAACCGCAGAGGAACCGACGATACCAGTCAAAAACATCACCCCGCCAGTGACAAGGGGGCCCGGGGCCACCCCGACGATCAAGTCGAGGTTCTTACCCCAGGCGAATGGTTGTCATCATGAAAGGCGGGAAACCCGAAGGCGGCGACCTGACAGGGCGCCCGGAACCGATACGATTTTCGTATCGGGAACCGGCGACCTTCAATTGCGTGAGATCCGCACGCTGAGATCTCACCTTCCGCCTCCTGGATATGCCATGCGGCGGAGGTTTTACTGCGAACTATTGCGAACGGCACGTCCGAAGACCCTTGAAGACACGGCTCAAAAACCAAAGAATGGACCCACCTCCGGCGGAATGACTTCATCCAAAAGGTCTCTCGCGGAGGTGGGCCCAGGGGGCCACTGTCGGTACCTTATGTACCGGATACCCCTTGGGATTGCAAAGATCACAAGGAAACTCCATCTACCAGATTTGAAGAACTCCGAAGGCCCCATATGTCAGGCGTAACCGGACCTGCTTCCTCGACATGGTTAGTCCCAGGGCCGCCACGTGTATCATAAGACCGGAGCTATCATCCACACATGGGAAGCTCCGGATGGAATACCAATATGGCACCCCAGGACCTAACCCCAGACAGAGGGAAGCTCCGGTACTGACACGTGTCCAACAGCATCGGACCTACCCGTCCATGACGGTAAGCTCCGGTGCTGCCACGTGGCGACCGCCGGACCTTCAACTTCAACAATCAGGCTGGTGGACCCCCCAATGGCTCCGGACCTTCAAGGAGCAATCAAAGAATTCAAGACCCGATTAAGTGTCATTAATACCATATTAATAACACACGATCGGATGGCCCTTAATACTGGTAACATCACTGTTAAGGCCCGTTACCAGGCTATTAAGGGTAATTAACCTTATTAATTGTGTATCAAGCATGTGTAACCGCCAGGGCCACCTGTCGGGCCAGGCTAACGGTGTAACGACCAATCCTTGTACTATAAAAGGACTGGTCGACGATACACAAGGGACGGTTCGAGACCACTACTTAACTCCCTGAGCTAGACGAGCTTCTTCTTCTGGAGCTTCTTCTAGACTCACACGCTTAATACAACACCAACACACCCCGTGGAGTAGGGTAGTACGCTCAGGTGGCCCGAACAAGTAAATCTCTGTGTACACTAGTCTTTCACCTTCTTGAATCTTTGCGCGTCGATTACCGAACTACAACTCCTCGATCTATCAAAGGTAGTGTCGGGAGATCTGCCGGATCCAAACACCGACAATTACGATACTTGGTAACTGAATCCAGTGGTTCTTGGGGAAGCCTACCTGGACCGATCCTTGTTATGTACATGATGCGGTCCAATGGACCCTTATTGGGACCTCGTTGCCCTCGTTTCCGCTTGAGTGAAGTTGAGGATTCATCCATTGGAGAACCTTCTGCGGTTTTAGGAGTCGAAGTCACCTGGTTGTCTTCGCGATTAATCTAGGTAGAAAAGAATTATAAGACTTCGTATACTTGACAACCAACATTAACTTGAACTGCTGAAGTTAAGATTCGTGCAGTAGGATCATATTCTGGGTCGAGATCCTCTGAGGTCTTTTTAATTTTTGTATTAGGAAAAGGATTCGATGGACTGTGAAAGGAGCCTGAACTGCTAGAGTCAGTAAACTCCATATTGTCTTCTTTATTATTACTACCAGCACCAGTCTTCTTAGGGCTTTCCATGCTAGAACTAATAAGACAAAAAATATAATAAATGGCATATTAACTCTACATGGTGTTGCATGAAGAAAAAGATGGAAGCATTCTAGGATTTGATAAGGCATTCTAGGGTTTAAGGTGACTGACCAAAAGGTTCCTATACATTGCGAGGCTGACAAGCATGTTAAAGTTGCTCAGCAGCAATGACAATTTTATCTTCTTATTCTAAATAGGCAGTTACTTGTACCTGTGTTCTGAGCACAAGCGATATTCAACAGCCGTATGCGAGCACATTGCTTTGTTTGGCAAAAGGATAGCGACATTGATCTCGAAGGAGCACAACCCTGTGAGATGAAGTGCGGGGCGGTTGCACTCTATTTTCAGTACATATGCTATTATACACTCATGTTACCACCAAGTTCCTAGATTTTTAACTAAAATTTGGCAGAGCTTCCTTTGTATGTTGCTGATTTTGGGGATGTTTGGTTTGGAGCCACAATTTGCCACACTTTGCCACACCTAAAGTTAGTCAAGTTTGACCACCTTAGTCATGTGTTTGGTTCATAGCCACAATTGTGGCAACATTCCTTGCCACCTAACTGGGTCCCACATGTCAAGGTCTCAAAAAAGTGTGGCAAGATTCCCATAGGCTTGCCAAGTTGTGGCTCAAAATTTGAGCACCTAACCTTAGTCAAGTTAGGCAAAAATTTGTGGCAAATTATGGCAACCTTAGTATATAAACCAAACAGCCCCTTTGTCTATAATTTTCAAATAGAGAACATTGATATTTGCAGAAACAATATATTACAAACTTGTTACACACATCCTCAGGATTCCATAAATGTAAATTATGAAGTCTTTTGATGTTCCTACTAGAAATTACGATCCAAACAGCAACTGAATACATAACTGTCCAGATTCTGGACTGTTACGACACCTTAAACGGTACTTCGATTTAGACCTGGTTATTGCGTGTTTTAGCCTTAGTGTTGAATAGGAAATTGATAGATGACTCTTTAAGCTTTCCATACATGTATAGATATGCATAGGTTGCTTTTCTAATTTAAGAATTATGGCTGTTCTAAGTTCAGAAATTTTCTAGCTGTTTCAGATAGCACTGTACACAGGTACTAACTTCAACTCCAGTTTCTAATTAGTTCTAAACCGAATTTGAGGTAACAATGAATAGAAAAGTTGTAGAATAGCTCTTCCCCTTTCAAAAAATGTATCACAATGGACTAGAAGAGCTTTCTACAGATAATTATGGTAAAAATTCAGATGCTTGTTCATACAGTTTAGAAGAGCAGCTGATTTCGTTAGAGAAGATTTTCATCACCTTACAACGGTCTATTGGCTTGAAGGACAATACAAAACTTATAGAATACTTCAAGAGATTTCCAAAAATTATGCCTACCCTTTTCGCTACAGAAGGCTAACCAAGGATGCTACCCTTTTTGAATTTCCGAACCCTAACCAAGGAAATCTATGCAAGGCATCATTTGACTCGGCCGGCGCCGAGGGCGAGGAGGGAGGCGACACGGGGACGGAGGAGGGAAGGTCGAAGGGTTTAGGCTTTACTGTGAAGCTCGGCGGTGACGGCTCGGCGTACCTGAAAGTGACGAGGGCGAAGCAAACAGACAACAGCGAAGCTCGGCGGTGATGGCGGCGAACACTTGGCGGCAAACGAAATTTTGGCGGCCTGACAGCGTCTAAGTGTTTCGCCTGGGTTAGTTTTTTCCAACGCAGCCCGAGGGGTATATATAGACGCCTATTTTCTCAAGCAGATTTTAAGTACCAACCACCTGAGAAGATGGTTATCTCAGGCGGGTTTTACTTACCAACCACCTGCGAAGATTCAATTATCTCAGGCGGTTGGTAAGTCAAACCCACCTGAGATAAACATCTTCTCAGGCAGTTATTAAATATTAATCTCCTGAGAAGATCTTTACTTCTTCTTAATTAATATTCTTGATTAAATGTGGGGCCCTTAAAAAGGCAAAATTCCACTTTCTCGTAATATTATTGATTGTTAAAGGTTACCATTAAATTTTACTTCATAAATCTTTTGAAATTGGTCAGAACATAAAAAACATATAACAATTGCTATTTTCATTTTTCTAACTTGATGAATATAATGATTTTTCCATTTACTTTTTCAATGGACATTTTTATTCATCATACCAACCTCTATGTATTTTTTCAGATTTTTTAAATTTTTTTGAATCAATGTGTGTTCATAATTTGATGAATGCCTCATATGTATATGAGCATTTAGTTAGAATGATGGATAATTTGAATTTTGACCTGTTGGAATGCTTTAAAAAAACAAAATTCATATTGTCGGTACCTTGCGTACCAGATACCCCTTGGAATTGCAAAGATCACAAGGAAACTCCATCTACCAGATTTGAAGACCTCCGAAGGCCCCACATGTCAGGCGTAATCGGACCTGCTTTCCCGAAATGGTTAGTCCCAGGGCCGCCACGTGTATCATAAGACCGGAGGTATCATCCACACATGGGAAGCTCCGGACTGAATACCAATGTGACACCCTCGGACCTAACCACAGACAGAGGGAAGCTCCGGTACTGACACGTGTCTAACAGCACCAGACCAACCCGTCTACGACGGTAAGCTCTGGTGCTGCCACGTGGCGACCGTCGGACCTTCAACTTCAACAATCAGGCTGGTGGACCCCCAACAGCTCCAGACCTTCAAGGAGCAACCAAAGATTTCAAGACCCAATTAAGTGTCATTAATACCATATTAATGACACACGATCGGATGGCCCTTAACACTGGTAACAGCACTGTTAAGGCCCGTTACCAGGCTATTAAGGGTAATTAACCTCATTAATTGTGTATCAAGCATGTGTAACTTTCGGGGCCACCTGTCGGGCCGGGCTAACGGTGTAACGACCAGTCCTTGTACTATAAAAGGACTGGTCAACGATACACAAGGGACGGGGGGCAGACCACTACTGAACTCCCTGAGCTTGACGAGCTTCTTATTCTAGAGCTTCTTCTAGACTCACACGCCTAATACAACACCAACACACCCCGTGGAGTAGGGTATTACGCCCAGGCGGCCTAAACCACGTAAATCTCTGTGTACACTTGTCTTTCACCTTCTAGAATCTCTGCGCGCCCATTACCGAACTACAACTCCTCGATCTACCAAAGGTAGTGTCGGGAGATCTGCCGGATCCAAACACCGACAGTTGGCACGCCAGGTAGGGGCGCCCGAGATTTCGAGTATGGTGAACTCAGCTGTTGTATGATCCAACGGAAACCCTGCTGTTCAACCCACTGGAGGCAATCCCTTCAACATGTAGCAACCAGCAGGTGCCATGGCTCCAGCAGGAGTCATGCCTCCACCGCCACCGCCTGCACTAGCACATCAAGCTGAGCAGCGTGACGGTGCATTGGCGTCGGTCACCGCATCGGCGAATAACAACAACCCTGAACACGCGCTTCATGTAGCGCGTGCTCTCCTCCAATGTCTACCACCTCCAGGTGCATCCCAGGGTGCAATGGAGCAGTGGAGAGCTGATGTGGAACATCTGGTTGCAGCAGCAGCCGACCGCATCAGCAACCAAGGTCCTCCTCCTTCGGGGCGGGCCCTATTGCAGGCTTGGTCCGCATGCTTCCCAAAATAGGAGGTGTGTTGCGTCACAGCAAGTTACGTCGCTGCCTTCCGGGGCGCGACGCACCCATACGGTAACCAGGCTTTCAACTCATGACCTCCGGGCGGAGCTTGATCGCCGTTACCGTCAACAGGACGACCGTGTCCATATCGAGCGTGCTCGCAAAAGGCGAGAGGCTCGAGACAGTCCTGCTCCCGAGGGAGTAGGAGGAGGCTGTTCTGCACTGGCCATGCACCTACGCATGGTGAGATGGCCACTAAAGTTTCGGCCTCACGTGCCGGAGAAATTTGACAGGACTGCCAATCCCGCTGAGTTTCTCCAAATTTACACCACCGCAATCCTTGCGGCCGGAGGTAATGAAGCCGTAATGGCCAACTACTTCCCAGTGGCCTTGACTGGGACCGCCAGGTCCTGGTTCATGAGCCGTCCTCACAACTCTATCAATAGTTGGGAGGAATTGTGCCAACAGTTCACCGCCAATTTTGGGAGTTCATACACCTGACCAGGCACCGAACTGGACCTTTTTGCAGTTGTGCGGAAGGGGGGAGAATCCCTGCGCTCATTCATCCAGAGGTTCTCCCAGGTACGAAACATGATTCCTTCTATCTCTAGCGCCTCTGTTATCGTGGCATTTAGACAGGGCGTACGAGATAAGAAGATGCTGGAGAAGCTGGCGGTCAAGGAGATCACCAGCGTCACGGAGCTCTTCAGCTTGGCAGACAAGTGTGCTAAAGCTGCGGAGGGCCATGAAATGCACTCCAAACCACCTCCGGAGGATGGCAAAAAATCCTCCAAAGGCGAAGCCACTACCTCCGGGAGTGTCAAAAAGAAGAAAAAGTCCAACAACAAGAAGAAGTCGTCGGCCGGCACATCTACTGTTCCAGCTGCAGTAGCTACGGGTGGCCGGGGGCCACGCCCCGAGAAACAACCTCGGCCGTCCTATGAAGACGGTGGCAACTCCAAAGTGTGGTGTCCCATCCACAAGTCGAATAGCCACAACTTGGAGGACTGCGGGATGTCCAAAACCTTGTCGAGCACTACAACAAGCGTTGAGAAGAAGTTCTTTTTCGTCAGAGGGAAGGAAAACAGAAAGTCGATGAAGCTCCGGCTGAAGAGGAGTTAGGCTTACAGGACCCTAAAAAGGTCCTGAAGGCTGTTTACACCTCCGTTGACGACGACTCTGATGTCTCCGACAATGAGCGTCGGAAGACCATGAACACCATCTTTGGTGGTTCGTGGGACATGACCTCCCACCGTATCCTCAAGACCATGCGGCGGGACATGGCCTCAGTAGCTCCTACAGCCAGGGCGGAGCCTCATCAAACTGCCCTCGAAACATGATCGGAGCTGGTCAACTACCAGTGATGGTATCTCCGACCATCAATAATATTCAACTCCACCATGTAATGGTGGACAGAGGTTCGGGGCTGAACCTCATAAGCTTCAAAGCTTTTGTCAAGCTTCAGCTTTGACCTTCGGACTTTCGCCCCTCCCGACCTTTCTCCGGAGTAGGTCCGAGGGCCATACCACCACTCAGTGCCATTACTCTCCCCGTGACCTTCGCGACACGGTAGAATTATCGCACTGAGAAGTTGATATTTGACGTCGCTCAGATCAACTTGCCTTTCAACGCCATTCTGGGCAGGCCCACCTTGTACAAATTCATGGCTGCTGCTCATTATGGCTACCTGGTGTTGAAGATGCCAACACCAGCTCGCGTTCCTCGGATCCGTGGAGACCGTACTGTCGGAGTGACTGCTCTGGAAGAACTTCGTGCGCTTGCTACAGCACAGGTGGAAGAATCCAGGCAGGAACAAGCTCCGAAACCCCCGAGCATTCATCAATGAGGCTCAACCTCCGCACCTCGCGTGCAACCAAGCGGCGACACCGACATCCCAGTCAAAGTCGTCCAAATTGGTTCCGATGCCGCTCAGACCACCCGTATATTGGGAGGTCTGGATGACAAATAGGAACTCGTGCTCATCACTTTCCTCTGGGCTAATGTTGACGTGTTTGCCTGGCAATCGTCGCAAATGCCTAGGATCCCTAGGGAAGTGATCGAGCATAATCTGAAGATCTATCCTGACGCTCGGCCTGTACATTAGAAGTCTCGGAAGCAATCCATAGAGCGACAAAACTTCATATGACAAGAAGTGAAGAAGTTGCTCCAAGCTGGATTCATCCGAGAAGTCTTCCATCCAAAATGGCTGGCAAACCTAGTCGTTGTACCCAGGGCCGGCGGGAAGCTTCGGATGTGTATCGACTACACAACTCTGAATAAGGCATGCACAAAAGATCCATTCCCACTACCTAGAATAGATCAGATAGTGGATTCCACCTCTGGGTGTGAATTACTATGTTTCCTAGACGCATATTTTGGATACCATCAAATCAGAATGTCTATGGAAGATGAAGAACATACTTCTTTTATCACATAAGATGGATTGTACTGCTATACTGCAATGCCATTTGGTCTTAAGAGTGCAGCTTCAACATTTTTATGAGCTATGTAAAAAAACCTTTGGAGAGCTCATCAGAGATGTAGTGGAAGTGTATGTTGATGACATCGTCGTCAAGATCAAGGACAAGGAGTCACTCCTTGACACCTTGCAAGCTGTCTTCGACAAGCTGCGAGTCACGCGCATGAAGCTAAACACAGACAAGTGCGTCTTCGGGGTTAGCTCCGAAAAAGCTTCTTGGTTTCCTGGTAAACCACCGGGGCATAGAGGCAAATCCGGCGAAGATTAAAGCCATTGAGGAGATGCGGCAACCAGCCCGCATCAAGGACGTCCCGAAACTGACTGGATGTCTAGCCGCCCTCAGCCAGTTCATCTCAAGACTGGTGGAACGGGCGCTACCCTTCTTCAAGCTATTGAGGAAGTCCGGACTATTTCAATGGTCTGAAGAAGCAGAAAAGGCGTTCCAGGAGCTAAAGCAGCTCCTCACCACTCTACCAACCTTGGTAGCTCTGAACCCTGGTGAGCCCTTACTGCTTTACATTTCAGCAGCCGACGAGGTTGTCAGCATGGTCCTAGTTGCGGAGAGACTAGAACCATCTCAAGCTCAGGAATCCAGACCCCTCCGGGAGGGTCCGGAGGTTCCTAAAGGTGAGTCTGGGTCTACATGGAGTTATTCCAGAAGGTCTAGACCCCTCCGGGAGGGTCCGGGTCGCTCCAGTAGAAGCTCCGAGTTCCTCCAGCAAGGACCCAGAGGTCCACGAAGCAGGTCTGAACCCCTCCGGTAGGGTTTGGGTCGATGTGGAGGAAGCTCCGAGAGGGTCCAGACAGTCTAACGCCCAGTGTACTTCATCAGTGAAGTACTACATAATGCCAAGAATCAATACCTAGAGGTGCACAAGCTGCTTTACGCAGTTCTCAACGCCTCCAGGAAGCTTCACCATTACTTCCAAGCTCACAAGATCTCAGTGGTGACTTCTTATCCACTCCGTGCTATCTTGCATAATCCCAACTCAACTGGGAATATTGCAAAGTGGGCAGCGGAATTGGCCGAATTCAATCTTGAATTTGTCCCAAGACAAGCTATCAAGAGTCAAGCACTGGCGGACTTTGTGGCGGAATGGACCCCCTCTCCATCAAACCCTGGGGGCCCTAGTGAGCAGAAGCCGGAACTCAAGGCTCCGGTCTTCACCGAGCCTCACTGGACCCTCTACTTCGACGTCTCCATGCAAAAGCAGGGGGCCGGAGCTGGAGTCATTCTCCTCGCTCCAACCGGGGAGAAGGTAAAATACATGGTCCACCTTGACTTCAAGGCGACCAACAACATGGCGGAGTATGAAGCACTCATTTATGGACTAAAGGTGGCACTATCATATGGTGTCAAGCAGCTGTTGGTCAAGGGAGATTCGCAGCTCATATTTAAACAGGTGAAGGGTGAATGCTCCTGTAACAATCCCCAACTAGCTGCTTATCTCCTTGAAGTCCAGAGGCTTCAGAAGGACTTCGAAGTCCTGGATTTCCACCATGTCTAGTGTGTCCATAACACTGAAGCTGACGAACTCTCGATGAAAGCATCAACTGGAGCTCCAGCTCCTGACGGAACCTTCGTCCGGACGTTGTCAAAACCCACAGCTCAACCTGCCGAACTGAGCAAAGGGGGCGAGACCAGCATCTCGAAGCTTGCGGTCCCGATGGCCTTGTCACCATGGCATCCATCAAGGTTCGTAGGTGCTGTCGAAAGCTCCGAGCAACCCAGCACACAAGACTCAAATGCTCGAGCAAGCTCCAATGCATGGATCTCGGAGATCCAGAGCTACTTGAAAGACAATATCCTTCCTGACGATGATGTATTCGCTGATCGGATAGTCAGATTGGCTAAAAGATACACGCTGGTAGAAGGGGATCTCTACCGGCGCGGTGCCAATGGCATCCTAATGCGGTGCATCACGAGGGAAGAAGGTTGCGAGCTCCTCGTAGAAATCCATGGAGGCAAGTGTGGGAACCACGCGTCTTCCAGCACGCTGGTCGGTAAAGCCTTCCGGCATGGCTTCTATTGGCCTACAGCGCTCCAGGATGCAACTGAGCTGGTGAAGAAATGTGAAGCATGCCAGTTCCATGCAAAGCAAATTCACATACCGGCTCAGCCTCTACAAATGATACCTCCTACATGGCCTTGCGCTGTGTGGGGAATGGACATCTTGGGACCTTTCCCAAGAGCCGTCGGAGGTTACAAGTTCCTGTATGTTCCCATTGACAAGTTCACCAAATGGCCGGAAGCAACTCCAGTTGTGACAATAAACAAGCAATCGGCTATCAACTTCCTGCAGTCCATCGTATGCAGATTTGGAGTCCCGAACAAAATCATAACAAATAATGGGACCCAATTCACAAGCTCTTCTTTCCAAGGATACTGCAAAGACCTCGGCATCCAAGTCAGCTACGCCTCCGTAGCTCACCCGGCAAGCAATGGCCAAGCCGAGAGAGCAAATGCAGAAATCCTGAAAGGACTCAAGATGCGCACATATGAGTGCCTGAAAAAACATGGAGCCAACTGGATCGAAGAGCTTCCGCCCACTTTATGGGCCAACAGGACAACTCCAAACCGGTCAACTGCAGAGACACCCTTCTTCTTGGTGTACGGAGCTAAAGCAGTCCTTCCTCCGGAAATCACCTTGGGGTCGCTCCGAGTCCGAACCTCCGACGAAGCCATGCAGGACCAGCTCCGGCGTGAAGACCTTGACCTCCTTGAAGAGGGAAGGTGTCGAGCAGCTGTTCGGAATGCCCGATACCACCTAGCTCTTCGGCGCTATCACCAATGGCATGTTCACAGCTGACAGCTCGAGGAAGGCGATCTGGTGCTATGGAGAATACAATCATGAGAAGGGTTAAACAAACTCTCCCCTAGCTGGGAGGGACCCTTCCGAGTGATCAAAGTATTCCGTCCCAGATGCATTCGCTTGGCAACCGAGGATGGTACACCTCTCCAAAATCCTTGGAACATTGAGCACCTCCGTAAGTTCTACACTTAATACCATGGAGGTGAGTCTGTAATTACATGTGATGTATGTTATAGAGTCATTGTACAGAGTCAGGTAGCTCCTCCGGGAGGGCAGCCGGACCTACCCAGTTAGGTCCGCAACGTCCATGCAACACTTGTCATAGTCTCAGAACCAAAGGTGTAGCTAGCTACCTTGGGTCAAACGAGAAACAAAACACACATAACCTGGTTTCGTACCCTAAGAGTGTACTTGTTTCCCCTGTACCCCGGACCTATAATGAAAGACATCATTGTGTGAAAACAGACTCCACGTGCATTTACTTTGTACAGGCTCAATATTTTTTATTTTTCTATTTATTGTCTATAACAAAGTTGTGCAGTTCTTAAGAAACTTTAGCTCGACCAGTTCATGTACAATTCGAGTTGCATTGTCTATCCTTCCGGGTTCAAACATTCTTGATGGTCTACTCGTCTGAATGCGGCCAAGCCAATCTAGGGCCGGAGTGTGCTATCGATTTAGCCTGGTCATGCACCCAAAGTACGTCACTCTACCTACACCCCAGCTAGATGAAGTAAGGCGAGTCCAGAAACGATCGGACCCGAAGAGAACAAGATGGCACTCTTGATTGTATTTAGAATTGTGTTCGACCTAAAGCTTTCTCGGTAATAGTAAGCCACAATGAAGTTATATACATGAAACGGATTTTACTGTTTTTCTTGACTTCAGTGTGCAGGAAAAATAAATATTTCATGATGATGGTGAATGAAGCCGGAGCTACCAAAGCTCCGACATCCCCCAGGAGGATTGTGGTCGATGTTCAAACATTGACATCGAGCATCGCTGAAGCTACTCAACTCCGGTAAAGCTAGGGGGCATGCTGTCAACGTGAAGATGGTGGAAAGACTCTAAAGAGGAGCCTACCATTGACACACCATGTGTTGATAGAGGTCACTGCCGGAGCTACCAAGCTCCGACAACCCAGAGGGCTAACTGTCGATGCTTTACGCGTTCATGGAGACTACTGCCAGAGCTACTAAGCTCCGATGATGGTAAATGCCAGAGCCACTAAGCTCCGACAACCTCAGGGGGCCTACACTATCGAAGACTTTGGACCTACATTCTACAAGTTCGAAGCATGCAAGTCTTCAACAACTGTTACATCCTCTTGGTACATGTTCTTAATCAAATTGTGTACATCTACCAGGGGGCCAAGTAAGATAAAGGTGTTGAAGACAAAAAATGAAATTCGAATTCACAAAATTTTGGATTTCATTCATTTGGAGACAAGAGATTAAAAAATTGGAGAAGAAGAAGAGAGAATACAAGCGGGAGCTACAGAGAGATGGTCCTAGACCCTATGGAAGAACTGGGCGACCTTCTGGGCCACCTCTGACACGCTGGCTCGGGCGGCTTCACCCTCTCCTTCGACGGGGCCTTCAAGCACCGTGCCCAAAGGGAATTGAGGGTCCCGGCTGGTGTAGCATGTCAGCACAAACTCTGCGATGTTCTTCGCCAGGGACTGACCCTTTGTTTCCAATTGGTCCGCGATGACATCGCCCATCTTGGTGAGCTTGTTGCCTGCCGAACCCAACGCCTCCAACGCCTGGTCCAGCTCCGGCTCCGGATCATCCGGACGCACGGGACTGAAACCCATTGGCATCAGCGCATCGTTGGCCTTGCCCAGGAAGTCCCAAACTTGTTGGGACTCCACAACCCTTGCGCAACGCATCTCCGCCAAGGATCTTTTGGCCGCCGCAAGCTCCAAGCTCTCTCGAGCAAGACGCTCCACCTCTTTGGCATTCTGCTGAATCTTTTCAGCAACTTGCCTTTCGAGTTTGTTGAGCTCTTCCTCCCGGAGGTGGATCTCATTCCGGCGGTTGGCCAGATATTTCTCCCGGCCCCGCACTTTCTTCTCCTTGGCGGCGATGGCATTCTCCCGCTTGTAGAGATCTTGCCCTCGCTCCCAGGCCTTTTTCTCCTCCTCCTCGCAATGCTCCGCCAATTTCTTGGTGCGTTCTTCGAGGATCTTGTCAGCTAGAGCTGTCTTTTGGACAAGCTCTTCCTCCCTCTTCACGAGGTCATCCCGCAGCTCCAGGAATTTCTGCTCTTCATCTTCGAGCTGTCTCTCCCGCGCTTCAAGAGCCTCTCGGCGCTTGACGTGACTATCGTGGATGGCGGCGAGCCTTTCCTGGCGATCATCCGCTGCGCTATTTGCAGCGTTGGCTTGCTCATAGTTGGCCCAGGACTGGTTGTCGAGGGTCCGCATCATGCTTTCCCTCTCATCCAACAACTTACCCCAGTACTCCAGGCGGACCTTCTCCCTTTGCACCCACTCATTGCCGCCAGCCAGCCTCGACTACGCCAGCTTGGTCTCGAAATGGAGTCGGTTGCGCCACCTGCTAAGGTTTTGGCGCTCCTCCTCGTGGGCCTTGCTGTCATGGTAGAAGGCTAGCTGGACCTGGCGAAGACTGGAGCAGGTGTTGTCGATAGACAACAATAAGGGGATCGGGTCCGGACCTGCCGGGGTCCTCTCCGCAGGCTCCAGCGGATCTTCAACAACAAAAATTGGGTCCCACTCTACAAGAGAGATCCCCTGAGCTTCCACGGCACTAGCGCCATCCTCCGGGGTAGCCTCGGCCACCGCTGAGGAAGTACTTGCAGCCGAAGTTCCAACCTCCGGAATTGACTCCAAAGGCCCAGTCGCCAGGTCATCAACAACTGGCCCCTCCGGCGGGGGGCCAGCAGCTTCATCTTGGCACTTTGGATCAGCAGCGGGCACCTATGGGATCACCGCTTCCGAAGCGGGTGTTGAAGGTTCGGTCGGAGCAGAAGCTACTTGTGGCTCCAGCGCAGGCGCCTCCTCCGCCTCTGGCTGAGGTGCTGGTGCTTCGACCATCATGGGCTCAGGCGCTGGCGCTTAGACCACCAAAAGCTCAGGCGCTGACACCTCCGCAGCAACTGGCTCGGACGCCGGAACCTCTTCAACGACCGGCTCCACAGCTGGAACTTCTGTAGCAACCGGCTCTATCGCCGGAGCTTCCTCGACAACTGGCTCAAGTGTCGGAGCTTCATCAACACCCGACTGTACTGCCGGGACCTCATCAACCACCGGCTCAACTGTCGGGGCTTCAACAACATCCGGCTCTAGGGACGGAATCGAAGCTACCTCCAGCTCTACGGCTGGAGCATCCAACATCTCAGCATCCAAGCCCGGAGCTTCAACCTCTGGGGCTGGTGCCGCTGGTACATCTTCATTCCCGTGGTCCGGCGCTACCACGGGAGCTTCTGGGGATGAGTTGAGGTCCAAAACCATGACAGCCAGCGCCGGGGCTGCCGCAGCCTCAGCCATCTCTTGGGGCGGCACTGGAATCGGAGCCGGAGCTTCAGCCTGCAAAGCCTCAACCGATGCTGCAGCGACCAGATCTTCAACCCTTTTCTTAGGCATGCTGTGGATGAAGAATGAAGAAACTCAAAATGATGAAGAAACTCAAAATGCAGTTATAATAATAAAACAACCGACTGAGGTAAAAAATCAAAAATTACCTCAGAAGGCTTCCGCACCACTTAGCACATAACCCCTTCTCCGGACGCTCCGGAATGGCCACAGCCGCCACTGGCGTGGTAGTCCCAGAGGTTCCCCCGAAGCTTGCTGCTGCTATCGTGTTGCCCAGGTCGAGGCCCCCCTCGACCGGGAAGGACCTCCGGACCCAAAGCCCTCAGCTGGCCCTGGTACCGGAGTCACTTGGCCGGAGCTAGCACCCCGGGAAGATGCCGCTGCTGGACTAGATGCCACCGTTGTAGACCTCCGCCTCCGGGGAGAAGGAGCTGCCACGGAAGAAGCAGGTCTGACAAACCTTCTGTCAGCATGCTTCCTCTTACGGCTCGAGGGTTCGGCCAACTCCTTGCCCTTGCCTGCGACTTCGGTTCTTGGATTTGGAGCAGGAACGGAACCGCCTTTAGGAGCTTCAGAGATCGCCAACCCGGTGATTGAACGCCTCTCAATGACGCCGAGGTCGCCAAGCACTGGCATCGTCCGCCGGAGCTCCCTGCTGAACTCTGCCTCCATGATCAGAGGGATGAAAGCTGCCGGCGGAGCCAAGTCATCGCCCTCGATGTCGATGTCGTGCTGGAACTTCTTGAGGTGGAACTCCAAAGTTGCACCCTCCATGTTGGACTTCAAACCGGTCTCGATCCGGTCGTCGTCCAGCATACTGTTGAGGGCCCAAGAAAGCTTCTCCCTCCTCTTCAGTGGAGCCCACCTGTTGGTCAGGAAGTTGCAAAACACCACCAGAGGAGTCACCACTCCTTCCACGCATAGGCGGATCCTGGTCAGAGCAGGGTTGAAGGCGTCCGACAACACTGGAGCTTCACTCCAAACTGCAGTGTTGATGTTGGGGAGGCCTTCCGGCAGCTCCAGCTTCTCGTGCTCCTCCACCCTGATGACAATCCAATACTTCTTCCAGTCGTCTGACTTCCCAGAAGAGAACGACCGCAAGTACTTGTACGGGCACTTCTTGCGCTTCACAAAATAGTAGAATCCAAGGTACTCCTCACTCCTGCCCGTGGTTTGGACAGTGAAGAAGGTGCAGAAGAGCTCAATGCAGGGGGGAATGCCCACCCACATCTCAAAGAAGTGGACAAAGATTGACACCAGGAGAATGGAGTGGGGGCCAAGGTGGTACAACTACAGACCATAGAAGTCTAGCAGCATCAAGAAGAAAGAGGAGAAAGGTGGGATCAGCCCCACCATGGCATACGCAGAGAAGTACACCATGTCGCTGGCGTGTTCCTTCTTTAACGGAAGCTTGCCGACGTGGACCAAGTGGTTGAAGAAGTCAGGGGACCATCCCATGAGGGCCCGGACCTTCTTCAAATCATCATCGGTCTTCAGTCGGCTATGGCGGAGACCCAACTCCATCACGGCACAATGAGGCAAGAGAGGAAAGACAAGTGAAAGTTTAGAAGGTTTGAGCGCAAGTTCGAATGAAAGTTGTAAAGAACCCCAAATGGTGCGTGCTTTCCTTCTTAAGTAATCCCCCGCAATGCTTGGATGAAAACCGCAGAGGAACCAATGATACCAGTCAAAAACTTCACCCCCCCAGTGACAAGGGGGCCCGGGGCCACCCCGAAGATCAAGTCGAGGTTCTTACCCCAGGCGAACAATTGTCATCATGAAAGGCGGGAAACCCGAAGGCGGCGGCCTGACAGGGCGCACGGAACCGATACGATTTTCGTATCGGAAACCGACGACCTTCAATTGCGTGAGATCTGCACGCTGAGATCTCACCTGCCGCCTCCTGGATATGCTACGTGGCGGAGGTTTAACTGTGAACTATCGACAACGGCATGTCCGAAGACCCTTGAAGACACGGCTCAAAAACCGAAGAATGGACCCACCTCCGGCGGAATGACTTCATCCAAAAGGTCTCTCCCGGAGGTGGGCCAGGGGGCCACTGTCGGTACCTTATGTACCGGATACCCCATGGGATTGCAAAGATCACAAGGAAACTCCATATACCAGATTTGAAGACCTCCAAAGGCCCCACATGTCAGGCGTAACTGGACCTGCTTCCCCGACATGGTGAGTCCCAGGGCCGCCACGTGTATCATAAGACCAGAGCTATCATCCACACATGGGAAGCTCCGGACGGAATACCAATATGGCACCTCCGGACCTAACCCAAGAGAGAGGAAAGCTCCGATACTGACACGTGTCCAACAGCACCGGACCTACCCATCCACGACGGTAAGCTTCGGTGCTGCCACGTGGCGACCGCCGGACCTTCAACTTCAACAATCAGGCTGGTGGACCCCCCAACGGCTCCGGACCTTCAAGGAGCAATCAAAGACTTCAAGACGCGATTAAGTGTCATTAATACCATATTAATGACACACGATTGGATGGCCCTTATTACTGGTAACAACACTGTTAAGGCCTGTTACCAGGCTATTAAGCGTAATTAACCTCATTAATTGTGTATCAAGCATGTGTAACCACCGAGGCCACCTGTCGGTCTAGGCTAACGGTGTAACGACCAGTCCTTGTACTATAAAAGGACTGGTTGACGATACACAAGGGACGGTTCCAGACCACTACTGAACTCCCTGATCTAGACGAGCTTCTTCCTCTGGAGCTTCTTCTAGACTCACATGCTTAATACAACACCAACACACCCCGTGGAGTAGGTTATTACGCTCAGGCGGCCCAAACCACGTAAATCTCTGTGTACACTTGTCTTTCACCTTCTGGAATCTCTGCGCGCCCATTACCGAACTACAACTCCTCGATCTACAAACGGTAGTGTCAGGAGATTTGCCGGATCCAAACACCGACAAATTTTATCGTTCAAGATTACAAGAATGTACACCGTGCACATTTTGGTGTACTAAAACAGCTCGCAATAGCTGAGTTGTACATCAAGGAATACCAAATTGAGCTTCGTGATAAAAACCAAGACTGCACAGAGGACTGGATCATGAAAGAGCACATAAGATGTTTCACTGAATGGTTAATGGACAAAAATATATCATACGGAAACACTATAGAAGTGGTAACAATGAAGAAGTTAGCTTCTAGCCCATCTGCTTTGGTGATATCATGGCAAGCATATGACATCAATGGTTACACATTTTACACTAAAGAAAAAGACGGTAACAGTGTTGCACAAAATAGTAGTGTTCGTATTGAGGCTTATGATTCACAAGGGCAAAAGACCACATACTTCGGTTTCATAGAGGAAATATGGGAACTCGATTATGGCGAAAGAATGGTAATGCCCGTATTTAAGTGCCAGTGGGTGAAACATTTTGATGGTGTGAAAGTGGACAATTACGGACTGACACTGGTAGACTTGAATAAAGTGGGTTATAAAGATGATGAGTGGGTTCTCGCCGATAGTGTTGCATAAGTTTTTTATGTTCAAGATCCAGAAACTGAGAATATGCACGTAGTTGTTTCTGGAAAGCAAAATATTATTGGGGTTGACAATGTGGGAGATAATGAAAAGGAATATAATTAGTATGAAGAGATGTACTATTTCACCGAACCAGAAAACATCAAGCGCGTAGAGAGAAGCATTAAAGAAAATTTGAAACCCTATATGCAAGAAGATGTCAATGCTGGAAAAATGTATGATATATATTGTATATATTCGTATCTTCTGAAATCAACTTACAACAATGCTCTATTTTAGCTTTAGATAGCATGTTTTGAACATTATTAAATTCACCTTCTGTTTCGAACATTATTAAATTCAGTATGTGTATATAAATTTCTTCTGACCTATGATGATCAGACTTGCCTTCCAACAGCTTGGTTCCAAACAACATCTAGAAGCACAACTCTTGAAGCTCCTATCAAGCGAATCCCTTCACAGCAAGCTCTTGTAGATGCAAGTAACACTCGAGACTCATCATTTGGATTGTCAAAAGATTCAATTGAAGTCTGACGATACTTCCCGTCCATTTGAGAGCTTGTTTGGATAGGAGTGGATCCACTTCAATATAAGTGGTTTGAGGTGGATTGAGAATAAAATTAGTTCATTCTTCACTTCAATCCACTTCAATCCAATTAGATTGAGTACACCCAAACAAGCCCTGAAAGATTTCTTTCTCTTCTCTCCATTTTAAAAACATACGAAGATGCTACTTTATCACTTCTAATGGTTGAATATATTGACTACAAATCAGTACCATCTCTCTTAGTGCTTCACACAAGCAACGAAGCGTACAACTTCAATCACAAATCTTGTTTTTACCATTTTCAAAGGAAGTTGACCTTAATCTTTCAATCATAGATTTATAAATAATTGAGGCTTCCTCATCAGACATGTTAATGGCAGTTACAAGTGAAGGGTGTGTGGAATCTAACAAAATCTCAACGGGGCTGAAGACAAAGAGATGTTGCATATGAGTGACAATGTCCAGGTTAGACAGCATGAAGCTATGATGGCAGCCTTCAACAACATGAAAAGTGATGCCAAGGTTATGCTTGCATCAACCAAGACATGTTGTGAGGGTATAACACTTGTAGGGGCAAGCATAACCTTGGCCAAGTTACTTTTCATCACTGGTTTATAACGCATCATTCGTGTTTGCTGGCACCATCATGGGTGATGATGAGACGATGATAAATTAAAGATTGTGAGATCTCAAAAAAAGACGACACAGGAATTCAGATGATATATCTTTGCGCAATTGAGTTGCATTTATTTTAGGCTTGGACAACAAAATGTTGTTGTGACTGGTTGTTGCCATGGCATGCCAAAATATCTTCATATTATACTATGTGCAAATAGAGTTTGAAAAGTTCCTTTTAACACTGATGAGGTCAGACATTGCTTTTGCTAACAAAGTTTATCAATATCTTCATACCCCTACAGATCAACATTGTTAGAATCATAAGGGAGCCTAAAAGATCAAATAGTCACTAAATCATTTTGAATTACATAGGATAAAACTGAATACAAGATCAACATCAAGTGCTATCTCTCAAATAGCACAACAACACTACTAATATCTTCTCCTCCATCTTTGTTGTTACCTGATGATGTGGCCATCGAGCCAACAAGATGAGGTCCATGAAGAACGATGATGGGAGACATTTCCTCTTGTTCCTGTCTTAGTATGTTGACCGGATTCTGAGTGAACTAAGAGAGTTCAAGTATGTGTATGTGTATACATAATCTTATAGAAGCCCTTATTTGATCATACACCTGACTCTCTTCTTATATTTGACCAGGAGACACAAGAAGAGGCCTCCCACCCCTTAGAATAGTTGTGTCCCCCGATCAAAGACATAATATTCGGTGGGTTGTGTATTTTCATTTAGAACACATGTCAATTTTGAGTTCAAACTGGCAGTTACTGAACTAATCAGACTAGTCCGATCAGGGTCTAGACTAGTTCGGTTACTATCAATGGACTGCACCGGATTAGCTCAGTCTTAATGTTCAGACAAGTCAGGTCATATTTACATTCTCCCTCTTGAACTCGAATCTAAAACTTACCAACTTACTTAATACTAAACTTAGTGTCCATTTTCTCATGCTTGATATATAGGGCACGACGCATCACAACAACTATTTACGTATTGTTGAACTCAAAGATCACAATACATCTCACACTTAAAAATAAACCTTACTCTTACTTGGCCCCTAAATATCTAGTGATCATAGATTCTCCTTTAAACCCATGCTAGCCATGTGTTCACTGAAAACGTTGGGTGGAAGATCTATTGTAAGCGCATCCACAAGCATTCTCTTGGTACAAATTTGCTCAATACTCGCTACTTAATATGATCCTAGATTTACTCCTTTGCAACACATAACTTATGTCAATATGTGTTCGGCATCACATATGACTTGTTGTCTCTGGAGTACAAAAAGCTTAAGTGGTTTAATGCCGCTGACCACTCAAAATTCGGGTTTACTTATTGTGTCTGCTCGGTGGTCTCATGAAAGTGCATCTAGGAATCCCTTGTGGGTTTTGGATGATTTATGACAAGCAAAGGAGAACCTAACTACTTTGTTGAGATGAGCACATGTTCTAATGGGAAAATAAGCAAAGTGTCAAAAAGAAGGGAGAATGAGGAGTAATGTGGAAAAGAGCTCAAGGAACAAGTGTGGTAGATCATTGTGTGTGGAGTGTGTTAAGGAAACACACCCCAGGAGCTCAAACACAAATAAACACACACATTGCACAAATTTATACAGGACCGGACTAGTCCTACTGACACCGGACTAGTCCGATATCTCTCTGACTAGAATCGGACTAGTCCTCCCCAGTGCGGACTAGTCCTCAAAACACTTCACAAGCTGCACAAAATCAGACAAGTCCGATCACACAACAGACTAGTCCGATATCTTTCTAATCCAAATCGGACAAGTCTGATATTGGCACGGACTAGTCTGAAAACCCTTTGACATAAATCGGACAAGTCCTCCAAGTGCGGACTTGTCACCCAATTCACTTAGGGTTTCTCTGATCTGGACAAGTCTGATGATTATCGGACTAGTCTGAAGATTTCCAGAAGAAAAATCAGACAAGTCCGCTCTTAGCCGGACTAGTCCATTATTTCGGGACACATAGGGTTTGCTACAGACACTACACCGGACTAGTCCGGTATCCACCACAGACTAGTCCGATCTTTGTAAACCCTAACGGTCACTTTTAGAAACCCCATATAAATAGATGTGCATGGCCCAATTTTAATCTCTCTCGACCCCCTGCATCATCACACCTCCCAAGAGCCTTAAAAACACATCTCTCCACGAAATCAAAAGCCAAAAAAAAGATCAATCCCTCTAGGATACACTTTGGAACATTGGAGAGACACGATTCAACACTCTTGAGTTCTTGGTTTGATTCCCTAACACACTCCTGTGATTTTCATTGTAATTTTTGAGTGTGTTCTTGGTGGAGTTTTCATTGTAATCTAGGGGAGCCCTCAACGTGTGAGAAGGCCCCTTGAATTTGGTTATTTACCCTTTGTGATAAGAGAATAGGATTGGCCTTCATGGCGATCCGACGAGGGTAGGGTTGGAGAAGACCCGGTCCTTTTGTGGACTCCTCAACGTGGACGTAGGTTGCCTCTTTGGGAACCGAACCACAGGATAAATTGCTTGTGTTCTTGCTTTGTGTTCATCGTTCTTATTCATCATATTGATATAGGGTTTCAATCAATCTTACTCACTTTACGTTGAAGCATCAAATATAAGATTGACTTCTGGTATACTCTAGCTCATAATCTTGCAACACCTCAATTACAAGTATATTTCCGCTGCATACATCCTAGAATCAAATTAATCGATCAAACTTGATTAACCTAGTCAGTACACATCGGACTAGTCCGCACTTTACCGGACTAGTCGGCTATCTTAAGTTTTGATTTGGTTGTTAAGTGTTGCAGGTTCGGACAAATATCGAAAAGGCCTATTCACCCCCCTTTAGGCCACATTCGTCTCATTTATAATATATATTTGGTATGCATCACACATGATGCAGTGACCCTAAATTAGGAGCTTTTTCACAATGAAGCTCCATTATGCAAGTGTTGATTACTAATGTGGATTTACTACACATCTCGCACAAACAAAGTCTTAGTAAGTCATTATTCTAATGACTTAATCTTATACTTAACTTATCATGAGACCTTGATGCTTACAAAACTGCAGGGAATACTTATTTCCATCCAATCATCTGGTTGGACTTACTTATGCCAAAATTAACCTGGTACTTAAACTTTGTTAAGATAACTTATGAATTGAGCAAAACTTAAAACTTTTGAGAGCAAGAAGTTTTTGGAACCGATTCTTGTTAGGTTGGCCTCTTATTGGTTCCATATTTACCAACCTGGACTCATTAGAGCAGATGAAGATTTATTTTCATGCATACCGTACTTTCCAAGTACGCTCCTTAAGTATGCCTTTTGCGCTAAACTTAATACCCCTTTATTTTCATCCCGGTGAATTTCTATGTCCAATACATAGGATGCTTCACCAAAATATTTCATATCAAAATTAGAGGACAAGAACTTCTTAGTTTCTGATAGTAGATTGACATCACTACTTGCAAGTAGTATATCATCTACATAAAGCACGAGGAAAATAAATTTCCTGTTCTTAAACTTAGCATAAATGCAATTGTCCTCCTTATTTTCTTTATACCCAGACTTTCTTATTGTCTCATCAAACTTGAGATACCACTGCCTTGATGCTTGTTTAAGTCCATAGATGGACTTTCTTAAGTGGCATCCCATATGTTACTTACCCTTAACAACAAAACATTTCAATTGTGTCATATAAACATTCTCATATAGATCACCATTAAGGAACGTTGTTTTTACATTCATCTGATGTAATTCTAAATTGTAATGTGCAACTAATGCCATAATGATTCTAAATGAATCCTTACTTGAGACGGGTGAAAATATCTCATTATAATCAATCCCTTCTCTTTGAGTGAAGCCTTTTGCAACAAGTCTGACCTTAAACTTATCAATATTTCCTTTGGAGTCATGTTTACTTTTGTTGACCCATTTATAGCCTATTGTTTTGGCTTCATTAGGAATCTCAACTAAATCACAAACTTTGTTTGCTTCCATAGACCTCATTTCATCCTCCATGGCTTTACGCCATTCAGATGATTAAGGACTTCTCATAGCTTTTTCAAACGTGATAGGATCACACTCCATTTGAATTGCCTCACTCATATAAATCTCATAATCGTCCAGAATGGCCGATTTTCTTTCTTTTTGAGATCTTCTTAATTGCACATTATCCTCATTTTGAGGTTGTTGTTGATCTTCATTATTAGTGACAACAGACTGAGAATGCTCAATCACTCTTAGTAATTCTGTTGCTAATGGAGAACTAGCAAGAGGTAATGAATCTTCACCAATAGGCACCGATGATTCAACATCAGTAGGTAATGAGAAATATGGTTCTTGAATCATAGGAGTGGGCACATAAACCTACTTCTCTTCAAGATTAATTTCTCGTCTTACTGTACTCCCTCAGATTATGGCATCCTCTAAAAAGATGGCATGCCTTGTTTCTACAAACTTAGTATATCGTTCTTGATAGTAAAAATGATATTCTTTACTCTTTTCTGCATAGCCAATGAAATGGAAACTTATTGTCTTAACATCCAACTTACCAATGTTTGGGTTAAACATTTTTGCCTCAGTGGGAGAGCCCCATATATACATATAACTTAATGAGGGCTTACGTCCTGTCCACAACTTATACGGCGTTTTAGGCACCGATATAGTACGAACCCAATTTTGGCACATGAATGACAGTTTTAATGCCTCCATCCATAAGCTAACCGGCAATCTGATTGACTTAACATGAATCTTACCATATCCATTAGCGTAGGGTTGCGCCGTTCTGCTACTGCATTTTGTCGAGGCTCGCTTGGTGTGAAATACTGGGCGACTATGTTATTTTCCTATAAGAACCGAGCAAATGGTCTAGGAACTTATCTATACGGGGTATGACGACCGTAGTACTCACCACCACGATCGCATCTTACCACTTTTATCTTAGTGTTGTGCTGATTTTCAACTTCAGCCTTAAATATTTTAAATTTATCCAACTCTTCAGAGTGTTATTTAATTGGATAAATATAGACATAGCAAGAATAGTCATCCGTGAAGGTTATGAACAAATCAAAACCATCAACAGATACTACAGGAAAGAGACCACAAAGATCCGTGTGAATTAATTCCAAAATTCCCGCACTGCGTATGGCATCTTTCTTAATTTTGTTAACAACTTTTTCCTTAATGCAATCTATGCATTCTTCTGAATCCAAAAAATCCAAACAAGGAAGAATTGATTGTGAAATCAATTGTTCAATTTTTCCCCTCGAAATATGGCCTAAGCGACAATGCTATAATTTCAAAGACATTTCGGAATCGATTCTCTTAAACTTACCCTGATGTGAGGAAAACTGATTGTCACTTACAACATTAATACAACACCATTTAAGGAATCCTATGCAATCCTTCTGATGGTGACCTTTGCCTAAAAAAATGGCACTGATATTTATCTACTTTCACATCCTTATGGTAAGGATGACTTTGTGGAGCCTTATCCTTATCTTTGTGATGGTAAGAAGAACCACGATTCATAAAAGATTGCTTAGAAGAAAAGTTCTTCTGAGCCTCTTCCCTTCATATAATTAATAGCATCATTATCATGAAGGGACTTAATCATTTCTTCCTCCTGAACACACATAGCCGTGAGTATTCTATGTTCCATAGTTCAAGTTGAGAGTTATAGTTGATGACAAAAAGTCTCAAATTCCTTTGGAAGTGAGGCAAAAAATAAGATGTACGATGAACTCATCTTTAATCCCTAAATCCATAGGCTTAAGTTTTGATGTCATGTTTGTCATCTTTAAAATGTGCTCTCGCACACCACCGTCATAATACTTTTCAGTAACAAGTCCCTTAATAAGAGTACTTGCTGTTGCCTTAGAAGAACCAGTAAACTGATTCTCAATCTTTTGGAAGTACTCAGTGGCAGTCTCACATTCAGGGATTGCTTCCCGAATGGTCTCAGTGATAGTGCCCTTAATAACTATCAAACATTTCCTATTTGATTATTTCCACTTTGGCTAAGTCACAGGCCAATAGCTCATTAGGGTATCCCTTTGTCCTCAGCAAAGGACTTCTGAGTTTAATCAACATTTCTTACTGATTCTTGATCAAAAGGCAAAATCATAAGGGAATGCATAAATATTAAACATAAGATAATGTTGAGTTTTATCTTTCATTTTGGTTACTTGACCAAAACTCAGCATTCGATAACAATTGAAAAACATAGTAATTTATCTTTCGCTTTGGTTACTCGACCAAATTACTATGTACTTAGAAAGAAAAATATCATTAATGTCTTTCGCTTTGGTTACTTGGCCAATAATGACATTAATGTTACTTAAAAACATGACAATTCTATTTTTCACTTTGGTTACTCAATAGTATTTCATGCAACTTAAAATGACATAGCAATTTATCTTTCACTTTGGTTACTCGACCAAATTGCTATGACAATATAAACTTAATTCGCAGCAGAAATTTAATTAAATAAGAAAACTTAGTTGTGTATCCCAGACTAGTCTGTATAGGGCCGCACTAGTCCGAAAATCTTACAGTACCATTTTCAGACTAGTCCGGTCTATAAGACGGATAAGTCCGAACTTAAAACAGAACCATTTTCAAACTAGTTTGGTCCATAGGATGGACAAGTCCGATATTGTTCCTGAAACATTTGATCCGTCTTTATTGAAATTTTCGAGTTTGGTCCGGACAATTCCGGACTATTCCGGCCAACCCCGCAAAAGTTTTATATAAAAAACAGAAAAATGCCAAAATACCCAAAAGTGAATCTTAATCTTATCATCAACTTAATTTTCACAATGGATTTTAATCCAAAGTGCTTAATTGGTTTTCAATCAGATAAACGCGTCAAAACGCTCTGATATGAAAACCTAACCACTTCATTGTGGCATACCAGACTAGTCTGGTCCATAGATCGGATAGGTTCGGATCTTCAAAACTTGCAGCAAAAAACTTTGATCAAAACAAAATTTGAAATGGTTAGTGGTCTAAACAGCTTTGATATCATTGTTAGAGTCATAAGGGAGCCTAAAAGATCAAATAGTCACTAAATCATTTCGAATTATATGGGAGAAAACTGAATACAAGATCAACATCAAGTGCTATATCTCAAATAGCACAAGAACACTACTAATACCTTCTCCTCCATCTTTGTTGTTACTTGTTGATGCGGTCATCGAGCCAACAAGGCGAGACCGCAAGAAGAATGAAACAGGAGGCGTTTCCTATTGTTCTTCTCTTGGCGTGTTTATCGGATTCTGAGTGAACTAAGAGAGTTCAAGTGTGTCTGTGTATACATAAGCTTACATAAGCCCTTATTTGATCATACACTTGAATCTATTCTTATATTTGACCAAGAGACACAAGAGGGGACCTCTCACCCCTTAGGAATAGTTGTGTCCACCGATCAGAGACATAACATTCGGTGGGTTGTGTCTTTTCAATTAGAACACATGTCAATTTCGAGTTCAAACTGACAGTTACTGAACTGATCCGACTAGTCTGGTTACCATTACTGGACTGCACCGGACTAGTCCGGTCTTAATATCTGGACAGGTATGGTCATACTAACAAACATCTCACCACTGTTAAGCGAATTTTGAGATGTGTGATTGGTTTGATTGATTCTGAGCTCAGGATTGAAAAATCTTCATCAAATATCGTGGCTGCATTTTCAAATGCAGATTGAACTGGTTGTTCTGATGATAGAAGATCCACAGGCGGGTTTTGTATAATTTTTCTCTAATTTAATCTCTTGGAGTGCAAGAAAACATGCTACAGTCTGAAAATCCAGTACCAAATCAGAGTACAAGGCACTAGCTAATGCAACAACAGAGTTACGACACAAACATTGTTTCGAGAAATTGGGTGCCTCAACCTCAAGCAACTATTCTTTGTTGTGATAATATAGGCGATACCTATCTTTTAGCCAACCATTTGTTCCCTACGAGGACAAAACATATTGAGGTTGATTTTCATTTTGTTCGAGAAAGAGTAACACAGAAGTTGCTTGAAATTAGATTCATATCAACCAAGGATCAGCTAGTTGATGGCTTCACCGAAGCTCAATCTGCATCACAGTTGCGAGAATTCATGCACAATCTTACTTACGAAAATTGTGATTGAGTGAGGCTGTTAAAATATTTGGTATATTAGAGTATATTTAGCTGGTTAATACATTACCACCATTTTTATGGTATGTTTGGTATACTATATAGACTACTATGCATAGATAAGAAGTATATTTGGTAGTTGAGATAGATTTCATAAAAACATATTTTCTGTACTCTATATAAACCTGTCATGGGACTCAACGTAAATAAAAAAATATATAAAATATATTCTTCTTTCAACCAACATGTCCATTGCCTGGCGATTTTACCAACATGCTCCTTGCCTGGCGATTTTACTTTCATCTCGTTGTTTAGATCCTGTGATCAATGAACCAAACATTTGTTTTCTTAATTCCGTGGATTTTGTGTTTGTGCTGAGTTTTGTAATAAAAAACAACTATATGTTACTCCCTCCGGATCTTTTTATTTATCACCAGCTAGTTCATTTTTGGACTAGCCGGTGACAAATAAAAAATCTGAAATGAGCAGATTGATAAAAAAACTGTGATATTATTAATATATTCTATTTTTCTAAAAGAAAACTCTTTACACTGAAGAAGAACATATGGACATCAAAACAGGGGCGTGTGCTCACGGCATCCACACATCACATTGTGATGAAGGGGCATGGACATAGCCTGGGCTCTGGTGGTTTATGTTTTAATGATTCGCGTACACACGTTTGTTACGTGAAGAAGGAAGGCATTTATGAATTGATGACAAATTTGACAGTGTGGTAGTAGTACTGAAGTTACCCGGTCGTAGCTGCGGCATGTATTGCAAAACTCAACGTTGTCCTGGCTCATACTGCATTGACATCTGCTCTGACTTAATAGCACCTGTCCTGCTGAACATGCATTGCACACATACTGATCATTCGCGCAAAGTTCTGGTTTGCCCTGTTGTGCCTAAATTATCGTACACATATGTGTCACCTGAAAGCAACATGTATAGAATGAGCCTGAAAGTTATTGTACAGATACAAAGGGAGGAGGCAAATCAGGTTCAGAGATGATAACCAACCGTGTTGTTGGTTTGACGGAGCAAACAGAGCACACAACAACCACACGACCTTCAGTAGCAGCAGCCAGAGGATCGGGTCCGGAGCAGCAGTAGGTAGCTGCTGGCAGCTGCAAGATAAGCAGCGCAGCCCTACCCAGGACCGGAAAGCTTTGCATTCTACCCGTAATGGCAGCATTTTAATCCTCTTCTTTTTTGTAAGGACAAGTTTTTTTTAAAGAAAAATATGTTCCTGCTTGGAAAACTTGCCTTCCAAGAGATTACTAAGCTAACTGTAAAATGTGTTCATCTTGCTTTGTACTCACTCTGTTTCTAAAAGTTTGTTACGTTTTAGTTTATCAGCTGACTGTAAAAACGTGTTCATCTTGCTTTGTATTCACTTCGTCCAAAAAATTTGTCACACGAACATGATAAATTTTTATGGACGGAAGGAGTAGAATGCAAATACGGGTTTTCATTTTGGGTATTAGGATATAAGGCTTGGGACAACTAAAACTGAACTGAATTATGCATTAGTTATTACATAATGGAATATGCGTTCATACCATAGAACTTCCAAAATTTACAATATTTTCTCCATTTCATTTTATTGGACGTTCGTTGGTTTCATGTCAAATACAATAAAATCAAGGAAGGACAAGATTAATTGCTCTTGGTAGTTGGTATATGCAGCAGGGCCACAGGAGGAAGTATTTCCATTCAGACCAAATTTCTCATCAAATGTAGGGGTGAGAAAAAAAGACGGACCGAAAAATCGAAATCGAAAAATCGAGATCGGAATCGAAAAGATAGAAATACCAGGTACCGGATACATGTTCAGGTAACAAATCAAAATAACTGAGTTATAAATTTTGAGTTCAAGTACCACCCTCTCGTACACAAATAACCGAACCACTAGCTCATAAACTCTCAAGTTAATTTACAGTGTAAGAACTATGAGCAATCTAAAATTTGATATTTCATTTGTGAGTTATGATATGTGAAAAGTCCTTAGATTGAACTATTTATTTATCATTCATTATTAATGAAGTTATAATTTATGACAAATGAGATTAAATTTACGAATGATATTAGACTTTTGGTGATTTTTGAGAGCATGACATGAATATAATGTAAAAATCGGGTATTTCAGGTAAGAGCGAAAACCGAACCGAAATTTAGATACCTAAAATATTAAGGTATCTAATATCCTTACAAAATTTTATATAATGATTATAGAAAACTAAAAATTTAAAAAGACATAAATAATCGAACCGACTTAGCAGATTGACGGAACGCTCATCCCTAGTCAAAAGTAGGCTTCTAATTCAACTCATCAACTGTTACATCCTGGTTTCTCATCACTGTACTCTAGACTCCCGTGGGTTATATAGACTTACCAGATGAGGACGTCATTAATTGCAAATATTATGAATTGGTTTATGAATTGGTTGTGTCCATTGCAAAAGGAGACTTAACTTAGTAGTTAAGTATTTTGAGTAACACTATTCAGTTTTTGAGTTCGATCTCGCTAGAAGTGAATTTCAGGTTGAATTTCACAATATTAAATGCATATAGTTTACAGAGGAATTCATGGATGCCGAACCTAGAGCGCGTATACGAAAATGTGAGAGGATGAACATGCCACATATGGTTGTATATTAAGTTTGGTCTCCAGTTATCATCGTCTTATTCTAGACAATAAGCCATGAGTGTTTGTATTTGTCTTCACTTGTAATAAGTTGGATATAGCCTGATAGACTCTAGGTGAATGTGGCCTAGAGGGGGGTGAATAGACCTTTTTGATTTTCTGTCGGAACCCGCAACACTTAACAACCAGATCAGATCATGAGATATCAGACTAGTCCGGTCGAGTGCGGACTAGTCCGGTGTGAACCGACTAGGTTGATCAAATTGGATCGATTATCTTGATCCTAGGATGTATGCAGCGGAAATATACTTATAATTGAAGTGTTACACAACTATGAACTAGGATGTCCCACATGTTAATCTTACATTCAATGTTTTAACGTAAAGTGAACAAGATTGATCGAAACCCTAGATTGATGTGAAGAGTAAGAATGATATGCGCAAAGTAAGAACACAAGATTTTTATCTCGTGGTTCGGTTCCCACAGAGGCAACATACGTCCACGTTGAGGAGACCACAAAAGGACCGGGTCTTCTCCAACCCTACCCTCATCGGATCGCCACAGAGGCCAATCCTCTTCACTAATCACAAAGGGCAAATAACCAAATTCAAGGGTCTTTCTCACAAGTTGAGGGCTCCCCAAGATTACAATATGAACACCACCAAGAACACACTCTTAAGATCACAACGAAAACCACAAGAGTGTGTTAGAGAATCAAACCAAGAGCTCAATGAGTGGAGAATCGTGTCTCTCCAATGATCCAAAGTGTATCCTCAATTGGTTGATCTTTCTTGCGTTAGATTTCTTGGAGAGAGGTGTTTTCTAGGTTTTTGGAAGGTGTGACGGCGCAGGGGGTCTAGTGATGTGGAAGATGGATCGTGCACACCTATTTATATGGGGTTTCCAAAAGTTATCGTTAGGGTTCAGAAAGATTGAACTAGTCCGTGGTGGACACCGGACTAGTCCAGTGTGCTGCGTGAAGCAAACCTTAGGTGTCCCGAAATATCGGACTTGTCCGGCTAAGAGCGGACTTGTCCGATTTTGGTTTTGGAAATCTTCGGACTAGTCTGTGCTGATATCAGACTTGTCCAGTGTGGTGATGCCCTAGGTGAATATAGGACAAGTCCGCACTTGGAGGACTTGTCCGATTTTAGTCAGAGGCATTATCGGACTAGTCCGTGCTAATATTGGACTTATCCGATTGACATCAGAAAGATATCGGACTTGTCCAATTTTGTGCAACTTGTGAAGTGTTTGGGGGACTAGTCCGTACTGGGGAGGACTAGTCTGATTCTAGTCAAAGAGATATCGGACTAGTCCGTGGCGATATCGGACTAGTCCGGTCAGTGAAAAACTGGACTGTGAGGACAAGTCCGCATTGTGAGGACTTGTCCGATTTTGTGCAGAAAGATATCGGACTAGTCCGGGTTCAGTCGGACTAGTCCGGTCCTGTATAGTTTTGTGCAATGTGTGAGATTATTTATGCTTGAGCTCTTGGGGTGTGTTTCCTTAACACACTCCATACACAATGATCTACTATACTTGTTTCTTTAGCTCTTTTACACATTGCTCCTCATTCTCTTTTCTTTTTGGCACTTTGCTCATTTTCTCATTAGAACCTGTGCTCATATCAACAAAGTGGTTAGGATCTCATTTGCTTGTCATAAATCAACCAAAACCCACAAGGGATTCCTAGATGCACTTTCAATCTCCCCCTTTTTGGTGATTGATGACAACCAATTGAGACTTCACAAAATATGATAAAAGTTGAAATTTTCAGAGTGTGCACATATGAGTTTAAAACACATTAAGCAGCGAAAACATGATCCATATGTGCACTCTTTATGGTGGGATGCAGAATTAAGTGTATAGAAACAATAATCATGATGAGAATGACATAATTGATATCGACATGTTAACAACAAGCATATATGTCATTCTTAGAGCAAAATCATAGATTTCATCAATATCTTCACAAGCAGTTCAAAACATTGCATAACAAGACCAAAAGTACCAAAAGCGCATATTATAAGTCTTACAACCCACAAACATACAAAAGACACCAAAAAATAGCTCTCTCGCATTCTGCAGCTAAAGCCTAAGACTCCTAAGACTCCCCATCAATCTCTCCCCCTTTGGCATCAAGACACCAAAAAGAAGGAGAGGAGGGACCTAAAGTCTTCAAGCCTCGTTGTCGGTCCTCTCATCATCTCCATCTTCATTCTCGGGCTGATGAGGCAGAGGAGGAGGTATGGTACCACTCGAGTCCCCAATGCCAAAATAGGAAATCAGAATCAGAATCATCAGAATCAGAATCATCAGAAATGACTGGAGATCCAATGGGCTCAATCTCTATCTTTTGGCAAATTTGCTTCACATTCTCTTTGACATATCTCATGTCGGCCTTTCTCCTCTTGTTCAGCTTATGGGCTTTCACTTCGGTCTTTTTGCAAGAGGCAAAGATAGCTGACAGGTACATCAAGATGCCACTTGGGGACCCCTTTTGAGGAGGAGCCCTATGGGTGGGAGCAGATCTAGCATCTCCATTGGCTCTCACTAGAGCCTTGGGACTGGAAGCTGGAGAGGGAGCAGCTTGAACACTTGGCTGTTGAGGCTTCTGGGGCGTCAAGGGGAGGTGCTCCACATCCTTGACGAACTTGATGCTTGTGACCTTCTCAATCATAAACATGAGATAAGGTGCATAGCCACAAGACCTATTTGGGTTACAGGATATGTTCACCATGTCGTTCCACATATAGTCAAAGATATCAAACTTTCTATCTTTGCTTATGACCTTCATCAATGTCCTGAGATATCCCTGCACACTTCTAGCATCCCCATCCTTCGGGGAAATGGTCTTCCTAAGGACCCTATTTAGCACCACAAAGAAAGGCTTCATGTTCTTGGTGGAGGTAGGAATGAACTTTGAGTTGGGTTCATAAAGAAACTTCATCCTGTCCTTCTCAATGACACCAATGTTGTGCATGATCAAATTGTCATTGCTGGTGCTATCAAGATGTAGCAATCTTGCAAACTCTTCATAAGTGATGGTGTACTTGGATCCATGAGTCATCCAAGTCACCCGCTCTTCCTCATCGCTGGCAAAGTGGCAAGTAGCATAAAACTAGGCTATGACTTCATCATTACATTTGTTTCTGAATGCGAAGAGATCCTTCAAGCCATGCCTTTCAACTGCCTTGATCACCTCCACAAAAGGTGAGCAACCCTTCTTCTCAAAATGCGCCCAATCTATCCATTGGCTACGCACCACAGGGGTCTTCATCGGAATATATACAGACTTGAAAAGTCTGCATGGAAGTTACTCCAGAACCTCTCGTCAGCAGCCTACTTGGGTCAGCTATAACAATCAACATTCCTGAACTTGGCAACCGTGTCGCTGCCCTTACCATTTAATCTCTCCTCCGCGGGATCCCAGGCCCCTTCCCTTGGAGATGACATCTTTAGGGGGCCAATCAGGCCCGTTGCAATCCCTTTGCCCTTGCCCTTTGCTTGGCGAGCACTTGTCGAGCTAGGGCCACCTCCAGCAGAAGCCTTGGAGGCAGGCTTCTTTGCGAGCACCTTCCTTCGAGCCTGGGGAAGAGAAGGAGCCGGCTCGGATGGGCGCTTTTGGCGCTTCTTTCTTAGGCCCTTTGAGGACCGAAGCATGGCTTCGTGGTCCATCTCGGCCTCGAAATCAGAGATTTCGTCATTGGTGCTCGACATTGTTCGGAATTTAGGGGTTGAAGGAGCGGACAAGTCCGTGGTCTTCAATCCCTGAGCAATGGAGGTCGTTTTCCACCAAAATCTGAGGAGTTTTGATGGAGATAGTGGAAATCGCCTTGGGGAGCACGAGCGTGGAGAGAGAAAGCTTAAGGTGAGTGTGGGGTGAGGAAGATTAGGGTTTGGTAGTGGCTAGGGTTATAGACACGAAAAATTGGACTTGTCCGAAAGTGATCGGACTAGTCCGAACTTTTCCAGAGACTATATTGGACTAGTCCGTGGTCTGCCGGACTAGTCCGGCCTAACCGTCACTCTGCGGACTAGTCTGCACGGGCGGACTAGTCCAGGCAAAACCACAGACTAGTCCGTGGTCACAAGGGAAGAAATGCCTAGCCCATTCGTATATAATCGAAGGTACTTATTAAGAAAATAGGGACGCAGAGCAAATCATATAATCTTGATGAATATGATCAGTAAGCATAAAACAATCAAGCAATGACCATAATTCACCAACATCTAGTAATTGACATAGTTTTTGGAAAAAATTGAGAGAGATGATTTTCGCAACACAATCAATGAATTTTGAAGATAGCAATCAGGTATACAAGATTTCAAGCCACATTTCGAGCAGCAAGGATATTTAGTTCATTTTGGAGCTTGCAAAAGCGTTTTTCATCATGTGGCTTGGTGAATATATCGGCTAGTTGCTTTTCGGTATTGACATGTGAAATGGCTATATATCCCTTCATTGAATGGTCTCTCAAAAAGTGATGTCGGATGTCAATGTGTTTGGTCCTAGAGTGCTCAACGGGATTATGGGCAATTTTAATGGCACTCTCATTATCACAAAGGAGTGAAGTACGATTCATATTGTAACCGTAATCCCTTAGAGTTTGTCGCATCATATAGAGTTGTGCACAACAACTCCCGGCTGCAACATACTCCGCTTCGGCCGTGGATAAGGCAATGGAGTTTTATTTCTTGGAGGACCAAGAAACAAGTGATCTACCTAGAAATTGGCATGTGCCAGAGTTACTTTTTCTATCAACTTTGCATCCGTCATAATCTGCATCGAAGTAACAAATGAGATTGAATTTGGAACCTTTGGGATACCAAAGGCCTAGGTTGGGTGTATGAACTAAATACCACAAGATTAACTTAACGGCTGTCAAATGACACTCTTTGGGGTTGGCTTGAAACCTTGCACACAAACATACACTCAACATAATGTCTGGCCTATATGCAAATAAGTAGAGTAGAGATCCAATCATGGAGCAATATACCTTTCGATCGACATTTGGTCCATTTTCATTGAGATCCAAGTGGCCATTCGTTGCCATGGGATTCTTTATAGGCTTTGCCTTGTCCATTCCAAACTTCTTAAGTATGTATTGAGTGTACTTAGTTTGGCTTATGAACGTCCCTTACTTTTGTTGCCTCACTTGGAATCCCAAGAAGTACTTTAGCTCTCCCATCATAGACATCTCAAACCTATCTGTCATAATTTTACTAAATTCCTCACAAAAAGATTTATTAGTTAAACCAAAGATTATATCATCAACATAAATTTGACAAATAAAGAGATCATTGTCAAAGTTCTTTGTAAACAATGTATAATCTACTTTACTGATTTTAAAACCATTTTCAATTAAGAAATCTCTAAGACACTCATACCAAGCTCTAGGAGCTTGTTTGAGGCCGTAGAGAGCCTTACGCAATTTAAATATGTGGTCCGGAAACTCTTCATCTTCAAACCGGGGGGTTGCTCCACATACACCTCCTCCTTGATTGGTCCGTTGAGGAAGGCGCTTTTCACATCCATTTGATAGAGCTTGAAATCATGGTGAGTAACATATGCAAGTAATATTCTAATAGACTCAAGTCTAGCTACGGGAGCAAAGGTTTCATCGAAATCCAAACCTTCGACTTGTGAATACCCTTTGGCCACAAGTCGTGCCTTGTTCCTTGTCACCACCCCGTGTTCGTCTTGTTTTTTGCGGAAGACCCATTTGGTGCCGACGACGTTGAACTTGGGTCTTTTGACTAGTTCCCACACCTCGTTCCGTTTGAAGTTGTTGAGTTCTTCTTGCATGGCCACTACCCAATCTGGATCCTTCAATGCATCCTCAACCCTACGCGGTTCCAAAAAGGACATAAACGAATAATGCTCACAAAAATTAGCTATGCGAGATCTAGTAGTTACTCCCTTTTGGATGTCACAATGATGTTGTCGATTGGGTGATCCCTTTGGACGCATTGGTGCACTCTTGGGTGTGGCACTTGCTGTCTTGAATCTTCATGGTCATCTTCTTCTCCCCCTAGATGGTTGCCCTCATTGACTTGTTGATCATTTTCGTCTTCTTGAGGTTTGTCTTGTATGGAAGCTCCCCTTGATCATTGGCCACCTCTTGTGGTTCATCTTCCTCATGCATATGTAGAGGTGGTTCTTGTGGTCGAACTTCACCCAATGCCATTCTTCTCAATGCTTGACAAGGAGCTTCTTCTCTATCTATTGCACATGGATCAACTTGCTCCTTTTGGGAGCCGTTAGTTTCATTGAACACTACGTCACGTGCTACTTCAACAAGTCCGGAGGTCTTGTTGAAGACACGATAGGCGTAAGAGTCTGAATCAAAACCAAGCAAGAAACCTTCATCGAACTTTGAAGCAAACTTTGAAGTCCTATGCTTCTTGTTCAAAATATAGCATTTGGAACCAAAAACTCAAAAATATGAAATATTAGGTTTGTTACCGGTGAGTAGTCATATGATGTCTTCTTGAGTAGTCGATGAAGATAGAGTCGGTTTATGGCGTGGCAAGCGGTGTTAACCGCTTCCGCCCAAAACCGATTGGAGGTTCTGTATTCATCGAGCATTGTTCTCGCCATCTTTATGAGGTTCGGTTCTTCCTTTAGGCAACTCCGTTTTGTTGAGGGGAGTAAGGTGCTGAAAACTCGTGCGTTATGCCTTCTTCGTCTAGGTACTCCTCAACTTGTGTGTTCTTGAACTCCGTGTTGTTGTCGCTTCGAATGTTCTTGATTGTCAATGAAAACTCATTTTGGGCTCGTTTGAAGAACTGCTTGAGTGTTCCTTGTGTTTTTGTCTTGTCATGTAAAAGGAAAACTCAAGTGAAGGGAGAAAATCATCAACAATTACTAAACCATATTTGTTACCACCGATGCTTATGTAAGCAATTGGACCAAAAAGATCCATGTGAAGTAGCTCGAGCGGTCTTGTTGTAGTCATGACGTTCTTCGCGGGATGAGGTGCTCCAACTTGCTTTCCGGCTTGGCACACGCTACAAGGCTTGTCTTTCTCAAAAACAACATCCTTCAAACCTCGGATGTGATCGCCCTTGAGGAGTTTTTGAAGATTTCTCATACCAACATGCGCTAGCCGTCTATGCCACAGCCAACCCATGTTGGTCTTTGCAATCAAGCATGTGTCAAGTTCGGCATTGTCCTTGTTGAAGTCAACAAGGTAAAGCTTTCCCTTTAACATACCCTTGAATGCAATGGAACCATCACTCCTAGAGACGGTCACACCCTCATTAGTGAACAAGCAATTATAACCTTTGTTACATAATTGAGATATGGACAACAGGTCATAATCTAAAGAATCAACATGTAACACATGAGAAAGAGTATGTTGAGATGATATGGCAATTTTACCGGTACCGAGCACCTTTCCTTGACTATTGTCTCCAAAATAGATGCCCTCGCTTGGATCCTCATTTTCTTCATACTCAACGAACATCCTTCAAAAACAAATCATGCCTTGGTTTTAGGTACCCAAGCTTGCTTGGGTCCTTTTAGGTTAGTCACAAGGGATTTAGGCACCCACACACTAGATTTGATGTTCCCATGGCGTGGCCCAACATAATGAGCATAAACTTTACCAAAATTACTTGTCATTAAAACATAAGATGCATCAAAGGTTCTAAATAGCAATTGTTGTTGTTTATAAACAGAACTAGTCCGGGAGATCGGACTTGTCTGGAGGACCGGACTTGTGTGTGTCCCGACCGGACTAGTCCGGTGATCATATGTGTTGGATGTGTTAACTTTGCACTTTCCAGTTTGAGAGGGTCTTCCCTTTACAAAGGCAATGCTTTCCTTGTTATTCCTATGGCTTCTAGCATTTTGCTTTCCACCATAGGAATACCCAATGCCATATTTGACATTAGGAGGTCTTGTGACCAAGTATGCACTACGTGCATAATTGACCTTCTCCTTGTCAAATATGCCACTTTGGGCAGGATGCTTATCCTTGATAGAGGTTGACTTGTCTTTCAAGCTAGTGTCAACTTTGCCACATGAACAAGTAATGATAGCTTTAGTTTTAAATGGTTGAGAAGGTGAGCTTGAAGAGGATGAAGGGTCGCCTTGCTTGAGTGACTCAACTTGTACCTCAAGGATCTTGTTAACTTTGATTAGGTTAGCAAGTTCGTCCTTGATTGTAGCATTTGAGTCGCTTAACTCCAAGCAAGCTTCCTTGCTTGTAGCTAACTCAAGCTCTAGTGACTTGCTTCGCTCCTTTTCAAGTTCTAGAAGCTTGTCAAGTTCAACATACTCCTCCTTTTGGGAGATAATCATGTCTTCTTGACGGTTTATCAACTTCTCCTTCTCAACAAGTTGATCAACTAGAAATTTCATTTTTGCGGTTGTTTTCTTATCTAAGCCAATAAGCATATCTTCATTGTCGCTAGCAATTTCACTATCACTAGAATAGGAATGCAAGGAAGAGGATTTGGTTGTTACCTTTCGTTTACCTTCCTTTGCCATGAGGCAAGTGTCGTTCCCCTTCCATGCACCTAGAGCCGGGAAGAGAGTAGACTTCTTGGATGTCTTCTCGATGGCTATGCTAGCCATCTCCTCTTCTTCTTTGGATGAGGACTCATCATTTGAGTCTCACTCCTTCCCTAGATGCGCTTGTTCAGCTTGCTTCTTCTTCTTGAAGAATTTCTTGGGTTGGGCTTCGTTTCCTTGGTCTTCTTCTTGTTCTCTTCATATGGGCAATCAACTATAAAGTGGTCATACTCACCACAGTTATAGCATGCCCACCTCAATTTTGGTCTTGATTTTTCCTTATACTTTCCTTCACTTGATTTAGCCCCCTGTCTTTTCTTCATCATTCTTTTGAATTTCTTCATGAATTGTATCATGTCATCTTCATCCAAGTCGCTGCTCTCGTCATCACCGTCTTCTTCTAGTTGAGCTTCTCGAGCTTCTTTAGACAAGGGCTTGAGAGTGGACTTCAAAGCGACCCCTTTCTTCTTTGTCGAGGTGAGATCGGCAATCTCCTTAACATGCTTGGCCTGCTTTTCCATCATCTCAAAGTTGATGATTTTCCCAAGTAACTCATTTGGGATCATCTTCTTGTACCCGGGGCTTTCTCGTATCGTCGGGCACAAGGTGACATTGCGAGGCATGAAAGCTCTGAGAATGAGCTTCACCACCTCGTGATCGTTCCACTTCTTGCTTCTGTATGCTCGCACCTTGTTGATGAGCATCTTTAGTCTGTTGTACATGTCTTGTGGCGACTCATCTTCTTCGGATGGCAAATCTTCCCAACTCGCCTTCAATCATTTCGATATTCGCTTCCCACACATGACGGTCGCCTTCATGTGCGGTTTGCAATGTATCCCATATCTCCTTTGCGATCTCGAGTCCATCCACCTTTGTGAACTCATCCCGATTGAGTGATGAGGTGATGACTGCAGCAGCTTGGGAATTTCCATGGATTGCTTGCTCTTGGCTAGGTGTGAGCTCCTCCTCATCATCCGGGATATCTATTCCTGTGCATACTATGTGCCAAAAACTTGGATTGAGAGAAATCAAATGCTTTTTCATGTTTTTCCTCCACATTGAGTAGTCATTGCCATCAAAGTGTGGGGCTTTTCCAAGTGGAATAGATAGAGAATGATTGTTGTTAGAATTTAGGCGATCATAATTAAAAGGATATCGGGAGTAGTCGGTGTGACTACTCCCCTTCTTCTTATTCTCGTCTTCAATCTTCACTTTTCCCTTGGAGAGGGTTTTCTTTCTTAGGAGCGCCTTGAGTTCCAGTGTCTCCTCGTCGTCATCCTCGAAGTCTTGAATGGCCTCGAGGAGCCTCTCCAATTTTTGGTTCTTTTCTTCTTCAACCTTCTCTTGGTTGATGCTCTTGTGTACGTCCTTCATATCCGACATGATCTCTTCGAGCGATTAGTCTCCTTTTGAAGAAACCTGCTCTGATACCAGTTGAATGTGGCCTAGAGGGGGGGTCAATAGGACTTTTTGATTTTCTGTCTGAACCTGCAACACTTAACAACCTGATCAAATCTCGAGATATTGGACTGGTCCGGTCGAGTGCGGACTAGTCCGGTGTGTACTGACTAGGTTGATAAAATCGGATTGATTATCTTGATCCTAGGATGTATGCAGCGGAAATATACTTGTAATTGAAGTGTTACACAACTATGAACTAGGATGTACCACAAGTTAATCTTATATTCAATGTTTCAACGTAAAGTGAACAAGATTGATTGAAATCATAGATTGATGTGAAGAGTAAGAACGATATGCGCAAAGTAAGAACACAAGCTTTTTATCCTGTGGTTCGGTTCCCACAGAGGCAACCTACATCCATGTTGAGGAGTCCACAAAAGGATTGGGTCTTCTCCAACCCTACTCTCGTCGGATCACCACGGAGGACAATCCTCTTCACTAATCACAAAGGGCAAATAACAAAATTCAATGGGCCTTCTCACAAGTTGAGGGCTCCCCAAGATTACAATATGAACACCACCAAGAACACACTCTTAAGATCACAACGAAAACACAGGATTGTGTTAGGGAACCAAACCAAGAGCTCAATGAGTGAAGAACCATGTCTCTCCAATGATCCAAAGTGTATCCTCAAGGGATTGATCTTTCTTGTGTTAGATTTCGTGGAGAGAGGTGTTTTCTAGGCTCTTGGAAGGTGTGACGGTGCAGGGGGTCTAGTGATGTGAAAGATGGGCCGTGCACACCTATTTATATGGGGTTTCCAAAAGTTACCGTTAGGGTTCATAAAGATCGCACTAGTCCGGTGTGCTGCCTAAAGCAAACCCTAGGTGTCCCGAAATATCAGACTTGTCCAGCTAAGAGCGGACTTGTCCGATTTTGGTTCTAGAAATCTTCAGACTAGTCCGTGCTGATATCGGACTTGTCCGGTGTGGTGATGCCCTAGGTGAATATAGGACAAGTCCGCACTTGGAGGACTTGTCCGATTTTAGTCAGAGGCATTATCGGACTAGTCCGTGCTAATATCGGACTTGTCTGATTGACATCAGAAAGATATTGGACTAGTCTGTGGTGTTATCGGACTTGTCCGATTTTGTGCAACTTGTGAAGTGTTTGGGGGACTAGTCCGTACTGGGGAGGACTAGTCTGATTCTAGTCAGAGAGATATTGGACTAGTCTGTGGCGATATCAGACTAGTCAGGTCAATGAAAAACTAGACTATGAGGACAAGTCCGCATTGTGAGGACTTGTCCTATTTTGTGCAGGAAGATATCGGACTAGCCCGGGTTCAGTTGGACTAGTACGATCCTGTATAGTTTTTTGCAATGTGTGAGATTATTTGTGCTTGAGCTCTTGGGGTGTGTTTCCTTAACACACTCCATACACAATGATCTACTATACTTGTTTCTTGAGCTCTTTTCCGCATTGCTCCTCATTCTTCTTTCTTTTTGGCACTTTGCTCATTTTCTCATTAGAACTTGTGCTCATCTCAACAAAGTGTTTAGGATCTCATTTGCTTGTCACAAATCAACCAAAACCCAGAAGGGATTCCTAGATGCACTTTCACTAGGACCGTCTACTGCAAAGATTAAGTCGGGGTTAAAACGATCTATGCATGAACAGGGGTAATCAAGATCGAACCTTCGTGTGTCGGCGGCACCGACGTGATCGGTCCGGTGGCCATTGCGATGGTTGAGACTGACGATTCTCGTGGAGCAGTTCGGAATGGGTAGCGATGGCCCTCGGGACGCCACTGGCACTGACCGAGCACGACGGTGGAGTAGGGATTTGACGCGTTTGCGGTGAGGTTTTCTCCCGCCGCTGGCTGCGCTCCCAATTAGATCAGACTAGGGTATTATCGGTGGGGTTGTGGCGGCTGCAGTAAACCTCGTACCTATGCCGCTCGGCCCCCACCTCTATTTATTTGCACAGTGCAACGGGCCCCACCAGCCATAAATGGACTAGGACGCCCCCGATCAGGGCGTTTGTGAGGGCAAGGCCCTCTCTGGTCTGTTGGGGCCCGAGGGGGTAAGAGAGATCAATCTATCAGTCTCCTCCCTTGATCTCACTCTGTACTTTTCCTTTATATTTTTTTCTCTTTTCTTGTTTCATCATAGATTTGTGTATAGAGCATGTTTCATCGTCATGGTCAACTGCCGATAGACTTAACAGCTACAATACACGCCTCCATTCAGAAATAGACTCCTCAATCTTTTGGACCCTTTTAGTCCAGAGATCACAGGCTGTCCCTTAACCCCACACCGGCTACGTGTTCCTTGAACACGTTGGGTGGTAAGCCTTTCGCTAACGGATTCGCAAGCATCTTCGTTGAGCTCATATGCTTGAGACTTATAGTCTGATCTTGGACTTTATCTTTCCCAACATAGTACTTTATGTCAATGTCCTTGGAAGCACCACTTGACTTATTATTGTGTGCGTACATTACTACAGGTTCATTGTTGCAGTACAACTTTAGTGGTCTGGAGATGTCGACAACAACTTTCAAACCGGGTATGAACTTTTTCAGCCAGTTCACCTGTCATGTGGCCTCATAGCATGCAACAAACTCAGCATACATTGTGGACAATGTAGTGATGGTTTGTTTTCAACTCTTCCACGATATTGCATGAAAGTGCATCTAGGCACACCCTTGTGGGTTTTGGATAATTGATGACAAACAAGTGAGATCCTAATCAAGTTTGTTGAGACGAGAGCAGGTTTCGGAGAATTGAACTAAAGATACAAAAAGAAGAAAAGTGAATTTCAAGAAATGGAAGAGGACAAGTGAACAAAAGGTGGAAAGATGAGAATCAAGAAAGAGAAGAAAACAAGTGAAGAAAAGATGCAAAAGTAGTCCTAAATGTGTAGGGTGTGTGTGAGAGACACACCCCCAAGAGCTCAAGTCATTGCGGAAAGAATTAGGGCTATAACACAATTCAAGTTGCAGGAATAAAGGACTAGTCCGACCCCAGAGAGTACTAGTCCGGTCTCAACACAGTATCACAATAGGACTAGTCTGGTTTCACAGAGGACTGGTCCGTTCTATCACAATACCTCATAGAGGACTAGTCCATTTTCATAACGGACTAGTCCGTTTTCTCACAGTTCTAAAAGAGGACTAGTTCGGTGGTAGAGGACTAGTCAGGTATCCTTTCTAGAAAAAAATGACTAGTCCGGTACACTCACAAAAGTTAGGGTTTCTTAGTGTGCTGCACTTCTCCACGTGTAAATCACTCAGCACAACACACTAGTCCGATCCATAACGAACTAGTCCGGTCGTCGGAATCCAAACGGTAACTTTTCTAAATGTCTATAAATAGGTGATCGACGACCCCATAACACCTATCTAAGAACCCTAGCACCGCCACTGCATCCAAGAACACGAAAACACTCCTCTCCACACATTCTAAGGTTCTAAGAGTCAAATCTTTGGAAGTTCGCAATTGTGAAAGGGAGAGTGACGATCTTATCGACTTTGAGCTCTTGGGTTTGATTTCGCACACACTTCTACTGATTATTGTGTAATTAAGAGCCCTCAACGTATGAGGTTGCCCCACCAACTTGGTGATTACCCGTGATAGTGGAATCAAGTCGTCCTTGTGTGGTGACTTGACGAGGGAAAAAGGTTTGAAGAGACCCGAACCTATGTGGGCTTCCTCATCGAGGAGTTGATCTCTTTGGTGAGATTGAACCTCGATAAAAATCGCTTGTCTCGTGTGCTCTTGATCCATACTTTTTATTATCATCACTATCTAGGGCATAGACTTGATCATACTTACACTTTGTGTTAATCTTGTATTCCACGTGCAAATCATTCATCATTAACACTTGCGAGAATTGTTAGTACATTCTAGTACCTTCCGCTGTGAGTGATTCAAAGGAAACATATAATAGATCTCAATTTGACAGTTGTGGTTATACACACTGGACTAGTCCTTACTCATACCAGACTAGTCCGGCCTTCCTAGTTTTAACAGTTTTGCTAAGTGTTTCAGGAAAAATTTCAAAAGCCTATTCACCCCCCGTCTAGGCCACATTCAATTGGTATCAGAGCAGATCCTCTATCTATTAGATTTACCTCTCGGAGATATCAAACGGCCTTAGAGAAGAACAATCAGATCCCAAAGGTGCCCAACACCAAAGATGAATATGACACAAAAGCATTCAATATACTTAAGGAGAACAGACACGATGATGAAGAAGTGTGTCAACTCAAAGTGCTTCTAAGGAAGAAACTCCTAAGCAAAAACGGCATGGAAGAAGACGAGGAGCCGACGGGGAGTGATCATCAAGACTACTCCAGATATCCTTATAATAATGATTGTCTTAATTCTAACAATCATTATTTTTCTATTCCCATGGGGAGACCTCCACATTTCAACGAAAATGATTATACAATGTGTAAGTATGACATGAAAATGCATCTTATCTCCTTAAACCCCAGTCTTTGGCATGTTGTGTGTACAGGTGTAGATATCCCGTATACCGATGATGAACTCACTCTGGAGCAAGAGCAAGAAATTCACCGCAACGTACAAGACATTGCGGTAATCACTTCATCCTTGAGCCGGGAGGAGTTCACCAAGATTGATGAACTGGAAAGTGCAAAGGAAATATGGGATACACTCAAGACCGCACATGAAGGAAATCAGTCAGTTCGTGAAGCGAAAATTGAAATGCTTGAAGGGGAATTGGGGAGGTTTGTCATTGAGGAGGGTGAATCACCTCAAGAGATGTACAACCGAATGAAGGCAATCATAAAAAAGATTCGAGCCTATGGAAGTAAAAAATGGACCTATCATGAAGTCGTCAAGAGGATTATAATTCATGCCCCAAAATGTCACTTTATGCTCGATGATCCGAGAAAGTCCAGGATTCCATAAAATGACTCTGGATGAACTATTGGGTAAAATCATCAACTACGAGATGATGGAGAAGGATGAAAAATATGTGAAGGACCCTGCCGAGCTGACTTCATCAAGGAATAAAGGGGTAGCTCTCAAGGTGGCTAGCAAACCAAATAACAAGAAAGTCCACAAGGTGCAAGAGGATGGAGATAGTGACGACATGAGCTCCGACATGGATGAAGAAGAAATGGTCCACTTCATGAAGAAATTTAAGAGGATTAAGGAGAAAAGACAAAAATTCCAGTGATGATAAGAACAAAAAAAAGACAAGTCCAGATCTAGACACTCATGCTATAACTGTGGTGAATATGGGCACTTCATAATTGATTGCTCATATGAAGAAAATAAGAAGAAGAAAGAAGTGAAGCCTCAAGAGAAAATATTCAAGAAAAGGGGAGAAGCTCATCAAGAACACATCGGCAAAGAGTGGGACTCAAACGACGAGTCCTCCTTCGATGAAGAAGAAGAGATGGTTTCCATTGCCATTATGATGACTACCAAGAAGTCTACACTCTTCCCGAACATGGGAGGACGGGAGACTCATAATCATAGTTGCCTCATGGCTAATGAAGGTAAGAAAAAGGTTCGACTCACACCTCCCTCGCTTAGTTACTCTGATGATGAATTTGATAGCAGTGATGAAAATGAACACATGTTTAAGGGCTTAAGTAAAACTGCATTAGCTAAAATGAAAATACTAACAGATGAAATATTTGAGAAGTAAGATCTTATCAACCTTCAAGAAGTTATGTTCGTCCTTCAGAAGGAGAGATACTCTGAGGTTGAGGAAGCTCTCAAGCTAGAAAAGGAAAAGAGAGAAGCGCTTGAGCGTGAGCTAGCTTTGAGCAAGGAAACTTGCTCAAATCTAAATGATTTGAATGTTGAACTTAAGGATGATCTTGTTAACTTGACAAAAGTTTACAAGGACCTTCAAGTACAAGTTGAATCACTCAAGCAAAGTGCTTCTTCCTCATCTTCTAAGAGCTCACCTTCTTCAAATATTGAGTTTATTCCACTTAAAACTTGTAATTGTGCTAATTTGGTTCTTGACTTGAAAAATAAGCTTAAAGTGGCACAAAGCAATTATTCACCCAAAGGTGGCATTTTTGATAAGGAGAAAATCAAGTATGCATGAAGTGCATACTCGGTTACTAGAGCTCCTAATATCAAGGATGGCATTGGATATTCTCGAGATGAAAAGCGGAATGCTAGAAACCTCAAGAATAACAAGGAGTCAATTGTTTTTGTCAAGGAAAGCTCAAATCAAGTTAAGAACACCAAGCATGTTCCTTCTTTTCATGAGAAAGCTAAAAATGGACCGAACATTATGTTTCATGACTTTAATGCCTCATATGTTCATATGAAGAATGAATTTAACCATGTTTATGCCAAGTATGTTGGGCCACTCCACAAGAGTCCAAAATCTTGTATGTGGGTGCCCAAAATGTCTTATCACTAACATTGAAGGACCCAAGCAAGGTTGGGTACCTAGAAGCAAGGCATAATTCTGTTTTGTAGGTGTACCCCCTCCAACAGATTCAAAAAGGTGCTTGAGAGGCACAAAATAAATGATTGGAGGAAAAGAAAATATTCATGGGGAACAATGAAGATCAAAGCTCGTCTCCACCCATACTATGAACACAAGTACTCAAGATGTACAACAACCGGAGAGCAACGATCAAGGGGGGGGCCTAAGAAAATGAAGAAGGAGGTATAATGTTCTATTTTTGGCTCTAGTGTATCTTGGTCCATCTAGGTCACATTAAATTGGTATATCACCTTTGTTCATTGATTTATTGTACTTGTGTGCATCTAGGCATAATATCATGTCAAGTACATGTTTTGTATGCAAGGCGTCAAGCTGCTCCGATATGTGGCTTGAAACATTGCATATCTGATTGCTAGGAGTATAGAACTTCAAAATACCAGCATGATTGCAAAAAAATCTCCTATCTCATTTTCACTCCAAAACTATTTCAAGTATTAAGTCTTGGTGAATTATGGTCATAGTATGATTGTTGTTTGCTTACTGACCATATTTACCAAGAATATTTGCTAAAACTATGTCCTTATGACCAACACTAGGAATCCATTCAAATTCACTTTGAAATTCTTACCTGCATTCTCTATCGGACCGGACAAGTACGGATATCAACCGGACTAGTTTGGTATCCTGTCAATCCTGAGATTTTGGCCATAGTTTGATGATTAAGCATTTGGTAATCATATCCTTCAAGGGTATTCTATACAATCATGTACTAATTATCATCCAAAAGTCAAATCTCAATTTTTACCTTGTTAATCTTACCTCAACTCTCTATTTGATATGGACTAGTCCGTTGTAAAACAGGACAAGTCCGGTATCTTGACTAGTCTGCCCTTGGTCCACTACACCGGACAAGTCCGGTTTCCACTAGACTAGTATGGTGTTCCCGTGACTTAACTGTTGATTTCTCCTTGGGTCTCTCTTCTTCCTCCTCACTGCTATCTTGACCCTCTCTCTCCTCTCTCGAGCTCTCAAGGCGATTTTTCGCCCTCTCCACCAAAAAAATTGATTATTTCGAGGAGGAGGCTCGGAAGCACTTTGTGAAGGCCATCACGGACTTATCCGCACTCAAGATCCGTTCTACTGCATGCATCGATCCTCTCTTGGCATCATGTCAAGCTCAGATGAAAGCATGTTTAGCGAGCCAGAGCTTGAGGCTGCACGTCTAGCCTCAAAATGCCTATTGGAGATCAAGGAACAACAAAGGACTAAGTTTTGACATGACGAGGATGCTAGAGCATCAGGAACAAGCTCTCGACGGGAAGTCCCAACAAAGAAAGCTACTGAAAGAGCAAACAATTGGCCACTCAAGCATATAAGGCCAGAAAGAGTAAGGACAAGGGCAAAGGTCCTGCGAGGTCCTCGGTCCCAATTGGACCACTTGAAATGGCTGCCCCAATGCATGATCATAACCGTCATTCCAGTGATGATGCTTTCACTGGAAAGAGAGCTGACAAAGCCAAAAAGCTGAGGGAGATTGATGTATAAAGTCATAAGAAGGTGGCAGCAGATCCACGGTTTTGGAGTGAGTTTCACTGTGATTATTACCAAACCGTGTACCTCCGCATGAAAACTCTAGTGGCTAAGAATCAATGGATTGATTGGGGTTACATGGAGGGGAAAGGGAATGAGGCAATTCATCAAGTGATTACAGCAGTTGGCAAACATGGCTGGAAAGGCCTTCTAGCCTTCAGATATGATTGGAACAATGAAGTCATAGCTCAATTCTATGCCACTTGCGATTTCTCTAAGTCTGGAGCTGATGAGACCACATGGATGACTCATGGAAAGAAGTACTCAGTTGGTTATGAGGAGTTTGTAGAGATACTTGAATTGGGGCTGTCTCTTAACGACAGGCTCAAAGTTCACAATGTCAAGGCGCTATACAAGAATGAGCTGGACTTCCTCTAGGACACTGTCTATCCATTCAAGGCTCCATTCACCAACTATTTGAAGCCCTTCTTTGCTGTTTTGAACGGGGTGCTAAGGAAGACTATTGCACCCAAAGATGGTGATGCGGGAAGCATTCAGGACTTTCTCCACAACTTGATGCAAATCAGTAGTGGAGATGAAGAATTCGATATGTTTGATTATATCTACAATGATATATTCAACATTGCTCACACTCCAAATAGGTCCTGTGGATATGCCCCCTACATTATGTTCATGAATCATGATTGAGAAAGTCACAGGATTGGATTTTGTCAAGGATGTTCCCCACACCAGGCCCAGACCTCAGATTCCTACAGCTCCTCCTCCACTATCCTCCTCTACAAGACAACGGTCCACTCTTGCCACTCTAGCAGGTGCCTCATCTACTGTAGTCCGTTCATCCTCAAGAGGCTCTAACAGCGGCATTCTGAAGATGCTACGTGCCATATTTACCTCTTGTCGCAAAGTGGAGGTGAAGCAACATAATGAGAAGCAGGCAAGGAAGAGGCACTCTCGATACGTGAAGGAGAATGTGACTACCATATGTCAGAAGCTCGAAATCTCACCTATTGGCTCTCCAAAAATCTCAGAAGATTCAGATGAAGATTTCACTGAGATGCCAACACTTACAGATAATGAGCTAGCTTTCTTTGGTATTGGTCCCTCCATTCGACCTACTGCTCCTCAAGCAAGTGACAATGATGATAATATTGATGAGGAGCAAGAAAGTGAGAAGACACAAAGTGAGGGAAATGTGGAACGAGAAGATGAAGACGACGAGTAGCTTTTCTCAGTTTTTCCCTTTTTGGTGTCTTGTTGCGGAAGGGGAAGAGATTTAGGGGCAGTAGGGTCATCATAGTCGTTATCCTTAGATTTGGTTGGTCATGGAGGACTATTTTAAAAACTTGTAATGTTTCATAATTGGAGTCTTATTATGCTTTATGTAAGACCTATTGTGCTTTGTGTAAGACTTTGCAGTTTCTATGCACCATGTTATCTCGTTGATATGTTCATTATGCTTGTGTTTATGCCGAATTATCATAATGTGATATTCTTATACTTATTCACTTGTACACTTGGTCATCTCTATGTACATGCCTATTATGCTTTAATGTTCATGTGTGATTCTCATTATCATATCTCCATAGTAATTGTTGATTAAGCTCATCATAGTGTTATTTAGATTCATCACTTGGTCACACACACTTGATAGGCACCCCACCATAAAGAGTGCATATATGATAAGTAATTCATGCTCACAACTTTTTTTACTCATATGTGCACACTTCATGAAAATCAAGTTTTTACTCTTATTTGTGTAATCTCAAAATGGTTGTCCTCAATCACCAAAAAGGGGGAGATTGAAAGTGCATCTAGGCACACCCTTGTGGGTTTTGGATGATTGATGATAAACAAGTGAGATCCTAATCAAGTTTGTTGAGATGAGAGCAGGTTTCAGAGAATTGAACTAAAGATACAAAAAGAAGAAAAGTGAATCTCAAGAAAGGGAAGAGCACAAGTGAACAAAACGTGCAAAAAGGCGAAAAGATGATAATAAAAAAAGAGAAGAAAACAAGTGAAGAAAATATGCAAAAGTAGTCCTAAATGTGTACGGTGTGTGTGAGAGACACACCCCCAAGAGCTCAAGTCGTTGCGGAAAGAATTTGGGCTATAACACAATTCAAGTTGCAGGAATAAAGGATTAGTCCGGTCCTAGAGAGGACTAGTCCAACCTCAACATAGTATCACAATAGGACTAGTCCGGTTTCAAAGAGGACTAGTCTGTTCTATCATAGTACCTCATAGAGGACTAGTCCGTTTTCATAATGGACTAGTCCGTTTTCTCACAGTTCCAAAAGAGGACTAGTCTGGTGGTAGAGAGGACTAGTCCGATATCCTTTCTGGACAAAAACGGACTAGTCCGGTCCATAACAGACTAGTCCGATACACTCACAAAAGTTAGGGTTTCTTAGTGTGATGCACTTCTCCATGCATAAATCACTCAGCACAACAGACTAGTCCGATCCATAACGGACTAGTCCGGTCGCCGGGATCCAAACCGTAACTTCTCTAAATGTCTATAAATAGGTGATCCACGACCCCATAACACCTATCTAAGAACCCTAGCGCCGCAACTGCATCCAAGAGCACAAAAACACCCCTCTCTACACATTCTAAGGTCCTAAGAGTCAAATCTTTGGGAGTTGGTAATTGGGAAAGGAAGAGTGACGATCTTATCGACTTTGAGCTCTTGGGTTTGATTTCTCACACACTCCTGCTGATTATTGTGTAATTATTTGAGTGTGTGGATCTCTATTTTCGTTTGCAATCTTGTGGGAGCCCTCAACGTGTGAGGTTGCCCCACCAACTTGGTGATTACCCCTGATAGTGGAATCAAGCCGGCCTTGTGTGGTGACTTGACGAGGGAAAAGGGTTTGAAGAGACCCGGCTCTGTGTGGGCTTCCTCAACGAGGAGTAGATCTCTTTTGTGAGATCGAACCTAGATAAAAATCGCTTGTGTCGTGTGCTCTTGATCCATACTTTTTATTATCATCACTATTTAGGGCATAGACTTGATCATACTTAGACTTTGTGTTAATCTTGTATTCCACGTGCAAATCATTCATCATTAACACTTGCTAGAGTTGTTAGTACATTATACTACCTTCCGCTGTGAGTGACTCAAAGGAAACATATAATAGATCTCAATTTGACAGTTGTGGTTATGCACATCGGACTAGTCCTTAGTCATACCGGACTAGTCCGGCCTTCCTGGTTTTAATAGTTTTGCTAAGTGTTTCAGGAAAATTTTCAAAGCCTATTCACCCCCCCTCTAGGCCATATTCATTGCTCGCCCGGCGAGGGTGAACACATGCCCAGACGTGGATTTTCTATCATCCCATGCATAACCGTAGTCTGAGTATCCCTCGATACGCAGAGATTATGTTCATCCATATGTTAACATGAAGCCTTTAGTTCCTTGCAAATAGCGCAGAAATTTCTTTACAAATTTCCAATGTTCTGGTCCTGGATTACTCTGGAATCTGCCAAGCAATCCAGTGACAAAAGCTAAATCATGACGTGTGCACACTTGTGCATACTGTAAGCTTCCAACAGCTAAAGCATATGGTACCATTTTCATCTGATCAATCTCGTATTGATTCTTGGGACATTGAAATTCCCCATATTTGTCGCCCTTAACTATAGGTGCAGGTGAGGCACTACATTTGTGCATACTGTATTTCTTCAGGACCTTTTCAATATACATCTTTTGTGATAGTCCTAATACCCCCTTGGTTCTGTCTCGATGAATCTCGATTCCCAAAAGGAACTTCACTTCACTGAGATCTTTTATATCAAAATGCGAGGACAAGAAACCTTTTGTTTCCAGTAGTAGACTGGCATCACTGCTAGCAATTAAAATGTCGTCCACATATAGGATTAGGAAGATATACTGCCCATTCTTGAACTTTGCATAAACACAATTGTTGTCCACATTTTCTTTGAACCCGAACTCTTTAATTGTTTTATCAAACTTCAAGTACCACTGTCGGTACCTTACGTACCGGATACCCCTTGGGATTGCAAAGATCACAAGGAAACTCCATCTAGTAGATTTGAAGACCTCCAAAGGCCCCACATGTCAGGCGTAACCGGACTTGCTTCCTCGACATGGTTAGTCCCAGGGCCGCCACGTGTATCATAAGACTGGAGCTATCATCCACACATGGGAAGCTCCGGACGGAATACCAATATGGCACCCCCGGACCTAACCCGAGACAGAGGGAAGCTCTGGTACTGACACGTGTCCAACAGCACCGGACCTACCTGTCCACGACCGTAAGCTCTGGTGCTGCCACGTGGTGACCGCCGGACCTTCAAGTTCAACAATCAGGATGGTGGACCCCCCAACAGCTCAGGACCTTCAAGGAGCAATCAAAGACTTCAAAACCCGATTAAGTTTCATTAATACCATATTAATGACACACGATCGGATGGCTCTTAATACTGGTAACGGCACTATTAAGGCCCATTACCAGGCTATTAAGGGTAATAAACCTCATTAATTGTGTATCAAGCATGTGTAACCGCTGGGGCCACCTGTCGGGCTAGGCTAACGGTGTAACGACCAGTCCTTGTACTATAAAAGGACTGGTCGACGATACACAAGGGACGGTTCCAGACCACTACTAAACTCCCTGAGCTAGACGAGCTTCTTCTTCTGGAGCTTCTTCTAGACTCACACGCTTAATACAACACCAACACACCCCGTGGAGTAGGGTATTACGCTCAGGCAGCCCGAACCACGTAAATCTCTGTGTACACTTGTCTTTCACCTTCTGGAATCTATGCGTGCCCATTACCGAACTACAACTCCTCGATCTACCAAAGGTAGTGTCGGGAGATCTGCCGGATCCAAACATTGATAGTTGGCGCGCCAGGTAGGGGCGCCCGAGATTTCGAGTATGGTGAACTCATCTGCTGGATCATCCAACGACAACCCTACTGTTCAACCCGCTAGAGGCAATCCCTTCAACATGCAGCAACCAGCAGGTGCCATGGCTCCAGCAGGAGTCATGCCTCCACCGCCACTGCCTGCACCAGCACGTCAAGCTGAGCAGCGTGACGGTGCATCGGCGTCGGGCACCGCATCGGCGAATAACAACAACCCTGAACACGCGCTTCATGCAGCGTGTGATCTCCTCCAACATCCACCACCTCCAGGTGCATCCCAGGGTGCAATGGAGCAGTGGAGGGCTGATGTGGAACATCTGGTTGCAACAGCAGCCGACCGCATTAGCAACCAAGGTCCTCCTCCTTTGGGGCAGGCCCCATCGCAGCGCTGGACCGTGTCTGGCAGGCTTTGTCCGCATGCTTCCCAAAATAGGAGGCGTGATGCGTCACAACAAGTTACGTCGCTGCCTTCCAGGGCGCGACACACTCATATGGTAACCAGGCTTTCAACTCATGACCAATGGCGGAGCTTGATCACCGTTACCGTCAACAGGACGACCGAGTCCATATCGAGCGTGCTCGCAAAAGGCGAGAGGCTCGAGACAGTCCTGCTCCTGAGGCAGTAGGAGGAGGCTGTTCTGCACTAGCCATGCACCTACGCATGGTCAGATGGCCACAAAAGTTTCGGCATCACCTGCTGGAGAAATTTGACAGGATTGTCAATCCCGCTGAGTTTCTCCAAATTTACACCACTGCAATCCTTGCGACCAAAGGTAATGAAGTCGTAATGGCCAACTACTTCCCAGTGGCCTTGACTGGGACTGCCAGGTCCTGGTTCATGAGCCTTCCTCACAACTCTATCAATAGTTGGGAGGAATTGTGCCAACAGTTCACCGCCAATTTTGGGAGTTCATACACCCGACCAGGCACCGAACTGGACCTTTTTGCAGTTGTGCAGAAGGGGGGAGAATCCCCGCGCTCATTCATCCAGAGGTTCTCCCAGGTACGAAACACCATTCCTTCTATCTCTAGAGCCTCTGTTATCGTGGCATTTAGACAGGGCGTACGAGATAAGAAGATGCTGGAGAAGCTGGCGGTCAAGGAGATCACCAGCATCACAGAGCTCTTCAGCTTGGCAGACAAGTGTGCCAAAGCTGCGGAGGGCCGTGAAATGCACTCCAAACCACCTCTGGAGGATGGCAAAAAATCCTCCAAAGGCGAAGCCACTACCTCTGGGAGTGGCAAAAAGAAGGAAAAGTCCAACGGCAAGAAGAAGCCATCAGCCAGCACATCTACTGCTGCAACTGCAGCAGCTCTGGGTGTCCGGGGACCACGCCTCGAGAAACGACCTCGGTCGTCCTCTGAAGACGGTGGCAACTCCAAAGTGTGGTGTCCCATCCACAAGTCGAACAGCCACAACTTGGAGGACTGCCGGGAGGTCCAAAACCTTGCCGAGCGCTACAACAAGCGCCGGGAAGAAGTTCCTTTCTGTCAGAGGGAAGGAAAACAGAAAGTCGATGAAGCTCTGGCTGAAGAGGAGTTAGGCTTCCGGGACCCTAAAAAGGTCCTGAAGGCTGTTTACACCTCCATCGATGACGACTCCGACGTCTCCAACAATGAGCGTCGAAAGACCATGAACATCATCTTTGGTGGTTCGTGGGACATCACCTTCCGCCATGTTCTCAAGACCATGCGGCAGGACATGGCCTCAGTAGCTCCTACAGCCAGGGCAGAGCCTCATCGAAAGTGGATGGACACCACCATCGCTTTTGATGCTTGAGACTGCCCTCGGAATATGATCAGAGCTGGTCAACTACCATTGATGGTATCTCCGACCATCAATAACATTCAACTCCACCATGTAATGGTGGACGGAGGTTCGGGGCTGAACCTCATAAGCTTCGAAGCTTTTGTCAAGCTTCAGCTCCGACCTTCGGACCTTTGCCCCTCCCGACCTTTCTCTGGAGTAGGTCCGGGGGCCATAACACCACTCGGTGCCATTACTCTCCCCGTGACCTTCGAGATACGGGAGAATTATCGCACTGAGAAGTTGATCTTTGACGTAGCTCAGATCAACTTGCCTTTCAACGCCATTCTGGGCAAGCCCGCCTTGTACAAATTCATGGCTACTGCTCATTATGGCTACCTGGTGTTGAAGATGCCAACACCAGCTAGCGTTCTCCGGATCCGCGGAGACCGTACTGTCGGAGTGACTGCTTTGGAAGAACTTCATGCACTTGCTACAGCGCAGGAGGAAGAATCCAGGCAGGAACAAGCTCTGACACCCCCGAGCATTCGTCAACGAGGCTCAACCTCTGCACCTCGCATGCAACCAAGCGGCGACACCGACATCCTCGTCAAAGTCGTCCAAATCGGTTCCGATGCCGCTTAGACCACCCGTATATTGGGAGGTTTGAATGACAAATAGGAACTCGCGCTCATCGCTTTCCTCCGGGCTAATGTTGATGTGTTTGCCTGGCAACCGTCGCAAATGCCTGGGATCTCTAGGGAAGTGATCAAGCATAATCTGGAGATCTATCCTGACGCTCATCCTATACATCAGAAGCCTCGGAAGCAATCCGTAGAGTGACAAAACATCATACGACAAGAAGTGAAGAAGTTGCTCAAATCTGGATTCATCCGAGAAGTCTTCCATCCAAAATGGCTAGCAAACCCAGTCATTGTACCCAAGGCCAACGGGAAGCTTCGGATGTGTATCGACTACACAACTCTGAATGAGGCATGCCCAAAAGATCTATTCCCACTACCTAGAATAGATCAGATAGTAGATTCCACCTCTGGGTGTGAATTACTGTGTTTCCTAGACGCATATTCTGGGTACCATCAAATCAGAATGTCTAGGGAAGATGAAGAACATACTTCTTTTATCATAGTAGATAGATTGTACTGCTATACTGCAATGCCATTTGGTCTCAAGAATGCAGCTTCAACATTTGTACGAGCTATGTACAAAACCTTTGGAGAGCTCATCAGAGACGTAGTGGAAGTGTATGTTGATGACATCGTCATCAAGATCAAGGACAAGGAGTCACTCCTTGACACCTTGCAAGTTTTCTTCGACAAGCTGTGGGTCACCCGCACGAAGCTAAACCCAGACAAGTGCGTCTTCGGGGTTAGGTCTGGAAAGCTTCTTGGTTTCCTGGTAAACCACTGGGGCATAGAGGCAAATCCGGCGAAGATTAAAGCCATTGAGGAGATGCGGCCACCAGCCCTCATCAAGGACGTCCAGAAACTGACTGGATGTCTTGCCACCCTCAGCCGGTTCATCTCAAGACTGGCAGAACGGGCGCTACCCTTCTTCAAGCTATTGAGGAGGTCCGGACCATTTCAATGGTCTGAAGAAGCATAAAAGGCGTTCCAGGAGCTAAAGCAGCTCCTCACCACTTTACCAACCTTGGTAGCTCGGAACCCTGGTGAGCCCTTATTGCTTTACATTTCAGCAACCGATGAGGTTGTCAGCATGGTCCTGGTTGTGGAGAGACCAGAACCATCTCAAGCTCAGGAATCCAAACCCCTCCGGGAGGGTCCGGAGGTTCCTGGAGGTGAGTCTGGATCCAAGCCCCCAGACTTGGATCTACAGGGAGTTATTCCAAAAGATCTAGACCCCTCTAGGAGGGTCCAGGTCGCCCCAGTAGAAGCTCTAGGTTCCTCCAGCAAGGACCCGGAGGTCCCCGAAGCAGGTCCAGACCCCTCCGGGAGGGTCCGGGTCGAGGTGGAGGAAGCTCCGGGCCCCTCCGGGAGGGTCCGGACAGTCTAACGCCTAGTGTACTTCGTCAGCGAAGTACCACATGATGCCAAGACTCGATACCTAGAGGTGCACAAGCTGCTTTACGCAGTTCTCATCGCCTCCAGGAAGCTTCGCCATTACTTCCAAGCTCACAAGATCTCAGTGGTGACTTCTTATCCACGGCGTGCGATCTTGCATAATCCCAACTCAACTGGGAATATTGCAAAGTGGGCAACGGAATTGGCCGAATTCGATCTTGAATTCGTCCCAAGACAAGCTATCAAGAGTCAAGCACTGGCGGACTTTGTGGCGGAATGGACCCCCTCTCCATCAAACCCTGGGGGCCCTAGTGAGCAGAAGCCGGAACTCAAGGCTCCGGTCTTCACCGAGCCTCACTGGATCCTCTACTTCGATGGCTCCATGCAAAAGCAGGGGACCAGAGTGGAGTCCTTCTCCTCGCTCCAACTGGGGAGAAGGTAAAATACATGGTCCACCTTGACTTCAAGGCGACCAACAACATGGTGGAGTATGAAGCACTCATTTATGGACTAAAGGTGGCACTATCATACGATGTCAAGCAGCTGTTGGTCAAGGGATATTCGCAGCTCATCATTAAACAGGTGAATGGTGAATGCTCCTATAACAATCCTCAACTAGTTGCTTATCTCCTTGAAGTCCAGAGGCTTCAGAAGGACTTCGAAGTCCTGGATCTCCACCATGTCCAGCGTGTCCATAACGCTGAAGCTGAGAAACTCTCAACGAAAGCGTCAACCGGAGCTCCGGCTCCTGAAGGAACCTTCGTCCGGAGGTTGTCAAAACCCACAACTCAGCCCGCCGAACTGAGCGAAGGGGACAAGACCAGCATCCCGAAGTTGGCGGTCCCGATGGCCTTGTTACCATGGCACCCATCACGGGTCGTAGGTGCTGCCGGAGGCTCCGAGCAACCCAGCACGCAAGACTCAAATGCTCAAGCAAGCTCCGATGCATGGATCTCATAGATCCGCTGCTACTTGAAAGACAATATCCTTCCTGACGATGATATATCCGCTGACCGGATAGTCAGATTGGCTAAAAGATACACGCTGGTAGAAGGGGATCTCTACCGGCGCGGTGCCAACGGCGTCCTAATGCGGTGCATCACAAGGGAAGAAGGTTGCGAGCTCCTCGCAGAAATCCATGGAGGCGAGTGTGGGAACCACACGTCTTCCCGCACGCTGGTCGATAAAGCCTTCCGACATGGCTTCTACTGGCCTACAGCGCTCAAGGATGCAACTGAGCTGGTGAAGAAATGTGAAGCATGCCAGTTCCATGCAAAGCAAATTCACACACCGGCTCAGCCTCTACAAATGATACCTCCTACATGGCCTTTCGCTGTGTGGGGGATGGACATCTTGGGACCTTTCCCAAGAGCCGTCGGAGGTTACAAGTTCCTGTATGTTGCCATTGACAAGTTCACCAAATGGCCGGAAGCAACTCCAGTTGTGACAATAAACAAGCAATCGGCTATCAACTTCTTGCAGTCCATCGTATGCAGATTTGGAGTCCTGAACAAAATCATAACAGATAATGGGACCCAATTCACAAGCTCTGTTTTCCAAGGATACTGCAAAGACCTCAGCATCCATGTCAACTACGCTTCCGTAGCTCACCCGGCAAGCAATGGCCAAGCCGAGAGAGCTGCAGAAATCCTAAAAGGACTCAAGACACACACATATGAGCGCCTGAAAAAACATGGAGCCAACTGGATCAAAGAGCTTCCGCCCACTTTATGGGCCAACAGGACAACTCCAAACCGGTCAACTGGAGAGACACCCTTCTTCCTCCTGTATGGAGTTGAAGCAGTACTTCCTCCGAAAATCACCTTGGGGTCGCTCTGGGTCTGGACCTCCGACAAAGCCACGCAGGACCAGCTCCGGTGTGAAGACCTTGACCTCCTTGAAGAGGGAAGGTGTCGAGCAGCTGTTCGGAATGCCCGATACCGCCAAGCTCTTCGGCGCTATCACCAACGACATGTTCACAGCCGACAGCTCGAGGAAGGCGATCTGGTGCTACGGAGAATACAATCCAGAGAAGGGTTAAACAAACTCTCTCCCAGCTGGGAGGGACCCTTCCGAGTGATCAAAGTATCCCGTCCCGGATGCGTTCGCTTGGCAACCGAGGATGGGACACCTCTCGCAAATCCTTGGAACATTGAGCACCTCCGTAAGATCTACGCTTAATATCACGGAGGTGAGTCTGTAATTACATGTGATGTATGTTATAGAGTCATTGTACAGAGTCGAGTAGCTCCTCCGGGAGGGCAGCCGGACCTACCCAAATAGGTCTGCAACGTCCATGCAACACTTGTCATAATCTCAGAACTAAAGGTGTAGCTAGCTACCTTGGGTCAAACGAGAAATGAAACACACTTAGCCTGGTTCCGTACCCTAAGAGTGTACTTGTTTCCCCTGTACCCCGGACCTATAATGAAAGACATCATTGTGTGAAAACAAACTCCACATGCATTTAATTTGTACAGGCTCAATATTTTTTATTTTTTGCTTTCTTGTCTATAATAAAGTTGTGCAGTTCTTAAGAAACTTTAGCTCGACCAGTTCATGTACAATTCGAGTTGCATTGTCTATCCTTCTGGGTTCAAACATTGTTGATGGTCTACTCGTCTGAATGATGCCAAGCCAATCTAGGGCCGGAGTGTGCTATTGACTTAGTCTGGTCATGCACCCTAAGTACGCCACTCTACCTACACCCCAGCAGGCTGAAGTAAGGCGAGTCCAGAAACGATCGGACCTGAAGGGAACAAGACGACGCTCTTGATTGTATTTAGAAATGTGTTCGACCTAAAGTTTTCTCGGTAATAGTAAGCCGCAATGAAGTTATAGACAGGAAATGGATTTTACTGTTTTTCTTGACTTCAGTGTGCAGGAAAAATAAATATTTCATGATGATGGTGAATGAATCCGGAGCAACCAAAGCTCCGACATCCCCCAGGAGGCTCGTGGTCGATGTTCAAACATTGACATCGAGCATCGCTGGAGCTATTCAGCTCCGGTAAAGCTAGGGGGCATGCTGTCAATGTGAAGATGGTGGAAATACTCTAAATAGGAGCCTACCGTTGACACACCATGTGTTGACAGAGGTCACTGCCGGAGCTACCAAGCTCCGACACCCCAGAGGGATAACCGTCGATGCTTTATGCGTTGATGGAGACTACTGCCGGAGCTACAAAGCTCCGACGATGGTCAATGCCGGAGCCACTAAGCTCGGACAATCTCAGGGGGCCTACACTATCGAAGACTTCAGACCTACATTCTACAAGTTCGAAGCACGCAAGTCTTCAACAACTATTACATCCTCTTGGTACATGTTCACAATCAAATTGTGTACATCTACCAGGGGGCCCAGTAAGACAAAGGTGTTGAAGACAAAAAATGAAATTTGAATTCACAAAAATATGGATTTCATTCATCTGGAGACAAGAGATTACAAAATTGGAGAAGAAGAAGAGAGAATACAAGTGGGAGATACAGAGAGATGGTCCTAGACCCTATGGAAGAACTGGGTGACCTTCTGGGCCACCTCCGACACGCTGGCTCTGGCGGCTTCACCCTCTCCTTCGATGGGGCCTTCAAGCACCGGGACCAAAGGGAATTGAGGGTCCCGGCTGGTGTAGCACGTCAGCACAAACTCTATGACGTTCTTCGCCAGGGACTGACCCTCTGTTTCCAATTGGTCCGCGATGACATCGCCCATCTTGGTGAGCTTGTTGCCTGCCGAACCCAGCGCCTCCAACGCATGGTCTAGCTCCGGCTCTGGATCATCTGGACGCACAGGATTGAAGCCCATTGGCGTCAGCGCGTTGTTGGCCTTTCCCAGGAAGTCCCAAACTTGTTGGGACTCCACAACCCTTGTGCTACGCATCTTCGCCAAGGATCTTTTGGCCGCCGCAAGCTCCGAGCTCTCCGGAGCAAGACGCTTCACCTCTTTGGCATTCTGCTGAATCTTTTCAGCAACTTGCCTTTCGAGTTTGCTGAGCTCTTCCTCCTAGAGGTAGATCTCATTCTGGCGGTTGACTAGATCTTTCTCCCAGCCCCGCACTTTCTTCTCCCTGGCAGCGATGGCATTCTCCTTCTTGTAGAGATCTTGCCCACGCTCCGAGGCCTTTTTCTCCTCCTCCTCGCAACGCTCCTCCAATTTCTTGGTGCGTTCTTCGAGGCTCTTGTCAGCCAGAGGTGTCTTTTGGACAAGCTCTTCCTCCCTCTTCACGAGGTCATCCCGCAGCTCCAGGAATTTCTGCTCTTCATCTTCGAGCCGTCTCTCCCGTGCTTCAAGAGCCTCTCGGCGCTTGATGAGACTACCGTGGATGGCGGCGAGCCTTTCCTGGCAATCATCCACTGCGCTATTTGCATCCTTGGCTTGCTCATAGATGGCCCAGGGCTGGTTATCGAGGGTACGTGTCATGCTTTCCCTCTCATCCAACAACTTACCCCAGTACTCCAGGCGGACCTTCTCCCTATGCACCCACTCCTTGTCGTCAGCCAGCCTCGACTGCGCCAGCTTGGTCTTGAAATGGAGTCGGTTGCGCCACCTCCTAAGGGTTTGGCGCTCCTCCTCGAGGGCCTTGCTGTCATGGTAGAAGGCTAGCTTAACCTGGCGAAGACTGGAGCAGGCGTTGTCGATAGACAACGATAGGGGGATCGGGTCCGGACCTGTCGGGGTCCTCTCCGCTGGCTCCAGCAGATCTTCAGCAAACAAAATTGGGTCCCACTCTACAAGAGTGGTCCCCTGAGCTTCCACGACACTAGGGCCGTCCTCCGGGATAGCCTCGGCTGCCGCCGAGGAAGTACTTGAAGGCGAAGTTCCAACCTCTGGAATTGACTCCGAAGGCCCAGCCGCCAGGTCATTAATAACTGGCCCCTCCGGCGGGGGTCCAACAGCTTCATCTTGGCACTCTGGCTTAGCAGCGGGCACCTCCGGGATTACCGCTTCCAGAGCAGGTGTTGAAGGTTCGGTCGGAGCAGAAGCTACTTCTAGCTCCAGCGCAGGCCCCTCCTCCGCCTCTGGCTCACGCGCTGGCGCTTCGACCATCATGGGCTCGGGCGCTGGCGCTTCGACCACCAAAGGCTTAGGTGCCGATACCTCCACAGCAACTGGCTCAGACGCCGGAACCTCTTCAACAGCTGGCTCCACAGTCGAAACTTCTACAACAACCGGCTCTACCGCTGGAGCTTCATCGACAACTGGCTCAAGTGTCGGAGCTTCATCAACACCCGGCTCTACCATCGGGACCTCATCAACCATCGGCTTGACTGCTGGGGCTTCAACAACATCTAGCTCTAGGGCCAGAATCGAAGCTACCTCCGACTCTGCAGCCGGAGCGTCCGACATCTCAGCATCCAAGCCTGGAGCTTCAACCTCCAGGGCTGGCGCCGCGGTACATCTTCATTCCTGTGGTCCGGTGCTACCACGGGAGCTTCTGGGGATGAGTCGAGGTGCAAAACCACGACAGCCAGCGCCGGGGCTGCCGCAGCCTCAGCCATCTCTTGGGGTGGCGCTGGAATCGGAGCCGCAACTTTAGTCTCCACAGCCTCAACCGCTGCTGCAGGGACCGAAGCTTCAGTCCTTTTCTTAGGCATGCTGTGGATCAAGGACGAAGAAACTCAAAATGCAGTTCTAACAATAAAACAACTGACTGAGGTAAAAAATCAAAAATTAACTCGGAAGGCTTCCGCACCAGCTAGCACGGAACCTCTTCTCCGGACGCTCCAGACTGGCCCCAGCCACCACTGGCGTGGTAGTCCTGGATGTTCCCCCGGAGCTTGCTACTGCTATTGGTGTTGCCCTGGTCGAAGCCCCTCGACCGGGAAGGATCTCTAGACCCAGAGCCCTCAGTTGGCCCTGGTACTGGAGTCACTTGGCCGAAGCTAGCACCCCGGGAAGTTGCCGTTGCTGGAGTAGATGCCGCCGTTGTAGACCTCCCCCTCCGGGGAGAAGGAGCTGCCACGGAAGAAGCAAGTCTGACGGACCTTCTGTCAGCATGCTTCCTCTTACGGCTCGAGGGCTCGGCCAACTCCTTGCCCTTGTCTTCAACTTCGGTTCTTGGCTTCGGAGCAGGAACGGAGCCGCCTTCAGGAGCTTCAGAGATCGCCAACCCGGTGATCGAATGCCTCTCAATGACACCGAGGTCGTCAAGCACCGGCATCGTCCGCCGGAGCTCCCTGTTGAACTCTGCCTCCATGTTCAGAGGGAGGAAAGCAGCTGACAGAGCCAAGTCATCGCCCTCGATGTCGATGCCGTGCTGGAACTTCTTGAGGTGGAACTCCAAAGCTGCACCCTCCATGTTGGACTTCAAACCGGTCTCGATCCGGTCGTCGTCCAACATACTATTGAGGGCCCAAGAAAGCATCTCCCTCCTCTTCAGCGGAGTTATCTGTTGGTCAGGAAGTTGCAAAACACCGCCTGAGGAGTCACCTCTCCTTCCACGCATAGGCGGATCCTGGTCAGAGCGGGGTTGAAGGCGTCCGACAACACCGGAGCTTCACTCCAAACTGCAGTGTCGATGTTGGGGAGGCCTTCCGGCAGCTGCAGCTTCTCGTGCTCCTCCACCCTGATGACAATCCAATCCTTCTTCCAGTCGTCCCACTTCCCAGAAGGGAATGACCGCAAGTACTTGTACGGGCACTTCTTGCGCTTCACAAAATAGTAGAATCCAAGGTACTCGTCACTCCTGCCCGTGGTTTGGACAGTGAAGAAGGTGCGGAAGAGCTCAATGCAGGGGGGAATGCCCACCCACATCTCGCAGAAGTGGACAAAGATTGACACCAGGAGAATGGAGTGGGGGCCAAGGTGGTACAGCTGCAGACCATAGAAGTCTAGCAGTATCAAGAAGAAAGAGGAGACAGGTGGGATCAGCCCCACCATGGCGTACGCAGCGAAGTACACCATGTCGCCAGCGTGTTCCTTCTCGAATGGAAGCTTGCTGGCGCGGACCAAGTGGTTGAAGAAGTTAGGGGACCATCCCATGAGGGCCCAGACCTTCTTCAATTCATCATCAGTCTTCAGTCGGCTCTGGTGGAGACCCAACTCCATTGCGGCATAGCGAGTAAAGAGAGGAAATACAAGCAAAAGTTTGGAAGGTTTGAGTGCAAGTTAGAATGAAAGGCGAAAAGAACCCCAACGGTGTGTGCTTTCCATCTTAAGTAAGCCCCCGCAATGCTTGGATGGAAACCGTAGAGGAACCAACAATACCAGTCAAAAACTTCACCCCGCCAGTGACAAGGGGGCCTGGGGCCATCCCGACAATCAAGTCGAGGTTCTTACCCCAGGTGAATGGTTGTCATCATGAAAGGCGGGAAACCCGAAGGCAGCGGTGTGACAGGGCACGCGGAACCGATACGATTTTCGTATCGGGAATCGGCGACCTTCAATTACATGAGATCTGCACACTGAGATCTCACCTGCCGCCTCCTGGATATGCCATGCGATGGAGGTTCAACTGTGAACTATCGCTAATGGCACGTCCGAAGACCCTTGAAGACACGGCTCAAAAACCAAAGAATGGACCCACCTCTGGCGGAATGACTTCATCCAAAAGGTCTCTCCCATAGGTGGGCCCAGGGGGCCACTGTCGGTACCTTACGTACCGGATACCCCTTGGGATTGCAAAGATCACAAGGAAAATCCATCTACTAGATTTGAAGACCTCTGAAGGCCACACATGTCAGGCGTAACCGGACCTGCTTCCCCGACATCGTTAGTCCAAGGGCCGCCACGTGTATCATAAGAGCGGAGCTATCATCCGCACATGGGAAGCTCCGGACGGAATACAAATATGTCACCCCCGGACCTAACCCTAGACAGAGAGAAGCTCTGGTACTGACACGTGTCCAACAACACCGGACCTACCCGTCCACGACAGTAAGCTCCGGTGCTGCCACGTGGCGACCGCCGGACCTTCAACTTCAACAATCAGGTTGGTGGACCCCCCAACGGCTCCGGACGTTCAAGGAGCAATCAAAGACTTCAAGACCCGATTAAGTGTCATTAATACCATATTAATGACACACGATCGGATGGCCCTAATACAGGTAACAGCACTGTTAAGGCTCGTTACTAGGCTATTAAGGGTAATTAACTTCATTAATTGTGTATCAAGCATGTGTAACTGACGGGGCCACCTGTGGGGCCAGACTAACGGTGTAACGACCAGTCCTTGTACTATAAAAGGACTGGTCGACGATACACAAGGGACGGTTCCAGACCACTACTGAACTCCCTGAGCTAGACGAGCTTCTTCTTCTAGAGCTTCTTCTAGACTCACACGCTTAATACAACACCAACACACCCCGTGGAGTAGGGTATTACGCTTAGACGGCCCGAACCACGTAAATCTCTGTGTACACTTGTCTTTCACCTTTTGGAATCTCTGCGCACCCATTACCGAACTACAACTCCTCGATCTACCAAAGGTAGTGTCAGGAGATCTGCTGGATCCAAACATCGATAACCACTATCTCGAAGCCTTCTCTAGTCCATTAATTGATTTCTTTAGAAGGCATCAACATTTTTCTTTACCTTCCATGACAAAACCTTTCCGTTGTGACATATAGACAGTTTCCTCCAGATTCCCATTTAGAAATGCTGTCTTTACATCCATATGATGTCATTCTAAATCATAATGAGCCACAAGTGCCATTATAATTCTGAAGGAATCTTTACATGAGACTGGAGAAAATGTCTCATTGTAATCAATTCCCTCTCTTTGCGTATAGCCTTTTGCCACAAGCCGTGCTTTAAATTTATCTATGTTCCCTTAGGAGTCATATTTGATTTTGTAGACCCATTTGCAGCCTACTATTTTTGCTCCTTTAGGAATTGTCTTTATGTTCCAAACTTCGTTGATACTCATTGATCTGATTTCATCTCCCATGGCCTCAAGCCATTTTGATGAATATTACTTATCATGGCTTCCTCAAATGAGGTGGGATCATCCTCCATTTGAACTTCTTCATTATTATAGACTTCATAATAGTCAGGAATAGCAGCCTTCCTTGTTCTTTGAGATCTCCGAGAAGGCTCGGCCTGTGGGACCTCAACTAATTGGCGTTGTTTTTGCTCCTGTCGGTGATTTGGAACCGGCAGATCTCCCTACACTGCTAAAGTGATAGGGGAATTTGAGGTTCGGTATGGGTGCGCGGAGATTCAAGAAGGTGAGTAGGAATTGACACAGGAGACACAAGAGTTTACGTGGTTCGGGCCGCCTGAGCGTAATACCCTACTCCACGGATGTGTTGCTGTTGTATTAGCTGTATGAGCTTGTGTTTAGCGTCAATGGCGTGTGTGTCTCTCCTGCCCCCTGAACGTGTCGTCAACCTGTCCTTTTATAGTATAAGGGCAGGCCGTTACAAGTTAGCCTGGCCCGACATGTGGCCCCGGCGGTTACTAGTATTGACACTTATTTAACACATTTAATTGCTCTTAATGACCCTGTAACGGGCTTTGACAGCACCGTTATTGGTGTTAAGATCGTCCGTTTAAGTGTCATTAATATGGTATTAATGACACTTAATCGGGTCTTGAAGTCCTTGATTCCCCTTTGAAGGTCCGGAGCCGTAGTGGGGTCTTCCGGAGGTTAGAGGCTGAAGATCCGACGGTTGGACACGTGGCAGCTCCGGAGCATACTGTGGAAACAGGTAACTCCGGGGCTACCCGACACGTGTCAGGTCTGGAGCTTCTCTCGGTCTGGGGCTAAGTCCGGAGGTGCCATTTCGGTACATGGCCCGGAGCTTCCCCCTTGTGGGCGGTAGCTCCGGTTTGGTAGTACACGTGGCGACCCAGGGATTAACCATGTTGGAGAAGCGGGTCCGGTTATGTCTGACATGTGGGCCTTCGAGGGTCTTCAAACCAAGTAGATGATTTTCCTTTGAGATCTTTATAACCTCAAGGGGTGTACGGTTTCTAGGGTACCGACAGTGGCCCCCTGGACCTACCTCCGGGGAAGTCATTCCACCGGAGGTGGGTCCATCCTCGCGACCTTTGAACTGAGTCTTCAAGGGTCTTTGAGGGTGCCGTTGGCAAGGACTTGGAATTAAATCCTCGCCGCGTGGCGTATCCCACGTGCGGCAGATGAGATCTTTGGCGTGCGGATCTCACGCAATTGAAGGTCGCCGGTTCCCGATACGAAAACCGTATCGGTTCCGCACGCCTTGTCAGGCCACCGCCTTTGGGCGTCCCGCCTCTTGATGACAACCGTTCACCTGGGTAAGAACCTCGACTTGATCGTCGGGGTGGTCCCGGGCCCGCTTGTCATCGGCTGGGTGGAATTTTTGGATGGTACCTTCGACTTCCTTGCGGTTTCCATCCATGCGTTGCGAGGGCTTACTTAAGAAGGAAAGTGCGCACCATCGGGAGTTCTTTAGGCCTCTCATCTGTTCTTGCGATCAAACTCCCAACTTGTGCTTCGCTTTTCTTCTCTTGCCTAGCTATGCCGCGATGGAGTTGGGTCTCCGCGAGAGTCGCTTGAAGACCGACGGTGACCTGAAGAAGGTCCGAGCCCTCATGGGGTGGTCCTCGGACTTCTTCAACCGCTCGGTCCGTGCTGGTGGAGAGCTCCCGTTCGAGAAGGAGAACTCCGGCGAGATGGTGTACTTCTCCTCGTACGCCATGGTGGGGTTGATCCCACCTTTTTCTTCCTTTTTCTTGATGCTGCTAGACTTCTATAGTCTGCAGTTGTATCACCTTGGCCCTCACTCCATTCTCCTCATGTCTATCTTCGTCCACTTCTGTGAGATGTGGGTGGGCACCCCCCCTGCATTGAACTCTTCCGGACCTTCTTCACAGTCCACACCACTAGCCGGAGCAATGAGTACCTTGGCTTCTACTACTTCGTGAAGCGCAAGAAGTGCCCATTCAAGTACCTCCGGTCATTTCGCTGTGGCAAGTGGGATGACTGGAAGAAAGACTGGATAGTCATCAGGGTGGAGGAGCACGAGAGGTTGGAGCTGCCCGATGGTCTTCCCGACATCGACACGACGATCTAGAGTGAAGCTCCAGTGCTGGCAGAAGCTTTCAACCCTGCTTTGACCAGGATCCGCCAATGCGTGGAAGGAGGATTGACTCCTCAGGCGGTATTTTGCAATTTCTTGGTCAACAGGTGGCGCCGCTGCAGAGGAGGGAGAAACTTGCTTGGGCCCTCAACAGCGTAATGGACGACGACCGGGTTGAGACCGGGTTGAAGTCCAACATGGTGGGGAAAACCTTGGAGTTCCACCTTAAGAAGTTCCAGCACGGCATCGACGTCGAAGGCGACGACTTGACTCCGCCATCAGCTTTTCTTCCTCTGAACGTGGAAGTGGAGTTCAGCAAGGAGCCGACGGATGAACCAGTGAGCCGAAAAAGGAAGTTGCAGTACGCCGACGGAAGGTCCGTCAAGCCCGCTACTTCTGCGTCGGCTCCTTCTCCCCGGAGGGGAAGGTCCTCTGCAGCTGCGGCGAATGTTCCCGTAGTGGGGTCATCCCGGAACGCGACTGTTCCCGCGGTGGGGTCCTCTCGGAGCGCGGCTGTCCCCGCAGTAGGGTCCTCCCGGGGTGTTAGCTCCGGACGTGCAACTCCAGCTCCTGGGCTGGTGGAGGCCTCCAGGTCCGGGGGTTCTTCCCGATCGAGGGGAGCCTCGACCCGGGAAACACCCGTGGCCGTGACGAGTTCTGGGCGGCCTTCCGGGGCTTCCACGCCGACTATGGCTAGCCTGGAACGCCCGGGAAAAAGGTTCTGCGCAAGCTGGTGCGGAAGTCTCCCAACGTAACTTTTGATTTCTACCTTGGATAGTTGTTTTAATTGTAGCAACCATTTTTAATTTTCTCCGTTCATCATCTGCAGCGTCTACAAGAAGGGGAGCTTCTGCCCCCATCCCGGTGCCACCCCAAGTGGTGGCTGAAGCTGCGATAGCTCCGGCACCGGCTGTCGTGGTCATGGACCTCGACTCATCCCCAGAAGTTCCCATGGTAGCACCGGACCGCGGGAGTGAAGATGCGCCAGCGGCACCTGTCCCGGAGGTTGAAGCTCCGGGTTCTGGTGCTGCGATGATGGAAGCCCCGGCTGTTGAGCCAGAAGAAGCAGTAATCCCGACCTCTGAAATGAAAATTGTCAAAGCCCCGGCGGTTGAGCCGGAGGTGATTGAAGCTCCGGCGTGCGTGCCGGAAACTGAGGTAGTTTCAGCAGTTGGGCCGGCTACCTCCGAAGCACCGGCCGCTGAGCCGGTCATTGTTGGAGCTCCGGCCACAGGGCCGGTCGATGTTGAAGGTCTTCCGGCTCCTGAGCCGGTTGTTGAAGAGGTGACGGAGCTTGAGCCCTCATCGGAAGAGGTGCTCAGACCGGAGCCAGTAGCGTCTCCTGCTCCGGGAGCGACGACATCGGAGGTACCTGCGGCCGAGCCGGAGTGCCCCAGCGAAGTCGCTGGCCCCCAGCCTGAGGGGGTGAACGAAGATTTGGCGGCGGGGCCTTCCTCGATGGCGACTGAGGCCATCCCGGAGGACGGCCCTAGTGCCATGGAGACCCAGGGGATCACTCTTGTAGAGTGGGACCCAATTTTTGTATCCGAAGACCCGCTGGAACCAGCGGAGGAGACTCCAGCAGGTCCGGAACCCATCCCGTTGTCGCTGTCCATTGACAACGCATGTTCCAGTCTGTGTCAAGTCCAACTGGCCTTCTTCCACGACAGCAAGGCTCTTGAAGAGGAGCGCCAAACCCTTAGGCGGTGGCGTAATTGGCTCTACTTCGAGACCAAGCTGGCGCAGTCGAGGATGGCGGATGACAAGGAATGGATTAAGTGGGAGAAGATCTGCCTGGAGTACTGGGGCAAGTTATTGGATGACAGGGAGAGTATGACTCATGCCCTCGACGCTCAATACCAGGAGATCTACGATCAGGCCAAAGCTGCCAATAATGCAGCCGATGCACGCCACGAACAGCTTGAGGCCATTAACACCGCACTCATCAAGCGTTGAGAGGCACTTGAAGAGAGGGAGAAACGGCTCGAGGATGAAGAGCAGAAACTTCTAGAGCTACGGGATGACGTCCTGAGGAGGGAGGAGGAGCTCACCGAGAAGGTGGCTCTGGCTGACAAGGGTCTCAAGGAGCGCGCCAAGAAATTGGAAGAGCGCTGCCAAGAGGAAGAGGAGAAGACCTGGGTGCGAGGGCAGGAACTCTACGAACTCGAAAGGCGGGTTGCTGAAAAGATTCAGCAAAACGCCAAAGAAGTTGAGCGCCTTGCCCGTGAGAATTCTTAACTGGTGGCGGCCAGAAGATCCCTGGAAGAGATGAAGGGCTTGAGGGCTGAGGACTCCCTACAGATTCGGGAGTTCTTGAGCAAGGCCAATGATGCACTGACACCGATGGGTTTCAGCCCCGTGCGCCCGGATGATCCGGAGTCGGAGCCGGACCTAGCGCTGCAGGTGTTGAGCGCAGCAGGTAGCAAGCTCTCCAAGGTGGGCGATGTCATCGCGGACCAACTGGAGGTTGAGGGGCAATCCCTGGCGAAGAACATCGTAGAGTACATGCTGACGTGCTACACCAGCCGGAACTCCCATTTCCTCTGGACCCGGTGCTTGAAGGTCCCGTCGAAGGAGAAGGCGAAGCTACCCGAGCCAGCGTATCGGAGGTTGCCCAGAAGGTCGCCCAATTCTTCCATAGGGTCTAGGACCATCTCTGTAGTTCTCACTTGTATTTTCTCTACTTCTTCCTCAATTTTGTAATCCCTTGTCTCCAGATGTAATCCCTTGTCTCCAGATAAATGAAATCCCCAAAATTTTTGTGAATTTCAATTTTTGTCTTCAACACTCACTTCTATCTTCACTTGGCCCCCTGGTAGATGTACACAATTTGATTGTGAACATGTACCAAGAGGATATTGTGCATTGTTGAAGACTCTTTTGCTCCGAACTTGTAGAATTTAGTTTTCAAGTCTTCGATAGTGAAGGCCCCTTGAGGTTGTCGGAGCTTAGAAGCTCCGGCATTGTCTATCGCTGGAGCTTAGTAGCTCCGGCAATAGTCTCTATCAACGCGTAGAGCATCGATAGTTAATCCTCCGGGGTGTCGGAGCTTAGTAGCTCCGGCAGTGACCTTTGCCAACACTCAGTTTGTTGGCAGCAGACTCCATTTATGGGGTCTTCTCACCATCTTTTATTCAGCGTCGACGGCTGGCCCCCATATGGGAGTCGGAGCTTAGTTAGCTCCGGCTTTTCTCCATCAACGTAGATTTTATTTTTCCTGCACACTTAAGCCAAGAAAAATAGTAAAATTTGTTTCTTGTCTATAGCTTCGTCGCGGCTTATGACTCTCAAGAAGATTTTAAGTCAAACGCGATTCTAAATACAACCGAATGTGTTGTCTTTTCTTCTAGATCCAACTGTACACGGACCCGCCTTACTTCGGCCTACCGGGGTGTAGGTAGAGTCGCGTACTTAGGGTGCTTGACCAGGCTAAGTCGATAGCACACTCCAGCCCTAGATTGGCTTGGCGGCTTTCAGGTGAGTTGGCCATGAACAATATTTGAATCCAAAAGAATTGACAATACAACTCGAATCGTATATAAACCGGTTGAACTAAAATTTCTTAAGAATTGCACGTCTTTGTTATAGACAAGAAAGAGAAAAATAAAAATGTTGAGCCTGTACAAAATAAATGCACGTGTAGTCTATTTCACATGAAAATGTTTTTCATTATAGGTCCGGGGTATAGGGGAAACAAGTACACTCTTAGGGTACGGAACCAGGCTAAGCGTGTTTCATTTCTCGTTTGACCCAGGGTAGTTAGCCACACTTTTAGTCCAGAGACTGTGACAAGTGTTGCATGAACTTTGCGGACCTTTCGGGAAAGGTCCGGCTGCTCTCCCGGAGGAACTACCCAACTCTGTACAATGACTCTATAACATACATCTCAAGTTACTCAAGACTCACCTCCGTGGTATTAAGTGTAGAACTTATGGAGGTGCTCGATGTTCCAAGGATTTGGGAGAGATGTCCCATCCTCGGTAGCCAAGTGAACGCTTCCGGGACGGGATACTTTAATCACTCGGAAGGGTCCCTCCCAGCCGGGGGAGAGTTTGTTTAACCCTTCTCTGGATTGTATTCTCCGTAGAACCAGATCGCCTTCCTCGAGCTGTCAGTTGTGTACATGCCGCTGGTGATAACGCCGTAGAGCTTGGCGATATCGGGCATTCCGAACAGCTGCTTGGCACCTTCCCTCCTCAAGGAGGTCTAGGTCTTCACGCCGGAGCTGGTCCTGCGCGGCTTCGTCGAAGGTCCGGACCCGGAGTGAACCCAAGGTGATTTCTGGAGGAAGGATTGCTTCAGCTCCGTACACCAGAAAGAAGGGTGTCTCTCCGGTTGACCGGTTTGGAGATGTCCTGTTGGCCCATAGAGTGGGCGGAAGCTCTTCGATCCAGTTGGCTCCATGTTTTTTCAAGCGCTCATAAGTGTGCGTTTTAAGTCCTTTAAGGATTTCAGCATTTGCTCTCTCGGCTTGGCCATTGCTGGCTGGATGAGCTACGGAGGCGTAGCAAACTTGTATGTCGAGGTCTTCGCAATATCCTTGGAATGCGGAGCTTGTGAATTGGGTCCCATTATCAGTGATGATTTTGTTTGGGACTCCAAATCTGCATATAATGGACTGCAGAAAGTTGATAGCAGATTGCTTGTTGATTGTCACAATTGGAGTTGCTTCCGGCCACTTGGTGAACTTGTCAATGGCGACGTACAGGAACTTGTAACCTCCGACGGTTCTTGGGAAAGGTCCCAAGATGTCCATCCCCCACACAGCGAAGGGCCATGTAGGAGGTATCATTTGTAAGGGCTGAGCTGGTGTGTGAATTTGCTTTGCATGAAATTGGCATGCTTCACATTTCTTCACCAGCTCAGTTGCATCCTGGAGTGCTGTAGGCCAGTAGAAGCCATGCTGAAAGGCTTTACCAACCAACGTGCGGGAAGACGCGTGGTTCCCACACTCGCCTCCATGGATTTCTGCGAGGAGCTCACAGCCTTCTTCCCTTGTGATGCACCGCATTAGGATGCCGTTGGCACCGCGCCGGTAGAGATCCCCTTCTACCAACGTGTATCTTTTAGCCAATCTGACTACCCGGTCATCGGATACATCATCATCAGGAAGGATGTTGTCTTTCAAGTAGTTCCGGATCTCCGAGATCCATGCATCGGAACTAACTTGAGCATTTGAGTCTTGCGTGCTGGGTTGCTCGGAGCTTCCGGCAGCACCTACGACCCTTGATGGCTGCCATGGTAACAGGGCCATCGGGACCGTCAGCTTCGGGATGCTGATCTCGCCCACTTCGCTCAGTTCGGCAGGCTGAGCTGTGGGTTTCGACAATCTCCGAACAAAAGTTCCATCAGGAGCCGGAGCTCTGGTTGACGCTTTCGTCGAGAGTTCGTCGGCTTCAGCGTTGTGGGCACGCTGAACATGGTGGAGATCTAGGACTTCAAAGTCCTTCTGAAGCCTCTGGACTTCAAGGAGGTAAGCAGCTAGCTGGAGATTATTGCAGGAGCATTCACCCTTCACCTACTTAATGATGAGCTGTGAATCTCCCTTGACCAGCAATTGCTTGACACCATATGACAGCGCCACCTTTAGTCCGTAGATGAGTGCTTCATACTCTGCCATGTTGTTGGTTGCCTTGAAGTCAAGGTGCACCATGTATTTCACCTTCTCCCCAGTCGGTGCAAGGAGAAGGATTCCAACTCCGGCCCCTTGCTTTTCCATGGAGCCATCAAAGTAGAGGGTCCAGTGAGGCTCGGTGAAGGTTGGAGCTTGATGCTCCGTCTTCTGCTCACTGGGGCCCCCAGGGTTTGATGGAGAGGGAGTCCATTCTGCCACAAAATCTGCCAATACTTGACTCTTGACTGCTTGCCTTGAAATAAATTCAAGATCAAATTCAGCCAATTCTGCTGCCCATTTTGCAATATTCCCAGTTGAATTGGGATTATGCAAAATTGCTCGAAGTGGGTAAGAGGTCACCACTGAGACTTTGTGAGCTTGGAAGTAATGGCGAAGCTTCCTGGAGGCAATAAGAACTGCATAGAGCAGCTTATGCACCTCTAGGTATCGAGTCTTGGCATCATATAGTACTTCACTAATGAAGTACACTGGGCGCTGAATGGTCCGGACCCTCCCGGAGGTGTCCGAAGCTTCCTCTTCACTGACCCGGATCCTCTCGGAGGAGTCCAGATTTTCTTCAGGGACCTCCGGGTTCTGGCTGGAGGAACCCGGAGCTTCCTCAGAAATGACCTGGACCCTCCCGAAGGGGTCTAGGTCTCTTGAAGCGACTTCTTGTGGATTCGAATCTGGGAGCTGGGACCCAGACTTGCTTTCAGGAACCTCTAGACCCTCCCGAAGGGGTCTGGATTCCTGAGTATGGGGTAGTTCTGGTCTCTCCGTAACCAGAACCATACTGACGACTTCGTCAGTAGCTGAAATATAAAGCAACAAAGGCTCACCAGGGTTCGGAGCTACCAGAATTGGTAGGGTGGTGAGGAACTGTTTCAGCTCCTGGAATGCCTTTTCTGCTTCTTCGGACCATTGGAATGGTCTGGACTTCCTCAATAACTTGAAGAAGGGGAGTGCCCGTTCCGCCAGTCTTCAGATGAACCGGCTGAGGGCTGCTAGACATCCAGTTATTTTTTGGACGTCCTTGATGCGGGTTGGTGGCCGCATGTCTTCAATGGCCTTAATCTTCGCCGGATTAGCTTCTATGCCCCGGTGACTTACCAGGAAACCAAGAAGTTTTCCGGAGCTAACCCCGAAGACACACTTGTCTGGGTTTAGCTTTGTGCGGGTGGCCCGCAGCTTGTCGAAGACAGCCTGCAAGGTGTCAAGGAGTGACTCCTTGTTCCTGACCTTGACCACGATGTCATCGACGTACACTTCCACTATGTCTCTAATAAGTTCTTCAAAAGTTTTGTACATAGCTCGTACAAAAGTTGAAGCTGCATTCTTGAGACCAAAGGGCATGGCTGTGTAACAATACAATCCATCTACTGTGATTAATGAAGTATGCTCTTCATCTTCCCTAGACATCCTGATTTGATGATATCTGGAATATGCATCTAGGAAACACAGTAATTCACACCCGGAGGTGGAATCCACTATTTGATCTATTCTAGGTAGTGGGAATGGATCTTTTGGACATGCCTTATTTAGTGTGGTGTAGTCGATGCACATCCGAAGCTTCCTGCCGGCCTTGGGCACAACGACTGGGTTTGCCAGCCATTTTGGATGGAAGACTTCTCGGATGAATCTGGCTTCGAGCAACTTCTTTACTTCTTGTCGGATGAAGTTCTGTCGCTCTACAGATTGCTTCCGAGGCTTCTGATGCACAGGCCGAGCATCGGGGTAGATCTTCAGATTGTGCTCAATCACATCCCTGGGAATCCCAGTCATTTGTGACGGTTGCCAAGCAAACACGTCGACGTTAGCCCGGAGGAAAGTGATGAGCGCGAGTTCCTATTTGTCGTTCAATCCTCCCGATATACGGGTGGTCTGAGCGGCATCGGAACCAATTTGGACGACTTTGACGAGAATGTTGGTGTCGCCGCTTGGCTGCACTCGAGGTGTAGAAGCCGAGCCTCGTTGACGAATGCTCGGGGGTTTTGGAGCTTGCTCCTGCCTGGAGTCCTCCTCTTGCGCCACAGTGAGCGCATGGAGCTCTTCCAGTGCAGTTGCTCTGGCAGTGCGATCTCCGCGGATCCGGAGAACGCCTACTGGCGTTGGCATCTTCAACACCAGATAGCCATAATGAGCAGCCGCCATAAATTTGTACAGGGCAGGTCTACCCAAGATGGCATTGAAGGGTAAGTTGATCTGCGCGACGTCGAAGACCAACTTCTCGGTGCAGTACTTCTCCCGTGTCCCGAAGGTAACAGGGAGAGTAATAGCTCCGAGTGGGGTGATGGCCCCCGGACCTACTCCGGAGAAAGGTCGAGAGGGGTGGAGATCCGAAGGTCGGAGCTGAAGCTTAGTGAAAGCTTCGAAGCTAATGAGGTTAAGCCCCGAACGTCCGTCTACCATGACGTGGTGGAGCTGGATGTTGTTGATGGTAGGAGATACCATCAAGGGTAACTGTCCTTCTCCAACCATGCTCCGGGTTCAATCCGAAGCATCAAAAGTGATGGCTGTGTCCATCCACTTTCGGTGAGGTTCCGGCCTGACTGTAGGAGCTACAGCGGCCATATCCCGACGCATAGTCTTGATGACGCGACGGGAGGTGATATCCCATGATCCACCAAAAATGGTGTTCATGGTCTTCCAACGCTCGTTGTCAGAGACGTCAGAATCATCGTCGATAGAGGTGTAGACGGCCTTCAGGACCTTTTTGGGATCCTGGAACCCCAACTCCTCTTCTGCCCGAGCTTCGTCGACTTTTTGCTTTCCTTCCCTCTGTCGGAAAGGAGATTCCTCCCGGCGCTTGTTGTAGCGCTCGGCAAGGTTTTGGACCTCCCGGCAGTCTTCCAAACTGTGGCTGCCCGTTTTGTGAATGGGACACCACACTTTGGGTTAGCCACCGTCTTCAGAAGACGGTCGAGGTTGCTTCTCGAGGCGTGGCCCCCGGCAACCCGGAGCTGCAGCAGCTGCAACGTTGGATGTGCCGGCCGACGGCTTCTTCTTGCCGTTGGTCTTCTTTTTCTTCTTGCCACCCCCGGAGGTAGCGGCTTCTTCTTTGGAGGATTTCTTGTGATCCTCCGAGGTTGGTTTGGAGTGCATCTCACGACCCTCCGCCACTCGGGCACATTTGTCAGTCAAGCTGAAGAGTTCCATGACACTGGTGATCTCCTTGATCGCCAGTTTCTCCAACATCTTCTTGTCCCGTACGCCCTGTCTGAATGCCACAATGACAGAGGCGCTAGAGATAGAAGGGATAGTGTTTCGTACCCGAGAGATCCTCTGGATGAATGACCGCAAGGATTCTCCCCCTTTTTGCACGACCGCAAAAAGGTCTAGTTCAGTGCCTGGTCGGGTGTATGAACTCCCGAAGTTGGCAGTGAACTGATGGCACAGCTCCTCCCAACTGTTGATAGAGTTGGGTGGAAGGTTCATAAACCAGGACCTGGCAGTCCCAGTTAAGTCCACTGGAAAGTAATTGGCCATCACGGCCTCGTTTCCTCCAGCTGCCAAGATTGCAGTGGAGTATATCTGAAGAAATTCGGCGGGATTGACAGTCCCGTCGAATTTTTCTGGCAGGTGAGGCCGAAACTTCTGTGGCCATCTAACCATACGCAGGTGCATAGCCAAGGCTGAACAACCTCCTCCTACTCCTTCAGGAGTAGAAAGGTCCTGAGCTTCCCGTCTTTCACGGGCACACTCAATATGGACTCGGCCATCCTGCTGGCGGTATCGGCGATCAAGCTCCGCCGGAGGTCATGAGTCGAAAGCCTGGATACTGTGTGAGTACGTCGTGCCCCGGAGGGCAATGACGTCACTTGTTGGGACGCAGCACGTCTCCTGCTATTGGAGACGTGCGGACCAAGTCTACCAGACAAAGTCCACCGCTGCGACGGGGCTCGTCCTGAAGGAGGAGGACCCTGGTTGCTGAGGCGTTCGGCTGCTGCTGCAACCAAATGCTCCACATCGGCCCTCCACTGCTCCAGTGCATCCCGGGATGCATACGGAGGTGGTGGGCGTTGGAGAAGAGCACGCGCTGCATGAAGCGCGTGTTCCGGGTTGTTATGGTTTGCCGACGCAGTGATTGACGCCAGCGCACCATCACGCTGCCCAGCACGATTTGCTGGAGCAGACGGTGGTGGTGGGAGTGTGACTCCTGCTGGTGCTGAGACTCCTGCTGGTGGTTGCCTATTGGATGGATTGCCTCCAACATCCTGAATAGCAGGTTGGCCGTTGGATGATCAAGCAGCTGAGTTCACCATTCTCGAAATATCAAGCGCCCCTACCTGGCGCGCCAACTGTCGGTGATTTGGAATCGGCAGATCTCACTACACTGCTAAAGTGATAGGGGAGTTTGAGGTTCGGTATGGACGCGCGGAGATTCAAGAAGATGAGTAGGAATTGACACAGGAGACACAAGAGTTTACGTGGTTCGGGCCGCCTGAGCGTAATACCCTACTCCACGGATGTGTTGCTGTTGTATTAGCTGTATGAGCTTGTGTTTAGCGTCAATGGAGTGTGTGTCTCTCCTGCCCCCTGAACGTGTCGTCGACCTGTCCTTTTATAGTATAAGGGCAGGCCGTTACAAGTTAGCCTGACCCGACATGTGGCCCCGGCGGTTACTAGTATTGACACTTATTCAACACATTTAATTGCTCTTAATGACCCTGTAACGGGCTTTGACAGCACTGTTATTGGTGTTAAGATCGTCCGTTTAAGTGTCATTAATATGGTATTAATGACACTTAATCGGGTCTTGAAGTCCTTGATTGCCCTTTGAAGGTCCGGAGCCGTAGTGGGGTCTTCTGGAGGTTAGAGGCTGAAGATCCAACGGTTGGACACGTGGCAGCTCTGGAGCATACTGTGGAAACAGGTAGCTCCGGGGCTACCCGACACGTGTCAGGTCCGGAGCTTCTCCCGGTCTGGGGCTAAGTCCGGAGGTGCCATTTCGGTACATGGCCCGGAGCTTCCCCCTTGTGGGCGGTAGCTCCGGTTTGGTAGTACATGTGGCGACTCAGGGATTAACCATGTTGGAGAAGCGGGTCCGGTTATGTCTGACATGTGGGCCTTCGAGGGTCTTCAAACCAAGTAGATGATTTTCCTTTGAGATCTTTATAACCTCAAGGGGTGTACGGTTTCTAGGGTACCGACAGCTCCCCTTCATTTGTGGCAACGGGTTCTTCAGGTTCCTGGAAAATAGGTTCCACATTCTCATTCGTTGTTACAACAAGAGGAGCTACATCAAGCGCTGGTATCACGGTGACTTGCACTGGCGGTGCAACTACAACGAGCAGTGAGAAGAAAAAATCTTGAATCATGGGGTTTGGTGTGTAAACCCGCTTCTCCTCAAGATTAATATTGTGAACAGTCACGCTCCCCTAAATCATTTCTTCTTCAAGGAAGACAGCATGTCTCGTTTCTACAAACTTTGTGAATCTATCTGGGTAGTAGAAGCGAAAACGCTTTGACTTTTCTGGATAGCCAATGAAATGGCACAATACTGTTTTGGGATCTATTTTTTGAATGGTCGGGTTAAATACTTTTGCCTCAGCAGGACTCCCCCACAACCTCAGGTGTTTTAATGAGTGTACTCTTCCTGTAAACATCTCATATGGTGTTTTTGGTACCGATTTACTGGGAACTCTATTGCGAATATGAATGGCGGTTTTCAAAGCCTCCATCCATAAGCTCATTGGCAATGTAGAGTAGCTGATCATACTTCATACCATATCCATCAAGGTACGGTCACGTCTTTCAGCCACTTCGTTCTGCTTAGGTTCGTTCGATATTGAATACTAGGCAACGATGTCGTGTTCTATTAGAAACTTTGCAAAGGGTCCTGGAACTTGGCTATATGGGGTATGTCGACCGTAGTATTCCCCTCCACAGTCTGGTCTGACAAATTTGATCTTTGCATCATGTTGATTTTCTACCTCGGCTTTGAATATTCTGAATTCATCCAAGGCATCTGATCTTTATTTAATTGGATAAATGTATCCGTAACGGGAATATTCATCTGTGATTGTTATAAACGAATCATAACCATCCACACTCCTTACTAAGAAGGGACCACAGATGTCTGCGCGAATTATTTCTAAAACACTTGTGCTTCTTTTAGCATTCTTCTTTATTTTCTTTACAATTTTTCCTTTTATGCACTAAATGCATTGATCTAATTCTAAGAATTCTAGTGGAGGAAGAATCTCATTTTTTTACTAATCTTTCTATTCTTCCCCTTTAAATATGGCCTAAACAACAGTGCCATAATTTTGATGACGCATCGTGAGTTCTTTTCCGTTTTCTATTTGCGGTTGTAGACGAGGATACATCCACATCTAAATTTCATATTTAATTAACACTTTCACACAGCGATAGTAAGTAAAGATCATTTCTTTTGAATGCTATAGTAACCAATGTATTATTACATTCTATCAAACATTTGCTATCTTTGAAAAGACAAACATATCCATCATCAATCAAGTTTCTCTGTAGAGAAGGTACATAAAAGACATCTTTAAGAACTAAAATAAAGCCAGTGTCGAGTTCCAAATGAACATCGCCAACTGATTCAACATCCGCTTCGACTCCATTTGCCACTTTAATTCAGCTTCGCTTCTTTGTGTGGCTCTCGTCAAATGGAATCCCTGTAATGAATTTGCAACATGGATAGTTGCACCTGAGTCAATCCACCAAGTAGATTTGGAATAATCTGTATACAAGAATTCATCTATAGAAAAAATAATGTTCTCACCTCTCTTTGCCATGATCATCTTTAAGTATTTGGGACAATTACTTTTGTAATGTCCCCTCTCTTTGCAGTGGAGACACTGGTCTTTGTCTACTATGAAATATCCTTCTTGAGGTTTGTGCTGCTGAAACTGAGCTGGAGCTTTTCCTTTTGAGGAGGAAGAAGCATTGCCTTTGTTAGGCGCATGCTTTTTCTTGTTTATGTAGTTGATAGAGCCGCTATTGGAAGACTTAATTCTTTCCTCCTCCTGAACACACATTGAAATGGTCTTCTCTATATCCCAATTTTCTAGCTTGGAGTTATAGTTGACCACAAATGTCTCAAACTCCTTGGGCAATGAGGAAAAAAATCAAATGGACAATGTGATCCTCCTTGAAGGCAAGGTCCAAAGACTTAAGATTGTTGTTCTGGTTGACCATTCGATGGATATGCTCTCTAACCCCACCACCATTGTACCTCTCTAAAACCAACTGTTTGATCAACAGGGTAGCAAAAGTCTTTGAAGAACCAGTGTATTGATTCATTATCTTTTCGAGGTACTCCATCAAAGTGGGTCAATTTGAAATAAAGCCTGTGATGGAGGGTTCAATGGTGTTCTTTATCACTGCCAAACATTTCTTGTTGGCAGGAACCCATCTAGCATGAGCTTTCTCATAGTAATGTTTGCTCCTCTTGTATGAAGTCTGTTTTTGCTTCCAAGAAGCATTTGTGTCTATATTATCCCTTTCGGGTGGCACAAGCTCTGTAGGTTCTAGAGTAGTCATGATCTGATCTAGCTCAGCCATAATAAAGAACAGATCCAATTTCTTAAACCACTCATTGTAGTTGTCTCCTTTTAAAACACGGATATCCTTGATGGTAACTGTCAAAGGTCTTAAACGAAACTTCCCCCGGACCTGCTTAGAGAGCAGCCCGCAGAGGTTCTTTGGATTCACGGGGGCTAGTCCTAGGAGATTGAGCGCAGCGAGATGGTGAACACAGAGGGTTTACGTGGTTCGGGCCGCCGGAGCGTAACACCCTATGTCCACGGGAGTGTAAGTGTATTGCCTTGCTTGAGCGTGTATGGGTTTCGATTGGTGTGATCTGCCCATTGTGAAGGTCGTCTGCAGAGTCCTTTTATAGTCCAAGGACTCTGCAGTCACAAGGTGGGCCCTAGGCCTCAACAGGTGGTCCTGGGGAAGGCCAAATCCTATACAAGATCTAGGATTAAATGCTATCTACTTCCCTCTGTCAGGGGCTTCAATGTGCCGTCCCGCCGCGTCGTGCGCTGGGGCTACACATAGTTGTTGATGATGGCAAGGCGCGTCTCGTCCGTCTTGTCCTCGCGGCTTACTTGACCGCCTTGCGTCGTGGGTCTGTACTGGCTACTTGGACAAGACAGGACACTAGAGCCTTGACTTTCGTATGCGCGACTCTGCTTCGCCTGGGGAAGGCGCATGTACTTAATGCTTGTCTGAGCGGCGCACTCTTTCCTTTACTGCGGCCTCCTACCGCATTGAGTTGGCCCACCGCCACGTGGTTGCAACGGGGCCTGCCCCTGCGGGGAGTTGAGTGCCCAGCTGTACAGGTCATGTGGCGCCTCCAGAGCCCACCTCCGCGGGAGAGCGGAGGCTCAGCCCTGCGGGCCACATGGTAGTCCAGGAGCCCTTCCTTGCGGGGAGACGGGCCTGGTCTCGGGAGTTCCATTGGCTACGTGGCAGCCCCGGAGCCCGCCTCGGCCGGGAGGTGAGAGTCTGGTCCTGCCGGCTAAATGGTAGCCCCGGAGCCTGCCTCAGTGGGGAAGCGAGGGTCCAGTCCTGCCGGCCACGTGGCAGCCCGGGAGCCTGCCTCAGCGGGGAGGCAAGGGTCCAGTCCTGCAGGCCACGTGGCAGCCCCGGAGCCTGCCTCAGCGGGGAGGCGAGGGTCCAGTCCTGCCGGCCACGTGGCAGCCCGGGAGCCCGCCTCGGTGGGGAGGTAGGATCTGGTCCTTCCCTCCACAACGTGGCAGCCTCGGACTCTGCCTTCAAGTAACGGCCAAGTCCTTAGCCGTTTTCTCTTTGTGCGCGGGGGTACCCGGTCTGCGGGGTACTAACAGTGGCCCCCGAGCCCACCTCGGGAGAGTCGTCGATACCGTAGGTGGGGTCTTCTTCTTTATCTTCCCGCGCAACTCTTTCGATTCCAATTCGGGGCAGTTCCCTGGGCGGCACGTCCCTGCCATCGTGGCTATGCGTCTCCTTCTGGTAAGCGGAGGCGCGGGACATGCGCCGCGCGACATGACTTCTGCTTTATATCGTGCTTTAAGTGCGGTGGTTCCCAAGGTGGCTCCTGCACTTCTGCTGCTTTTGCCTTTTCAAAATCCGCTGAGTTACCTCCCGCACAGTTGGCCACCCGGCTCGCCTTCTTTGTCGAGCGACTCGGGCCCTCATGCCATTGCCTGTGCGGGTCTGTTGCTCTTCTACCAAGGCTGTGGCGATTCACACGCCGCGTCTGTTGGCTTGCAAAGGTGAATAAAAAGAGACCTTTCCCCTTAAGGGTCCTTTCTTCCGCTTCTGCATCCTTGCGCTCGTGCCTTCTTGCCCCAATCCCAATTCTTGCGCTCTAGCTCCCGATTTCTCCTTCCGGAGTCTCCTCCCTCAACCTCATGGCGAGCATCCTGCCCAGGTCCCGGTTTACCAAGTCCGCCGATCTCGCCCCCGTGCGTCGGCTTCTCGGCTGGCAAGCCCCTGAACAGGAGAAGTGGCTCCGTCGCGGGGAGCTCCCACTGAACCTCACCATCAGGGAGATGGTGCTGTTCTTGTCGTACGTGCTGGCCGGCTTCGTTCCGCCAGCATCCGCGTTCCTGGTAATGGTTCTGGAGACTTTCGGCCTCCAACTTCACCACCTCCCGCTGAACTCGATCGCCTTGCTGGCAGTCTTTGCTCACTTCTGCGAGATGTTCGTGGGGGTGATGTCGTCGGTGAAGCTCTTCACGTACTTCTTTGTAATGAGGGCCACCGGCAAAAGCTCGAAGGATCAGCTTGGCGCCTACTACTTCCAGCGCCGAACCAAGGTCCCTTCTAGGTACATTGCTTCCTTCAGCTCTGCACGGTGGGAGCAATGGCGCGAAGATTGGATGATCGTCAAGGTCGAGGCACACGACCGGATGTGCCTCCCCACCGGGAGCCCCTACTCCGAGCGGTCATTCTGGGAGGAGCGCCCAGAGCTGGAGAGGGCGTTCGACCCGGTGTTGGAGAGGATCCAGATGCTGGCGGACCACGGGTTGACGTCTTCCATGGTGTTGAGGGACTTCATGTCCCGACGCTTAGCTCCACTCCAGCACCGCGTCCGCCCGGCATGGATGTACACCGGCCCAATAGACTGCACCCGGCTTGAGACCGGCTCCGAATCCAACCCGGATGAGCAGCTGCTGCACGATATGCTAGTCCAGGTCTGCCTCGACGACATCTCCCCTGAGGGACTGGCCCTCCCGGAGGCATGCCGCCCCCTGTGCTCAGACCCCGAGCTGAGGAGGCAGGTGGTGAAAGCGATGCCGACGCTCGACGAGTCCGGGCTGGAGCAGTGCCAAATTGGAGACCCGTTCCGGGGGGTCGAGATTGTCAACGATGTTGAGGGGGTCGACATCGCCGACAACCCTGAGGGAGGCGAGGATCCCCCAAGCAACGAAGATCCCCCGAGTGATGACCCCTCATGCGGGTCCCGGCACCATCAGCAGGGAGGTGTCGACACCTCTGCTGATATGAAGAAAGGGAAAGCACCTGGGCCGGTGTCGGACCCGACCCCCAAGAAGCGCGCCTGTTCGCCGCCGTCAGTCCCCTTCGCCCCTTGTCAAGATGCCGGTGGTGCCACTTTGCCGCCTGAATCCTCAACGCGAAAGAGGGGGAGGCTCCTCAATGCAGACGGGACCCCAGCATTCCCCCACCATTCGGAGGAGCGCCAGACTTCGGGGGTGCCACCAACCCGTCCATTTCAGGGGCCCCCGGCTCACGCAGCGACCCCCGACGCAGGTTCGGGGGGTATGAACCCCCCCAACCCTTTCTGGAAGCGGTGGAACTTCAACGTCCCCCGGTAAGTATGCATATATTTCATCTTGGACATTCTTTGCTGTGTGCTTACCCTGCAACATCCTTATGATTCGGGTTTGTCTGTTTTCAGCGTGACCGTAGCTACTCCTCCTCCCTCGCGCCCTTTCGCTGGTGGGCATGCTGCTCCTGCCAGCTCACGGGGCTCCTCTACAGCCTCGGACCTTGCTCGGGCGCCCCGGGCTGCTGCTGCCGAGGTGCCCCGGGCCTTCGTGCCCAAGGTCCCTACAGCAGCTGCTCTGGTGCCGCGCCCGCCAATGACTCTGCAACGATCGGCTACACTGCACCGGCCAATGCTGCCATGCCGACTGACACCGCCACGTCGGCTGGCGCCACCGCCCCAAGTGGAGCTCCTGGAGCCGGCTTAGGGGCCTTCGGCAGCAGTGCTGGAGCCTCCGCTGGGGAGGGGGCTCCTGGAGACGACGCGCCTGCTCCCAGGGCGGCTCCCCCCACCTTCTCTGACTGGGGGAACTCTGGTCCCCGTTTCCCAGGTGGTCCTCCAAATGGAGGACGATATTGAAGAGGTGGGGACGCAGGGACCCGCGGCAACGGTGGAGCCCCTCCCCTATCTGAAGCCATGGCCGTTGCCTACTCCGGCTTTCGGCAGGCTCGTGCGGCCCTCGATCGGGAGAGGGGGAGGCTCGAGGACAAGGAGGACTGGATTCGGGAATGGGCGAGGACCCTGGAAGCCCGGACCCGGTTGGCGAAGAGCCGGGTGGCGCAGCGGGAGGCGGTCATCCGGGAGGAGATGAAAATCCTCGACCAGGAGCGCGAGCTTATCGCTCGCCTGGACGCCGTCACCCAGAAGCTGAAGGCAGACGCCACAGCGATCCATGCTGAGGCCAGCTCCCGCCTCCAGTCCTGTGAGGAGCTCCAGCAGCTGCTATCTCGCCGGGAAGTTGCTCTTGCCGAACGGGAGCAGGAGTTGGCAGCGAAGCAGGCTGAGGTGGAGGCGACCTCCCGCTAGCTCGTCCTCCAGCAGGAAGGGGCGAGGATCCGCGCCGCCGAGCTAGACCGCCGGGATGCTGCCCTAGCTGAGGCGGAGCAAGCCTAGCTCGCCGAGCGCCAGGCCCTTCTGGACCACGAGTTCAATGTCACCCTCAAGGAGGGTGACTTGAGCCACCGTGAGAGGGAGGTCAGCGAGCGCGAGAGGGTCCTGGCAGCCAAGGAGGAGCGATTCCTGGACGGCGGCCCTCCAACGCTGGTGGTAGCCCAGCAGGAGGTGCAGGAGTTCCTGGGCGGCGCTGACTCAGCTCTGGTGCCGCTCGGCTTCAGCCTGGTGCGCGTGGGGGAACCAGCGCAGGAGGTGAGTCAGGTGTTCCCAGCCCTTGACTCCACCAGCTAGAGGATGCGTTCGCTGGGGGCCATCATCGACAACCAGTTGGAGGCAGAAGGAAGGATGCTGGTGAAGGAGGTGGCGACGCACATCCTGTCCTGCTACCGGAGCTGGTACCCTGACGCCCCTCCTCAGCCGGTCCTCGAAGGGCCCATCGCCGAGAGGGAGGAGGCCGCCAAGTCTGAAGTCTCAGATGCCGTGGTGCTCATCACCTCGAGGTTCCAGTGGAGGGGTTGAGGGCTCCCCATGCGCTGCTTGTATCTTGTGTTTCTTTCAGCTTTTCTTTGTAGTTGTTTGTGGTGACAGACCTTTATTTTGCAACAAAACATCTGCTTGGAGTGCCCCTCATACTTAGCATGCTTTACTTTTCAGCAATATCTTCTAGTTGCTTGTTGTTCCTTAGCTTCCAGGACCTGCCGTCCCCCGGAGTGTGGCCCCCTGGCAAGTGTGGCCAGTTGTTATGGGCACACCTGTCAGATACCTAGAAGTTAGGGCGGACGGTTGCAGGGGAGCTTAGGATGCGTAGGTAGCATTGCTGTAACTGAGTATGAAGGGACGTCGACGGCGGGCCCCTTGGGGGTGCCGCCGGAGCTTCGGTCCGGCGGTGCCCACCATCTTCTATGAAACGTCGACGGCGGGCCCCCTAGGGGTGCCACTGGAGCCTCAATCCGGCGGTGCACACCATCTTCTGTGAAACGTCGACGGCGGCCACCCTAGGGGTGCCACCGGAGCCTCAGTCCGGCGGTGCCCACCATCTTCTATGAAACGTTGACGGCGGCACCCCTAGGGGTGCCACCGGAGCCTCGGTCCGGCAGTGCCCACCATCTTTGTGGGTACTCTGACGGTTATCGCTGGGATAACTCCCTGAAGACCTGCGTATAGATCAAAAAAACAGGAGAAGTAATTCTGTCCGCTGGTCATTGCTTCCCTTCTCCTTTTTAGTGTCGCTTGACTTACGATCTTGGGCTGACTCATGGGGCTTGGGTAATTCAGTGCGTCTGCACCTAGGGCTCACCATCCATACTACTTAAGGGTGGTCCATCTGGCCCCCAGTACTCAGCTGCAGCGCTGGGGAGGCAGGGCGCACAGGCTTAGGGTACAGGACGAGGCTAAGCAGGCTGTGCCCCTGGACTTCCTGCTCGGCGTAAGCTTTTCCCAGGGGAGACCATCTGGAGACACAGACCCCCGAGTATGGGAACATCCGAGGCCCCAGGCACATTGCAGGTACCTCAAGCTACCCCACCTGCAACCAGACAGCAAGGCTCCCACTATTGCTAGAGCAGGGAAAAATGACAGCGCCCATGACAGATCACGATCTACAGCGAACGTACAGCAATATCATAAAAAATTAAAGATAATTTCTTGAATGAAAAACCCTATATAGGGCAGGACAACATTCTTTTCATTATGGTTTCCCACAAGATGGGACAGGTTTTACAAGGGGAACAACCCGGCTCGGGCGACAAAGGAAGTCAAGTGCACCTACTTAGGGTTCTGGACCAGGCTAAGCGAAATGTGCACTCAGAGCCTCGTCCTCGTAGCCTTAGTTGCCCTAAGTACCGTTCCTAGGCACCATGTACCTTTTACAATGAAAGAAAACTGTCCTAACACTGGTCTAGGGGTAGAACTTATGGAGGTGCTTGATGTTCCAGGGGTTGGGCAGTTGCTCTCTATCCTCCGTAGCTAGGCGGACGCACCCAGGGCGGCATACCTCCGTAACCCGGAAGGGGCCCTCCCATCTAGGGGAGAGTTTGTTAGCCCTTTCCCGGAGAGTATGCGACGCAGCACCAGGTCGTCTACCTGTAGCTCCCTACTCCGCACTGTCCTCTGGTGGTAGCGCCGGATCGTCTGCCTGTACCATGCATTTCGGAGAGCCGCTCTCACTCGTCCCTCGTCGACGAGGTCCACGTCTTCACGCCGGAGCTGGTCCTGCGCGGCTTCGTCGTACACCCGGACGCGGGGGGAGCCCCTGGTAATTTCTGGGGGGAGGACGACCTCTGCCCCCACCAGGAAGAAAGGCGTGTCCCCCGTGGCCCGGTGGTTGATGTCTGGCTAGCCCACAGTGCACACGGAAGCTCGTCTACCCAGTTTGCACCATGCTTCTCAAGGTGTGAGAATGTGCGAGTCTTGAGGCCCTTGAGGATCTCTGCATTGGCCCTCTCGACATGTCCATTGCTCTCTGGATGAGCGACAGATGCATAGCAGACTTGGATCCCAAGGTCCTCGCAGTATTCCTGGAACGCTACACTTGTGAACTGGGTCCCGTTATCAGTGATAATTCTGTTCGGGACCCCGAACCGGCAGACGATCGATTTGATGAATTTGACTGCTGACTGATTATTGATGGTGACAACTGGGGCGGCTTCTGGCCACTTGGTGAACTTTTCTACGGCGACGTAGAGGTGCTGGAATCCTCCGACGGCTCTGGGAAAGGGTCCCAGGATATCCAACCCCCATACAGCGAATGGCCATGAGGGAGGGATCATCTGCAGTGCCTGAGCTGGTGTGTGGATTCGCTTGGCATGGAATTGGCATGCCTTGCATCTCCTGACCATCTCGGCGGCATCCTGGAGTGCTGTCGGCCAGTAAAAGCCATACCTAAAGGCTTTACCGACCAGTGTGCGGGATGATGCGTGGTTCCCACACTCGCCTCCATGATCTCTACGAGCAAGTCGCAGCCCTCCTCCCAGGTAATGCAACGCAGCAGGATCTCGTTGGCGCCACGCCGGTAGAGATCCCCTTCCACCAGCGTGTACCTCTTAGCCATGCGGACTATCCTTTCTGCCAGGGCATGTTCTTCGGGAAGGATGTCGTCTTTCAAGTAGTTCTGGACCTCCGAGATCCATGCATCAGGACTTACTTGAGCCTCTGGACCTTGGGCGCCCAGTAGCTCAGAACTCCTGGTGGCGCATACGATCCTTGGCGGGCTCCATGGTAGCAGGGCCGCCGGGACTGCCAGCTTCGAGGTGCTGGGCTCGCCCCCTTCGCTCGGTTCGGCTGCTCGGGCGGTTGGTCACGGTAACGTCCTTGCAAAGACTCCTTCGAGCACTGGGCCCCTGTGGAGGCCTTCGTTGACAGGTCGCCTGTGATTGAGTTGTCGGCTCGGGGTACATGGCACAGGTCCAAGACTTCAAAGTCCTTCTCCATCTTCTGGACATGCAGCAAGTATGCTACTAGCTGAGGGTCATTGCAGCTGCACTCCCCTTTGGCTTGCATGATGATCAGCTGGGAATCACCTTTAGCCAGAAGCTGACGGACATTGAGGGTCAGGGCAGTCTTTAGCCCAAAGATTAGGGCTTCGTATTCTACCATGTTGTTAGTCGCCTTGAAGTCGAGGCGCACCATGTACTTGAACTGCTCCCCAGTCGGGGTGAGAAGCAGGACCCCAGCCCCGGCCCCCTGCTTCCGCGAGGAGCCATCGAAGTAGAGTGTCCAGGCGGTTTCGGTGAAAACTGGGGCCTTGGGCATCGTTTCTCCATTGTCCGGGCCCCCTGGGTTGCTTGGCGATGGAGTCCATTCTGCCAAGAAGTCTGCCAGTGCTTGGCTCTTGACTGCATGTCGAGGTAAGAAATCTAGCTCGAATTGTGCCAGCTTCGCTGCCCACTTGGCGACATTGCCAGTCAAGTTGGGGCTGTGGAGTACGGTCTTTAGTGGGAAGGAGGTGACCACTGAAACCCGGTGGGCCTGGAAGTAATGCCGGAGCTTCCTCGACGCTATGAGCACTGCATACAATAGTTTGTGTATCTCCAGATACATTGTTTTTTCTTCATGGAAGACCTCACTGATGTAGTAGACAGGCCGTTGGGAGGTCCGAACCCTCCCTGGGGGGTCCTGAGCTCCTTGCAATGTGTATGCATCCTGGGGAATGTGGCCCCCAGGATCTGGTCGGACCTCCGGGGGGTGGGACCCGGAGGTGTCTTGGTCACTGGAGCACACAACAAGGGGGTCCTCTACTGGATGCGGGCCCTGAGGCTCAGCTTCCTTCCCGGGGGCTCCCTCGGGTGCTTGTTGCGGCAGTAGCTCCGGACGCTCTGCAACCAAGACCATGCTGATCACCTCCGTTGTTGCGGTGATGTAGAGCAGGAGTGGTTCACCGGGTTCCGGCGCCACCATGATGGGTAACGTCGTCAGGTGCTTCTTGAGTTCCTGGAATGCCGCTTCCGCCTCCTCGGTCCACACAAAGGGACCCGACTTCCGTATAATCTTGAAGAAGGGGAGCGCTCACTCAGCCAGTCTTGAGATGAACCGGCTGAGGGCCACCAAACACCCTGCAAGCTTATGCACATCCTTGATGCGGGTCGGCGGCCGCATCAGTTCTATTGCCTTGATCTTCTGTGGGTTAGCTTCAATTCCTCGGTGCGAGACCAAGAAACCAAGGAGCTTTCCTGCAGAAACCCCAAAGACGCACTTGTCGGGGTTCAGCATTGTGCACGTCGTGCGCAGCTTGCTGAAGACCTGGGCCAGGTTGTCTAATAAGGATGTACGGGCTCTAATTTTTACCACGATGTCATCGACATACACCTCTACGAGGTCTCTAATGAGGTCCCCAAATGTCTTATGCATTGCACGTACAAAGGTGGGGAGGGCATTCTTAAGTCCATAAGGCATGGAGACATAACAATACAGGTCGTCTACTGTTATGAAAGCAATGTGTTCTTCATCTTCCCTAGACATTGGCATTTGGTGGAAACCAGAATATGCATCTAGGAAACACAGAAGATCACAACCTGATGTTGAGTCTATTATTTGATCTATCCTAGGAAGAGGGAATGGATCATTTGGGCATGCCTTACTGAGATTGGTGTAGTCGATGCACATCCGGAGTTTCCCGCCAGCCTTGGGGACGACAACAAAGTTGGCCAACCATCGTGGGTGGTGGACCTGTCGGATGAAACCAGCATCGAGCAGCTTCTTGATTTCTTCATGGATGAAGTTCTGCTGCTCGATGGACTGTTTCCTGGGCTTCTGTTGCACCGGTCGGGCGTCGGGGTAGATCTTCAGATGGTGCTCAATCACCTCCCTAGGGATCCCGGGCATTTCTGATGGTTGCCATGCAAACACATCGACATTGTCCCGGAGGAAGGCGACGAGCGTGAGTTCCTATTTGCTGTCTAGGTTCCCTGCGATGCGGGTTGTCTGGGCAGCCTCGGGACCAATCCTTACGACCTTTACTGGGACATCATCGTAGACTGGTTGCACACGGGGTGCAGAAGTGGAGGCCCGCTGCGTTGGACCCTGTTCTGGTCGACTCTCCTTCGCACCCCATGAAGACGGAGCCCTCCCTGCTGCGAGCGCCTGGAGCTGCTCCAAGGCGGATACTGCAGCTGAGCCGTCCCCTATGATCCTGAGGACACCGAAAGGCGTCAACATCTTCAGGACGAGGTAGCCGTAGTGGGCTACGGCCATGAACCTGTAGAGTGTCGGCCTCGCGATGATGGCATTGAAGGGGAGGTCGACGTCCGCCACGTCGAACAAAACGCTCTCCGAACGTAATTCTCCGGGGTCCCAAAGGTCACCGGGAGGTGAATGTTACCATACGGGAGGATCTGCCCCGGTCCGACACCTGAGAACGGGCTCGAAGGTGTGAGCCAGGACATCAGCAGCTGCAGCTTCCGGAAGGCCGCCGTGGAGATGAGGTTGAGGCCTGCCCCACCATCAATCAGCACGTGAAAGACCTTCACGTTGGCGATGGACGGGGACACCAACAGCGGGAGTACGCCTGCTCCCGCCATGTTCTTCGGGCAGTCAGAGGCATCGAAGCTGATTGTCGTGCTCATCCACTTATGGTGGGGAGCCGGGCTCGGAGCGGGGGCCACCGCTACCACTGCCTGTCGCAGAGTCTTCACTGCATTTCGGGACGTGGGATCTGTGGCTCCCCCGTAGATGACATGGAGAGTCTTGTGGTACTCCTTATCGCTGCTGGAGTCGGAGTTGCCACCCTCGAAGAAGGCCTTCACCGCCCTCTGGGGTTCGTGGAACCCCATCTCGTTGTCATCCTCCTTTTCGGGATCGACCTTCTGTTTGCCCTCCCTCTGGCGGGAAGGCGCGCCCTCCTGACGCTGTTGCTTCTGCTTTTGCTCGCGGAAGCGCTTCGCGAACTTCTTCACTTCCCGGCACTCGCTAGCGCTATGGCTATTTGTGCGGTGCACCGGGCACTTGAAGTCAGGCTCCTCGGGTTCTGGTGACTGCCGAGGGCGCTTGTCTCGGCGCGGCGGCCGGGCTCCGCCGGGAGCCGCGGCTGCCACTGCATGGGCTCCGGGTTTTGGCTTTCTCCCGCCATTGCCCTTCTTCTTCTTCTTCTTGCCGCTGCTCTTTGCAGAGGCTCCTTCCTCAGTCGGCGTGGCTTCCCTTGCCTCTGAGGAAGGTTGGTAGTGCCAGTTGCGTCCCTCAGCTGCCCTAGCACATCTGTCTGCTAGGACGAATAGCTCGCAGACATCACGCACTTCATGCGTGGCTAGCTTCTCGAGCATTTTCTTGTCCCTCACACCCTGCCTGAACACAACAATAACTGATGCGCTAGCGATATGAGGGATGGTGTTCCGTAGCTGAGAGAACCGCTGGATGAATAATCGCAGCGACTCTCTAGCGCGCTGTCTGACGGTGTGGAGGTCAAGCTCTGTGCCAGGGCGCTTGTATGAACTGCCGAAGTTCACCACGAACTGTCGGCACAGTTCATCCCAGGAGGTTATGGACCCCTGGGGCAAGTTCATGAGCAACGACAGGGTTGAGCCGGTCAGGACAACGGGGAAGTAGTTGGCCATGACGGCCTCGTCGCCTCCTGCAGCTAGTAACGCGATGGAGTAGATTTGCAGGAACTCACTCGGGTTGACACTCCCGTCGTACTTCTCTGGCATGTGTGGCCGGATCTTTCGTGGCCAGACCACAAAACGAAGGTGAGGTGCCAGAGCCGCACACCCTTGGGTGGGGCTAGCTTGCGCCGGTCGTGGCGCTGCATACCCCTGGTGAACAGGCAGGCCTGCGTACACCTGAGGCTGGGGTGGTGCAGCATACGCCTGTGGAAGTGGAGGCGCGACGTACGCTTGGTATGGAGGTGGCGTAACATACGCCGGATTCGGCGGTGGCATGGCGTGAGCTTGGGGAGCAGGGCCCGGCACACTGTAGTCCGCCTCAAGGTTGCGCCGCCGCTCCCTCTGTCCCTTGATGGTAACCCGGCAGTCTTCTCCCGACCTGCGGCGCTGCAGCCCGGTTCTCAGGTCTATTGCCGAGATCCCGGTCGAGCACAAGTCTGCCGTCCATCGGTTGATGGTTGGAGATCGTGACAACGACACATGCATTAGCTGGGGATGTGTTTCCCTTGGTGGAGGTGCGTTGAGCGCAGCGGTGACGAGGTGGTCAACGTCATTGATCCACTGTTGAGCTGCTCCTCGAGGATCATCTCCAGCAGGTAGATTGTGGAGTAGCGCGCGCGCTGCTGCGAGCGCACTCTCCGGGCTTGCTGCCGGTGGCGCTATAGCTGCCGTCACGGTGGGAGTACGCCGTGGTGTGGCGTGCCGACCTACACCCGGCGAGGTGACAACAGGGCGACGTGAAGGTCCCAGCCTTGCTACTCTACAGCGGGATCCCGCTCTAGAGCGAGATGATGCCTGGTCCTCAGCTACTGCCTGTCGCCGTGAGTGAGGCCTGGATGTACCGGCGTTGGAATGGTCGTTCACCATTGCTGTTGGTGGAAATCTTCACGGGGAAAAAGACCCCTACCTGACGCGCCAAATGTCGAAGGTCTTAAACGACACTTCCCCCGGACCTGCTTAGAGAGCAGCCCGCGGAGGTTCTTTGGATTCACGAGGGCTAGTCCCAGGAGATTGAGCGCAGCGAGATGGTGAACACAGAGGGTTTACGTGGTTTTGGCCGCCGGAGCGTAACACCCTACGTCCACGGGAGTGTAAGTGTATTGCCTTGCTTGAGCGTGTATGGGTTTCGATCGGTCTGATCCGTCCCTTGTGAAGGTCGTCTACAGAGTCTTTTTATAGTCCAAGGACTCTGCAGTCATAAGGTGGGACCCAGGCCCCAATAGGTGGTCCTGGGGAAGGCCAAATCCTATACAAGATCTAGGATTAAATTCTATCTACTTCCCTCTGTCAGGGGCTTCAATGTGTCGTCCCGCCGGGTCGTGCGCCAGGGCTACACATAGTTGTTGATGATAGCAAGGCCCGTCCCGTCCGTCTTGTCCTCGCGGCTTACTCGTCCGCCTTGTGTCGTTGGTCTGTACCAGCTACTTGGACAAGACAGGACACTAGAGCCTTGACTTTCGTATGCGCGACTCTGCTTCGCCTGGGGAAGGCGCGTGTACTTAATGCTTGTCTGAGCGGCGCACTCTTTCCTTTACTGTGGCCTCCTACCGCATTGAGTCGGCCCACCGCCACGTGGTTGCACCGGAGCCTGCCCCTATGGGGAGTTGAGTGCCCAGCTGTACAGGTCATGTGGTGCCTCCGGAGCTCACCTCCACGGGAGAGCGGAGGCTTAGCCCTTCGGGCCACGTGGTAGTCCAGGAGCCCTTCCATGCGGGGTGACGGGCCTGGTCCCGGGAGTTCCATTGGCTACGTGGCAGCCCCGGAGCCCGCCTCGGCGGGGAGGTGAGAGTCTGGTCCTGACGGTTACGTGGCAGCCCCAGAGCCTGCCTCAGCGGGGAAGCGAGGGTCCAGTCCTGCCGGCCACGTGGCAGCCCGGGAGCCTGCCTCAGCGGGGAGGCGAGGGTCCAGTCCTGCCGGCCACGTGGCAGCCCCAGAGCCTGCCTTAGCGGGGAGGCGAGGGTCCAGTCCTGCCGGCCACGTGGCAGCCCGAGAGTCCGCCCTGGCGGGGAGGTAGGATCTGGTCCTTCCCTCCACAACGTGGCAGCCTCGGACTCTGCCTTCAAGTAACGGCCAAGTCCTTAGCCGTTTTCTCCTTGTGCGCGGGGGTACCCGGTCTGTGGGGTACCGACAGTAACCATCATGTATAACCCTCCTGAAAAATTTCCAAACTATGTGAGACACATGGAGTAAAATTCAAATATGTTACTGCATATTTAAAACCAACGTTGGTCAGAAAATGTGACACCTTGATTTTCGAGTTTCGACAAATTAAAAAAAAATTTAAACGGGAATTTAGAGTTAATAATAGGAATAAATTGTTTTTATAAAGAAAAATATTAAATATATGCATCTCATATTGCATTTTGCATTTATCCTCAAGTATTGAAAATTAATTACAAAAATAAATACGCTAAAAGTAATTTATTTGCCATGATGAATATGAGATGAAAGAAATAGATGAAACTAAATATACATATGTATGTAATATTTTAATATGATGAGTTCATACAAAAAGAATTAAGTACGATGAAAATGAACAAACCTAATAAGAATTAGAAATAAAGAAGCAAGTAAAAATTTAGGCAGACACCAGATTAGTCCTGAAGATAACGGACTAGTCCAAATGTCTTTACTGGACAACAACGGACTTGTCCAGTACAATACCGTATTAGTCCAGTATGCACACACTAATCAATTTTCCCCACCCCAGACTTGTCTGATATATTCTCTGTACCGGAACGGACTTGTCCGGTATTAAACGGACTAGTCCGGTACTCTACAGTTTGATATATTTTAACACTTCACCATATCGGATGTATAAATAATAAACATAAATCAACCGCTAGTCTGATCACTAACCGCACAAAGAGCCTTGCCGCACGACAAAGAAAAATAATGAAAGAATGATCTAATATAGAAGGAAGAGATAGTAATGATCATTAAGTAGGGTAAAAGAAATAAAAATAAAAGACAAAGATATATATATATATATAATATACAATACAAAATAAATAGGAAAAAAACAAAACGAAACGAAAACAAAAAGTCAACCATGGCTGTGGCCGCACCAAGAACTTGACCGCACAAAAAAAGAGAGAAAGAAGCCACCGCCAGCCAATAAAACAAAAAAGGTAAAAGAAAGGAAAGTCATCTGTAGCCAAATATCCTGCCGCATAAACAACTGACCGCACAAAAAAGAAAACAAAGAAAAAAAAAGGAGTCAACATGGACAAAGCCATGGCCAGGAGTCCAGCGTGAGTGCCCATCGGGACTCCAAACCGAGCCGAGCGGGGCTCTCCCGCGCGCCTGGTGCCGTGGGCACCCAGTCGTATCGGGACTCCACGTCTGGTACGAGGCTACCGCGCCTATAAAAGGCATCGAAGTTCTTGGTTTCGCTCGCCCACGTAAGATTCAGCCGCATGCTACGTACTCCCTCCGTTCCAGAAAGTTTGTCGCTTTGTAGTTCAAAAATGAACTACAAAGCGACAAACTTTCCGGGACGGAGGGAGTAAAACCCTAGCCGCCAGGAATTAAAGAGGACGGCTACGGCAAGGGAAAAAAAAAGAAGAGAGAAAAGAAGAAGAGAAAGAGAAGAAAGGAGCCGTTGTCCGCCGGAATCGGCGTGCTGTCATTGTCTCTTTGTTGGAGGATCGCTGCACTGTCATCTTTTCACCGGAGGATTATTGCGCCGTCTACACCTACAGTAGGATACGTTTTCCGAGACGAATATTAGCAATGTAATAGATCTAATACCTGAAATTTAATCGTAGTTGCACATACATCTATTTTATTTCAGCAACTCTAATTATCACTAAAACCCTGTAAACTTGCATGAACACATATGAACTAGTTGCATCTAATTCATAAACAACGTCGATAATTAATTATCGAACTTTGCATACATTCATATCATTGCATATTGATTAATATGTGTGCACTGTATTGATTTGCATGTGTTTTTTATGTATGTGTTTGATCGCGAGTAGACAAGAGGTTATGACCAAGAAGCGAATGTCTGAGGATTTTAACGTGCAAGACTTTGATTTGCTTGACCATCGAAGTGTGGAATATTAAGGTAAGTGTCATTGATCATTTTAATTCTATTTTTAAATGTTTTGTTTGCAAAACTGCATGCTTGTGTCAAATTGATGGAAAACCCATGATAGCTGTTTACTAGTCTTGTTTGACCATTCTTGTCGCTTGGAATACATTGTAGAGTGTCGGAAAGGGTATTTTACCTTTTTTTCTTGGCTCTAATTAATTGGGATGGGAAAACAACTAAATGGCTTAATTTCTATTGGATGATGTGAATTGATGAACATGGATAATTTCCATTGGTAACATGGGATTTGGGTGATCTAGGCAAGAATGGTTTGTGGACATGGTTGGATGATATGGTAGTTTGCTTTCCTTAAATCTAAGGACCGGTTCATGCGAGAATAGGCCATGATTACAGTGCGACTTAGCCAATTAATTAGGTGTATTGTCATCATTGTTCGTATCATTTGGAGGAGCGGGGAATGCGAGTCGGTTGGGTTTGCAATAGTGGCGGGACTGCACTGGGATCCGAACGGCACAAGAGGGGGCCCTTGGTTGGATGTGCTCAGTTGGAGGCATCACCACCGGTGAAACCTTAGTGGGTCTAAATATGCTGGTAGTCCCTTTGTAAAGGTTATTTTGTGATCTCTTGGCCATACACCTAAGGAAGTGTAATAGCGTAAGGGGGGGGGGGGGGGGTTTCTTTAGTCGTCGATGGTGACAAAAAATCATAAACTTGTGGGTAAAATGGTACAACCTCTGCAGAGTGTTACAGATAGCAGTGGTCCCAGTTAAGAGCACCTGGATGACCCACATGATTAGAGAGAACTTGAGATTTGGGATGGTTTGGTTATGGTTATGGTTTGGATTGTGATAAATAGACTTGGTTGATGATGATAGTAAGAATCTGGTATATGGATGGATAAATATTGATGGATGTGATATGATGGTAAATGATGGTTTTGGACTCATAATTAGTAATTATTTGGGTAGATGAGATTAAATTCACATAGACATTGTATGATGCTTTTTACATGTTTTAAATGTACTTTTTAGCAAATAGACATTATTTATTGTCAATTCCTTGCTTAAGCTACATGTCAAATTTTTCCATGCTTGCTGAGTACGACATGTGCTCACCCTTGCTATTCTCAAAATTAATTCAGCTACAAGTGATAATTTGGAGGACATCGTGGAGCACTAGGCGTGCGTACTACCGTCGATTGCCTGTGGAGTTAGAGCCGCCTACGCTAGATTATTTACCGCTACAATAGAATCAAGGTATATTTATTATTCGTGATATGGTTAAATTCTGATTATCATTTATGATGTTGATGTGTATGTGTGAAGCAACATCCTGGGCACACATACACTGCACTTGGTTCGTTTTCCAGAACCGGGTGTCATAAAAAATAAATATGCAATAACCTTCTGTATCAAAACTAAGTCACCATTGGGCAAAAATTAGAATTAATACGATAGGAAAAATCTATTGAAGTTACAATATTGTTATTATCAATGTTGGTCAAAAAATAACAATATTGTAATTCAAACATTTACTAATCTATTTGTCTTGAAATTTAAATCTCTTGTTGGTTCGAATTTAAATAGCAAGACAAAACAATATAGAAAATTATCAATATTCTTTGCAGCGGAAACTTTTCTATTATACAATTTTATCTTTTCCAGAGACAATCTTTGTGGTAAAATCCCCGACAATTAATTAACATCGGTTCAAAAATTCACAGGGATAAGTTCTGAAAAGTTGGACAAACATCAGGACATGTCCGGACCTATACCGGACTTGTCCGTTTGGCTTTCTTTTCCAGATCGAACTAGTCCGGACGACCACCGTACTTGTCCATTCAACGTTCTATTCTCTGTTCAATATCGGACTTGTCTGTTTCTAGCACTGGACTTGTCCGTTATGCTCTCTGTTCAGGATCGGACATGTACGTCCTCTTTGTGGACTAGTCCAATGTGCCCAACTCAGATCCTATTTCTTTCTGTGAGGCCCCCCGCTGGCGCGCGCGTCCATCGTAGGGTGAGTGCGCTACCATCGAGTGGTTTCTCTGTGTAGATCTGGTTGAGGTGCCAAAGCACAATAACGGTGGAGGGCGCAAAAAGAAGAGGAGGTAAGTCATCCTTCCCCTCCCCCAGCACCGTCCTCTTTTCTGTTAGGATTTTATTGCTTTTCTTTGATTTTCTTTCCGATCTCTAATCAACGCGATTAGATTGGCAATCTGATACCATTGATAGACTCTAGGATCATCTACCTCGAAGATTAAGTCGGAGTGAAAACAATCTATGCATGAACAGAGGGTAATCAAGATTGAACCTTCGTGTGTCGGTGACGCTGATGTGATCGGTGCAGTGGCCATTGCGATGACTGAGACCTACGGTTCTGGTGGAGCAGTTCGGAGTGGGTAGAGATGGCACTCGGGATGCCACCGGCACTAACCGGACATGACGGCGGCATAGGGATCTGACGTGGTTGCGGTGAGGTATTCTTCCGCCGCAGGCTATGCTCCTAATTAGATCGGACTAGGGTATTGTCGGTGGTGTTGTGGCGGCTGCGGTGAACCTCATACCTATGCTGCCCAGCCCCCTACCTCTATTTATTTGCGCAGTACGACTGGGACCCCCCAGCCATAGTTGGACTGGGACACCCCCGATCAGGGCATTTGTGAGGGCAAGGACCTCTCGAATCCGTTGGGGCCCGAGGCAGTAAGAGAGATCAATCTATGTAGGATCGAAGAGCACGTGTAAAGCTACTAGAGGGGGGGTGAATGGTAGATTAAAACTTTTCAGCAGAAGCAATAAAAAACCCCTCGGCAGAAAAACAATCTGTTAAAAAAATTATGTGTGCGACTAATCCAAAGATGATCAATTGTAACTAAACAAGTATAGATTGTGCAGAATCAAGTCACGAAGACGTCACAACAAGAATCATGAAAATCTGTTGAAAAAAACTCAAGTGGCGATCAAAAGATCATACAAAGGTCAATCTGTTTTACCCAAGAAAAACAATTCCGAACACTGCAAAGAAACTTGTGTAGATCAGCAACCACAAATCCAATGACCGTGAAATTTTCACAGATGATAGAAAGCTAAGTTTTTAAGACAACCCAAAAAGAATCACGTCAATCGGATCTATAAAACTTGAGTTATGATAAAAGCACCGAAGCAAGGTAGTGCTATGCAGAAACTCGACGAGAAAGAATTAACGAAAACAAGTCGGACGAACAATGCACAAAAGCTCCTTTAGACTACGAATTTTGTTGATAAAAACTAACAAGGAACTGCCCCAGAGTCGTGCACCACGAGCTCTGGCCTCCCTTTCTTATATAACCAGCCCTTAGGCCAACCCTAACCTAACTAGGACTCTAATCCTACACAATTCTCGAATTGAAACTTTCCATAACTGCTCAAGACTGTTCTATACAGAGATAGAAGCAATCTTAAGACTTCCAAACACCTTAGGAATGTATCCCACATTCCTAAAACAACTCAAATTCGTGACCGGCATGAAATCCTATCATAACCAACTCAAAACTTTCCATATTTGAGTCAAACACGACTTAGCAGCAGCCTGAGTCCATAATCTAGTCGGTTGGACCTTTCCGACCAATTTTTTACGTCCACATCACGCCTCGGAACCATGTAGCCACGTCCATGCACTCCTTACACACGTGCAAATATCTTCCAATGACGTCCATGATACCTTCATATGCATTGTTCTTGATTCAAACATGCTGCGCGACCTCCCGATCAACTCAACCACAATTCCTCTCGAACTTGGTTGTTGAACCTCATCTTATCCCTAAGACTAGTTCAATGGATCCCGTCACCAGCCATGTCTTGAACTCAAGCAACACATGCACATTAATAAACAATCGATACTTCCAAGCACAAGTCCTCGACTTGACTCTCGTTAGTTCTGATAATCACAACACCTTACGTGAGCACCTCACATAAGTATGTTGCAAACCTTAGCAAAAAGATATCAACCAAAACACAACAAAAACTTAGTAAAAGAAGACTAAGCAAACTTTCCATAATCCAAAAAGCAAGTTCGAAACATTGCAAATTAAAAGCAAAAACACTGCAATCAAGCTCCGAACCTTGCCAAAGCTAGCCGGACCTTGAACTAGAGCTTACCAAAACTAGTAGGATCTAGCACTGGAACTTACCAAAGCTAGCAGGACCTAGCGCCGGAGCTAACCAAAGCTAGTCGGACCTAGACAAAGAAGTCGGACTATCCAAAGCAAGTCGGACCTTACGTCGGACCTTGCCGGAGCTATCCAAAACAAGTCGGACCTATCGTCAGACCTTGATGGAGCTCGGACCTAGAGTCGAACCTTGATGATAAAGGTGTTTTCATAGTATTCAAAACTTTTATCACCATAGCCAATGTATTCAACACACATAGGTCTCACAATCTCCCCCTTGATGAATGCATTGGCAACACCACTTAAAATTCGAAGATTGGCTTTTCACATGAAAAGTTTTGAAAATAATTTCTCCCCCTTTGACAATGTATTCACCAAGGTACAAAAGAGAAATCTTAATTTGTTATGAGCACATTATAACATATAAATATAAAAAAAAAAGCTCATCCAAGCTATACTATCAAGTAACTTACACTATCACAACAATGAGATACATAAAGTAGTGTAAGCCATGCTAGAGATCAAATGTAATTTTCAATTTTAGCAAGTCTTGATCTCACAAACTTAAATATTTTAAAATCTGAAAGCATGACACTTGTTGCTGCATTTTTTTATTTTTCAAAGCACAAATTTAGATCATATGATATTTGCAAGAGATTATATGCGCATCTACCCTATTCTAACCAACCAAGGCAAGCCTATGTCATTTGACAATCAAAAGCTTAAGGACATGGTTTTAGTCATACACAACTTCTTCCAAGTTCATATCTAAGTGCAATGATAAGCTATCTCAAAAGAAGAAGTGCGATGCATGCATATTCTCTTGATCTTTTATCATTTCTTCATTTGAACATAAAAACTCAACATGTGAGATAGTTGATTGGTTAATTTTTCATTATTAAAAGCACTTGTGAGTATGCAATAAGTTCAAAATAGCAAGAAAGTTCGATCATGACCAGATTTAGTGTAAGTAATTGTTCCAATTACTAGTCATGGAAAAAAATACAAAACGTATAACGCAAGTAATGTAGTAAGAACTTTCAACATGTAAAAGGAATCACACAGTCATATATATATATATATATATATATATATATATATATATATATATGAAATATTATGCTCAAATTATTTTTAAATTCAATCACAAATTTGAAGGCTCCCCCTTAATTTAAGCCATGAGGATGCATAACCCCTATTTCACTACGATTGCAACAAAAACGAGTGAAACACAAATGTTTTGTAAAAATGTCAGCCAATTGTTGTTTGGTATCTACATGGTGAAGCACAATGTTTCCTTTTTCAACATTATCACGAAGAAAGTGATACCTAATATCAATGTGCTTAGTTCTAGAATGTTACACGGGGTTTTTAGCAATGCAAATGGCACTAGTGTTATCAAAGAATAATGGAGCACTATCTAGATCAACCCCGTAGTCCTTAAGTGTTTGAACAATCCAAAGAATTTGTGAGCAAGCACTAGCAGCAGCTACATATTCAGATTCGGCTGTGGATTGTGCAACTGAACTTTGTTTTTAGAGGACCAAGCAACAAGTGAATTATCAAGAAAATGACAAGCACCGGAGGTACTTTTCCTATAAATCCTACAACCCCAAAAATCCGCATCCGAAAAAGCTTTCAAAGTAACGGTTGAGGAAGAAGGAAGAAAAATGCCAAATTCTTGAGTTATATGTAAGTACCTGAGAATTCTTTTGATGGCTTGACGATGTGAAGCATGTGGGGAAGCTTGAAACCGTGCACAAAGACATACACTAAATTGTATGTCCGGTCTTGATGCTGTGAGGTACAAAAGTGATCTGATCATGCTTCTATATTCTTTTTGATCCACGGGTTTACCATCTTCATCAAGTTCATGTGTTGATGTTGTTCCCATTGGCGTCTGAAGAGGCTTGCTTCATTTGATGCACAAAGGTACCTTCTTTGGTTTGCTTGATTTGCAGCCCCAAAAAGTAAGTGAGTTCACCCATGATACTCATTTCAAATTCTGAACTCATCATTGCTGAAAACTTGGACACAAGATCATGAGAAGCACAACCAAAGATAATAACATCCACATACACTTGAATGAATAATGAGTCATTGCCATGCTTAAGCACAAAAAGAGTTTAATCAACATTGCCCATGGTAAACCCCTTTTCAAGTAAGAATGTTTTTAACCTATCATACCATGCTCTAGGAGCTTGTTTTAGACTATACAGGGGTTTAGTCAGTTTGAAAACATGATTAGGAAAATCTGGATTTTCAAAACCAGGTGGTTGCTTAACTTAAACCTTCTCATCTATGTAGCCATTAATAAAACCACTTTTTACATCAATTTTATGTAACTTGCAACCTTTAGATACAGCAAAAGCTAACAAAATTTTTATGGCTTCTAATCTAGCAACATGAGCAAAAGTTTCATCAAAATTTAGACTTTCAATTTGTGTGAAACCTTGAGCAACCAATCTAGCCTTATTCCTAATCACAACAATATCCTCACTTTGTTTATTTTTAAACACCCATTTATTTCTAATTAAAATGTGCTCTTGGGGTGGAGGTACAAGTTTGCAAACATTATTTCTTTCAAAATTTTCTAACTCTTCTTGCATGACAATAATCCAAGATTTATTAGTGAGTGCGTGTGTTATATATTTGGGTTCAAAAGAAGCGACAAAAGAAGAGTGAGCATGAGAATTGGGGTCGGAAAACCTGGATCTTGTAACTTGTTCCTGCAAGCTTCCATTTATCTATTGCGGGGGATGATTCTTGTAAATCTGTAGGGGAACACATGTCTCACGAGCTTCTTCTTCATCAGGTTCATTGTAGATTGATGAGCTTGTGGCTTGTGGACGATCAAGACCAGCGGAGATGGTAGTTGGAGCTTGTTCAGAGTTTGGAGCTAGACACGTGTCAGCTTCGGAACTATCAGACAATATCACCAACTCTTCTTCTTCTTCGAAAATACCCCCACTGAGGATATGGATCTGGACCTGCAATGTTTGAGCTGGTACCTGGGCTAGCATCATTAAAAGACACCTCACAAGTCTCCACAATTTTGTTAGTGTCAAGTAAAAGCACACGGTAGCCTCTAGTATGAGATGGATAACCAAGAATCATGCCATCAATGGATCTGGGTTCAAATTTATCAAGATTATCATGTTTCTTAACAAAGCATTTGCAACCAAAGACCTAAAAGTGTGTAACACTAGGCCTATGTCCAAACTGGAGCTCATATGGTGTTTTACCTAGGTTAGCGCGCAAGAAACATGATTTGAGACATAACAAGTGGTTGCAATCACATTAGCCTAAAATTTCCTAGGAGTTTGATATTCATCAAGCATAGTCCTGACCATTTCAACTAAGGTGCTGTTCTTTCTTTCTACAACACCGTTTGTTGAGGTACATATGGTGAAGAAAATTGATGATCTATTCCATTTTCAGCACAAAAGTGATCAAAAGATTGATTTTTAAATTCGGTTCCGTTATCACTTCTAATTGCTTTTAAAGATCCTGGGTGATCAATTGATAATCTAAGAAATAAAGTTCTAAAGTGACTAAAAGCTTCATTTTTAGATGCCATAAAGTAAATCCAAGAGAATCTAGAATAATCATCAACAATCACAAGAACATATCATTTACCTCCGAAGGATTGAACACGTGAAGGTCCTACGGTGTCAAGGTGCAGAAGTTGACTCGGTTTAGTTGTCATGAACATTGTGAGAGGAGTATGCGAACTTGCAACCATCTTAGCATGTCTACAAGGAAAGCACACAATTTCTTTGTCCCCTTTAAGCTTAGGCAGCCCACGTATGCGATCAAGAGCACTAACATGCGTTAGATGATCAAAGCCTACGTGACCAAGTCTACGATGCAAAAAAATATAAGTCCTTTGAATCATTAGCAACTAGACACCTATGCGTAGAGGAAGACATATCAAAATCAGCTTTAAAAACTCTTCCAAACCGAGACATGTTAAAAAATAAGCTCACTATTTGAATTTTTAACTTTATAGCAATTTTTAGTTAAAATAATTTCCATATTTTCATCTAGCAGTTGTGAAACATAAAGCAAGTTGTATTTCAAATTTTTATCAAGTGCCACATCCTTCAAAGTGTAGTGATCATTTACTCTAATCGAACCCTTAGCAATTATAGGAGTTGAAGAATTATGTAACACCCTCATTTTCATGCATCATGCCCTGCATACATTCATATACATGTTTAACATTAATCCACAACAAGAGGAATGAGTTAAAAATTGATTTGGAACAAAACCGCACTTAAAACGCAGGAAAGTGCGGACTAGTCCGATTTTGCTGTGAACTAGTCCAATTTCTCTCTAACTAAAAACGGACTTGTCCGTTTTTGCTGCAGACTAGTCTGATTTTTGGCACTGGAAACTTTCGGACTTGTCCGATTTTGTGCGGACTAGTCTGATTCTCCAAGAATCCTTGAAAATTTGTTAAGTCCCTGGACTTTTCCGGACTAGTCCGGTGTTCCAGCGGACCTGTCCGTTTTCCTTTCTGTTCAAATTCGGACTTGTCCGATGTTTGGCCCGACTTGTCCGATTTTCTCTCTGGACGACTTCGGACTAGTCCGGTCCTGTCCGAACTTGTCCGATATTTCGTGACTCCGAATTTATCTTTTGTTTTACGACTTGTTTCTTGTGTTTCACGTTAAGTGGGCCTAGGGACGTTGTGCCCAACTCTTTTAGAGACCGTGTGGGACTCTAAACCGGCCTCTACTCATCTCAAAACTCAAAATCCATCTAACCCTAGCCTCCACCTCTATATAAACAGCCCCACCCCTTGGTTTGACATCTATTTGCCACTTTTCCACCCACCCAAACCCTAGTTCGTGGGGAGCCACCATCAAGTAGGGAGGAGAAGATTCCAAGCAAGAAGAAGAAGAGGGGGAAACGAAAGAGGATCAAGATCTCCACCGAGTTTTGTTCTTCATCACCAATTCATCTCCAAGTTCATCACCAACCCTAGATCATCAAGATCCAAGTGTTATCTCCAAGTTTCTTGATTCATTGGAGTTCTAAATACCTGGTATACCTTCTATTCTCTTTTCCTTACGTGAATTCAACCCCTAATATCCAAATTTACGTCGATCTAGAAAACCCTAATCTGCTGATCTTGCGGAGTGTGGACCTGTCCGGTCCCTAGCGGACTAGTCCGGTCTTCCTGGTTAAATTACATCAAATTGATTCTAAAATTTGATCTAATCGAATCCAAACCTGTATAAACTTGTTAAAACCTATTAGAACTAGTTAGTGGTCATTAAAAGCAATCTATTAACAAGTTCTACCTTGCTTTTGCATTAATCATGCATGTGATGTCATATTGAGTAATATTTGTGCACTCTTTGATTGTGTTTCTTGTCTTGTATGTTTATTGTGTGGATTAGACAGATTTGCGCTAGAAAGTGCCGCGGAGGATCTACAGCACCAAGAGTTTGAAGGCTTTGACCCTGTCGGTGGTTTGGAACCGGCAGATCTCCCTACACTACTAAAGTGATATGGGAGTTTGATGTTCGGTGTGGGCGCGCGGAGATTCAAGAAGGTGAATAAGAATTGACACAGGAGACACAAGAATTTACGTGGTTCGGGCCGCCTGAGCGTAATACCCTACTCCACGGGTGTGTTGGTGTTGTATTAGCAGTATGAGCTAGTGATGAGCGTAAGAGCGCGTGTGTCTCTGGCCTCCCTCCGTGTGTATGCGTCGACCTGTCCTTTTATAGTACAAGGGCAGGCCGTTACAGGTTAGCCTGGCCCGACATGTGGCCCCGGCGGTTACTAGTATTGATACACGTTTAATTGCTCTTAATGACCCTGTAACGGGCTTTGACAGCACCGTTACTGGTGTTAAGATCGTCCGTTAAGTGTCATTAATATGGCATTAATGACACTTAATCGGGTCTTGAAGTCCTTGGCTCTCCTTTGAAGATCCGGAGCCGTTGCAGGGTCTTCCGGAGGTTAGAAGCTGAAGATCTGACGATTGGACACGTGGCAGCTCCGGAGCTTGCTGTGGGAAACAGGTAGCTCCGGGGCTACCAGACACATGTCAGGTCCGGAGCTTCTCTCAGTCTAGGGTTAAGTCCGGAGGTGCCATTTTGGTACATGGCCCGGAGCTTCCCCCTTATGGGCAGTAGCTCCGGTTTGGTAGTACACGTGGCAACCCAGGGATTAACCATGTTGGAGAAGCGGGTTCGGTTATGTCTGACATGTGGGCCTCCGAGGGTCTTCAAACCAAGTAGATGACTTTCCTTTGAGATCCTTGTAACCTCAAAGGGTGTACGGTTTCTAGGGTACCGACAGTGGCCCCCTGGACCTACCTCCGGGGAAGATCACTGGGGTGAACTCATTCCGCCAGAGGTGGGTCCATCCTCACGACTCTTGAACTGAATCTTCAAGGGTCTTTGAAGGTGCCGTTGGCAGGGATTTATAGTTAGATCCCCGCCGCGTGGCGCACCTCGTGCGGCAGATGAGATCTTTGACGTGCGGATCTCACGCAATTGAAGGTCGCCGGTTCCCGATACGAAAACCGTATCGGTTCTGCGAGCCTTGTCAGGCCGCCGCCTTTGGGTTTCCCGCCTCTTGATGGCAACCGTTCACCTGGGTGAGAGCCTTGACTTGATCGTCGGGGTGGTCTCGGGCCCTCTTGTCATCGGCTGGGTGGAATTTTTGAATGGTATCTTCGACTTCCTTGCGGTTTCCATCCAAGCGTTGCGAAGGCTTACTTAAGAAGGAAAGCACGCACTGTCAGGAGTTCTTTACGCCTCTCATCTGATCTTGCGCTCAAACTCCCAACTCGTGCTTCGCTCTTCTTCTCTTGCCTAGCCGTGCCGCGATGGAGTTGGGTCTCCGCGAGAGTCGCTTGAGGACTGACGGTGATTTGAAGAAGGTTCGGGCCCTCATGGGGTGGTCCTCAGACTTCTTCAACCGCTCAGTCCGTGCCGGCGAAGAGCTCCCCTTCGAGTAGGAGCACGCTGGCGAAATGGTGTACTTTTCCTCGTACGCCATGGTGGGATTGATCCCGCCTTTTTCTTCCTTTTTCTTGATGCTGCTAGACTTCTATGGTTTGCAGTTATATCACCTTGGCCCTCACTCCATTCTCCTCATGTCTATCTTCGTCCACTTCTGTGAGATGTGGGTGGGCATCCCCCCTGCATCGAACTCTTCCGGATCTTCTTCACTGTCCACACCACCGGCCGGAGCAATGAGTACCTTGGCTTCTACTACTTCGTGAAGCGCAAGAAGTGCCCATTCAAGTACCTCCGGTCGTTTCCTTCTGGGAAGTGGGATGACTGGAAGAAAGACTGGATAGTCGTCAGGGTGGAGGAGCACGAGAGGCTGGAGCTGCCCGATAGTCTGCCCGGCATCGACACGACGATCTGGAGTGAAGCTCCGGTGCTGGGGGAAGCTTTTGACCCTGCTTTGACCAGGATCCGCCAATATGTGGAGGGAGGATTGACTCCTCAGGCGGTATTTTGTGATTTCCTGGTCAACAGGTGGGCGCCGCTGAAGAGGAGGGAGAAACTCGCTTGGGCCCTCAACAGCGTGATGGACGACGACCGGGTCGAGACCGGGTTGAAGTCAAACATGGTGGGGAAAACCCTGGAGTTCCACCTCAAGAAATTCCAGCACGGCATCGACGTCGACGGTGATGACTTGACTCCCCCGTCGGCCTTCCTCTCTCTGAACGTGGAAGTGGAGTTCAGCAGGGAGCTCCGGCGAAAGATGCCCGTACTTGACGACCTTGGTGTCGTTGAGAGAAGATCAACCACCCGGGTGGCGATCCCCGGAATGCCCGAAGATGGCTCCGTCCCTGCCCCAAAGCCAAGGGTCGAGGTCATCGGCAAGGGCAAGGAGCTGGCTGATGAACCGGAGAGCCGGAAGAGGAAGCTGCAGCATGCCGACGGAAGGTCCGTCAGGCCCTCTACTTCCGCCTTGGCTCCTTCTCCCCGGAGGGGGAGGTCTTCTACCACCGTGGCGACTGTCCCCGTAATGGGGTCCTCCCGGAATGAGACCGTTCCTACAGTGGGGTCCTCCCGGAGCGCGTCTGTTCCCGCGGTGGGATCCTCCCGGGGTGTTAGCTCCGGGCGCGCGACTCCAGCACCTGGGCCGGTGGAGGCCTCCAGGTCAGGGGGTTCTTCCCGATCAAGGAGAGCCTCGGCCCGGGAAACGCCCGTGGCCACGACAAGTTCCGGGGGGCCTTCCGGAGCTTCTACGCTGACTATGGCCAGCCCAGAACGCCCGGGAAAAAGGTTCCGCGCAAGCTGGTGCGGAAGCCTCCCAAGGTAATTGCTAATCTCTACCTTGGACAATTATTTTAATTGTAGCAACTATTGTTAATTTTCTTCGTTCATCATCTGCAGCGTCCTCAAGAAGGGGAGTGAGGCTCCACCCTCAGCCACAGTGTTGGAGGCCGTGAGGGGGGGAGCTTCTGCTCCTGTCCTGGTGCCACCCCAAGTGGTGGCTGAAGCTGCGACAGCTCCGGCGCCGGCTGTCGTGGTCATGGACCTCGACTCATCCCCAGACGTTCCCGTGGTAGCGCCAGACCACGGAAGTGAAGATGCGCCAGCGGCACCTATCTTGGAGGTTGAAGCTCCGGGTCCTGGTGCTGCAATGATGGAAGCTCTGGCTGTTGAGCCGGAGGAAGTAGTAATCCTGGCCTTTGAGCCAGAAAGTGTCGAAGCCCCGGCGATTGAGCCGGAGGTGGCTTAAGCCCCGGCATGCGAGCCGGAAACCGAGGTAGTTCCAACAGTTGGGTCGGCTACCTCCAAAGCACCGGCTGCTGAGCCGGTCATTATTGGAGCTCCGGTCACAGGGCCGGTCGAATCCTTCGGCTCCTGAACCGGTGGTTGAAGAGGTGACGGAGCTCGAGCCTCCCTCGGAAGAGGTACCCAGGCTGGAGCCAGTAGCGGCTCCTGCTCCAGAAGCGACGACGTCGGAGGTACCTGCGGCCGAGCTGGAGTGCCCAAGCGAAGTTGCTGGCCCCCTGCCTGAGGGGGTGAACGAAGACTTGGCGGCGGGGACTTCTTCGATGGCGACTGAGGCCATCCCGGAGGACGGCCCTAGTGCCTTGGAAACTTAGGGGTCCACTCTCGTGGAGTGGGACCCAATTTTTGTATCTGAAGACCCGCTGGAACCAGCGGAGGAGACCCCAGCAGGTCCGGAACCCATCCCGTTGTCACTTTCTATTGACAACGCATGTTCCAGTCTGCGTCAAGTCCAATAGGCCTTCTTCCACGACAGCAAGGCTCTTGAAGAGGAGCGCCAAACCCTTAGGCGGTGGCGTAACCGGCTCTACTTCGAGACCAAGCTGGCGCAGTCGAGGCTAGCGGATGACAAGGAGTGGATCAAACGGGAGAAGATCCGCCTGGAGTACTAGGGCAAGTTGCTGGATGACAGGGAGAGTATGACTCATGCCCTCGACGCTCAATCCTGGGAGATCTATGATCAGGCCAAAGCAGCCAATAATGCGGCCGATGCACGCCATGAGCAGCTTGAGGCCATCAACACTTCACTCATCAAGCGCTGAGAGGCACTTGAAGTGAGGGAGAAACGGCTCGAGGATGAAGAGCAGAAACTCCTAGAGATGTGGGATGACGTCCTGAGGAGGGAAGAGGAGCTCGCCGAGAAAATAGCTCTGGCTGACAAGGGCCTCGAGGAGCATGCCAAGAAATTGGAAGAGCGCTGCCAAGAGGAAGAGGAGAAGACCTGGGTGCGAGGGCAGGAACTCTACGAACAAGAGTGTGCCCTTGCTGCCCGGGAGAAGAAAGTGAGGGGTAGGGAGAAGGACCTGGTTGACCGCCGGAACAAGATCCACCTCCGGGAGGAGGAGCTCGGAAAACTCAAAAGGCGGGTTGCTGAAAAGATTCAGCAAGACGCCAAAGAAGTTGAGCGCCTCGCTCGTGAGAATTCCGAACTGACGGCGGCCAGGAGATCCCTGGAAGAGATGAAGGGCTTGAGGACTGCGGACTCCCTACAGATTTGGGAGTTCCTGGGCAAGGCCAACAACGCACTGACACCGATGGGTTTCATCCCCGTGCACCCGGATGATCCGGAGCCGGAGCCGAACCTAGCGCTGCAGGCGTTGAGTGCAGCAGGTAGCAAGCTCTCCAAGGTGGGCGATGGCATCGCGGACCAACTGGAGGTTGAGGGGCAATCCTTGGCAAAGAACGTCGCAGAGTATGTGCTGACGTGCCACACCAGCCGGAACTCCCAATTTCCTCTGGACCCGGTGCTTGAAGGTCCCGTCGAAGGAGAAGGCGAAGCTACCCAAGCCAGCGTATCGGAGGTTGCCCAGAAGGTCGCCCAATTCTTCCATAGTGTCTAGGACCATCTCTGTAATTCTCACTTGTATTTTCTCTTCTTCTTCCTCAATTTTGTAATCCCTTGTCTCCAGATGTAATCTCTTGTCTCCAGATAAATGAAATCCCCAAATTTTGCGAATTTCACTTTTTGTCTTCAACACTTTTATCTTCACCTGGCCCCCTGGTAGATGTACACAATTTGATTGTGAACATGTACCAAGAGGATATTGTGTTTTGTTGAAGACTCTTTCGCTCCGAACTTGTAGAATTTAGGTTCGAAGTCTTCGATAGTGAAGGCCCGCTAAGGTTGTCAGAGCTTAGAAGCTCCGGTATTGTCTATCGCTGGAGCTTAGTAGCTCCGGCAATAGTCTCTATCAACGCGTAGAGCATTGATAGTTAATCCTCTGGGGTGTCGGAGCTTAGTAGCTCCGGCAGTGACCTTTGCCAACACTTAGTTCGTTGGTAGCAGACTCCATTTGTGGGGTCTTCTCACCATTTTTTATTTAGCATCGACGGCTGGCCCCCTTAGGGGAGTCAGAGCTTATTTAGCTCCGGCTTTCCTCCATCAATGTAGACTTTATTTTTCCTGCACACTTAAGCCAAGAAAAATAGTAAAATTCGTTCCTTGTCTATAATTTCGTTGCGGCTTACGATTCTCAAGAAGACTTTAAGTCAAACGTGATTTTAAATACAACCGAATGCGTTGTCTTTTCTTCTAGATTCAACTGTCCATGGACCCGCCTTACTTCGGCCTGCCGGGGTGTAGGTAGAGTGGCGTACTTAGGGTGCTTGACCAGGCTAAGTCGATAGCACACTCCAGCCCTAGATTGGCTTGGCGGCTTTCAGACGAGTTGGCCATGATCGATATTTGAATCCAAAAGAACTGACAATACAACTCGAATCGTATATAAACCGGTCGAACTAAAATTTCTTAAGAATTGCACGTCGTTGTTATAGAAAAGAAAGAGAAAAATAAAAATGTTGAGCCTGTACAAAATAAATGCACGTGGAGTCTATTTCGCATGAAGATGTCTTTCATTATAGGTCCGGGGTATAGGGGAAACAAGTACACTCTTAGGGTTCGGAACCAGGCTAAGCGTGTTTCATTTCTCGTTTGACCCAGGGTAGTTAGCCGCACTTTTAGTCCTGAGACTGTGACAAGTGTTGCATGAGCTTTGCGGACCTTTCGGGAAAGGTCCAGCTGCTCTCCTGGAGGGACTACCCAACTCTGTACAATGACTCTATAACATACACCTCAAGTTACTCAAGACTCACCTCCGTGGTATTAAGTGTAGAACTTTACGGAGGTGCTCGATGTTCCAAGGATTTGGGAGAGGTGTCCCATCCTCGGTAGCCAAGCGAACGCTTCCGGGACGGGATACTTTAATCACTCGGAAGGGTCCCTCCCAGCCGGGGGAGAGTTTGTTTAACCCTTCTCTGGATTGTATTCTCCGTAGCACCAGATCGCCTTCCTCGAGCTGTCGGTTGTGTACATGCCGCTGGTGATAACGCCGTAGAGCTTGACGATATTGGGCATTCCGAACAGCTGCTTGGCACCTTCCCTCCTCAAGGAGGTCTAGGTCTTCACGCCGGAGCTGGTCCTGCGCGGCTTCGTCAAAGGTCCGGACCCGGAGTGAACCCAAGGTGATTTCCGGAGGAAGGATTGCTTCAGCTCCGTACACCAGAAAGAAGGGTGTCTCTCCGGTTGACTGGTTTGGAGATGTCCTGTTGGCCCATAGAGTGAGTGGAAGCTCTTCGATCCAGTTGGCTCCATGTTTTTTCAAACGCTCATAAGTGCGCGTTTTAAGTCCTTTAAGGATTTCAGCATTTGTTCTCTCGGCTTGGCCATTGCTGGCTGGATGAGCTACGGAGGCGTAGCAAACTTGTATGCCGAGATCTTCGCAATATCCTTGGAATGCGGAGCTTGTGAATTGGGTCCCATTTTCAGTGATGATTTTGTTGGGGACTCCAAATCTGCATACAATGGACTGCAGAAAATTGATAGCAGATTGCTTGTTGATTGTCACAACTGGAGTTGCTTCCGGCCACTTGGTGAACTTGTCAATGGCGACGTACAGGAACTTGTAACCTCCGACGGCTCTTGGGAAAGGTCCCAAGATGTCCATCCCCCACACAGCAAAGGGCCATGTAGGAGGTATCATCTGTAAGGGCTGAGCCGGAGTGTGAATTTGCTTTGCATGAAATTGACATGCTTTGCATTTCTTCACCAGCTCAGTTGCATCCTGGAGTACTGTAGGCCAGTAGAAGCCATGCCGAAAGGCTTTACCAACCAACGTGCGGGAAGACGCGTGGTTCCCGCACTCGCCTCCATGGATTTCTGCGAGGAGCTCGCAGCCTTCTTCCCTTGTGATGCACCACATTAGGATGTCGTTGGCACCGCACCGATAGAGATCCCCTTCTACCAACGTGTATCTTTTAGCCAATCTGACTATCTGGTCAGCGGATACATCATCATCAGGAAGGATGTTGTCTTTCAAGTAGTTTCGGATCTCCGAGATCCATGCATCGGAACTAACTTGAGCATTTGAGTCTTGTGTGCTGGGTAGCTCGGAGCTTCCAGCAGCACCTGCGACCCTTGATGGCTGCCATGGTAACAGGGCCATCGGGACCGTCAGCTTCGGGATGCTGATCTTGCCCGCTTCGCTCAGTTCGGCAGGCTGAGTTGTGGGTTTTGACAATCTCCGGACAAAAGTTCCATCAGGAGTCGGAGCTCCGGTTGACGCTTTTGTCGAGAGTTCGTCGGCTTCAGCATTGTGGGCATGCTGAACATGGTGGAGATCTAGGACTTCAAAGTCCTTCTGAAGCCTCTGGACTTCGAGGAGGTAGGCAGTTAGCTGGAGATTATTGCAGGAGCATTCACCCTTCACCTGCTTAATGATGAGCTGTGAATCTCCCTTGACCAGCAATTGCTTGACACCATATGACAGTGCAACCTTTAGTCCGTAGATGAGTGCTTCATACTCTGCCATGTTGTTGGTTGCCTTGAAGTCAAGGTGTACCATGTATTTCACCTTCTCCCCAGTCGGTGCGAGGAGAAGGATTCCAGCTCCGGCCCCCTGCTTCTGCATGGAGCCGTCGAAGTCGAGGGTCCAGTGAGGCTCGGTGAAGGTTGGAGCTTGATGCTCCGTCTTCTGCTCACTAGGGCCCCCAGGGTTTGATGGAGAGGGAGTCCATTCTGCCACAAAATCTGCCAATGCTTGACTCTTGACTGCTTGCCTCGAAATAAATTCAAGATCAAATTCAGCCAATTCCGCTGCCCATTTTGCAATATTCCCAGTTGAATTGGGATTATGCAAAATTGCTCGAAGTGGGTAAGAGGTCACCACTGAGACTTTGTGAGCTTGGAAGTAATGGCGAAGCTTCCTGGAGGCAATAAGAACTGCATAGAGCAGCTTATGCACCTCTAGGTATCGAGTCTTGGCATCATGTAATACTTCACTAATGAAGTACACCGGGCGTTGAATGGTCCGGACCTTCCCGGAGGGGTCCGGAGCTTCCTCTTCACTGACCTGGACCCTCTCGGAAGGGTCCGGATTTTCTTTGGGGACCTCCGGGTTCTGGTTGGAGGAACCCGGAGCTTTTTCAGAAGTGACCTGGACCCTCCCGGAGGGGTCTAGGTCTCCTGAAGTGACTTCTTGTGGATTCTAATCTGGGAGCTGGGACCCAGACTCGCTTTCAGGAACCTCCGGACCTTCCCGAAGGGGTCTGGATTCCTGAGTGTGGGGTAGTTCTGGTCTCTCTGCAACCAGGACCATACTAACGACTTCGTCAGTAGCTGAAATATAAAGCAACAAAGGCTCACCAGGGTTCGGAGCTACCAGAATTGGTAGGGTGGTGAGGAACTGTTTTAGCTCCTGGAATGCCTTTTCTGCTTCTTCGGACCATTGGAATGGTCCGGACTTCCTCAATAACTTGAAGAAGGGGAGTGCTCGTTCCGCCAGTCTTGAGATGAACCGGCTGAGGGCTGCTAGACATACAGTTAGTTTTTTGGACGTTCTTGATGCGGGTTGGTGGCTGCATGTCTTCAATGGCCTTAATCTTCGCCAGATTAGCTTCTATGCCCCGGTGACTTACCAGGAAACCAAGAAGTTTTCCGGAGCTAACCCCGAAGACACACTTGTCTGGGTTTAGCTTTGTACGGGTGGCTCGCAGCTTGTCGAAGACAGCCTGCAAGGTGTCAAGGAGTGACTCCTTGTTCCTGACCTTGACCACGATGTCATCGACGTACACTTCCACTATGTCTCTAATAAGTTCTTCAAAAGTTTTGTACATAGCTCGTACAAAAGTTGAAGCTGCATTCTTGAGACCAAAGGGCATGGCTGTGTAACAATATGATCCATCTACTGTGATGAATGAAGTATGCTCTTCATCTTCCCTAGACATCCTGATTTGATGATATCCGGAATATGCATCTAGGAAACACAGTAATTCACACCCGGAGGTGGAATCCACTATCTGATCTATTCTAGGTAGCGGGAATGGATCTTTTGGACATGCCTTATTTAGTGTGGTGTAGTCGATGCACATCCGAAGCTTCCCGCCGGCCTTAGGCACAACGACTGGGTTCGCCAGCCATTTTGGATGGAAGACTTCTCGGATGAATCCGGCTTCGAGCAACTTCTTTACTTCTTGTCGGATGAAGTTCTGTCGCTCTACGGATTGCTTCCAAGGCTTCTGATGCACAGGCCGAGCATCGGAGTAGATCTTTAGATTGTGCTCAATCACTTCCCTAGGGATCCCGGGCATTTGTGACGGTTGCCAAGCAAACACATCGACGTTAGCCCGGAGGAAAGTGATGAGCGCGAGTTCCTATTTGTCGTTCAATCCTCCCGATATACGGGTGGTTTGAGCGGCATCGGGACCAATTTGGACGACTTTGACGGGAATGTCGGTGTCGCCGCTTGGCTGCACTCGAGGTGCAGAAGTCGAGCCTCGTTGACGAATGCTCGGGGGTTTTGGAGCTTGCTCCTGCCTGGAGTCCTCCTCTTGCGCCGTGGTGAGCGCATGGAGCTCTCCCAGTGCAGTTACTCCGACAGTGCGATCTCCGCGGATCCGGAGAACGCCTACTGGCGTTGGCATCTTCAATACCAGATATCCATAATGAGCAGCCGCCATGAATTTGTACAGGGCAGGTCTACCCAAGATGGCATTGAAGGGTAATTTGATCTGCGCGACGTCGAAGACCAACTTCTTGGTGCGGTACTTCTCCCGTGTCCCAAAGGTAACAGGGAGAGTAATAGCTCCGAGTGGGGTGATGGCCCCCGGACCTACTCCGGAGAAAGGTCAAGAGGGGTGGAGATCCGAAGGTTGGAGCTGAAGCTTAGTGAAAGCTTCGAAGCTGATGAGGTTAAGCCCCGAACCTCCGTCTACCATGACGTGGTGGAGCTGGATGTTTTTGATGGTAGGAGATACCATCAGGGGTAACTGTCCTGCTCCAACCATGCTCCAGGGACAATCCGAAGCATCAAAAGTGATGGCTGTGTCAATCCACTTTCGGTGAGGTTCTGGCCTGATTGTAGGAGCTACAGCGGCCATATCCCGACGCATAGTCTTGATGACGCGACGGGAGGTGATATCCCATGATCCACCAAAAATGGTGTTCATGGTCTTCCGATGCTCGTTGTCAGAGACGTCAGAATCATCGTCGACGGAGGTGTAGACAACCTTCAGGACCTTTTTGGGATCCTGGAACCCCAACTCCTCTTCTGTCGGAGCTTCGTCGACTTTTTGCTTTCCTTCCCTCTGTCGGAAAGGAGATTCTTCCCGGCGCTTGTTGTAGCGCTCGGCAAGGTTTTGGACCTCCCGGTAGTCTTCCAAACTGTGGCTGCCCGTTTTGTGAATGGGACACCACACTTTGGGTTTGCCAACATCTTCAGAAGACGGTCGAGGTCGCTTCTCGGGGCGTGGCCCCCGGCCACCCGGAGCTGCAGCAGCTGCAACGTTGGATGTGCCGGCCGACGGCTTCTTCTTGCCGTTGGTCTTCTTTTTCTTCTTGTCACCCCCAAAGGTAGCGGCTTCTTCTTTGGAGGATTTCTTGTGACCCTCCGAAGTTGGTTTGGAGTGCATCTCATGGCCCTCCGCAGCTCTGGCACATTTGTCAGCCAAGCTGAAGAGTTCCGTGACACTGGTGATCTCCTTGATCGCCAGTTTCTCCAACATCTTCTTGTCTCGTACACCCTGTCTAAATGCCACAATGACAGAGGCGCTAGAGATAGAAGGGATAGTGTTTCATACCTGACAGAACCTCTGGATGAATGACCACAAGGATTCTCCCCCTTTTTGCACGACTGCAAAAAGGTCCAGTTCAGTGCCTGGTCGGGTGTATGAACTCCCGAAGTTGGCAGTGAACTGATGGCACAGCTCCTCTCAACTGTTGATAGAGTTGGGTGGAAGGCTCATAAACCAGGACATGGCAGTCCCAGTTAAGGCCACTGGAAAGTAATTGGCCATTACAGTCTCGTTTCCTCCGGCTGCTAGGATTGCAGTGGAGTAGATTTGAAGAAATTCGGCGGGATTAACAGTCCCGTCGAATTTTTCCGGCAGGTGAGGCCGAAACTTCTGTGGCCATCTAACCATGCGTAGATGCATGGCCAAGGCGAAACAGCCTCCTCCTACTCCTTCAGGAGTAGAAAGGTCCTGAGCTTCCCGTCTTTCACAGGCACGCTCAATATGGACTCGGCCGTCCTGCTGACGGTAGCGGCGATCAAGCTCTGCCCGGAGGTCGTGAGTCGAAAGCATGGATACCGTATGAGTGCGTCGTGCCCCGGAGGGCAATGACGTCACTTGTTGTGACGCAGCACGTCTCCTGCTATTGGAAACGTGCGGACCAAGTCTTCCAGACAAAGTCCGCCACTGCGACGGGGCTCGTCCTAAAGGAGGAGGACCCTGGTTGCTGAGGCGTTCAGCTGCTGCTGCAACCAAATGCTCCACATCGGCCCTCCACTGCTCCAGTGCATCCTGGGATGCATCCGGAGGTGGTGGGCGTTGGAGAAGAGCACGCGCTGCATGAAGCGCGTGTTCCGGGTTGTCATGATTTGCTGACGCAGTGATTGACGCCGACGCACCATCACGCTGTCCAGCACGATTTGCTGGAGGAGACGGTGGTGGTGGGAGTGTGACTCCTGCTGGTGCTGAGGCTCCTGCTGGTGGCTGCCTATTGGAGGGATTGCCTCCAACAGCCTGAGCAGCAGGTTGGCCGTTGGATGATCCAGCAGCAGAGTTCACCATTCTCAAAATCTCAGGCACCCCTACCTGGCGCGCCAACACCACGTAAATTCTTGTGTCTCCTGTGTCAATTCTTATTCACCTTCTTGAATCTCCGCGCGCCCACACCGAACATCAAACTCCCATATCACTTTAGTAGTGTAGGGAGATCTACCGGTTCCAAACCACCGACAGACCCTAATCAACAGCAAGAGCAAGGCAAGTGTCCTTCAAGCATATTGATCCTGTTTTTAAAATAAATGTTTTGTTTGCAAAATTGCATGTTGTGTCAATTTTGATGGGAATCCTATGCTAGGAAGTTTACTAGTTTTGTTTGACCACCCTTGTCATCTGGAATATATGGTAGAGAGTCGGGAAGGATTTTTACCTTTTTGCTTCGCTTAATCAACTGGGATGGGAACAACTATATCATTCAATTTAATTATGATGGATGAGACTATGGTTAACATGAACTGGTTAAATATGATATGATAATGGGTGATCTAAGCAAACCTGGTATGTGGATGGGTTGGATGTTATGGTGGTTTTTCTTGCTTTAGATCTAAGGACTGGTTCATGCGATAATAAGCCAAGACTACAGTGCCACCACGAGGCCAAGTATGGGTCCGGCGTAGCTAATTAATTAGGGCTTTGCTAGTGCTGTTTGGACCATTGTGGATGCTCGGGGAAGGGGTAGTCGGATTGGGTTTGTTGATGATTGGTGGGACTACCCTGGGATCCGAATGGCTCAAGAGGGGGCCCTTGGTTGAAGATGTGCTCTGCGGGAGACATCGCCACCGGTGAAACCTTAGTGGGGTCTGAATAGGCTAGTAATCCCTTTGTAAAGGCTATTTTGTGATCTCTTGGCCATACACCAAAGGAAATGTAATTGGCACAAGGGAGGTTCTTTAGTCGCCGACGTGGGATGAAATCACAAACACATGGGTAAAGAGGTACAAACTCTGCATAGTTTAAATAAACTATCATGATAGCCGTGCTCCCTGTTATGAGCGCCTGGATGACCTACATGATTAGAGGGAAATTTGAATTTGGTATGGTTATGGTTTGGTAATGGTTATGGATGGTTATGGATTTAATTTCTGGTATTGAATATGGTTATTGACAATGGTGAAATCTGGAATTATTGATGAGGATGGTGAATTCAAATTAGTATTATGGTATTACTTATGCTTATGATGGGTTTATTTCACATACATATAATATATTGCTTTTCAAATGTTTTTATGTACTTTTCAGCACTTTGCCATTTTTATTGTCGTCATTTGAATAAGCCACATGTCATACTTTCCACACTTGTTGAGTACGACATGTACTCACTCTTGCAATCCCCCCCCCCCAACAGTTGCAGGTCAGGATTGGGAGTTTAATAGTGATAATGCGGAGTTCTAGGCCGTGTCTACCGTCAGCTTTGCCTGTGGTGTTATTGGAACTGCGCTATCCCTTATGCTTAATTGCTTAGTTGATTAATTAGTTTATTTCCGCTGCATTAGTTGAATTCGTCATTAATATTCATTAGAGCTTGTATTCGAGGATAATCTGGTTTGTGCAATAAAATTTGGTTAATTAATCTTGTCCTGTGGTAATTTTCTGTATATCATTTGTGATTGCACTCGTGTATGTGTGATGAACATCCTGGGCACACATATGCGTTAGTTTGGTTCATTTTTCGGAACCGGGCATCACATATTGGTATCAGAGCCACAGATTGACCGTAGGATGCAGCCTAGATAGAATGGACACTTTAGAGCACATAGGAGCACTCAGGAATCGATGTGTTTTTGCTTGGAGTGTTGTTTGCTATATATATTGTTCGCTTGTGTGCTTAATAGAGGATTTTGGGGTGCTTTAGCATTGCCATGTCCACCTAGGCTAGTGTAGCTAGCTGTTTAGTTTCATATCCCTTGATGCATATAGTTGGGGATGTTCTCTAATTCTTACCTATTGCTTTTCTTCAGATGGTGAGGACTCGCAACCAGAGGGATGGCAATAATGAGGAGGAGGACAATGGAGTACCTCAGAACAACATTGGACAAGGATCTACTCAGGGAGCTATCAACATTGAGCAGCTATTGCCTGTGCAAAACCAGCTCATGCAGACCATGATACAGACTATGGGACAGCTGCAGGCTGGCAACATCAACAATCAGCCCCACATGCCTCCACCGCCACCCCCGCCTCCTCATAACCGATTAGGAGAGTTTATGAGGACTAGGCCGCCAACCTTTGCTCAAGCCGCCGACCCTATGGATGCGGATGATTGTCTCAAGTCCGTGGAGAAGAAGCTAGCTATTGTCCAATGCAGTGATCGGGAGAAGATCTTGTTTGCTTCTGATCAACTAGTTGGAGCAGCTGCGGATTGGTGGGATGCTTATTGCAATGCTCATGAGAACCAAGAGAGAATTACTTGGGCCGAATTCAAGGAGAATTTTCGTTCTCATTATGTGCCGGAGGGTGTTATGATCTTGAAGAGGCAAGAATTTGAGAATTTAAGGCAAGGAAGATCAAGTGTGAGTGAATATCTCAATAAATTCACTCAACTCTCAAGGTACGCGCCTGAGGATGTTAGTCGGGACAGCCGGAAGCAATAATTGTTCATGAGGGGCTTGAACAATGAGATCCAAGTACAATTGCTCAATTGTGACTATGCAAATTTCCAAAAGCTTGTGGACAAAGCAATTGTGGTTGAGAACAAGATCCGTGAGATAGAGCAAGAAATCAAGAGGAAGGCGCCATATCAAGGACAGCAACAAGGAAGTAATGTACGCCCTCGCCTTGCACTGCCCAATGCGCCCTATTACAACTCCTCTATTCCTACTCAGTGCCCTGGTTATGCACCACGCCCAACTCAGTTTGTGCAGCAGCGCCCTGTTATGCAAGCACCTAGGCCTCCGATGCCTTATGCGCCTCGTGCTGATTTTCCTGGAGCCAATGCTCAAAACCAAGCTCGTCCCAACAATTGTGGGGAAGCTGGACACTTCGCGCATCAATGTCCTAAGTCAGGCCTTGGTCAAGGAAGCAATGTGTCGAGGCAAAACCCAAGACCCAATGGAGGACAGCCACAAGGGAACCGTGGACAGCAGAATTTCGCTCGTGGAAACGTGAACCATGTCTCTACGGAGGATGATCAACAAGCGGATGACGTGGTCATTGGTATGTTTCTCGCCAACTCCAACCCCGCAACTATGTTATTTGATTCTGGAGCATCGCATTCATTCATTGCATCGAAGTATGTTGCCAAGTATAGTTTGCCTATCTCTCATATGAAGTTTACTCTTTTCGTTAAGTCTCCTGGAGGAGAGATGAGGACAAATATAGTATGTCGAAAAGTAAGCCTTAGAATAAGGGGGGTAGACTTCTCCGCCAACCTCATTGTTTTAGATTCTCAAGGGTTGGACATTATACTCGGTATGGACTGGTTGAGGAAGCACAATGGAGTTATTGAGTGTGCCACGAAGACGGTGAAGTTGACCAATGAAGAAGGGATCACCGTAGAATTTGAAGCATCTCAAACCGCACCGAAGCAATTGGAGTTGAATCATATGGACGGTGCCGCAATTGAGGAGATTCCGGTGGTGTGTGAATTTTTGGATGTTTTTCCGGACGAGTTGCCAGGTATGCCACCCGATCGAGACATTGAGTTTGTTATTGATTTAATACCTAGAACTGCACCTATAGCTAAGAGGCCGTATAGGATGCCTCCTATGGAATTAGTGGAGCTCAAGAAGCAAATTCAAGAGCAATTAGAGAAGGGTTTCATTCGCCCAAGCTCTTCACCTTGTGGAGCGCCCGTGCTGTTCGTGGACAAGAAGGATGGATCCCAAAGGATGTGCGTAGATTACCGAGCTCTCAACGAGGTAACAATCAAAAACAAGTACGCCTTGCCACGTATAGAGGACTTGTTTGATCAGATGAAGGCTGCTTGTGTCTTCTCTAAGCTTGATTTGAGGTCGGGATACTTTCAAATGAAGATTAGACCATCGGACATACCCAAGACAGCCTTTAGGACGCGGTATGGATCCTACGAGTACACCGTGATGTCTTTTGGATTGACAAATGCACCTGCCTACTTTATGTACCTCATGAATAAGGTCTTCATGGAGTACTTGGATAAGTTCGTTGTGGTGTTTATTGATGATATTATGATCTACTCGAAGGATGAGAAAGGACATGAGGAACACGTGAGGCTTACGTTGCAGAAATTGAGGGAGCATCAATTGTATGCCAAGTTCAACAAGTGTCAGTTTTGGTTGAAAGAGGTGCCATTTTTGGGTCATATAATCTCAAGAGGAGGAGTATCGGTTGACCCCGGAAAAGTGAGAGACGTGTTGAAGTGGGAACTGCCACGAAATGTCAATGAAATAAGGAGTTTTCTTGGGATGGCTGAATATTACCGTAGATTCATCAAGGACTTTTCCAAGATAGCCAAACCTATGACGGAGTTGCTAATGAAGGGGAAGGCGTTCCAATGGACTGAAGCTTGTCAAAATAGTTTTGAGGAGTTGAAGAAGAGGTTGACAACATCCACAGTTTTGATACTGCCAGATGTGAGCAAGAGTTTTGATATTTATTGTGATGCATCGAGACAAGGACTTGGATGTGTATTGATGCAAGAGGGTCAAGAGGTCGCCTATGCATCAAGACAATTGAAGAAACATGAGCAGAATTACCCCACGCACGATTTGGAACTCGCGGCCGTGGTACACACATTGAAGATTTGGAGACACTATATTCTTGGACATAGGTGTGAAATTTATACGGATCATAAGAGCTTGAAGTATATTTTCACACAAACAGATCTGAACTTGAGGCAACGAAGATGGTTGGAGCTCATCAAAGATTATGATTTGGGGATAACTATCATCCAGGAAAAGCCAATGTAGTGGCCGATGCTTTGAGTAGAAAGGGAGTAAGTCACCAACTGACAGTTCGAGAGTTACCATCCGAGTTATGCAAGGAGTTTGAACGGTTGAACCTTGGGTTTGTAAATGAGATGGAGATGATGGAGTTAAACCCAACCTTGGAACAAGAAATTTGAGAGGCACAAACCACAGATGAGGAAATCAAGGAAATCAAGGAAAGGACCGAAGAAGGGAGAGAATTCAGATTTGATGAGGACGAACATGGTACCTTATTGCTTGGAAAGAGAATCGTTGTGCCTAATGTAAAGCATATTCGGGAGACAATATTAAAGGAGGCACATGACTCGCCATACTCGATTCACCCCGGTTGTACGAAGATGTACAAAGACTTGAAGGCTTGCTATTGGTGGGATAGCATGAAGAAGGACATAGCCGAATATGTTGCATTGTGTGGCGTGTTCCAACGAGTCAAGGCGGAACATCAAAGTCCAGCAGGATTATTGCAGCCATTAAAGATTCTGGAGTGGAAGTGCGAAGAGATTGGTATGGACTTTATTGTTGGATTATCACGAACCTAATCTGGCTATGATTCAATATGGGTCATTGTAGATCGGTTGACAAAGTCAGCTCACTTCATTCCTGTCAAGACCACATATACCACCGCAAAGCTAGCAGAATTGTATATGGAGCACATTGTGTGTCGACATGGAGTCCCGAAGAAGATAGTCTCGAATAGAGGTTCTCAATTTACCTCCAGATTTTGGCAAAAATTGCATGAAGCTTTGGGAACGAGGTTGAATTTTAGTTCAGCGTATCATCCTCAAACAGATGGACAAACCGAGAGGACCAATCAGATTTTGGAGGACATGTTAAGAGCTTGTGCTTTAAAGCATGGGAAATGTTGGGACAAAAACTTGCCATACGCAGAATTTTCATACAACAATAGTTACCAAGCAAGCTTGAAAATGTCACCGTATGAAGCGCTATATGGGAGGAAGTGTAGGACACCTTTATTCTGGAATGAGGCAGGAGAAACTCAAGTATTTGGTCCGCACGTGTTGCAAGAAGCCAAAATGCAAGTCCAATTAATTCATGAAAACTTGAGGGCTGCCCAATCAAGGCAAAAAGGCTATGCGGACAATAGGAGAAGGAAATTAGCCTTTTAAATAGGAGATTTTGTTTACCTCAAGGTGTCACCAATGAGAGGTCATAAGAGGTTTAACATAAGAGGCAAGCTCGCACCTCGCTATATTGGACCGTTCAAGATTTTGGACAAAAGAGGAGAAGTAGCGTATAAGTTGGAGATGCCAGCTCATCTTTCGGGCGTACATGATGTCTTTCATGTTTCCCAGCTCAAGAAGTGTTTGAGAGTACCGGAAGAACAAGTGCCAATGGAAGAATTGAAACTAGAGGAAGATTTAACTTACGCCGAACAACCGGTCAAAATCTTGGAAACCAAGGAGAGAGTCACAAGGAACAAGGTCATTAGATGGTGTAAAGTTCACTGGAAGCACCACACAGAAAAAGAAGCGACGTGGGAATTGGAGGATGATCTCAAGAAGGAATTTCCCTATCTATTCTCTTCCGCGTCGAATCTCGAGGGCGACATTCATTTAAGGGGGGTAGGTTTGTAACACCCTCATTTTCATGCATCATGCCCTGCATACATTCATATACATGTTTAACATTAATCCACAACAAGAGGAACGAGTTAAAAATTGATTTGGAACAAAACCGCACTTAAAACGTAGGAAAGTGCGGACTAGTCCAATTTTGCTGCGGACTAGTCCGATTTCTCTCTGACTAAAAATGGACTTGTCCGTTTTTGCTGCAGACTAGTCCGATTTTTGGCACTGGAAACTTTCGGACTTGTCCGATTTTGTACGGACTAGTCCGATGCTCCAAGAATCCTTGAAAATTTGTTAAGTCCCTGGACTTTTCCGGACTAGTCCGGTGTTCCAGCGGACTTGTCCGTTTTCCTTTCTGTTCAAATTCGGACTTGTCCGATGTTTGGCCAGACTTGTCCGATTCTCTCTCTAGACGACTTCGGACTAGTCCGGTCCTGTCCGGACTTGTCCGATATTTTGTGACTCCGAATTTATCTTTTGTTTTACGACTTGTTTCTTGGGTTTCACGTTAAGTGGGCCTAGGGACGTCATGCCCAACTCTTTTAGAGCCCGTGTGGGACTCTAAACCGGCCTCTACTCATCCCAAAACTCGAAATCCATCTAACCCTAGCCTCCACCTCTATATAAACAGCCCCACCCCTTGGTTTGACATCTATTTGCCACTTTTCCACCCACCCAAACCCTAGTTCGTGGGGAGCCACCATCAAGGAGGGAGGAGAAGATTCAAAGCAAGAAGAAGAAGAGGGGGAAACGAAAGAGGATCAAGATCTCCACCGAGTTTCGTTCTTCATCACCAATTCATCTCCAAGTTCATCACCAACCCTAGATCATCAAGATCCAAGTGTTATCTCCAAGTTTCTTGATTCATTGGAGTTCTAAATACCTGGTAACCTTCTATTCTCTTTTCCTTACGTGAATTCAACCCCTAATCTCCGAATTTACGTCGATCTAGAAAACCCTAATCTGCTGATCTCGCAGAGTGCGGAGTTGTCCGGTCCCTAGCGGACTAGTCCGGTCTTCATGGTTAGATTACATCAAATTGATTCTAAAATTTGATCTAATCGAATCCAAACCAGTATAAACTTGTTAAAATCTATTAGAACTAGTTAGTGGTCATTAAAAGCAATCTAATAACAAGTTCTACCTTGCTTTTGCATTAATCATGCATGTGATGTCATATTGAGTAATATTTGTGCACTCTTTGATTGTGTTTCTTGTCTTGTATGTTTATTGTGTGGATTAGACGGATTTGCGCTAGAAAGTGCCGTGGAGGATCTACAGCACCAAGAGTTTGAAGGCTTTGACCCTAATCAACAGCAAGAGCAAGGCAAGTGTCCTTGAAGCATATTGATCCTATTTTTAAAATAAATGTTTTGTTTGCAAAATTGCATGCTGTGTCAATTTTGATGGGAATCCTATGGTAGGAAGTTTACTAGTTTTGTTTGACCACCCTTGTCACCTGGAATATATGGTAGAGAGTCGGGAAGGATTTTTACCTTTTTGCTTTGCTTAATCAACTGGGATGGGAACAACTATATCATTCAATTTAATTATGCATGGATGAGACTATGGTTAACATGAACTGGTTAAATATGATATGATAATGGGTGATCTAAGCAAGCCTGGTATGTGGATGGGTTGGATGTTATGGTGGTTTTGCTTGCTTTAGATCTAAGGACCGGTTCATGTGAGAATAAGCCAGGACTACAGTGCCACCACGAGGCCGGGTATGGGTGCGGCGTAGCTGATTAATTAGGGCTTTGCTAGTGCTGTTTGGACCATTGTGGATGCTCGGGGAAGGGGTAGTCGGATTGGGTTTGTTGATGATTGGTGGGACTACCCTGGGATCCGAATGGCTCAAGAGGGGGCCCTTGGTTGAAGATGTGCTCTGCGGGAGACATCGCCACCGGTGAAACCTCAGTGGGGTCTGAATAGGCTAGTAACCCCTTTGTAAAGGCTATTTTGTGATCTCTTGGCCATACACCAAAGGAAGTATAATTGGCACAAGGGAGGTTCTTTAGTCGCCGACGGGTGATGAAATCACAAACACGTGGGTAAAGAGGTACAAACTCTGCAGAGTCTAAATAAACTATCATGATAGCCGTGCTCCCGGTTATGAGCGCCTGGATGACCTACATGATTAGAGGGGAATTGGAATTTGGGATGGTTATGGTTTGGTAATGGTTATGGATGGTTATGGATTTAATTTCTGGTATTGAATATGGTTATTGACAATGGTGAAATCTGGAATTATTGATGAGGATGGTGAATTCAGATTAGTATTATGGTATTACTTATGCTTATGATGGGTTTATTTCACATACATATAATATATTGTTTTTCAAATGTTTTTATGTACTTTTCAGCACTCATGTCATACTTTCCACACTTGTTGAGTACGACATGTACTCACTCTTGCAATCCCCCCAACAGTTGCAGGTCAGGATTGGGAGTTTAATAGTGATAATGCAGAGTTCTAGGCCGTTTCTACCGTCAGCTTTGCCTGTGGTGTTATTGGAACTGTGCTATCCCTTATGCTTAGTTGCTTAGTTGCTTAATTAGTTTATTTCCGCTGCATTAGTTGAATTCGTCATTAATATTCATTAGAGCTTGTATTCGAGGATAATCTAGTTTGTGTAATAAAATTTGGTTAATTAATCTTGTACTATGGTAATTTTCTGTATATCGTTTGTGATTGCACTCGTATATGTGTGATGAACATCCTGGGCACACATATGCGTTAGCTTGGTTCATTTTTCGGAACCGGGCGTCACAAATTATCGGCAAAAGTAACATTCTCTACATGTAACGCAAAAGATAGGGAGGAGAACCATTCTTTGTTACCAGTCATGTGGCGTGAGCAACCTGAATCCACAATCCAAATGTTCTCCTTTCTCAAGCGTGTAACCTACATAGAAGAACAATATGTCGATGACTCAATACTGAGATTAGTCAAAAGGCATTTAGGAATCTAGTACTGAGTCACACAACGTGCAGCAGGAAAAACACGCAACAGCTGAGATAAAACAGCAGGTTAATAAGTCAAAGTTTAGATTTTTTATTCTTAACTACTGACCTATAAGGTGTTACTTGTGTAGCACGAAAATCAGTAGCTCCGGAGGTAAAAACAGAAGGTCCGAAGGTAAAATCTGAAGCTCCGAAGGTAATCTTTGAGTGTTTTTGACTCATAACAGCAGGTTGCATGTTCCTAACATTCGGTTTAGTATGTGCAGCAAATTTTGCATGAGAGATATAAGATCTAGCATGCATTTTTTTCCTTTTTATGTTGCTTAGCTAGTACATAATAAAAATCTATGACATGACCATCTCTACCACAATAGGTACAATGAAATTTAACGTTGTGTTCATGTCTAGGTGAGCATGTAGTATGTTTATTTGAACCCGAATGTGACAACACTCCTGCAGATTTAAAAGCCACCTCTTTTGGTTTAGAAACTATTTTAATCAAACCACTTCCTAATGACATTACAATTTTAGGTGAATGTGTTTTAGCATGAGCATGGGAATCAAAACCTAAACCAGTTTTATCATTACAAGATTTGGATGAATTCAACGGCAAGTTTAGATTTTTGTTCCCAATACAAAACTGCTCTAGTGTCCTATTCATGTCATCAAGTTTCTTAGACGAGTCTAGTCAGTTTTCACATAAAGTTTTTCCTTTTAGTTTGCAATTAGAATGATATTTAATTTCATGAGCACGTAAAGCATTGTTCAGTATTGAAATTTCATTTATAGCATTTAGTTTCTTTTCAAGATCATTATAGGTAGAACAATGCAAATCAATTGTAGAACAAGAAGCATCTTTTAAGTTTCTATCATTAAGTGCAGCAAGCTTCTTGTTCTTTTCAATCTCTAATTCAAGTTTATCAAGAGTGGAGGAGTGTGCACTTCTTACGGGGGATAATTGTTCATATATTAAATCGCATGAGGAACAAGAATCATCACTAGGAATCAAGGTTTTCAAACGATTAATTTCAGATTCTAGTGACTCAATTTTAACAGCATTGTCACTAAGCTTTTTGTCCTTTTTTAATAATAATAGTTGCACAGGAAATAGCATCACACATTTCATCACAAGTAGGACATACCTCTTAATTGTCACTGTTGTGTTCTGCATCCTCCATACTTGAGCTTGATTTGCCCGCCATGAAGCACAAGTTTGCCAGATCATCTTCATCATCATCACTTCCAATGTCTACATCACTTGAGCCAAGTTCTTGAAGTGCGGTGATGAAACTGTTTATCAGTTTGCGTCCTGTAGAACCCTTCTTCTTGTTGTTGGTATTGACAAAAGAGGACTTGACTTTATTCTGCTATTCATCACGGGTAGACGGACCTGAAAGGTTAGGGCAATCTATATGAAAGTGTCATGTCTTACCACATTCAGAGCATCGTTGAGGTCCGGAGCTTCCTCTCCTTCTAGTTCTCACATTTTGCAATGCTTTTGAGAACTGAGTAGAGATGAGCGCTAGCTCTTCTTCTGGAAATTCTTCAATCTGTTCCATGGTTAGTGAAGACAGCAAAGCAAGTGTATTGCTAGATGAAGATTGGTCGGAGCTGGCATATCACATTGAGAAACAAATGGAAGAGACATGGCGATGAGTAGGTTTAGGCCCGATCTTCTGAAAGGTATGTCAATTGGGTGGAGAACTCGACGTTGATGATCCGCGGCACTCGAGCGGTTCAAGTACCCCTGCAATCACTACACCACGGCTCCGTTGGTTATCAACCGTGCTGCACACGCTTGACCTCGCCAAGAAGGCTAATCCCTGCAAGTGCAACCAAGAACACGAGCAAGAACTTAGAAGACACGATCGGAAATCGCGAAGTTGGGGTCTCACAAACCGTAGAACGGCGATTTTACTGATCTAAGCAAAACCCACCGAATATGAACGGAGGATGCAGTATTTATAGGCTAGGGTTCGACCAAAACACGATTAGACGCGTCCCTAATGGACTCTTACGGGATACAAGGCCCAAAGGCCCGATTCGGTGGTGCAGCACCGGACAGAAATCTGGACTCAAATTGTTTCGACGATTCCCAATGACTCCGGAGGAATTTTGAGGTGAGACTAGAACCATTGGAAATTTTATCTTCTCCTATTTCTGTGCATATGTAGAACGTCATAATCGGAGTCCGTATGCCTCCTGGGCGTCTGTTTTAAGGTGGACTGCTCCTGGACTCCGAGTTGAACTCGAGTCCGAGTTGTAAACTGTTTCCATCTACTTGTGGACGTCCCAGGTGGTTCTCCACGCTCCCAAGGCCTCCTTACTTCACTTGTTGATCTTCTCCATTATTCCTAATAACAATTAAATCATCACATAGCAATCTATTCTCAAACTCACATGCAAAGGAAGTTAAGAACGAATTCACCTGCTGATTTAATAACCGTGCCCGTACTCTTGTGATTGGTCCTTGCAGTTCAATGCGCGTCTCCGCTGTTGTGATGTCCTCATCATCCTCTCCCTCTTGAATTGGAGTCGTCCTCGACTCAAGTTCATCTTCTTCTCCCAAGTAGGGTCGCAAATTTGAAATGTTAAATGTAGGACTAACCCCAAAATCGGGAGGCAATTCAAGCTTATATGCATTATCATTAATCTTTTCAACGATCTTAAAAGGACCAGCAGCTCGTGGCATAAGTTTAGATTTTCTCAAGTTGGGAAATCGCTCTTTTCTCAAATGTAACCACACCAAATCGCCCGGTTCAAGTTTTACTTCTTTTCTACCTTTACTACCTGCAATCCTATACTTCTCATTCATCATTTCAATATTTTTCTTTGTAGTTTCATGCATCTTAAGAATGAATTCAGATCATTGTGTAGCATCCAAATTTATAGTTTTAAAAGGAGGCAAAGGTAGTAAATCAATAGGAGCACGGGGATTGAAACCATACACTACCTGGAATGGACTTACCTTTGTCGTCGAGTGAACGGATCTGTTGTAAGCAAATTCTATATGTGGTAAACACTCCTCCCACAACTTCAAATTTGTTTTCAAGACAGCCCGCAACATAGTGGATAAAGTACGATTAACTACCTCGGTCTGTCCATCCGTTTGTGGGTGACATGTAGTTGAAAACAGCAACTTGGTTCCCAATTTATACCACAAAGTTCTCCAAAAATGACTTAAAAATTTTGCATCATGATCAGAAACAATGGTATTTGGCACACCATGTAAACGAACAATTTCCGTCATAAATAAATCAGCAATGTGTGAGGCATTATCATTCTTATGACAAGGTATAAAGTGTGCCATTTTGGAAAAACGATCAACAACTACAAAAATACTATCCCTCCCCCTCTTAGTCCTAGGCAATCCCAAAACAAAGTCCATAGAAATATCCTCCCAAGGTACACTAGGAACAGGAAGAGGCATATAAAGACCATGTGGGTTAAGGCGGGACTTAGCTTTGTTGCAAGTAGTGCATCGTGACACGTAGCGCTCGACATCACGCCTCATCTTTGGCCAAAAGAAGTGTGTGTACAGCACGTCTTCAGTTTTCTTCACTCCAAAATGTCCTATCAAACCTCCTCCATGTGCTTCCTGCAAAAGCAATAGACGAACGGAGCTAGCTGGAACGCATAGCTTGTTAGCACGATAGAGGAGACCCTCTCGCAGCACATATTTATTCCAAGTTCTTCCTTCTCTACAATTTTCAAAAGCATCTTTGAAGTCCAAATCAGTAGGATATAATGCTTTAATTGTTTCCAAACCAAAGATTTTATGATCAAGTTGGGACAGCATGGTATAACGCCTAGATAATGCATCGGCAATGATATTTTCCTTCCCTTTCTTATGCTTAATGATGTATGGAAACGACTCTATGAAATCAATCCATTTAGCATGTCGTTTATTCAGATTGGTTTGACAATTAAGATACTTCAATGATTCATGATCGGAATGTATGACAAACTCCTTAGACCAAAGATAATGTTGCCAAGTTTGTAATACACGTACTAAGGCATACAATTCCTTATCATAAGTGGAATAATTCAGAGAAGGACCATGAAGTTTTTCACTAAAGAAAGCAACGGGTTTACCTCCTTGTACGAGAACGCCTCCAATACCAATGCCGCTTGCATCGCATTCTAGCTCAAAGGTCTTGTCAAAATCAGGAAGTTGTAGTAATGGTGCTTGTGTAAGCTTCGATTTGAGAGCATCAAAAGCTTGTTGCTGCTGTTCGCCCCATCGAAATGGAACTCCCTTCTTCGTTAGCTCATGTAGAGGTGCTGCAATGTTCTAAAATCCCGCACAAAGCGCCGATAAAATCCTGCAAGACCAAGAAAACTACGAACCTGTGTGACGGTAGTTGGGGCTGGCCAGCTGGTGATTGCTTCAATTTTTGCCTCATCCATCTCAATTCCCTACGAGGAAATGACATAGCCAAGAAACGAGACTCGATTGGTGCAAAAAACGCACTTTTCGAGGTTACCAAACAAACGTGCATCTCTCAAAACAGTAAAAACAGCACGTAAATGATCAAGATGTTCATCATATGACTTGCTGTAAATGAGGATATCATCGAAGTAAACCAGCACAAATTGTCCAATGAAAGCAAGTAAAACCTCGTTCATTAATCGCATAAAGGTGCTGGGTGCATTAGTTAAACCAAAAGGCATGACTAACCACTCATAAAGTCCAAACTTGGTTTTAAATGCAGTTTTCCATTCATCTCCTAGTGCCATTCAAATTTGGTGGTAACCACTACGCATGTCAATTTTTGTAAAGATGATAGCACCACTCAATTCATCAAGCATGTCATCTAATCGAGGAATAGGATAACAATATCGAATGGTGATGTTATTAATCGCTCGACAATCAACACACATGCGCCAACTACCATCTTTCTTAGGAACCAAAAGAACAGGAATGGAACAAGGGCTAAGGCTTTCACGAATGTACCCGCGGTCCAAAAGATCTTGGACTTGTCGCTGAATTTCCTTAGTTTCTTGTGGATTCGCCCTGTATGCTGCACGATTTGGCAAACTTGCTCCTGGAATAAAATCGATCTTGTGTTCAATGCCTCTCATCGGTGGTAAACCAGGGGGTATCTCGGAGGGAAACACATCCTCAAACTCCTGCAAAAGGTTAGCAACAGAAGGGGGCAATGCAATAGACAATTCATGAAGTGAAAAAATGGCTTCTTTGCAAACTAAAGCATAGCACATCCCCTTAGCATCGAATAAATCAGCAAGTTCAGATTTAGTTGCAAGCAATGATGGTGATTTTAACTTAATAACTTGCTGTTTTTCAGATTCTAATTTAGTTGCTTTGCCCTCACAAATTTTACTCTTCTCAAAATGCACAATTTCAGCAGGAGTCATGGGGAGCAAAGTGATTTTCTTTCCCTTATGCATGAGAGTATATTTATTGGTTCTACCATGATGAATAGCATCTGTATCAAATTCCCAAGGACGACCCAATAAAAGAGAACAAGCATCCATAGGAACAACATCAAAATCAGCAAAATCATGGTATGAACCAATTGAAAAATGGATTCTCGCTGTTTGTGTTACCCGAACCTTACCGCTGTTGTTGAACCATTGAATGTGGTACGGATGAGGGTGTGCTCTTGTTGTCAAACCGAGTTTCTTGACGACGTCCGTGTTTACCAAGTTATTGCAGCTACCTCCATCAATTATAGTGTGTACACGGCAGTCCTTGACGACGAGAAACATGTGGAAGAGGTTGTGTCGTTGTAGCTTGTCGTCGGTCTCCACTTTGGAGCTCAAGGCACGCTGCACAATGATGCTCCTATAGTTATCCGTCGCCGCTGTACCAAGTACCTCTTCTTCGGTGTGTTCGTCATTTGGATCTGTAAAGTCAGTAGCAAGATAATATTCATCTTCAACATCCGAAGTACTATCATACCCGCCATCGTTGCGTGCTATGTATGCTCGTTTGCTCGGGCAATCTCTCATCATATGACCAAGTCCCTGGCAGCGGTGACACTTAATGTCGGAAGTACGACCCGTAGAAGGAGTGGACGATGAAGGCTTGAATGATGTCGTCTTGCTGCCTTTCGGCACACGAGAAGGTGGAGCAGCAGGTATAGTTCGTTGGCCGCCATTGGGTGGTGTAGTCGCTGCACGGGGGGCCGAAGATGGTGCTGTTTTGGATGGTGTAGTTGCTGCACGCGGCGTGAAGTTGCTCCTCGTGCGTTGTTGCTGTTGTTGTCGGCCCTGCAATTCTTTTTCTGCCAACATAGCAAGCTGAAACAATCTGTTAACAGTATCATATTCTTTGTAATCAACAATGTCCTGAATTTCACGTCTCAACCCCCATAAAAATGAGCTATTTTATCATCCATGTCCTCTACTACCCCACAACGCAGCATACCCTTTTGTAACTCTTGATAATACTCCTCTACGGACATGTTACCTTGGTCTAAACGCTGCAATTTTTTGCGAAGGTCCCGCTGAAAAGATGGAGGAACAAATCGAACACGCATAGCTTCCTTTAATCTATCCCATGTTGGAGGATCAGTTCTAGTTTTAACAAGTTCATTCCACCATATGATAGCAAAGTCCTTAAACTCACTAGTGGCTTGACGAACTCTATGTTGTTCAGGAACAAGATGAGAATTAAATTTTTGCTCTACTGTCATCTCCCAATCAAGATAAGCCTCAGCATCATAAGCACCAGAAAAAGAGGGTATAGTAAATTTCACTTTAGCAAAAGGATCATTAGGAGGGCGATTATAATTGTTATGATTATTACCTCCCATACCTCGACGATAAAGTGGCAGTCTTGGTTGATTATTGTGATCTTCCAGTTCATCATAAGCATTGTCTTCTTGTCTTCTAGCGAGAGGCAACCGAGCCTCAAAAGTATTCATCCGAAGAGCAAGGTCATCCAGTTGGCGAGTCAAGTTCGCCAATGACTCCTCCGTTGTTGCGTTGTATTTGGCGAACATATCCGTCATGGTCTTCATCATATCACGTAACTCAGCATGTTGAACACATTCGTCATTATTTTCTTCTCCTGCCATTGTTAGTAGGAAACAAAAGACAACAAAAAAATGTTATCCCTATCAACTACAGTGACAATGTGGAAGGTGGAAGAAAACAATCTCTCTCGCTCAAGCGTCTTACCACGCTCTTACAAGTGTTCTTACCGACACAGCAGGTGGTGTGGACGGTGAGATGAACCAATGAAGCGTGGAGTGATTGCAAAGGTACCTGTTATGCTCAAGAGAAAGGTGGAGCTTGGATGGCACAATATGGTGGCTATTAAGCAGAAAATCGTTAACAGCTAAACAAAGTTGAATAAGTATTCAATGTAGGAAACTGTTGCTGGTCAACTGAGTGCCCTAGAGCCTAGCACAACACAAGGAAGTATCAAGGCAAAAGAAAAACAGCATGATATAACCAAACAAACAACACCAAGTGGTATAGGCCAATTGATTTAATATGCGTGCTCTTCACTATTTTTTTTTCTTTTTTGTAATATTTTTTTGATATTTTTTCTTTACTCAGTAGCACAAATATAGGGAGCACACAAATTTGCAGCTCAATTGGATGTAATATGCGGCCTATAGAAAATCAAGAAGATTTTTTAAAATTCATGCTGAAACTTCGGAGGCCGGATAGCCTATCTTCTGAGGGGAATTTGGGCAATCTAATTTCGCCGAACGCGGCTACACCGCAGAAAAACAGATGCGAAATTTTGCGTAGATGAATTTGAATAAAAAATTCGCCCGATTTCGAGTTCGTATGCGAAAGTTATGGCCGTTTTAAGGCAGGCTATCCGAGTTACGATTTTTTTGATGTTGATTCCAACTCGGTTTGAGAACAGAACTCGCAATCGGATACGAAAACGATCGGGAATTTGCCCAGAAACTAATGGGGTGGTGTGTGATGATTCAAGGATGAATGGCACAAAGATTTGTCACCTAATCTAGGGCTGGCGATGCGGGAGTTCATGCAAGGCGGCTAGCTAGGGCAAACCGATGAACGTGGCGGATCAGTTTGTTATTTAGGGATTGTGGAATAGGTGTTGAATAGCAAGAAAACAAGGACGAAACACGATAACTAGGACCCAAAAACACAAAGCTAAACCAGCAACAAGGCTCAACCACACGAATGCAAACTGAAAAACGAAACTGCAGGCACTATAGTCTGGGAAGCGGTAAAAACGATCTAATTTTTTTGTGGCTTTTCTGTGGACTCTAGGTACAAAAAAAATCGATCTAATGGAAAGAAGGAAAACAAAGATACCTCACGGGCAACCTGGAAATCTGATACCAATTGATGAGTAGGTTTAGGCCCGATCTTCCGAAAGGTATGTCGATTGGGTAGAGAACTCGGCGTTGATGATCCGCGGCACTCGAGCGGTTCGAGTACCCCTGCAATCACTACACCACGGCTCCATTGGTTATCAACCGTGCTGCAAACGCTTGACCTCGCCAAGAAGTCTAATCCCTGCAAGTGCAACCGAGAACACGAGCAAGAACGTAGAAGACACGATCGGAAATCGCGAAGTTGGGGTCTCACAAACCGTAGAACGGCGATTTTATTGATCTAAGCAAAACCCACCGAATATGACCGGCGGCTGCAGTATTTATAGGCTAGGGTTTGACCAAAACAGGATTAGACGCGTCCCTAATGGACTCTTACGGGATACAAGGCCCAAAGGCCCGATTCGGTGGCGCAGCACCGGACAGAAATCTGGACTCGACTTGTTTTGATGATTCCCAATGACTCCGGAGGAATTTTGAGGTGGGACTAGAACCATTGAAAATTTTATCGTCTCCTCTTTCCGTGCATATGTAGAACGTTGAAAACGGAGTCCGTATGCCTCTTGGGCGTCTGTTTTAAGGTGGACTGCTCCTGGACTCCGAGTTGAACTCGAGTCCGAGTTGTAAACTGTTTCCATCTACTTGTGGACGTCCCAGGTGGTTCTCCACGCTCCCAAGGCCTCCTTCCTTCACTTGTTGATCTTCTCCATTATTCCTAATAACAATTAAATCATCACATAGCAATCTATTCTCAAACTCACATGCAAAAGAAGTTAAGAAAGAATTCACCTGCTGATTTAATAACCGTGCCCGTGCTCTTGTGATTGGTCTTTGCAGTTCAATGTGCGTCTCCGCTGTTGTGATGTCCTCATCACTTGGGGTCCTTATGTGATATTATGTCAATTTCATTAGTTTTCAATTTTTTAATGTAAGTGTACTCATGACAGTAAATTCACGAATAGATGTGACTTTCATCTACCAAATTGACATGTCTAATGCACTTAACAATTGCCTAACATTTTCAGCATCTGAAAAATTAACATTGACACTACGCAAGTTGCTGAGAATTTTATTAAAGTGAGCAAAAAGGTCATCAATGGACTCACCGGGTTGCATCTCGAAGTGCATGTATTCTTTTTTGAACATATCCTACTTTACCTCCTTGATTGTGTTGGATCCTTCGTGGTAGTCACAAAGTGCTCTCCACACATCGTACACCGATCAGAGGTGTGCTACACGGTCGAAGTTGCTTTGAGTTAGTCATTGGATTATCAAGTTGCGAGCTTTGTTGTTGTTGTCAACATCTCTTAAGTTTTTAGCCGTGACTTGATCGTTCGGCGGCACGTCGTAAGTCTTGTACATTTTTTTCCATATCGCGAAGCCTTGCGCCTAGATAAAAGCTTCCATTCGTGCTTTCCAAACCTGAAAATCAATGTCACTAAAAACACATGGTTTTGCGGAGTATTTCTCCATGATGATTAGTCAAAAACACGTGCAAATCACAAAGATTAGAGCATTGTGGCTGTGATACCAATTGTAGGATCGAAGAGCACGTGTAAAGCTACCAGAGGGGGGTGAATGGTAGATTAAAACTTTTCAGCGGAAGAAACGAAAAACCCCTCGGCAGAAAAACAATCTGTTAAAGAAATCATGTGTGCGACTAATCCAAAGGTGATCAATTGTACATAAACAAGTATAGATTGTGGATAATCAAGTCACGGAGACATCACAACAAGAATCACAAAAATCTGTCAAGAAAAACTTAAGTTACAATCAAAAGATCAAACAAAAGTCAATATGTTTTACCCTAGAAAAACAATTCTAGAACACTACAAAGAAACTCGTTTAGATCAGAAACCACAAATCCAATGACCGTGAAATTTTCACATATGGTAGAAAATTAAGTTTTGAAGACAACTCAAAAAGAATCACGTCAATCGGATCTGTAAAACTGGAGATATGATAAAACCACCAAAGCAAGGTAGTGCTGTGCAGAAACTCAAAGAGAAAGACTTGACGAAAATAAGTCGAACGAACAAGGCACAAAAGCTCCTTTAGACTACAAATTTTATTGACCAAAACTCACAAGGAACAGCCCCAAAGTTGTGCACCACGAGCTCTGGCCTCCCTTGCTTATATAACCAGCCCTTAGGCCAATTCAAACCTAACTAGGACTCTAATCCTACTCAATTCACGAATCGAAACTTTCTATAAGTGCTCAAGACTCTTCTATACACAAATAGAAGCAATATTAAGACTTCCAAACACCTTAGGAACATATTTCACATTTATAAAACAACTCAAATTCGTGACCCACACAAAATCCTATCATAACCAACTCAAAACTTTTCATATTTGAGTCAAACACGCTTCAGCAGCAGCCTGAGTCCATAACCTAGTCGGTTGGAACTTTCCGACCAATTTTTTACGTCCACATCACACCTCGGAACCATGTAGCCACGTCCATGCACTCCTTGCACACATGCAAACATCTCCCAATAACGTTCACGATACCTTCATATGCATTGTTCTTGATTCAAACAAGTTGCGCGACCTCCCGATCAACTCAACAACAATTCCTCTCGAACTTGGTTGTTGAACCTCATCTTCTCCCTAAGACTAGTTCAATAGATCCCGTCACCAGCCATGTCTTGAACTCAAGCAACACCTGCACATGAATAAACAACCAATACTTTTGAGCACAAATCCTCTACTTGACACTCGTTAGTTCCGATAACCACAACACCTTATGTGAGCACCTCACATAAGTATGTTGCAAACCTTAGCAAGAAGATATCAATCATAACCACTATCGGTACCTTATGTACCGGATACCCCTTGGGATTGCAAAGATCACAAGGAAACTCCATCTACCAGATTTGAAGACCTCTGAAGGCCCCACATGTCAGGCGTAACCGGACCTGCTTCCCCAACATGGTTAGTCCCAGGGCCACCACGTGTATCATAAGACCAGAGCTATCATCCACACATGGGAAGCTCCGGACGGAATACCAATATGGCACCCTCGGACCTAACCACAGACAGAGGGAAGCTCCGGTACTGACACGTGTCCAACAGCACCGGACCTACCCGTCCACGACGGTAAGCTCCAGTGCTGCCACGTGGCGACTGCCGGACCTTCAACTTCAACAATCAGGCTGGTGGACCCCCCCAACGGCTCTGGACCTTCAAGGAGCAATCAAAGACTTCAAGACCCGATTAAGTGTCATTAATACCATATTAATGACACACGATTGGATGGCCCTTAATACTGGTAACGACACTGTTCAGGCCCATTACCAGGATATTAAAGGTAATTAACCTCATTAATTGTGTATCAAGCATGTGTAACCGCCGGGGCCACCTGTCGGGCCAGGCTAACGGTGTAATGACCAGTCCTTGTACTATAAAAGGACTAGTCGACGATACACAAGGGACGGTTCCAGACCACTACTAAACTCCCTGAGCTAGACGAGCTTCTTCTTCTTGAGCTTCTTCTAGACTCACACGCTTAATACAACACCAACACACCCCGTGGAGTAGGGTATTACGCTCAGGCGACCCGAACCACATAAATCTCTGTGTACACTTGTCTTTCACCTTCTGGAATCTCTGCGCGCCCATTACCGAACTACAACTCCTCGATCTACCAAAGGTCGTGTCGGGAGATCTGCCGGATCCAAACACCGATAGTTGGCGCGCCAGGAAGGGGTGCCCGAGATTTCGAGTATGGTGAACTCAGCTGCTGGATCATCCAATGGCAACCCTGCTGTTCAACCCGCTGGAGGCAATCCCTTCAACATGCAGCAATCAGTAGGTGTCATGGCTCATGCAGGAGTCATGCCTCCACCGCCACCGCTTGCACCAGCACGTCAAGCTGAGAAGCGTGACAGTGCATCGGTGTCGGTCACCGCATGGCGAATAACAACAACCCTGAACATGCGCTTCATGCAGTGCGTGCTCTCGTCCAACGTCCACCACCTCCAGGTGCATCCCAGGGTGCAATGGAGTAGTGGAGGGCTGATGTGGAACATCTGGTTGCAACAGCAGCTGATCGCATCAGCAACCAAGGTCCTCCTCCTTCGGGGCAGGCCCCATCACAGCGCCGGACCGTGTCTGGCAGTCTTGGTCCGCATGCTTCCCAAAATAGGAGGCGTTCTGTGTCACATCAAGTTACATCGCTGCCTTCCGTGGCGCGACGCACTCATACGGTAACCAGGCTTTCAACTCATGACCTCCGGGCGGAGCTTGATCGCCGTTACCGCCAACAGGACGACCGTGTCCATATCGAGCGTGCTCGCGAAAGGCGAGAGGCTCGAGACAGTCCTGCTCCCGAGGGAGTAGGAGGAGGCTGTTCTGCACTGTCCATGCACCTACACATGGTCAGATGGCCACAAAAGTTCTGGCCTCACCTGCCGGAGAAATTTGACGGGACTGTCAATCCCGCTGAGTTTCTCCAAATTTACACCACCGCAATCCTTGCAGCCGGAGGTAACAAAGCTGTAATGGCCAACTACTTCCCAGTGGCCTTGATTGGGACCGCCAGGTCCTGGTTCATGAGCCTTCCTCACAACTCTGTCAATAGTTGGGAGGAATTGTGCCAACAGTTCACCGCCAATTTCGGGAGTTCATACACCCGACTAGGCACCGCACTGGACCTTTTTGCAGTTGTGCAGAAGGGGGGAGAATCCCTGCACTCATTCATCCAGAGGTTCTCCTAGGTATGAAACACCATTCCTTCTATCTCTATCGCCTCTGTTATCATGGCATTTAGACAAGGCGTACGAGATAAGAAGATGCTGGAGAAGCTGGCAGTCAAGGAGATCACCAGCGTCATGGAGCTCTTCAGTTTGGCAGACAAGTGTGCCAAAGCTGCGGAGGGCCGTGAAATGCACTCCAAACCACCTCCGGAGGATGGCAAAAAATCCTCCAAAGGCGAAGCCACTACCTCTGGGAGTGGCAAAAAGAAGAAAAAGTCCAACGGCAAGAAGAAGTCATCGGCCGGCACATCTACTGCTGCAGCTGCAACAGCTCCGGGTGGCCGGGGGCCACGCCCAGAGAAATGACCTTGGCCGTCCTCTGAAGATGGTGGCACCTCCAAAGTGTGGTGTCCCATCCACAAGTCGAAGAGCCACAACTTGGAGGGCTGCCAGGAGGTCCAAAACCTTGTCGAGCGCTAAAACAAGCACCGGGAAGAAGTTCCTTTCCATCAGAGGGAAGGAAAACAGAAAGTCGATGAAGCTCCGGGTGAAGAGGATTTAGGATTCCAGGACCCTAAAAAGGTCCTGAAGGCTATTTACACCTCCGTCAACGACGACTCCGACGTCTCCGACAATGACCGTCGGAAGACCATGAACACCATCTTTGGTGGTTCGTGAGACATCACCTCCCGCCGTGTCCTCAAGACCATGCGGTAGGACATGGCCTCAGTAGCTCCTACAGCCAGGGCGGAGCCTCATCGAAAGTGGATGGACACCACCATCGCTTTTGATGCTTCAGACTTCCCTCGGAACATGATCGGAGCTAGTCAACTACCATTGATGGTATCTCCGACCATCAATAACATTCAACTCCACCATGTAATGGTGGACGGAGGTTTGGGGCTGAACCTCATAAGCTTTGAAGCTTTTGTCAAGCTTCAGCTCCGACCTTTGGACCTTCGCCCCTCCCGACCTTTCTCCGGAGTAGATCCGGGGGCCATAACACCACTCAGTGCCATTACTCTCCCTGTGACCTTCGGGACACAGGAGAATTATCGCACTGAGAAGTTGATCTTTGACGTTGCTCAGATCAACTTGCCTTTCAATGCCATTCTGAGCAGGCCCGCCATGTACAAATCCATGGCTGCTGCTCATTATGGCTACCTGGTGTTGAAGATGTCAACACTAGCTGGCGTTCTCTGGATCCGCGGAGACCGTACTGCCGGAGTGACTGCTCTAGAAGAACTTCATGCGCTTGCTATAGCGCAGGAGGAAGAATCCAGGCAGGAACAAGCTCCGAAACCCCCGAGCATTCGACAACGAGGCTCAACCTCCGCACCTCGCATGCAACCAAGTGGCGACACCGACATCCCCATCAAAGTCGTCCAAATCGGTTCCGATGCCGCTCAGACCACCCGTATATCGGGAGGTCTGAATGACAAATAGGAACTCGCGCTCATCACTTTCTTCCGGGCTAATGTTGACCTTTTTGCCTGGCAACCATCGCAAATGCCTGGGATCCCTAGGGAAGTGATCGAGCATAATCTGAAGATCTATCCTGACGCTTGGCCTGTACATCAGAAGCCTCAGAAGCAATCCGTAGAGCGACAAAACTTCATGCGACAAGAAGTGAAGAAGTTGCTCGAAGCTGGATTCATCCGAGAAGTCTTCCATCCAAAATGGCTGGCAAACCCAATCGTTGTACCCAAGGCCGGCGGGAAGCTTCGGATGTGTATCAACTACACAACTCTAAATAAGGCATGCCCAAAAGATCCATTCCCACTACCTAGAATAGATCAGATAGTGTATTCCACCTCCGGGTGTGAATTACTGTGTTTCCTAGATGCATATTCTGGGTACCATCAAATCAGAATGTCTAGGGAAGATGAAGAACATACTTCTTTTATCACAGTAGATGGATTGTACTGCTATACTGCAATGCCATTTGGTCTCAAGAATGCAGCTTCAACATTTGTATGAGCTATGTACAAAACCTTTGGAGAGCTCATCAGAGACGTAGTGGAAGTGTATGTTGATGACATAGTCGTCAAGATCAAGGACAAGGAGTCACTCCTTGACAACTTGCAAGCTGTCTTCGACAAGCTGCGGGTCACCCGCACGAAGCTAAACCCAGACAAGTGCGTCTTCGGGGTAAGATCCAGAAAGCTTCTTGGTTACCTGGTAAACCACCGGGGCGTAGAGGCAAATCCGGCGAAGATTAAAGCCATTGAGGAGATGCGGCCACCAGCCCACATCAAGGACGTCCAGAAACTGAATGGATGTCTAGCCGCCCTCAGCCGGTTCATCTCAAGACTGGCAGAATGGGCGCTACCCTTCTTCAAGCTATTGAGGAAGTTCGGACCATTTCAATGGTCTGAAGGAGCAGAAAAGGCGTTCCAGGAGCTAAAGCAGCTCCTCACCACTCTACCAACCTTGGTAGCTCCAAACACTGGTGAGCCCTTATTGCTTTATATTTCAGCAACCGACGAGGTTGTCAGCATGGTCCTGGTTGCGGAGAGACCAGAACCATCTCAAGCTCAGGAATCCAGACCCCTCCGGGAGGGTCCGGAGGTTCCTGAAGGTGAGTCTGGGTCCTAGCCCCCAGACTTGGATCTACAGGGAGTTATTCCAGAAGATCTAGGCCCCTCCAGGAGGGTTCGGGTCGCTCCAGTAGAAGCTTCGGGTCCCTCCAGCAAGGACCCGGAGGTCCCCGAAGCAGGTCCGGACCCCTCCGGGAGGGTCCGATTCGATGTGGAGGAAGCTCCGGGCCCCTCCGAGAGGGTCCGGACAGTCCGACGCCCAGTGTACTTCATCAACGAAGTACTACATAATGCCAAGACTCGATACCTAGAGGTGCACAAGCTGTTGTACATAGTTCTCATCGCCTACTGGAAGCTTTGCCATTACTTCCAAGCTCACAAGATCTCAGTGGTGACTTCTTATCCTTTGCGTGCGATCTTGCATAATCCCAACTCAACTGGGAGGATTGTAAAGTGGGCAGTGGAATTGGCCGAATTCAATCTTGAATTCGTCCCAAGACAAGCTATCAAGAGTCAAGCACTGGCGGACTTTGTGGCGGAATGGACACCCTCTCCATCAAACCCTGGGGGCCCTAGTGAGCAGAAGCTAGAACTCAAGGCTCCGGTCTTCATCGAGCCTCACTGGACCCTCTATTTTGATGGCACCATGCAAAAGCAGGGGGCCAGAGCTGGAGTCCTTCTCCTCGCTCCAACCGGGGAGAAGGTAAAATACATGGTCCACCTTGACTTCAAGGCGACCAACAACATGGCGGAATATGAAGCACTCATTTATGGACTAAAGGTGGCACTATCATACGGTGTCAAGCAGCTGTTGGTCAAGGGAGATTCGCAGCTCATCATTAAACAGGTGAAGGGTGAATGCTCCTGTAACAATCCTCAACTAGCTGCTTATCTCTTTGAAGTCCAGAGGCTTCAGAAGGACTTCGAAGTCTTGGATCTCCACCATGTCCAGCGTGTCCATAACGCTGAAGCTGACGAACTCTCGACGAAAGCGTCAACCGAAGCTCCGGCTCCTGACGGAACCTTCGTCCGTAGGTTGTCAAAACCCACTGCTCAGCCTACCGAACTGAGCGAAGGGGGCGAGACCAGCATCCCAAAGCTGTTGGTCCCGATAGCCCTGTTACCATGGCAGCCATCAAGGATCGTAGCTGCTGCCGGAAGCTCCGAGCAACCCAGCACACAAGACTCAAATGCTCAAGCAAGCTGCGATGCATGGATCTCGGAGATCCGGAGCTACTTGAAAGACAATATCCTTCCTGACGATGATGTATTCACTGACCGGATAGTCAGATTGGCTAAAAGATACACGCTGGTAGAAGGGGATATCTACCGGCGCAGTGCCAACAGCATCCTAATGCAGTGCATCACAAGGGAAGAAGGCTGCAAGCTCCTCGCAGAAATCCATGGAGGCGAGTGTGGGAACCACGCGTCTTCCTGCATGCTAGTCGGTAAAGCCTTATGGCATGGCTTCTACTAGCCTACAGCGCTCCAGGATGCAACTAAGCTGGTGAAGAAATGCGAAGCATGCCAGTTCTATGCAAAGCAAATTCACACACCGGCTCAGCCTCTACAAATGATACCTCCTACATGGCCTTTCGCTGTGTGGTGGATGGACATCTTGGGACCTTTCCCAAGAGCCGTCAGAGGTTACATGTTCCTGTATGTTGCCATTGACAAGTTCACCAAATGGCCAGAAGCAACTTCAGTTGTGACAATAAACAAGAAATGAAGTTATAGACAGGAAACGGATTTTACTGTTTTTCTTGAGTTCGGTGTGCAGGAAAAATAAATATTTCATGATGATGGTGAATGAAGTCGGAGCTACCAAAGCTCTGACATCCCTCAGGAGGCTCGTGGTCGATGTTCAAACATTGACATCGAGCATCGCTGGAGCTACTCAGCTCTGGTAAAGCTAGGGGGCATCCTGTCAACGTGAAGATGGTGGAAAGACTTTAAAGAGGAGCCTACCGTTGACACACCATGTATTGACAGAGGTCACTGCCGGAGCTACCAAGCTCCGACATCTCAGAGGGCTAACTGCCGATGCTTTACGCGTTGATTGAGACTACTGCCGGAGCTACTAAGCTCCGACGATGGTCAATGTCGGAGCCACTAAGCTCCGACGACCTCAGGGGGCCTACACTATCGAAGACTTCGGACCTACATTCTACAAGTTCGAAGCACGCAAGTCTTCAACAACTATTACATCCTCTTGGTACATGTTCACAATCAAATTGTGTACATCTACCAGGGGGCCAAGTAAGACAAAGTTGTTGAAGACAAAAAATGAAATTCGAATTCACAAAAATTTGGATTTCGTTCATCTGGAGACAAGAGATTACAAAATTGAAGAAGAAGAAGAGAGAATACAAGCGGGAGCTACAGAGACATGGTCCTAGACCCTATGGAAGAACTGGGCGACCTTCTGGGCCACCTCTGACACGCTGGCTTGGGCGGCTTCACCCTCTCCTTCGATGGGGCCTTCAAGCACCGGGCCTAAAGGGAATTGAGGGTCCCTACTGGTGTAACACGTCAGCACAAACTCTGCGACGTTCTTCGCCAGGGACTGACCCTCTGTTTACAATTGGTCCGCGATGACATCGCCCATCTTGATGATCTTGTTGCCTGTCGAACCTAGCGCCTCCAACGCCTGGTCCAGCTCCGGCTCCGAATCATCTGGACGAACGGGACTGAAGCCCATTGGCATCAGTGCATCGTTGGCCTTGCCCAGGAAGTCCCAAACTTGTTGGGACTCCACAACCCTTGCGCTACGCATCTCTGCCAAGGATCTTTTGACCGCCGCAAGCTCCGAGCTCTCCCGAGCAAGGCGCTCCACGTCTTTAGCATTCTGCTGAATCTTTTCAGCAACTTGCCTTTCGATTTTGCTGAGCTCTTCCTCCCGGAGGTGCATCTCATTCCGGCAGTTGACCAGATCTTTCTCCCGGCCCCACACTTTCTTCTCCCTGGCGACGATGGCATTCTCCTTCATGTAGAGATCTTGCCCTAGCTCCCAGGCCTTTTTCACCTCCTCCTCGCAACGCTCCTCCAATTTCTTGGTGCGTTCTTCGAGGCTCTTGTCAGCCAGAGCTGTCATTTGGACAAGCTCTTCCTCCCTCTTCACGAGGTCGTCCCACAGCTCCAGGAATTTCTGCTCTTCATCTTCGAGCCGTCTCTCCCGCGCTTCAAGAGCCTCTCGGCGCTTGACGAGACTATCGTGGATGGCGGCGAGCCTTTCCTGGCGACCATCCGCTGCGCTATTTGCAGCCTTGTCTTGCTCATAGATGGCCTGGGACTGGTTGTCGAGGGTCCGTGTCATGCTTTCCCTCTCATCCAACAACTTACCCCAGTACACCAGGCGGACCTTCTCCCTTTGCACCCACTCCTTGTCGTCAGCCAGCCTCGACTACGCCAGCTTGGTCTCGAAATGGAGTCAGTTGTGCCACCTCCTAAGGGTTTGGCGCTCCTCCTCGAGGGCCTTGCTGTCTTGGTAGAAGGCCAGCTGGACCTGGTGAAGACTGGAGCAGGCGTTGTCAATAGACAACGATAGGGGGATCGGGTCCGGACCTGCCGGGGTCCTCTCCGCTGGCTCCTCGACAACCGGGTCAAGTGTTGGAGCTTCCTCGACAATCGGCTCAAGTGCCAGAGCTTCATCAACACCCGACTCTACCGCCGGGACCTCATCAACCACCGGCTCGACTGCCGGGGCTTCAACAACTTCTGACTCTAGGGCCGAAATCGAAGCTACCTCCGGCTCTGCGACCGGAGCGTCTGACATCTCAGCATCCAAGCCCGGAGCTTCAACCTCCGGGGCTGGTGCCACTGGTACATCTTCATTCCCGTGGTCTGGTGCTACCACGGGAGCTTCTGGGGATGAGTCGAGGTCCAAAACCATGACAGCCAGTGCCGGGGTTGCCGCAGCCTCAGCCATCTCTTGGGGCGGCACTGGAATCAGAGCCGGAGCTTCATCCTGCACAACCTCAATCGCTGTTGTAGGGACCGGAGCTTCAGCCCTTTTCTTGGGCACTGTGGATGAAGGGCGAAGAAACTCAAAATGCAGTTATAACAATAAAACAACTGACTGAGGTAAAAAATCAAAAATTACCTCAAAAGGCTTCCGCACCAGTTAGCATGGAACCTCTTCTCCGGACGCTCCGGACTGGCCCCAGCCGCCACTGGCGTGGTAGCCCCGGAGGTTCCCCCCGTGCTTGCAGCTGCTATTGGTGTTGCCCTGGTCGAGGCCCCCCTCGACCGGGAAGGACCTCCGGACCCAGAGCCCTTAACTGGTCCTGGTACTGGAGTCACTTGGCCGGAGCTAGAACCCTAGGAAGATGCCGCTGCTGGAGTAGATGCCGTTGTTGTAGACCACCCCCTCCGGGGAGAAGGAGCTGCCACGAAAGAAGCGGGTCTGACGGACCTTCTGTCAACATGCTTCCTCTTATGGCTCGAGGGCTCAGCCAACTCCTTACCCTTGCCTACGACTTCGGTTCTTGGCTTCAGAGCAGGAACGGAGCCGCCTTCAGGAGCTTCAGAGATGGCCAACCCGGTGATCGAACGCCTCTCAATGACACCGAGGTCGTCAAGCACCGGCATCGTCCGCCAGAGCTCCCTACTGAACTCTACCTCCATGTTCATAGGGAGGAAAGCTGCCGGCGGAGCCAAGTCGTCGCCCTCGACGTCGATGCCGTTCTGGAACTTCTTGAGGTAGAACTCCAAAGTTGCACCCTCCATGTTGGACTTCAAACCGGTCTCGATTCGGTCGTCATCCAGCATACTGTTGAGGGCCCAAGCAAGCTTCTCCCTCCTCTTCAGCGGAGCCCACCTGTTGGTCAAGAAGTTGCAAAACACCGCCTGAGGAGTCACCCCTCCTTCCACGCACAGGCGAATCCTGTTCAGAGCAGGGTTGAAGGCGTCCGACAACACTGGAGCTTCACTCCAAACTGCAGTGTCGATGTTGGGGAGGCCTTCCAACAGCTCCAGCTTCTCGTGCTCCTCCACCCTGATGACAATCCAATCCTTCTTCCAGTCGTCCCACTTCCCAGAATGGAACTACCGCAAGTACTTGTACGGGCACTTCTTGCGCTTCACAAAATTGTAGAAGCCAAGATACTCGTCACTCCTGCCTGTGGTTTGGATAGTGAAGAAGGTGCAGAAGAGCTCAATGCAGGGGGGAATGTCCACCCACATCTCGCAAAAGTGGACAAAGATTGACACCAGGAGAATGGAGTGGGGGCCAAGGTGGTACAGCTGCAGACCATAGAAGTCTAGCAGCATCAAGAAGAAAGAGGAGAAAGGTGCGATCAGCCCCACCATGGCGTACGCAGAGAAGTACACCATGTCACCGGGTGTTCCTTCTCGAACGGAAGCTTGTCAGCGCGGACCAAGTGGTTGAAGAAGTCAGGGGACCATCCCATGAGGGCCCAGACCTTCTTCAAATCATCATCGGTCTTCAGTTGGCTCTGGCGGAGACCCAACTCCATCGCGGCACAGCGAGGCAAGAGAGGAAAGACAAGCGAAAGTTTGGAAGGTTTGAGCGCAAGTTTGAATGAAAGGCGTAAAGAACCTCAAACGGTGCGTGTTTTCCTTCTTAAGTAAGCCCCCGCAATGCTTGGATGGAAACCACAGAGGAACCGATGATACTAGTCAAAAACATTACCCCGCCAGTGACAAGGGGGCTCGGGGCCACCCCGACGATCAAGTCGATGTTCTTACCCCAGGCGAACGGTTGTCATCATGAAAGGCGGGAAACCTGAAGGCAGTGACCTGACATGGCGCGCGGAACCGATACGATTTTCGTATCGGGAACTGGCGACCTTCAATTGCGTGAGATCCGCACGCTGAGATCTCACCTGCCGCCTCCTGGGTATGCCACGCGGCAGAGGTTTAACTGCGAACTATTGCCAACGACACGTCCGAAGACCCTTGAAGACACGGCTCAAAAACTGAAGAATGGACCCACCTCCGGCGGAATGACTTCATTTAGCAGGTCTCTCCTGGAGGTGGGCCCAGGGGGCCACTGTCGGTACCTTACGTACCGGATACCCCTTGGGATTGTAAAGATCACAAGGAAACTCCATCTACCAGATTTGAAGACATCCGAAGGCCCCACATGTCAGGCATAACCGGACCTGCTTCCCTGACATGGTTAGTCCCAGGGCCGTCACGTGTATCATAAGACCGGAGCTATCATCCACACATGGGAAGCTCCGGACGGAATACCAATATGGCACCCCCGGACCTAACCCCAGACAAAGGGAAGCTCTGGTACTGACACGTGTCCAACAGCACCGTACCTACCCGTCCACGACGGTAAGCTTTGGTGCTGCCACGTGGCGACCGCCGGACCTTCAACTTCAACAATCAGGCTGGTGGACCCCCCAACGGCTCCGAACCTTCAAGGAGCAATCAAAGACTTCAAGACCCAATTAAGTGTCATTAATACCATATTAATGACACACGATCGCATGGCCCTTAATGCTGGTAACGACACTATTAAGGCCCGTTACCAGGCTATTAAGGGCAATTAACATCATTAATTGTGTATCAAGCATGTGTAACCGCCGGGGCCACCTGTCGGGCCAGGCTAACGGTGTAACGACCAGTCCTTGTACTATAAAAGGACTGGTCGACGATACACAAGGTACGGTTCCACACCACTACTGAACTCCCTGAGCTAGACGAGCTTCTTCTTCTGGAGCTTCTTCTAGACTCACACGCTTAATACAACACCAACACACCCCGTGGAGTAGGGTATTACGCTCAGGCGGCTCGAACCACGTAAATCTCTGTGTACACTTATCTTTCACCTTCTGGAATCTCTACGCGCCCATTACCGAACTACAACTCCTCGATCTACCAAAGGTAGTGTGGGGAGATCTGCCGGATCCAAACACCGACAACCACTAAAACACACCAAAAACTTAGTAAAAGAAAACTAAGCAATCTTTCCATAATCCAAAAATCAAGTTTGAAACATTGCAAATTAAAAGCAAAAACACTGCGATCATGCTCTGAACCTTGTCAATGCTAACCGGATCTTGAATCGAAGCTTACAAAAACTAACAGGATCTAACGCTGGAACTTACCAAAGCTAGCAGGACCTAGCGCCGGAGCTACCCAAAGCTAGTCGGACCTAGACAAAGAAGTCGGACCTAGCCAAAGCAAGTCGGACCTTGCCGGAGCTACCCAAAACAAGACGGACCTATCGTCAGACCTTGCTGGAGCTCGGACCTAGAGTCGGACCTTGATGATAAAAGTATTTTAGTAGTATTTAAAACTTTTATTGCCATAGCCAATGTATTCAGCACACATAAGTCTCACAATCTAACATAACCTATTTGTAGAAAAAGGTAAAAACTTGACTCATCATCTAAACAACCTTCATTTCAGTGACCAGACTTCAGATCGATGCGTATTATATATGTTCAGGAATAAGAAAAAAAGTATGTTTCTGTCATACACAAGCTATTCTGGTCACAAAAATAAATACGACAGACTATTGTGGTCTCAAAAAATACGACAAATTATTCCTAAGTAATACATCAATAAATAAATATACATGGCTACTGTTTTGGATTTTGACGAGTACTTTAAATTTTCCTAATTTTTTATATAGGGCTTCTTTTGCCTTTTTGCGTGGATCATTATTGAATAAAGTTTGAAAATCTGCTTTGTATATGATCACTATGTGCAAAATAAATCATAAATGGCTCGGACCAATTTGACTGGACTCGACCTACTGCGCTCTTATCGATAAGTAATTAACAACACGGATTTCCGTGAGAAAAATAAGCTGATTTTTAAAAATTTTATTATACAGTCAAAACGATCTGATAAGCTTGTACCCAGTCATTGTACCATTCATGTGAATTCTCTTAGGTCACGAGTTGTGCACCAGTTTAAATATGATATGAAGGGGCTGCTTGCCACTTCTTTTCGATGGAGCCTTGTAGAAAGGAAGTGGAGCTGTCGAGGGTGGTAAATAAACGTCATTCAAAGGCTATTTTTTCGTTCTCCGTATCCGTTTAGAAAACATTGCATGATGCTTTTACACCACCTTCCCCGCATGACCACGAGATGTCCATGATATTCAAACGCGCGCGATGCAAAACTGTAAGTTTTAAATGATTTATTTTCCTTGTTGGGACGTGGGTAATAACCTACGGAGACGAACTCTTTAATGCCAGACACCTTTCTTATGCCATTATTGAGCCTACTGCTTCCTCTTGGAAATGTATAAATGTTTTTTTTCAAAAGAAAATGTATAAATCTATGTTGGGATGAAAAGAAAGAGAAATATGGAAAATAGAGCAAGAGTTGACATATACACGCGGCTCTACCAAAACGTACCCTTACTTTTTGTGTGTCATGAAGCTTAGAAAAAAGGTTTAGGCTCCCTTTGGATTGAAGGAATTGAAAAACACGGAAATAAAAAAAATATAGGAATTGAAATTGTATGTTTTTTATTCTATAGGAATTAAAAATATAGGAATAGAGATGAGAAGCCTTTTGAAATCATCATAGCAAAAACAAAGGAACCTGCAACATGAGCCAAGAAAGAAAAAGAGGTCCAAGCTCATGTTATGCTTCCTACAAAATTTAGCAAAGGAATCCATTCGTATAGAAACTACCCTTTGTTTTTCATGTGAGCCAAATTGTCATATGAGAAAATCTTTTACAAATTCTATCTGTCGGGGGTTTGGAACCGGCAGATCTCCCTACACTGCTAAAGTGATAGGGGAGTTTGATGTTCGGTATGGGCGCGCGGAGATTCAAGAAGGTGAGTAGGAATTGACACAGGAGATACAAGAGTTTACGTGGTTCGGGCCGCCTGAGCGTAATACCCTACTCCACGGGTGTGTTGGTGTTGTATTAGTTATATGAGCTTGTGCTGAGCGTCAATGGCGTGTGTGTCTAGCCCCCTGAACGTGTCGTCGGCCTGTCCTTTTATAGTACAAGGGCAGGCCGTTACAGATTAGCCTGGCCCGACATGTGGCCCCGGCGGTTACTGGTATTGATACACGTTTAATTGCTCTTAATGACCCTGTAAAGGGCTTTGACAGCACCGTTACTGGTGTTAAGATCGTCCGTTTAAGTGTCATTGGTATTAATGACACTTAATCGGGTCTTGAAGTCATTGATTCTCCTTTGAAGATCCGGAGCCGTTGCGGGTCTTCCGGAGGTTAGGGGCTGAAGATCCGATGATTGGACACGTGGCAGCTCTGGAGCTTGCTGTGGGAAACAGGTAGCTCCGGAGCTACCTGACACGTGTCCGGTCCGGAGCTTCTCTCGGTCTGGGGTTAAGTCCGGAGGTGCCATTTCGGTACATGGCCCGGAGCTTCCCCCTTGTGGGCGGTAGCTCCGGTTTGGTAGTACACGTGGCGACCCAGGGATTAACCATGTTGGAGAAGCGGGTCCGGTTATGTCTGACATATGGGCCTTTGAGGGTCTTCAAACCAAGTAGATAATTTTCCTTTGAGATCTTTACGACCTCAAGGGGTGTACGGTTTCTAGTGTACCGACAGTGGCCCCCTAGACCTACCTCCGGGGAAGACCACTGGGGTGAAGTCATTCCGCCAGAGGTGGGTGCACCCTCGCGACTTTTGAACTGAGTCTTCAAGGGTCTTTGAAGGTGCCGTTGGCAAGGACTTAGAGTTAAATCCTCGCCGCGTGGCGCATCCCGCGTGTAGTAGATGAGATCTTTGGCGTGCGGATCTCACGCAATTGAAGGTCGCCGGTTCCCGATACGAAAACCGTATTGGTTCCGCGCGCCTTGTCAGGCCACCGCCTTTGGGCTTCCCGCCTCTTGATGAAAACCGTTCACCTAGGTAAGAACCTCGACTTGATCGTCGGGGTGGTCCCGGGCCCGCTTGTCATCGGCTGGGTGGAATTTTTGGGTGGTACCTTCGACTTCCTTGCAGTTTCCATCCAAGCGTCGCGAGGGCTTACTTAAGAAGTAAAGTGTGCACCGTCGGGAGTTCTTTACGCCTCTCATCTGTTCTTGCAATCAAACTCCCAACTTGTGCTTCGCTTTTCTTCTCTTGCCTAGCTATGCCGTGATGGAGTTGGGTCTCCGCGAGAGTCGCTTGAAGACCGACGGTGATTTGAAGAAGGTCTGGGCCCTCATGGGGTGGTCCTCGGACTTCTGCAACTGTTTGGTCCGCGCCGGTGGAGAGCTCCCATTCGAGAAGGAGCACGCCGATGAAATGGTGTACTTCTCCTCGTACGCCATGGTGGGGTTGATCCCACCTTTTTCTTCCTTTTTCTTGATGCTGCTAGACTTCTATGGTCTGCAGTTATACCACCTTGGCCCTCACTCCATTCTCCTCGTGTCTATCTTCGTCCACTTCTGTGAGATGTGGGTGGGCATCCCCCTCTGCATTGAACTCTTCCGGACTTTCTTCACTGTCCACACCACCGGCCGGAGCAATGAGTACCTTGGCTTCTACTACTTCGTGAAGCGCAAGAAGTGCCCATTCAAGTACCTCCGGTCATTTCCCTCTGGGAAGTGGGATGACTGGAAGAAAGACTGGATAGTCGTCAGGGTGGAGGAGCATGAGAGGTTGGAGCTGCTCGATGGTCTTCCTGGCATTGACACGACAATCTGGAGTGAAGCTCCAGTGTTGTCGGAAGCTTTCGACCCTGCTTTGACCAGGATCCGCCAATGCGTGGAGGGAGGATTGACTCCTCAGGCGGTATTTTGCAATTTCTTGGTCAACAGGTGGACGCCGTTGAAGAGGAGGGAGAAACTCGCTTGGGCCCTCAACAGCGTGATGGACGACGACCGGGTTGAGACCGGGTTGAAGTCCAACATGGTGGGGAAAACCTTGGAGTTCCACCTCAAGAAGTTCCAGCACGACATCGACGTCGACAGCGACGACTTGACTCTGCCGTCTGCTTTTCTTCCTCTGAACGTAGAAGTGGAGTTCAGCAGGGAGCTCCGGCGAAAGATGCCCGTGCTTGACGACCTTGGTGTCGTCGAGAGAAGATCAACCACCCGGGTGGCGATCCCCGGAATGCCCAAAGATGGCTTTGTCCCTGCCCCAAAGCCGAGGGTCGAGTTCGTCGGCAAGGGCAAGGAGCTGGCGGATGAACCCGAGAGTCGGAAGAGGAAGCTGCAGCATGTCGACGGAAGGTCCGTCAGGCCTGCTACTTCCGCCTCGGCTCCTTCTCCCTGGAGGGGATGGTCTTCTACAACCATGGCGACTGTTCCCGTAATGGGATCCTCCCGGAACGCGGCCGTTCCAGCAGTGGGGTCCTCCCGGGGTGTTAGCTCCGGGCGCGCGACTCCAGCACTTGTGCCGGTGGAGGCCTCCAGGTCCGGGGGTTCTTCCCGATCGAGGAGAGCCTCGACTCGGGAAACGCCTGTGGCTGCGACAAGTTTCGGGGGCCCCTCCGGAGCTTCCACGCCGGCTATGGCCAGCCCAGAACGCCCGGGAAAAAGGTTCCGCGCAAGCTGGTACGGAAGCCTCCCAAGGTAATTTTTAATATCTACCTTGGATAGTTGTTTTAATTGTAGCAACTATTTTTTAATTTTCTTCGTCCATCATCTGCAGCGTCCCCAAGAAGGGGAGTGAGACTCCACCCTCAGCCACAGTGTCTGAGGCCGTGAGGGTGGGAGCTGCTGCTCCTGTCCCGGTGCCGCCCCAAGTGGTGGCTGAAGTTGCGACAGCTCCGGCGCCGGCTGTCGTGGTCATGGACCTCGACTCATCCCCAGAAGTTCCCTTGGTAGCGCCGGACCACGGGAGTGAAGATGCGCCAGCGGCACCTGTCCCGGAGGTTGAAGCTCCAGGTTCCGGTGCTGCGATGATGGAAGCTCCGGCTATTGAGTCGGAGGAAGCAGTAATCCCGGCCTCTGAGCCAAAAATTGTTGAAGCCCCGGCGGCTGAGCCGGAGGTGATTGAAGCTCCGGTGTGCACGCCGGAAACTGAGGTAGTTCCGGCAGTTGGGCCGGCCACCTCCGAAGCACCGGCCACTGAGCCGGTCATTGTTGGAGCTCCAGCCACAGGGCCGGACGATGTTGAAGATCTTCTGGCTTCTAAGCCGGTTGTTGAAGAGGTGACGGAGGTCGAGCTCCCATCAGAAGAGGTGCCCAGGCCGGAGCCAGCAGCAGCTCCTGCTCCGGAAGCGAAGACGTCAGAGGTACCTGCGGCCGAGCTCCGGCATGCTTTTGCTAAGCTCCGACGTACTTTGTCTAGCTCCGGTTTTGGGTTGACTAGGTTTGACTAGTTTTTTGGTAAGCTCCGGTGCTAGGATCTACTAGCTTTGGTAAGCTCCGGCACTAGGTTCTACTAGCTTTTGTTAGCTCCAGCTCAAGCTCCGGGTTGCTCTGGTAAGGTCCGGAACTTGACCGCAGTGCTTCTGCTTTTTATTTGCAATGTTTCATACTTGCTTTACATTGTTGGAAAGATTGCTTAGTATTAATTTGCTAAGTTTTTGGTGCGTTTTGGATGATATGGTTGATATCGTTTCTACTGTGGTTTTGCAACATGCTTATGTGAGGATCTCACGTAAGGTATTGTGTTCGGAACTAACTTGAGTCAAGTCGAGGACTTGGGCTCGTATGGATTGTTTGTTTGTTCATGTGCAGGTGTTGCTTGAGTTCAAGTCATGGCTGGTGACAGGATCCATTGGACTAGTCTCAGGAGGAGATGAGGTTCCAACAACCAAGTTCGGGAGGAACTGTGGTTGAGCGGGTCAGGAGGTCGTGCAGGATGATTGAATCAAGGGCAGTGCATATGAAGGTCGAAGGAAGGTGTTCGCACGTATGCATGCGGTGCATGACGTGGCAATATGCTTCTAGAGACGGATTATGGAAGGAGGATCTGATCGGAAGGATCAGATCGTATCGGTTGAAGACTTTGGCTGCGGTGGAGTCGGTTATGGCTCGGTATGGAAAGTATCGAGTTGGTTATGTTAGGATTTCGTGTGGGTCACGAATTTGAGTTGTTTAGGAATGTGGGATATGTTCCTAAGGTGTTTGGAAGTCTTAAGATTGCTTCTATCTGCGTATAGAAGGGTCTTAAGCAGTTATGGAAAGTTCCGATTGTGATCGGATTAGGATTGGAGTCCTAGTTGAGTTTGGGATGGCCTAAGGGCTGGTTATATAAGCAAGGGAAGGCCAAATCTCGTTAAGACGACTTTGTGGCTGTTCCTCTTGTGTTCTATTGAATAAAATTCATAGTTTGAAGGAACTTTTGTGCCTTGTTCGTCCGACTTGTTCTAGACAAGTTTTACTCGTCGAGTTTCTGGACAGCACTACCTTTCATGGGTGGTTTTATCATAACTCGAGTTTTACAGATCCAATTGACGTGATTCTTTTTGGGATGTCTTCACAACTTGATTGTCTATCATCTGTCAAAATTTCACGGTCATTGGATTTGTAGTTTCTGAGTTACACGAGTTTCTTTGCAGCATTCCAGAAACTGTTTTTCTCGGGTAGGTCAGATTGACCAGTGTTTGATCTTTTGATCATAACTTGAGTTTTTCTCGACGGATTCGAGTAATTCTTTTTGTGTTGTCTTTGTGACTTGATTCTCTCTGATATCTATCACTTTTGTCATGGTGAAACACGTTTAGATTAGTCTCATTCACGATTTCTTTAACAGATCGTTTCTCTATCGAAGGGATTAGGGTTTTATTGTTTCCGCTGCGTAAGATTTTTAAATCTACCATTCACCCCCCCTCTGGTAGCTTTTCACGTGCTCTTCGATCCTACAATTGGTATCAGCGGTGCTCTAATCTTTGTGATTTGCACATGTTTTTGACTAATCATCATGGAGAAGTACTCCGCCAAACCTTGTGTGTTTGCTGGTATTGTTTTTCAGGTTTGGAAGGCACGCATGGAGGCCTTCATCCAGGCACAAGGCTTCGCAATATGGGAAAAGGTGTACAAACCTTATGAAGTCCCACCTAACGATCAAGTTACGTCTACGAACCTCCGGGACGTCGACAACAACAACAAAGCACGAAACTTGATCATCCAAGGACTCACTCAAAGCGACTTTGATCGTGTCGCGCACCTCCGATCAGCATACGATGTTTGGAGAGCTCTCTGTGATTATCATGAAGGCTCCAACACAATCAAAGAGGTAAAACAAGATATGTTCAAAAAGGAATATATGCGTTTTGAGATGCAAACCGGTGAGTCTATCGATGATCTCTTTGCTCGTTTCAATAAAATTCTCAGCAACTTACGTAGTGTCAATGTAAATTTTTCTGATGCTGAGAATGCTAGACAACTCCTTAGTGCATTAGATATGTCAATTTGGGAGATGAAAGTAACGTCTATACGTGAATCAACTGTCATGAGTTCTCTTACATTAGATGTACTCTATTCTAAACTAAAAACTCATGAAATTGACTTCCTAGCACGTAAGAACCCAAACAAGTCTATTGCATTTGTCTCACAACGTGATATGTCTAGCTCCGGCCAATCATCATCTTGCAATACTCTTGCTTTATTGTCCTCACTAACTTTGGAGCAGATCGAAGAATTTCCAGAAGAGGAGTTGGCACTCATCTCTACTAGATTCTCAAAAGCATTGCAAAATGTGAGAACTAGAAGGAGAGGAAGCTCCGGACCTCAACGTTGTTTTGAATGTGGTAAAATAGGACACTTTCGTACAGAATGCCCTAACCTTTCAGGTCCGACCACCCAGGAAGAAAAACAAAGCAAGGTCCAGACCTCCTCTGGAAATTCCAACAAGAAAAAGAAGGGTACCATAGGACGCAAGATGATCAACAGCTTCATCACCGCGCTTCAAGAGCTCAGTTCAAGTGACATTGACTTTGAAAGTGATGAAAAAAATGATGACCTGGCCAACTTATGCTTCATGGCGGGCAAAACAAGATCAAGATCAAGTCAGGAGGATGCAGAACACAGCAGTGAAGACGATGAGGTATGTTCTACCTGCAATGAAATGTGTGATGCTATTTCTCGTGCAACTATTATTGTCAAGAAAAAGGACAAAAAGCTTAGGGATAATTCTGCTAAAATTGAATCACTAGAATCTGAAATTAACCGTTTAAAAACCTTGATTCCCAGTGATGATGCATGTCCCTCATGTGACTTAATCTATGAACAATTGTCCACATTAAGAAGTGCACACTCCTCCACTCTAGATAGACTTGATGAAGAAATTAAAAAGAACAAAAGGCTTGCTGCAGTTAGTGATAAAAATTTAAAAGATGCTTCTTGTTCTACAGATGATTTGCATTGTTCTGCATGTGAAAATCTTGATAAGAAACTAAAAGATGCAATGAATGAAATTTCCATTCTGAACAATGCTTTACAATCTCATGAAGTTAAAAATTGTTCCAATTGCAAACTAAAAGGAAAAACTTCATGTGCAAACTGCCTAGACTTGTCTAAGAAACTTGATGACATGAATAGGACACTAGGTCGGTTTTGTAATGGGAATAAGAATCTAAACTTGCTGCTGAATTCTTCCAAGTTTTGCAAAGATAAAACTGGTTTAGGTTTTGATTCTCATGCTCATGCTAAGGCACATCCACCTAAAATTGTAAAGTCATTAGGAAGTGGTTTGATTCAAACAGTTCCTAAACAAAAAGAAGTAGTTTTCAAATCTGCGGGAGTGCTTTCTAATTCTGTTTCTAATGTTGGGTGCTCATCTATACATGATTACAAAATTAAGTTTCATTGTACCTACTGTGGTAGAGATGGTCATGTCATAGATTTTTGTTATAGACTAGCTAAACAACAGAAAAGGGAAAGAATGTCTGCTAGATCTCTTAACTTTCATGCTAAACTAAAAATTAGAAACATGCAACCTGCTGTAATGAGTCAGAATTTTGAAAAGGTAGCTGCTGGAACTTTTGGCAAGAAATCCGCAAAAGCAGCTCCGATAGTTCCGACAGCTTCGAGAGCTCCCGGATCTCCTGTTGTTCCCTCTGGAGCTTCAGTTTTTACCTCCGGACCTTCCGCTTTTATCTCCAGAGCTACTGGTTTTCACTCTAAACATGTAACAACTTCTAAATCAACTGTTAAGAACAGAAAATCTCAATCTTTGACTCATAAACCTGCTGTTTTGTCTCAGCTTTCGCGTGTTTTTTCTGCTGCACGTCGTGTGACTCAGTACTGGATACCTAAATGTCTTTTGACTAACCCCAGTATTGAGTCATCGACGTATTGTGCTTCTATGTAGGTTACATGTTTGAGGAAGGAGAACATTTGGATTGTGGATTCAGGTTGCTCACGCCACATGACCGGTAACAAAGATTGGTTCTCCTCCCTCTCTTTTGTGTCACGTGTAGAAAATGTTACTTTTGCCGATAATTCTTCAACTCCTATAATTGCTAAGGGTTCGGTTAGGGTAAATGATCACTACACTTTGAAGGATGTGGTACTTGTCAAAATTTTGAAATACAACTTGCTTTCTGTTTCACAATTGCTAGATGAAAATTTGGAAATTATTTTCAATAAAAACTGCTGCAAAGTTGTAGGTTCAAATAGTGAGCTTATTTTTAACATGTCTCGGTTTGGAAGAGTTTTTAAGGCTGATTTTGATATGTCTTCCTCTAAGCATAGGTGTCTAGTTGCTAATGATTCAAAGGACTTATATTTTCGGCATCGTAGACTTGGTCACGTAGGCTTTGATCACCTAACGCGTGTTAGTACTCTTGATCGTATACGTGGGCTGCCTAAGCTTAAAGGGGACAAAGAAATTGTGTGCTCTTCTTGTAGACATGCTAAGATGGTTGCAGGTTCACATACTCCTCTCACAATGATCATGACAACTGAACCATGTCAACTTTTGCACCTTGACACCGTAGGACCTTCACGTATTCAATCCTTCGGAGGTAAATGGTATGCTCTTGTTATTGTTGATGATTATTCTAGATATTCTTGGGTGTATTTTATGGCGTCTAAAAATGAAGTTTTTAATCACTTTAGAACTTTATTTCTTAGAGTATCAATTGATCACCCAGGATCATTAAAAGCAATTAGAAGTGATAATGGAACTGAATTTAAAAATCAATCTTTTGATCACTTTTGTGCTGAAAATAGAATAGATCATCAATTTTCTTCACCATATGTACCTCAACAAAACGGTGTTGTAGAAAGAAAGAACAGAACCTTAGTTGAGATGGCTAGGACTATGCTTGATGAATATCAAACTCCTAGGAAATTTTGGGCTGATGCGTTAGCAACCGCTTGTTATGTCTCAAATAGTGTTTTCTTGCGTACTAAGCTAGGTAAAACACCATATGAGCTTCGGTTTGGACATAGGCCTAGTGTTACACACTTTCGGGTCTGTGGTTGCAAATGGTTTGTTAAGAAACATGGTAACCTTGATAAATTTGAACCTAGATCCATTGATGGCATGTTTCTTGGTTATCCATCTCATACTAGAGGCTACCGTGTGCTTTTACTTGACACTAACAAAATTGTGGAGACTTGTGAAGTGTCTTTTGATGAAGCTAGCCCAGGTACTAGCTCCGGTGTTACAGGACCAGATCCGTATCCTTAGGGGGAGGGTATTTTCAAAGATGAAGAAGAGCCGGTGATACTGCCTGGTAGTTCCGAAGCTGACACGTGTCCAGCTCCGGACATTGAACAAGCTCCGGCTATCACCTCTGCTGGTCCTGATCGTCCAGAAGTCACAAGCTCATCAATCTACGATGAAACTGATGAAGAAGAAGCTTGTGAGACATTTGTTCCCCTACGACTTTACAAAGATCACCCCCCACAACAGATGATTGGAAGCTTGCACGAACGAGTCACACGGTCCAGGTTTTGCGATCCAAACTCTCATGCTCATTCTGCTTTTGTTGCTTCTTTTGAACCTAAAGATATATCACACGCACTCACTAATGAATCTTGGATTATTGCCATGCAAGAAGAGTTAGAAAATTTTGAAAGAAATAATGTTTGGAAACTTGTACCTCCACCTCAAGGTCACACTTTAATTGGAACTAAATGGGTATATAAAAATAAACAAAGTGAGGATGGGGTTGTCGTTAGGAATAAGGCTAGGTTGGTTGCTCAAGGTTTCACTCAAGTTGAAGGTCTAGATTTTGATGAAACTTTTGCTCCCGTTGCTAGATTAGAAGCCATAAGAATTTTTTTAGCTTTTGCAGCATCTAAAGGTTTTAAGCTATATCAAATGGATGTTAAAAGTGCTTTTCTTAATGGCTACATAGATGAGGAGGTTTATGTCAAACAACCACCGGGTTTTGAAAATCCAGATTTTCCTAATCATGTTTACAAACTGTCCAAAACCTTATATGGTCTCAAACAAGCCCCTAGAGCATGGTATGATAGGTTAAAAACATTCTTACTTGAAAAGGGGTTTACCATGGGCAAGGTTGATAAAACTCTTTTTGTGCTTAAGCATGGCAATGACTCATTATTTGTTCAAGTGTATGTGGATGATATTATCTTTGGTTGTGCTTCTCATGATCTTGTGTCCAAGTTTTCAGCAATGATGAGTTCCGAATTTGAAATGAGTATGATGGGTGAACTCACTTACTTTTTGGGGATGCAAATCAAACAAACCAAGGAGGGTACCTTTGTGCATCACACGAAGTATACCAAAGACCTCCTAAGGCGCTTCAACATGGACAAAAGCAAGCCTCTTCGTACACCAATGGGAACAGCAACAACACTTGAACTTGATGAAGATGGTGAATCCGTGGATCAAAAAGAATATAGAAGCATGATCGGATCACTTTTGTACCTCACGGCATCAAGACTGGACATACAATTCAGCGTATGTCTTTGTGCACGGTTTCAAGCTTCCCCACGTGTTTCACATCGTCAAGCTGTCAAAAGGATTCTCAGGTACTTACATGGAACTCAAGAATTTGGCATTTTTCTTCCTTCTTCCTCAACCGTTACTTTGAAAGCTTTTTCGGATGCTGATTTTGGAGGTTGTAGGATTGATAGGAAAAGTACTTCCGGTGCTTGTCATTTTCTTGGTAATTCTCTTGTTGCTTGGTCCTCTAGAAAACAAAATTCAGTTGCACAATCCACAGCCGAATCTGAATATGTAGCTGCTGCTAGTGCTTGCTCACAAGTTCTTTGGATTGTTCAAACACTTAAGGACTATGGGGTTGATCTAAATAGTGTTCCACTGTTTTGTGATAACACTAGTGCCATTTGCATTGCTAAAAACCCCGTGCAACATTCTAGAACTAAGCACATTGATATTAGTTATCACTTTCTCCGAGATAACGTTGAAAAAGGAAACATTGTGCTTCGCCATATAGATACCGAACATCAATTGGCTGACATTTTTACAAAACCTTTGGATTTCACTCGTTTTTGTTTCATTCGTAGTGAAATAGGGGTTATGCATCCTCATGGCTTAAATTGAGGGGGAGTTTTTGAAACTTGGAAAGTCTATGTGTGGATCTGAAATAAAAAAATATGACCATAGTATTTCATACATATATGACTTTGTGATTCCTTTTACATGCTGAAAGTTCTTACTATATTATTCGTGTTATACATTTTGTAGTCTTTGCCATGTCTAGTAATTGGAATAATTACTTACACTAAATCTGGTCATGATCGAACTTTCTTGCTGTTTTGAACTTGTTGCATGCTCACAAATGCTTTTAATCATTAAGAATTAATCAAGTAATCAACTCACATGTTGAGTTTTTATGAACAAATTTAAATTGAGAAAAGATCAAGAGAATATGCATGCATCTCACTTCTTCTTTTGAGATGGCTTGTCATTGCACTTAGATATGAACTTGGAAGAAGTTGTGTATGACTAAAACCATGTCCTTAAGCTTCTGATTGTCAAATGACATAGGCTTGGCTTGGTTGGTTAGAATAAGGCAGATGCGCATATAATCTCTTGCAAGTATCATATGATTTAAATTTATGCTTTGAAAAATATTAAATGCAGCAACTAGTGTCATGCTTTCAGGTTTTGAAATAGTTAAGTTTGTGAGATCATGACTTGCTTAAATTGAAAAATTACATTTGATCTCTAGCATGGCTTACACTACCTTATGTATTTCATTGATGTGATAATGTAAGGTACTTGATAGTATGACTTGGATGAGCTTTGTTTATATGTATATGTTATAATATGCTCATAACAATTAAAGAGGGAGAGATAATTTGTTTATATGCTCATGACTTGCTGAATACATTGTCAAAGGGGGGGAGATAAGCATGAAAAGAAAGGGTATAAGGAGAGATAATAAAGGGGGAGAGATTTTCATTTTCAAAAGGGGGAGAGATTTTCATTTTCTTCTCTTTTTACTTTTGATTTACAAAGGGGGAGAAATTGTTTTCAAAAACTTTTATGTGAATAAGCCAATGTTCGGATTTTAGATGGTGTTGCCAATGCATTCATCAAGGGGGGGGATTGTAAGACCTATGTGTGTTGAATACATTGGCTTGTAGTGAATACACTTGGCTTTGATGATAAAAGTTTTTAAATATCACCAAAACACCTTATTATCAAGGTCCGACTCTAGCTCCGAGCTACAGCAAGGTTCGACGGTAGGTCCAACTTGTTTTGGGTAGCTCCGGCTACGTTAGATGCTAGGTCCGGCTTCTTGGTAAGGTCCGACTAGCTTTGGTTAGCTCCGGAGAGCTTTATCTTTAGTTCCGGCATGTCTTTGTTAGCTCCGACATATACTTGATAGCTCCGGCATGTCTTTGATAGGTCCGACATATACTTGATAGCTCCGGCATGCTTTTGCTAAGCTCCGACGTACTTTGTCTAGCTCTGGTTTTGGGTTGACTAGGTTTGACTAGTTTTTTGGTAAGCTCCGGTGCTAGGATCTACTAGCTTTGGTAAGCTCCGGCACTAGGTTCTACTAGCTTTTGTTAGCTCCGACTCAAGCTCCGGGTTGCTCTGGCAAGGTCCGGAACTTGACCTCAGTGCTTCTGCTTTTTATTTGCAATGTTTCGTACTTGCTTTACATTGTTGGAAAGATTGCTTAGTATTAATTTGCTAAGTTTTTGGTGCGTTTTGGATGATATGGTTGATATCGTTTCTACTGTGGTTTTGTAACATGCTTATGTGAGGATCTCACGTAAGGTGTTGTGTTCGGAACTAACTTGAGTCAAGTCGAGGACTTGGGCTCGTATGGATTGTTTGTTTGTTCATGTGCAGGTGTTGCTTGAGTTCAAGTCATGGCTGGTGACAGGATCCATTGGACTAGTCTCAGGAGGAGATGAGGTTCCAACAACCAAGTTCGGGAGGAACTGTGGTTGAGCGGGTCAGGAGGTCGCGCAGGATGATTGAATCAAGGGCAGTGCATATGAAGGTCGAAGGAAGGTGTTCGCACGTATGCATGCGGTGCATGACGTGGCAATATGCTTCTAGAGATGGATTATGGAAGGAAGATCTGATCGGAAGGATCGGATCGTATCGGTTGAAGACTTTGGCTGCGGCGGAGTCGGTTATGGCTCGTTATGGAAAGTATCGAGTTGGTTATGTTAGGATTTCGTGTGGGTCACGAATTTGAGTTGTTTAGAAATGTGGGATACGTTCCTAAGGTGTTTGGAAGTCTTAATATTGCTTCTATCTGCGTATAGAAGGGTCTTAAGCAGTTATGGAAAGTTCCGATTGTGATCGGATTAGGATTGGAGTCCTAGTTGAGTTTGGGATGGCCTAAGGGCTGGTTATATAAGCAAGGGAAGGCCAAAGCTCATTAAGACGACTTTGGGGCTGTTCCTCTTGTGTTCTATTGAATAAAATTCATAGTTTGAAGGAACTTTTGTGCCTTGTTCGTCCGACTTGTTCCAGACAAGTTTTACTCGTCGAGTTTCTGGACAGCACTACCTTTCGTCGGTGGTTTTATCATAACTCGAGTTTTACAGATCCAATAGACGTGATTCTTTTTGGGTTGTCTTCACAACTTGATTTTCTATCATCTGTCAAAATTTCACGGTCATTGGATTTGTAGTTTATGAGCTAAACGAGTTTCTTTGCAGCATTCCAGAAACTGTTTTTCTCGGGTAGGTCAGATTGACCAGTGTTTGATCTTTTGATCATAACTTGAGTTTTTCTTGACGGATTCGAGTAATTCTTTTTGTGTTGTCTTCGTGACTTGATTCTCTCTGATATCTATCACTTTTGTCATGGTGAAACACGTTTAGATTAGTCTCATTCACGATTTCTTTAACAGATCATTTTTCTACCGAAGGGATTAGGGTTTTATTGTTTCCGCTGCGTAAGATTTTTAAATCTACCATTCACCCTCCCCCCTTTGGTAGATTTTCACTTGCTCTTCGATCCTACATAGAGAGAAGGACCTTGTCGACCGCCGGAACAAGATCCACCTCCGGGAGGAGGAGCTCGGAAAACTCAAAAAGCGGGTTGCTGAGAAGATTCAGCAGAACGCTAAAGAAGTTGAGCGCCTTGCCCGTGAGAATTCTGAACTGGTGGCGGCCAGAAGATCCCTGGAAGAGATGAAGGGCTTGAGGGCTGAGGACTCCCTACAGATTTGGGAGTTCTTGAGCAAGTCCAACGATGCACGGACACCGATGGGTTTCAGCCCTGTGCGCCCGGATGATCCGGAGCCGGAGCCGGAGCCGGACCTAGCGCTGCAGGCGTTGAACGCAGCAGGTAGCAAGCTCTCCAAGGTAGGCGATGTCATCGTGGACCAACTGGAGGTTGAGGGGCAATCCCTGGCGAAGAACGTCGCAGAGTATGTGCTGACGTGCTACACCACTCGGAACTCCCAATTTCCTCTGGACCCGGTGCTTGAAGCTCCCGTCGAAGGGGAAGGCGAAGCTACCCGAGCCAGCGTATCGGAGGTTGCCCAGAAGGTCGCCCAATTCTTCCATAGGGTCTAGGACCATCTCTATAGTTCTCACTTGTATTTTCTCTTCTTCTTCCTCAATTTTGTAATCCCTTGTCTCCAGATGTAATCCCTTGTCTCCAGATAAATGAAATCCCCAAAATTTTTGTGAATTTCAATTTTTGTCTTCAACAACACTTTTATCTTCACTTGACCCCCTGGTAGATGTACACAATTTGATTGTGAACATGTACCAAGAGGATATTGCGTTTTGTTGAAGACTCTTTTGCTCCGAACTTGTAGAATTTAGGTTCGAAGTGTTCGATAGTGAAGGCCCCCTGAGGTTGTCGGAGCTTAGAAGCTCCGGCATTGTCTATCGCTGGAGCTTAGTAGCTCCGACAATAGTCTCTATCAACGCGTAGAGCATCAATAGTTAGTCCTCTGGGGTGTCGGAGGTTAGTAGCTCCGGCAGTGACCTTTGCCAACACTCAGTTTGTTGGCAGCAGACTCTATTTTCGGGGTCTTCTCACCATCTTTTATTCAGCGTCGATGGCTTGCCCCCCTAGGGTAGTCGGAGCTCAGTTAGCTCCGGCTTTTCTCCATCAACGTAGATTTTATTTTTCCTGCACACTTAAGCTAAGAAAAATAGTAAAATTTGTTTCTTGTCTATAATTTCGTCGCGGCTTACGATTCTCAAGAAGATTTTAAGTCGAACGCGATTCTAAATACAACCGAATGCATTGTCTTTTCTTCCAGATACAACTGCACACGGACCCGCCTTACTTTGGCCTGCCGGGGTGTAGGTAGAGTGGCGTACTTAGGGTGCTTGACCAGGCTAAGTCGATAGCACACTCCAGCCCTAGGTTGGCTTGGCGGCTTTCAGGCGAGTTGACCATGAACAATATTTGAATCCAAAAGAATTGACAATACAACTCGAATCGTATATAAACCGGTCAAACTAAAATTTCTTAAGAATTGCACGTCTTTGTTATAGACAAGAAAGAGAAAAATAAAAATATTGAGCCTGTACAAAATAAATGCACGTGGAGTCTATTTCACATGAAAATGTCTTTCATTATAGGTCCGGGGTACAGGAGAAACAAGTACACTCTTAGGGTACGGAACCAGACTAAGCGTGTTTCATTTCTCGTTTGACCCAGGGTAGTTAGCAACACTTTTAGTCCTGAGACTGTGACAAGCGTTGCATGAGCTTTGCGGACCTTTCGGGAAAGGTTCGGCTGCTCTCCCGGAGGAACTACCCGACTCTGTACAATGACTCTATAACATACATTTCAAGTTACTCAAGACTCACCTCCGTGGTATTAAGTGTAGAACTTACAGAGGTGCTCAATGTTCCAAGGATTTGGGAGAGGTGTCCCATCCTCGGTAGCCAAGCGAATGCTTCCGGGACGGGATACTTTAATCACTCGGAAGGGCCCCTCCCAGCCGGGGGAGAGTTTGTTTAACCCTTCTCTTGATTGTATTCTCCGTAGCACCAGGTCACCTTCCTCGAGCTGTCGGTTGTGTACATGCCGCTGGTGATAACGCTGTAGGGCTTGACGATATCGGGCATTCCAAACAGCTGCTTGGCACCTTCCCTCCTCAAGGAGGTCTAGGTCTTCACGCCGGAGCTGATCCTGCGTGGCTTCGTCAAAGGTTCGGACCCGGAGTGAACCCAAGGTGATTTCCGGAGGAAGGATTGCTTCAGCTCCGTACACCAGAAAGAAGGGTGTCTCTCCAGTTGACCGGTTTTGGGATGTCCTGTTGGCCCATGAAGTGGGCGGAAGCTCTTCGATCTAGTTGGCTCCATGTTTTTTCAAGCGCTCATAAGTGCGCGTTTTAAGTCCTTTAAGGATTTCAGCATTTGCTCTCTCGGCTTGGCCATTGCTGGCTGGGTGAGCTACGGAGGCGTAGCAAACCTGTATGTCGAGGTCTTTGCAATATCCTTGGAATGCGGAGCTTGTGAATTGGGTCCCATTATCAGTGATGATTTTGTTTGGGACTCCAAATCTGCATACAATGGACTGTAAAAAGTTGATAGCAGATTGTTTGTTGATCGTCACGACTGGAGTTGCTTCCGGCCACTTGGTGAACTTGTCAATGGCGACGTACAGGAACTTGTAACCTCCGATGGCTCTTGGGAAAGGTCCCAAGATGTCCATCCCCCACACAGTGAAAGGCCATGTAGTAGGTATCATTTGTAAGGGCTGAGCTGGTGTGTGAATTTGCTTTGCATGAAATTGGCATGCTTCACATTTCTTCACCAGCTCAGTTGCATCCTGGAGTGCTGTAGGCCAGTAGAAGCCATGCCGAAAGGCTTTACCAACTAGCGTGCGGGAAGATGCGTGGTTCCCACACTCGCCTCCATGGATTTCTGCGAGGAGCTCGCAGCCTTCTTCCCTTGTGATGCACCGCATTAGGATGCCGTTGGCACCGCGCCGGTAGAGATCCCCTTCTACCAACGTGTATCTTTTAGCCAATCTGACTACCCGGTCAGCGGATACATCATCATCAGGAAGGATGTTGTCTTTCAAGTAGTTCCAGATCTCCGAGATCCATGCATCGGAACTAACTTGAGCATTTGAGTCTTGCGTGCTGGGTTGCTCGGAGCTTCCGGCAGCACCTACGACCCTTGATGGCTGCCATGGTAACAGGGCCATCGGGACCGTCAGCTTCGGGATGCTGATCTCGCCCCCTTCGCTCAGTTCGGCAGGCTGAGCTGTTGGCTTTGACAACCTCCGGACAAAGATTCCGTCAGGAGTCGGAGCTCCGGTTGACGCTTTGGTCGAGAGTTCGTCAGCTTCACCGTTATGGGCACGCTGAACATGGTGGAGATCTAGGACTTCGAAATCCTTCTGAAGCCGCTGGACTTCAAGGAGGTAAGCAGCTAGCTGGAGATTATTGCAGGAGCATTCACCCTTCACCTGCTTAATGATGAGCTGTGAATCTCCCTTGACCAGCAATTGCTTGACACCATATGACAGTGCCACCTTTAGTCCGTAGATGAGTGCTTCATACTCTGCCATGTTGTTGGTTGCCTTGAAATCAAGGTGTACCATGTATTTCACCTTCTCCCCAGTCGGTGCAAGGAGAAGGATTCTAGCTCCGGCCCCCTGCTTCTGCATGGAGCCGTCGAAGTAAAGGGTCCAGTGAGGCTCGGTGAAGGTTGAAGCTTGATGCTTCGTCTTCTGCTCACTGGGGCCCCCAGGGTTTGATGGAGAGGGAGTCCATTCTGCCACAAAATCTGCCAATGCTTGACTCTTGACTGCTTGCCTTGAAATAAATTCAAGATCAAATTCAGCCAATTCCGCTGCCCATTTTGCAATGTTCCCAGTTGAATTGGGATTATGCAAAATTGCTCGAAGTGGGTAAGAGGTCACCACTGAGACTTCGTGAGCTTGGAAGTAATGGCAAAGCTTCCTGGAGGCAATAAGAACTGCATAGAGCAGCTTATGCACCTCTAGATATCGAGTCTTGGCATCATGTAGTACTTCACTAATGAAGTACACTGGGCGCTGAATGGTCCGGGCCCTCCCGGAGGGGTCCGGAGCTTCCTCTTCACTGACCCGGATCCTCTTGGAGGAGTCCGGATTTTCTTCGGGGACCTCCGGGTTCTGGCTGGAGGAACCCGGAGCTTCTTCAGAAGTGACCTGGATCCTCCCGGAAGGGTCTAGGTCTCCTGAAGCGGCTTCTTGTGGATTCGGGTCTGGGAGCTGGGACCCAGACTCGCTTTCAGGAACCTCCGGACCCTCCCGAAGGGATCTGGATTCCTGAGTGTGGGATAGTTCTGGTCTCTCCGCAACCAGAACCATACTGACGACTTTGTCAGTAGCGGAAATATAAAGCAACAAAGGCTCACTAGGGTTCGGAGCTACCAGAATTGGTAGGGTGGTGAGGAACTGTTTCAGTTCCTGGAATGCCTTCTCTGCTTCTTCGGACCATTGAAATGGCCCGGACTTCCTCAACAACTTGAAGAAGGGGAGTGCCCGTTCCGCCAGTCTTGAAATGAACCGGCTGAGGGCTGCTAGACATCCAGTCAACTTTTGGACGTATTTGATGCGGGTTGGTGGCCGCATGTCTTCAATGGCTTTAATCTTCGCCGGATTAGCTTCTATGCCCCGGTGACTTACCAGGAAACCAAGAAGTTTTCCGGAACTAACCCCGAAGACACACTTGTCTGGGTTTAGCTTTGTGCGGGTGGCCCGCAGCTTGTCGAATACAGCCTGCAAGGTGTCTAGAAGTGACTCCTTGTTCCTGACCTTGACCACAATGTCATCGACGTACACTTCCACTATGTCTCTAATAAGTTCTTCAAAGGTTTTGTACATAGCTCGTACAAAAGTTGAAGCTGCATTCTTGAGACCAAAGGGCATGGCTGTGTAACAATACAATCCATCTACTGTGATGAATGAAGTATGCTCTTCATCCTCCCTAGACATCCTGATTTGATGATACACAGAATATGCGTCTAGGAAACACAGTAATTCACACCCGGAGGTGGAATCCACTATCTGATCTATTCTAGGTAGTGGGAATGGATCTTTTGGACATGCCTTATTTAGCGTGGTGTAGTCGATGCACATCCGAAGCTTCCCGCCGGCCTTGGGCACAACGACTGGGTTTGCCAGCCATTTCGGATGGAAGACTTCTCGGATGAATCCGGCTTCGAGTAACTTCTTCACTTCTTGTCGGATGAAGTTCTGTCGCTCTACGAATTGCTTCCGAGGCTTCTGATGCATAGGCCGAGCGTTGGGGTAGATCTTCAGATTGTGCTCAATCACTTCCCTGGGGATCCCAGGCATTTGTGACTGTTGCCAGGAAAACACGTCGACGTTAGCCCGGAGGAAAGTGATGAGCGTGAGTTCCTATTTGTCATTCAATCCCCCCGATATACGGGTGGTTTGAGCGGCATCGGAACCAATTTGGACGACTTCGACGGGAATGTCGGTGTCGCCGCTTGGCTGCACTCGAGGTGCAGAAGTCGAGCCTCGTTGGCGAATGCTCGGAGGTTTCGGAGCTTGCTCCTGCCTGGAGTCCTCCTCTTGCACCATGGTGAGCGCATGGAGTTCTTCCAGTGCAGTTACTCCGGCAGTGCGATCTCTGCGGATCCGGAGAACGCCTACTGGCGTTGGCATCTTCAACACCAGATAACCATAATGAGCAGCTGCCATGAATTTATACAAGGCAGGTCTACCCAAGATGGCATTGAAGGGTAAGTTGATCTGAGCGACGTCGAAGACCACTTTCTCGGTGCAGTACTTCTCCTGTGTCCCGAAGGTAACAGGGAGAGTAATAGCTCCGAGTGGGGTAATGGCCCCCGGACCTACTCCGGAGAAAGGTCGAGAGGGGTGGAGATCTGAAGGTCGGAGCTAAAGCTTAGTGAAAGCTTCGAAGCTGATGAGGTTAAGACCTGAACCTCCATCCACCATGACATGGTGGAGCTGGATGTTATTGATGGTAGGAGATACCATCAAAGGTAACTGACCTGCTCCAACCATGGTCCAGGGACAATCCGAAGCATCAAAAGTGATGGTTGTGTCCATCCACTTTCGATGAGGTTCCGGCCTTACTGTAGGAGCTATAGCGGCCATATCCCGACGCATAGTCTTGATGACGCGACGGGAGGTGATATCCCATGATCCACCAAAAATGGTGTTCATGGTCTTCCGACGCTCGTTGTCAGAGACATCAGAATCATCATCGACGGAGGTGTATACGGCCTTCAGGATCTTTTTGGGATCCTGAAACCCGACTCCTCTTCGGCCGGAGCTTCATCGACTTTTTGCTTTCCTTCCCTCTGTCGGAAAGGAGACTCTTCCTGGCGCATGTTGTAGCGCTCGGCAAGGTTTTGGACCTCCCGGCAGTCTTCCAAACTGTGGCTGGTGAATGGGACACCACACTTTGGGTTTGCCACCGTCGTCAGAAGACGGTCGAGGTTGCTTCTCGGGGCGTGGCCCCCGGCCACCCGGAGTTGCAGCAGCTACAACGTTGGATGTGCCAGCCGACGACTTCTTCTTGCCGTTGGTCTTCTTTTTCTTTTTGCCACTTCCGGAGGTAGCGGCTTCTTCTTTGGAGGATTTCTTGTGACCCTCCGAGGTTGGTTTGGAGTGCATCTCATGGCCCTCCGCAGCTCTGGCACATTTGTCAGCCAAGCTGAACAGTTCCGTGACACTGGTGATCTCCTTGATCGCCAGTTTCTCCAACATCTTCTTGTCCCGTACACTCTGTCTGAATGCCACAATGACAGAGGCGCTAGAGATAGAAGGGATAGTATTTCGTACCTGAGAGAACCTCTGGATGAACGATTGCAGGGATTCTCCCCCTTTTTGCACGACCGCAAAAAGGTCTAGTTCAGTGCCTGGTCGGGTGTATGAACTCCCGAAGTTGGCAGTGAACTGACGGCACAGCTCCTCCCAACTGTTGATAGAGTTGGGTGGAAGGCTCATAAACCAGGACCTGGCGATCCTAGTTAAGGCTACTGGAAAGTAATTGGCCATCACGGCCTCGTTTCCTCCAACTGCTAAGATTGCAGTGGAGTAGATTTGAAGAAATTCGGCGGGATTAACAGTCCCGTCGAATTTTTCCGGCAGGTGAGGCCGGAACTTCTGTGGCCACCTGACCATGCGCAGGTGCATGGCCAGGGTTGAACAGCCTCCTCCTACTACTTCAGGAGCAGAAAGGTCCTGAGCTTCCCGTCTTTCACGGGCACGCTCAATATGGACTCGGCCGTCCTGCAGGCGGTATCGGCGATCAAGCTCCGCCCGGAGGTCATGAGTCGAAAGCCTGGATACCGTGTGAGTGCGTCGTGCCCCGGAGGGCAATGACGTCACTTGTTGTGATGCAGCACGTCTCCTGCTATTGGAGATGTGCGGACCAAGTCTTCCAGACAAAGTCCGTCGCTGCGACGGGGCTCGTCCTGAAGGAGGAGGACCCTGGTTGCTGAGGCGTTCGGCTGCTGCCACAACCAAATGCTCCACATCGGCCCTCCACTGCTCCAGTGCATCCCGGGATGCATCCGGAGGTGGTGGGCATTGGAGAAGAGCACGCGCTGCATGGAGCGCGTGTTCCGGGTTGTCATGATTTGCCGACGCAGTAATTGATGCCGGTGCACCATCACGTTGCCCAGCACGATTTGCTGGAGGAGACGGTGGTGGTGGAAGTGTGACTCCTGCTGGTGCTGAGGCTCCTGCTGGTGGCTGTCTATTGGAGGGATTGCCCCCAACAGCCTGAGCAGCAGGTTGACTGTTGGATGATCCAGCAGCTGAGTTCACCATTCTCAAAATCTCAGGCGCCCCTACCTGGCGCACCAACTGTCGGTGGTTTGGAACCGGCAGATCTCCCTACACTGCTAAAGTGATAGGGGAGTTTGATATTCGGTATGGGCGCGCGGAGATTCAAGAAGGTGAGTAGGAATTGACACAGGAGACACAAGAGTTTACGTGGTTCGGGCCGCCTGAGCGTAATACCCTACTCCACAGGTGTGTTGGTGTTGTATTAGTTGTATGAGCTTGTGCTGAGCTTCAATGGCGTGTGTGTCTAGCCCCCTGAACGTGTCGTCGGTCTGCCCTTTTATAGTACAAGGGCAGGCCGTTACAGATTAGCCTGGCCCAACATGTGGCCCCGACGGTTACTGGTATTGATACACGTTTAATTGCTCTTAATGACCCTGTAACGGGCTTTGACAGCACCGTTACTGGTGTTAAGATCGTCCGTTTAAGTGTCATTGGTATTAATGACACTTAATCGGGTCTTGAAGTCCTTGATTCTCCTTTGAAGATCCGGAGCCGTTGCGGGGTCTTCCGGAGGTTAGGGGCTGAAGATCCGATGATTGGACACGTGGCAGCTCCGGAGCTTGCTGTGGGAAACAGGTAGCTCCGGAGCTACCTGACACGTGTTAGGTCCGGAGCTTCTCTCGGTCTGGGGTTAAGTCCGGAGGTGCCATTTCGGTACATGGCCCGGAGCTTCCCCCTTGTGGACGGTAGCTCCGGTTTGGTAGTACACGTGGCGACCCAGGGATTAACCATGTTGGAGAAGCAGGTCCGGTTATCTCTGACATGTGGGCCTTTGAGGGTCTTCAAACCAAGTAGATGATTTTCCTTTGAGATCTTTACAACCTCAAGGGGTGTACGGTTTCTAGGGTACCAACACTATCCTTCAAAATTCATTTGCCATTCCTTCAATCCAAACGGAGTCTGAGTTGTTTTGGACAAATTCTGGCTATGCTTTTCCAGAGAGCCAATAGATATGTGATGTTCTTTAGGCAGGAGGGGGCACTGCTACAATAAGCCTCATCTCAAGCGATTCTAAACATATTATCATAAGCGGATTAAAAAACTGCCTGAAACAAAGAGCATGTGAAAATAGGTCATTAGGTGACTCTAGAAACCGCATTTGCTAACGAATTTCCACAGTCGATTGTTTGCGTACAACGCGCCACCTGTGATGACGCATTATCTTAGACGGGTCCAAACAAACAACTTTGCCCGTGATAAAGCAGTAAGATAGTACTAATTACACACTATTATTTCTAATTTTCTGTTCAAATCTAAATAACAACAATCACAAATATATTCAACGCAATTCATAGTTTATACATTGCAATTCATAGTTCATACGTTGCAAATCATAGCTTCATACATTGCAATTCATAGTTCATACATTACAAATTCATAGTTTGTACATTTGCAAAATATAGTTCGATATATAGCAATTCATAGTTTCTCTCAGCTTGCATCTACTAATGAAGACAAAGAGAAAGACACTACTTCCACACTATCATATCCATCAAAGAAGACTAGTAAATTTTCCATAGTCTTCCAAGATAAATGGTAGATTCTACGCAATTGTGTCCTCCAACCTGATACATACAATATATACATATTAATATTTAGAACAGATAAAGAACATTACTAAAGGGGATAACATGGCTGCGAAATGCACTGACCTTCACATTGATTTTAAGGACAACATTTTAAAAATACTAGTTATCTATATTGGAATTGAGATCGATGCATTGAAAAACTGGTTGTCCATACTGGTTGTCCATATCTAGTTTAATCTCGCACGACCTCTTAATTGTTTTTGCAAAATGAATTGAGCAACATATCTTCCTGCAAGACTAAGAAGCCACTTATGACCGCCACAATACAAAGAACAATAACTGCACTATAATAGTAATATCACAAAAGATAATAAGTACTCTTTATCTAACAGTAGCAATACAAAGAGAAACATATGTAATAATATCTTACTGCACTATAATAGTATGAAGAGGGGCAGACCTGGCGGCGACGCCGAGGGTGAGGACGGCGCCCGACGTGGACGGCGGCGGTGAGGACAACGCTTGATGGCGACGCCGAGGGTGAGCACGTCCCTCGGTGGCGACGTCGAGAGTGAGGACGACGCTCAGTGGACAGCGACAGCGAGGGTTAGGACAACGTTCGGTGGACAGTGGCAGTGAAGGTTAGGACGGCGCCCAGTGGATGGCGACGGCGAGGGTGAGGACGGCTCCCAGCGTGGATGGCGACGACAAAGACGGCACTCGACGGCGATGCAGAGGGTGAGTACGTCGCTTGGCAGCAACACCGAGAGTGAGGACAGCGCTCGATGGACAACGTCAGCGAGGGTGAGGATGACGCTCGGTGGCGATGCCGAGGTTGAGAACGGCGCTTGGCGTTGACTGGGACGGCGAGGGCGAGGACGATGAGGGTGGGGGTTTGGAAGCAGCGGCGGAGGGCTTGGCGGCAAAATGAAAATGTTAGGTTTGCAGGGCGCGGCTGATGCTTCATTTATAGAGAAAATATTTTCCACAGGTGGCGGTTTCTTAACAACCGTCTGGAGAAATATTTTAAATAAATTATAAAACTAATTTTCTCAGACGGTATAGTTTTAATAAACGCCTGAGAAAATATTTTAAATAAGTTATAAAACTAATTTTCTCATGCGACATAGTCTTAATAACCGCCTGGGAAAACATTTTTAAAAAATATAAAACTTATTTTCTCAAGTGCCACAATCTTAATAACCGTCTGAGAAGATACATATCTATAATGAATTTTTACATCAACAATATATAACACAACCATAAAAGGGATAAATAGTCCACTAGTTTATCGTTGGAACAACAACATTAGAACTATTTTTGCACACCAATGAACAGCAAAATAAAGTTCATTACCTTAAGACAATATATTACAAACAAAAAAAAATAAAAACACAAAATAGAAACAAGAAAATAAAAACAACACAACCAAAAATAATAAAAAAACTACTTCTCCTCCTCCTCCTCCCCCTTCTTCTTCTTGGGCTCCTGGCAGGGCGGGGGCACCTCCCGTGACGGAGACAGCAAGCACAACTTCCTGGACATCGCCGCCACCAGGTTGTCGCGGCCGGCCACGCTGAGCTCGACCACTAGCATATCTCAGAGGACGTCGAGGCGACCGGCCAAGTGCGTCATTGCCGAAAACGTAGTGGCTCATGGTCTCAATTCGAGTATACTCTGGAAGAGGACCAAGCCCAAGGCGGTGGATGAAGCGCGATGTATTGTCAAATACATCGCGCCCTATCTTCCGGAGAGCCCATTTCATGTCCGGAGGGAGTCTGGTCGGGGACGCTTCCCCTTAGCGTCCTTCGGCGGGCTTGGCGGCGGCGATTTCTTGACAGCCATAGTGTTCTTGACATGGTTTTAGGAACAAAGGAAGAGTGGTCGTGCAGAGAAAACGATGGCGTGCCCGGTTGATCTTATAGCGTAGCAGTCGGGCAGTTCGTCTATCGACGCGCGTAGTAGTGGTGATGGGACGTGGAGCGGTTCGAATTGAACTCAAAGATGCACATGCGCTGCGCACATTTAAGGCACCTCGGAAACTATCGCGCACGTACGATGTAGGCGGCTGATGCTTCAAGGCCGCCTGTACAAACGGCTACTATGCAGGCGGATGATGCTTCAAGGGCCACTTGTAGAAATTGTCAATTTACACAGACGGTTCTTATATGTGAGCCGCTTGTGAAGTTGCATGATCATAGATGGTAAGCGGATTTTTTTATAACCCGCCTGTGTAAAAAATCATGGTACTTAATGCCTTTTGTATTAGTGGAGTCAAATTCTTATAAGCCATTATAATTTTTCATAATCCAGAATCTATTATCACAAAAGTGCTTATCTCATAGCAGCCATCCAAATGTAATTTCTTACTGCTATATGTCATCCACGCCAGTTTCTCGGTCAATATCTTCTAAAATAATGAAAATGTCTTTGTGTTCAACCTCTTGCCATATATAGAAACGGGAGGACGTCCGTTGTTTTGGTCCCGAGGCCCGTGCCACATCCACCGCCGTTGTGCCCGACTCAACTCGAAGCTTCGTGCGCATTCTCGACCGATGCAAGACAAGGAAGAAAGGAGAGGGTAGGGACACTTTATTATTTATACGTGTTCGACTGGTCAATAATGTCATGTAGGGTAAAAAAATACTCCCTCCATCTTTAAATAAATGATATTTTTGAAATAATTTTCAGTTCAAAAAATCACTTATTTAAAGATAAAATGAGTACATTTGTCGGTACCGTACGTACCGGATATCTCTTGGGATTGCAAAGATCATAAGGAAACTCCATCTACCAGATTTGAAGACCTCCGAAGGCCCCACATGTCAGACGTAACCGGACCTGCTTCCCCGACATGGTTAGTCCCAGGGCCGCCACGTGTATCATAAGACCGGAGCTATCATCCACACATGGGAAGCTCCGGACGGAATACCAATATGGCACCCCAGGACCTAACCCCAGACAGAGGGAAGCTCCAATACTGACACGTGTCCAACAGCACCGGACCTACCCGTCCACGACGATAAGCTCCGATGCTGCCACGTGGCGACCATCGGACCTTCAACTTCAACAATCAGGCTGGTGGACCCCCCAACGGCTCCGGACCTTCAAGGAGCAATCAAAGACTTCAAGACCCGATTAAGTGTCATTAATATCATATTAATGACACACGATCGGATGGCCCTTAATACTGGTAACAACACTGTTAAGGCTCGTTACCAGGCTATTAAGGGTAATTAACCTCATTAATTGTGTATCAAGCATGTGTAACCGCCGGGGCCACCTGTCGGGCCAGACTAACGGTGCAACGACCAGTCCTTGTACTATAAAAGGACTGGTCGCGGTTCCAGACAACTACTGAAGTCCTTGAGCTAGACGAGATTCTTCTTCTGGAGCTTCTTCTAGACTCACATGCTTAATACGACACCAACACACCCCGTGGAGTAGGGTATTACGCTCAGGCGGCCCGAACCACGTAAATCATTGTGTACACTTGTCTTTCACCTTCTGGAATCTCTGTGCGCCCATTACCGAACTACAACTCCTCGATCTACCAAAGGTAGTATCAGGTGATCTGCCCGATCCAAACACAGACAGTTGGCGTGCCAGGTAGGGGCGCTCGAGATTTCGAGTATGGTGAACTCAGCTGCTGGATCATCCAACGGCAACCTTGCTGTTCAACCCGCTGGAGGCAATCCCTTCAACATGCAGCAACCAGCAGGTGTCGTGGCTCCAGCAGGAGTCATGCCTCCACCGCCACCGCCTGCACCAGCACGTCAAGTTGAGCAGCGTGACGGTGCATCGGTGTCGGTCACTACATCGGCAAATATCAACAACCCTGAACACGCGCTTCATGTAGCGCGTGCTCTCCTCCAACGTCCACCACCTCCAGGTGCATCCCAGGATGCAATGGAGTAGTAGAGGGCTGATTTGGAACATCTGGTTGCAGCAGCAGCCGACTGCATCAGCAACCAAGGTCCTCCTCCTTTGGGGCGGGCCCCATTGCAGCGCCGGACCGTGTCTGGCAGGCTTGGTCCGCATGCTTCCCAAAATAGGAGGCGTGTTGCACCACAGCAAGTTACGTCGCTGCCTTCCAGTGCACGACGCACTCATACAGTAACCAGGCTTTCAACTCATGACCTCTGGGCGGAGCTTGATCGCCGTTACTGTCAACAGGACGGTCGTGTCCATATCGACCGTGCTCGTGAAAGGCGAGAGGCTCGAGAGAGTCCTGCTCCCGAGGGAGTTGGAGGAGGCTGTTCTGCACTGGTCATGCACCTACGCATGGTCAGATGGCCACAAAAGTTCCGGCCTCACCTGCCGGAGAAATTTGACGGGACTGTCAATCCCGCTGAGTTTCTCCAAATTTACACCACCGCAATCCTTGCGGCCGGAGGTAACGAAGCCGTAATGGCCAACTACTTCCCAGTGGCCTTGACTGGGACCGCCAGGTCCTGGTTCATGAGCCTTCCTCACAACTGTATCAATAGTTGGGAGGAATTGTTCCAACGGTTCACCGCCAATTTCGAGAGTTCATACACCCGACCAAGCACCGAACTGGACCTTTTTCCATGCGCTCATTCATCCAGAGGTTCTCCTAGGTACGAAACACCATTCCTTCCATCTCTAGCGCCTCTATTATCGTGGCATTTAGACAGGGCGTACGAGATAAGAACATGCTGGAGAAGCTGGCGGTCAAGGAGATCACTAGCATCACGGAGCTCTTTAGCTTGGCAGACAAGTGTGCCAAAGCTGCAGAGGGCCGTGAAATGCACTCCAAACCACCTCCGGAGGATGGCAAAAAATCCTCCAAAGGCGAAGCCACTACCTCCGGGAGTGGCAAAAAGTAGAAAAAGTCCAATGGCAAGAAGAAGCCGTCGGCCGGCACATCTACTGTTGCAGCTGCAGCAGCTCTGGGTGGCCGGGGGCCACGCCCCGAGAAACGACCTCGGCCATCCTCTAATTTATGGTGACAACTCCAAAGTGTGGTGTCCCATCCACAAGTTGAACAGTCACAACTTAGAGGACTACCGGGAGGTCCAAAACGTTGCCGAGCGCTACAACAAGCGCCGGGAAGAAGTTCCTTTCTGTCAGAGGGAAGGAAAACAGAAAGTCGATGAAGCTTCGGCTGAAGAGGAGTTAGGCTTCCAGAACCCTAAAAAGGTCCTGAAGGCTGTTTACACCTTCGTCGATGACGACTCCGACGTCTCCGACAATGAGCGTCAGAAGACCATGAACACCATCTTTGGTGGTTCGTGGGACATCACCTCCCGCCGTGTCCTCAAAACCATGCGGCGGGACATGGCCTCAGTAGCTCCTACAGCCAGGGGGAGCCTTATCGAAAGTGGATGGACACCACCATCGCTTTTGATGCTACGGACTGCCCTCAGAACATGATCAGAGCTGGTCAACTACCATTGATGGTATCTCCGACCATCAATAACATTCAACTCCACCATGTAATGGTGGACGGAGGTTCAGGGCTGAACCTCATAAGCTTCAAAGCTTTTGTCAAGCTTCAGCTCTGACCTTCGGACCTTCGCCCCTCCCGACCTTTCTCTTCAGTAGGTCCGGAGGCCATAACACCACTCAGTGCCATTACTCTCCCCGTGACCTTCGGGACACGGGAGAATTATCACACTGAGAAGTTGGTCTTTGACGTCGCTCAGATCAACTTGCCTTTCAATGCCATTCTGGGCAGGCCCGCCTTGTACAAATTCATGGTTGTTGCTCATTATGGCTACCTGGTGTTGAAGATGCCAACACCAGCTGGCATTCTCCGGATCCGCGGAGACCGTACTGCCGGAGTGACTGCTCTGGAAAACTTCATGCGCTTGCTACAGCGCAAGGGGAAGAATCCAGGCAGGAACAAGCTTCAAAACCCCCGAGCATTCGTCAATGAGGCTCAACCTCCGCACCTCGCGTGCAACCAAGCGGCGACACCAACATCCCCGTCAAAGTCGTCCAAATTGGTTCCGATGCCGCTCAGACCACCCGTATATCGGGAGGTCTGAATGACAAATAGGAACTCGCGCTTATCACTTTCCTTCGGGCTAATGTTGGCGTGTTTGCCTGGCAACCGTTGCAAATGCCTGGGCTCCCTAGGGAAGTGATCGACCACAATTTGAAGATCTATCCTGACGCTCGGCCTGTACATCAAAAGACTCAGAAGCAATCCGTAGAGCAACAAAACTTCATACGACAAGAAGTGAAGAAGTTGCTCGAAGCTGGATTCATCCGAGAAGTCATCCATCCAAAATGGCTGGCAAACTCAGTCGTTGTACCCAAGGCCGGCGGGAAGCTTCGGATGTGTATCGACTACGCAACTCTGAATAAGGCATGCCCAAAAGATCCATTCCCACTACCTAGAATAGATTAGATAGTGGATTCCACCTCCGGGTGTGAATTACTGTGTTTCCTAGATGCATATTCTGGGTACCATCAAATCAGAATGTCTAGGGAAGATGAAGAACATACTTCTTTTATCACAGTAGATGGATTGTACTGCTATACCGCAATGCCATTTGGTCTCAAGAATGCAGCTTCAACATTTGTACGAGCTATGTACAAAACCTTTGGAGAGCTCATCGGAGACGTAGTGGAAGTGTATGTTGATGACATCGTCGTCAAGATCAAGGACAAGGAGTCACTCCTTGACACCTTGCAAGCTGTCTTCGACAAGCTGCGGGTCACCCGCACGAAGCTAAACCCAGACAAGTGCGTCTTCGGGGTTAGCTCCGAAAAGCTTCTTGGTTTCCTCATAAACCACCAGGGCATAGAGGCAAATCCGGCGAAGATTAAAGCCATTGAGGAGATGCGGTCACCAGCAGCATCAAGGATGTCCAGAAACTGACTGGATGTCTAGCCGCTCTCGGCCGGTTCATCTTAAGACTGGCGGAACGGGCGCTACACTTCTTCAAGCTATTGAGGAAGTTCGGACCATTTCAATGGTCTGAAGAAGCAGAAAAGGCGTTCCAGGAGCTAAAGCAGCTCCTCACCACTCTACCAACCTTGGTAGCTCCGAACCCTGGTGAACCCTTACTGCTTTACATTTCAGCAACCGACGAGGTTGTCAGCATGGTCCTGGTTGTGGAGAGACCAGAACCATCTTAAGCTCAGGAATCTAGACCCCTCCAGGAGGGTTCGGAGGTTCCTGAAGGTGAGTCTGGGTCCCAGCCCCCAGACTTGGATCTACAAGGAGTTATCCCAGAAGATGTAGACCCCTCTAGGAGGGTCCGGGTTGCTCGAGTAGAAGCTCCGGGTTCCTGCAGCAAGGACCTGGAGGGCCCCGAAGCAGGTCCGGAACCCCTAGGAGGGTCCGGGTCGATGTGGAGGAAGCTCTGGGCCCCTCCGGGAGGGTCCGGGCAGTCCAACGCACAGAGTACTTCATCAACGTAGTACTACATGATGCCAAGACTCGATACCTAGAGGTGCACAAGCTGCTTTACGCAGTTCTCATCGCCTCTAGGAAGCTTTGCCATTACTTCCAAGCTCACAAGATCTCAGTGGTGACTTCTTATCCACTGCGTGCGATCTTGCATAATCCCAACTCAACTGGGAATATTGCAAAGTGGGCAGTGGAATTGGTCGAATTCGATCTTGAATTCGACCCAAGACAAGCTATCAAGAGTCAAGCGCTGGCGGACTTTGTGGTGGAATGGACCCCCTCTCCATTAAACCCTGGGGGCCCTAGTGAGCAGAAGCCGGAACTCAAGGCTCCAGTTTTCATCGAGCCTCACTGGACCCTCTACTTTGACGGCTCCATGCAAAAGCAGGGGGATGGAGCTCGAGTCCTTCACCTCGCTCCAACCGGGGAGAAGGTAAAATACATGGTCCACCTTGACTTCAAGGCGACCAACAACATGGCGGAGTATGAAGCACTCATTTATGGACTAAAGGTGGCACTATCATACGGCAGCTATTGGTCAAGGGAGATTCGCAGCTCATCATTAAACAGGTGAAGGGTGAATGCTCCTGTAACAATCCTCAACTAGCTGCTTATCTCCTTGAAGTCCAGAGGCTTCAGAAGGACTTCGAAGTCCTGGATCTCCACCATGTCCAGCGTGTCCATAACGCTGAAGCTGACGAACTCTCGACGAAAGCGTCAACCGGAGCTCCGGCTCCTGACGGAACCTTCGTCCGGAGGTTTTCAAAACCCACAGCTCAGCCTGCTGAACTGAGTGAAGGGGGCGTGTCCAGCATCCCAAAGTTGGCGGTCCCGATGGCCCTATTACCATGGTAGCGATCAAGGGTCGTAGGTGCTGCCGGAAGCTCCGAGCAACCCAGCATGCAAGACTCAAATGCTCAAGCATGCTGCGATGCATGAATCTCGGAGATCCGGAGCTACTTGAAAGACAATATCCTTCCTGATGATGATGTATCCGCTGACCGGATAGTCAGATTGGCTAAAAGATACACGCTGGTAGAAGGGGATCTCTACCGGCGCAGTGCCAACAGCGTCCTAATGTGGTGTATCACAAAGGAAGAAGGCTGCGAGCTCCTCGTAGAAATCCATGGAGGCGAGTGTGGGAACCACGCGTCTTCTCGCACGTTGGTCGGTTAAGCCTTCCAGCATGGCTTCTACTGGCCTACAGCGCTCCAGGATGTAACTGAGTTGGTGAAGAAATGCAAAGCATGCCAGTTCCATGCAAAGCAAATTCACACATTGGCTCAGCCTCTACAAATAATACTTCCTACATGGCTTTTCGCCTTGTGGGGGATGGACATCTTGGGACCTTTCCCAAGAGCCGTCGGAGGTTACAAGTTTCTGTATGTTGCCATTGACAAGTTCACCGAATGTTCGGAAGCAACTCCAGTTGTGACAATAAACAAGCAATCGGCTATCAACTTCTTGCAGTCCATCGTATGCAGATTTGGAGTCTCGAACAAAATCATAACAGATAATGGGACCCAATTCACAAGCTCTGCTTTCCAAGGATACTGCGAAAATCTCGACATCCAAGTCAGCTACGCCTCCATAGCTCACCCGACAAGCAATTGCCAAGCCGAGAAAGCAAATGCAGAAATCCTGAAAGGACTCAACACGCGCACATATGAGCGCCTAAAAGAACATGGAGCCAACTGGATCGAAGAGCTTCCGCCCACTTTATGGGCCAACAAGACAACTCCAAACCGGTCAACTGGAGAGACACCCTTCTTCCTGGTGTACGGAGCTGAAGCAGTCCTTCCTCTAGAAATCACCTTGGGGTCGCTTCGGGTCCAGACCTCCGACGAAGCCACGCAGGACCAGCTCCGACGTGAAGACCTGGACCTCCTTGAAGAGGGAAGGTGTCGAGCATCTGTTGGGAATGCCCGATACCGCCAAGCTCTTCGGTGCTATCACCAACGGCATGTTCATAGCCGACAGCTCGAGCAACGCGATCTGGTGCTACGGAGAATACAATCCGGAGAAGGGTTAAACAAACTCTCCCCCAACTTGGAGGGACCCTTCTGTGTGATCAAAGTATCCCATCCCGGATGTGTTCTCTTGGCAACCGAGGATGGGACACCTCTCCCAAATCCTTGGAACATTGAGCACCTCCTTAAGTTCTACACTTAATATCACGGAGGTGACTCTGTAATTACATGTGATGTATGTTATAGAGTCATTGTACAGTGTCGGGTAGCTCCTCTGGGAGGGCAGCCGGACCTACCCAGTTAGGTCCGCAACGTCCATGCAACACTTGTCATAGTCTCAGAACTAAAGGTGTAGCTAGCTACCTTGGGTCAAACGAGAAACGAAACACACTTAGCCTGGTTCCATACCCTAAGAGTGTACTTGTTTCCCCTGTACCAAGGACCTATAATGAAAGACATCATTGTGTGAAAACAGACTCCACGTGCATTTACTTTGTACAGGCTCAATATTTTTTATTTTTCTCTTTCTTGTCTGTAACAAAGTTGTGCAGTTCTTAAGAAACTTTAGCTCGACCAGTTCATGTACAATTCGAGTTGCATTGTCTATCCTTCCGGGTTCAAACATTGTTGATGGTCTACTCGTCTGAATGCCGCCAAGCCAATCTAGGGTCAGAGTGTGCTATCGACTTAGCATGGTCATGCACCCTAAGTATGCCACTCTACCTACACCCCGGCAGGCTGAAGTAAGGCGAGTCCAAAAACGATCGGACCCAAAGGGAACAAGACGACGCTCTTGATTGTATTTAGAATTGTGTTCGACCTAAAGCTTTCTCGGTAATAGTAAGCCGCAATGAAGTTATAGACAGGAAACGGATTTTACTATTTTTCTTGACTTCAGTGTGCAGGAAAAATAAATATTTCATGATGATGGTGAATGAAGCCAGAGCTACCAAAGCTCCGACATCCCCTAGGAGGCTCGTGGTCGATGTTCAAATATTGACATCGAGCATCGCTAGAGCTACTCATCTCCGGTAAAGCTAGGGGGCATGTTGTCAATGTGAAGATGGTGGAAAGACTCTAAAGAGGAGCCTACCGTTGACACACCATGTGTTGACAGAGGTCACTGCCGGAGCTACCAAGCTCTGACACCCCGGAGGGATAACCGTTGATGCTTTACGCGTTGATGGAGACTACTGTCGGAACTACTAAGCTCCAATGATGGTCAATGTCAGAGCCACTAAGCTCCAACAACCTCAGGGGGCCTACACTATCGAAGACTTTGGAGCTACATTCTACAAGTTCGAAGCACGCAAGTCTTCAACAACTGTTACATCCTCTTGGTACATGTTCACAATCAAATTTGTGTACATCTACCGGGGGGCCAAGTAAGACAAAGGTGTTGAAGACAAAAAATGAAATTCGAATTCACAAAAATTTGGATTTCATTCATCTGGAGACAAGAGATTACAAAATTGGAGAAGAAGAAGAGAGAATACAAGCGAGAGCTACAGAGAGATGGTCCTAGACCCTATGGAAGAACTGGGCGACCTTCTGGGCCACCTCCGACACGCTGGCACGGGCGACTTCACCCTCTCCTTCGATGGGTCTTCAAGCACTGGGCCCAAAGGGAATTGAGGGTCCCGGCTGGTGTAGCACATCAGCACAAACTCTACGACATTCTTTGCCAAGGACTGACCCTCTGTTTCCAATTGGTCCGCGATGACATCGCCCATCTTGGTGAGCTTGTTGCCTGCCGAACCCAGTGCCTCCAACGCATGGTCCAGCTCCGGCTCCGAATCATCCGGATGCACGGGACTGAAGCCCATTGGCATCAGCGTGTTGTTGGCCTTGCCCAGGAAGTCCCAAACTTGTTGGGACTCCACAACCCTTGTAATACGCATCTCCGCCAAGGATCTTTTGGCTGCCGCAAGCTCCAAGCTCTCCCGAGCAAGACGCTCCACCTCTTTGGCATTCTGCTGAATCTTTTCAGCAACTTGCCTTTTGAGTTTGCTGAGCTCTTCCTCGTGGAGGTGGATCTCATTCTGGCGGTTGACCAGATCTTTCTCCCAGCCCCGCACTTTCTTCTCCCTGGTGGCAATGGCATTCTCCTGCTTGTAGATATCTTGCCCTAGCTCCCAGACTTTTTTCTCCTCCTCCTCGCAATGCTCCTCAAATTTCTTGGTGCGTTCTTCAAGGCTCTTGTCAGCCAGAGCTGTCTTTTGGACAAGCTCTTCCTCCCTCTTCACGAGGTCATCCCGCAGCTCCAAGAATTTCTGCTCTTCATCTTCGAGCCGTCTCTCCCGCACTTCAAGAGCCTCTCGGCGCTTGATGAGACTATCGTGGATGGCGACGAGCCTTTCCTGGCAATCATCCGCTGCGCTATTTGTAGCCTTGGCTTGCTCATATATGGCCTAGGACTGGTTGTCGAGGGTCCGCGTCATGCTTTCTCTCTCATCCAACAACTTACCCCAGTACTCTAGGCGGACCTTCTCCCTTTGCACCCACTCCTTGTCGTCAGCCAGCCTCGACTGCTCCAGCTTGGTCTCGAAATGGAGTTGGTTGCGCCACCTCCTAAGGGTTTGGCGCTCCTCCTCGAGGGCCTTGCTGTCGTGGTAGAAGGCCAGCTGGACCTGGCAAAGACTGGAGCAGGCGTTGTCGATAGACAACGATATGGGGATCGGGTCCGGACCTGTCGGGGTCCTCTCCGCTGGCTCCAGCGGATCTTCAGCAACAAAAATTGGGTCCCACTCTACAAGAGCGGTCCCCTAAGCTTCCACGGCACTAGAGCCGTCCTCCGGGATAGCCTCGACCGCCGCCGAGGAAGTACTTGCAGCCGAAGTTCCAACCTCTGAAATTGACTCCGAAGGCCCAGTCGCCAGGTCATCAACAACTAGCCCCTCCAATGGGGGGCCAGCAGCTTCATCTTGGCACTCTGGCTCAACAGCGGGCACCTCCGGGATCACCGCTTCTGGAGCAGGTGTTGAAGGTTCGGTCGGAGCAGAAGCTACTTCTGGCTTTGGCGCAGACGCCTCCTCCGCCTCTGGCTCAGGTGGTGGCGCTTCGACCATCATGGGCTCGGGCGCTGGCGCTTCGACCACCAAAGGCTCAGGCGCCGACACCTCCGCAGCAACTGGCTCGGACGCCGGAACCTCTTCAACGGTCGGCTCCACAGCCGAAACATCTGCAGCAACCGGCTCTACCGCCAGAGCTTCCTCGACAACCGGCTCAAGTGCCGGAGCTTCATCAACACCCGGCTCTACCGCCGGGACCTCATCAACCACTGGCTCGACTGCCGGGGCTTTAATAACATCCGACTCTAGGGCCGGAATCGAAGCTGCCTACGGCTCTGCGGCCGGAGTGTCTGACATCTCAGCATCCAAGCACCGAGCTTCAACCTCCGGGGCTGGCGCTGCTGATACATCTTCATTCCCATGGTCCGGCGCTACCACGGGAGCTTCTGGGAATGAGTCGAGGTCCAAAACCACAACAGCCAGCGCCGGGGCTGCCGCAGCCTTAGCCATCTCTTGGGGCGGCACTGGAACCGGAGTCGAAGCTTCAACCTTCATAGCCTCAACCGCTGTTGCAGGGACCGGAGCTTCAACCCTTTTTAGGAACACTGTGGATGAAGGACGAAGAAACTCAAAATGCAGTTATAACAATAAAACAACTGGCTGAGGTAAAAAATCAAAAATTACCTCGGAAGGCTTCCGCACCAGTTAGCACGGAACCTCTTCTCTGGACGCTCCGGACTGGCCCCAGCCGCCACTGGCGTGGTAGTCCTGGAGGTTCCCCCGGAGCTTGCTGCTGCTATCGGTGTTGCCCTGGTCGAGGCCCCCCTCGACCAGGAAGGACCTCTGGACCCAGAGCCCTCAGCTGGCCATAGTACTGGAGTCACTTGGCCAAAGCTAGCACCCTAGGAAGATGCCGCTGCTGGAGTAGATGCCGCCGTTGTAGACCTTCCCCTCCGAGGAGAAGGAGCTGCCACGGAAGAAGCAGGTCTGATGGACCTTCTGTCAGCATGCTTCCTCTTACGGCTCGAGGGCTCGTCCAACTCCTTGATCTTTCCTGCGACTTCGGTTCTTGGCTTTGGAGCAGGAATGGAGCCGCCTTCAGGAGCTTCAGAGATCACCAACCCGGTGATCGAATGCCTCTCAACGACACCGAGGTTGTCAAGCATCGGCATCATCCGCCGGAGCTCTCTGCTGAACTCTGCCTCCATATTCAGAGGGAGGAAAGCTGCTGACGGAGCCAAGTCATCGCCCTCGACGTCGATGCCGTGCTGGAACTTCTTGAGGTGGAACTCCAAAGTTGCACCCTCCATGTTGGACTTCAAACCGGTCTCGATTCGGTCGTCGTCTAGCATACTGTTGAGGGCCCAAGCAAGCTTCTCCCTCCTCTTCAGCGGAGCCCACCTGTTGGTTAGGAAGTTGCAAAACACCGCCTGAGGAGTCACCCCTCCTTCCACGCACAGGCGGATCCTGGTCAGAGCAGGGTTGAAGGCGCCGACAACAACGGAGCTTCACTCCAAACTGCAGTGTCGATGTTGAGGAGGCCTTCCGGTAGCTCCAGATTCTCGTGCTCGTCCACCCTGATGACAATCCAATCCTTCTTCCAGTCATACCACTTCCCAGAAGGGAACGACCGCAAGTACTTGTACGGGCACTTCTTGCGCTTCACAAAATAGTAGAAGCCAAGGTACTCGTCACTCCTGCCCGTGGTTTGGACAGTGAAGAAGGTGTGGAAGAGCTCAATGCAGGGGGGAATGACCACCCACATCTCGCAAAAGTGGACAAAGATTGACACCAGGAGAATGGAGTGGGGGCCAAGGTGGTACAGCTGCAGACCATAGAAGTCTAGCACCATCAAGAATAAAGAGGAGAAAGGTGGGATCAGCCCCACCATGGCGTACGGAGAGAAGTACACCATGTTGCAGGCATGTTCCTTCTCGAACAGAAGCTTGCCGGCGCGGACCAAGTGGTTGAAGAAGTCTGGGGACCATCCCATGAGGGCCCGGACCTTCTTCAAATCATCATCGGTCTTCAGTCGGCTCTGGCGGAGACCCAACTCCATCACGGCACAGTGAGGCAAGAGAGGAAAGACAAGCGAAAGTTTGGAAGGTTTGAGCGCAAGTTCGAATGAAGGGCGTAAATAACCCCGGACGGTGCATGCTTTCCTTCTTAAGTAAGCCCCCGCAACGCTTGGATGGAAATCGCAGAGGAACCGACGATACCAGTCAAAAACTTCACCCCGCCAGTGACAAGGGGGCCTGGGGCCACACCGATGATCAAGTCGAGGTTCTTACCCCAGGCGAGCGGTTGTCATCATGAAAGGTGGGAAACCCGAAGGCGGCGGCCTGACAGGGCATGCGGAACCGATACAATTTTCATATCGGGAACCAGCGACCTTCAATTGCGTGAGATCCGCACGCTGAGATCTCACCTGCCTCCTCCTGGATATGCCACACGGCAGAGGTTTAACTGCGAACTATCACCAACGCCACGTCTGAAGACCCTTGAAGAGACGGCTCAAAAACCAAAGAATGGACCCACCTTCGGCGGAATGATTTCATCTAAAAGGTCTCTCTTGGAAGTGGGCCCAGGGGGCCCTTGTCGATACGTTATGTACCGGATACCCCTTGGGATTGCAAAGATCACAAGAAAACTCCATCTACTAGATTTGAAGACCTCCGAAGGCCCCACATGTCAGGCGTAACCGGACCTGCTTCCCCGACATGGTTAGTCCCAGGGCCGCCACGTGTATCATAAGACCAGAGCTATCATCCACACATGGGAAGCTCCGGACGGAATACCAATATGGCACCCCCGGACCTAACCCCAGACAGAGGGAAGCTCCGGTACTGACACGTGTCCAACAGCACCGGACCTACCCGTCCACGACGGTAAGCTCAGTGCTGCCACGTGGCAACCTCCGGACCTTCAACTTCAACAATCAGGCTGGTGGACCCCCCAACGGCCCCGAACCTTCAAGGAACAATCAAAGACTTGAAGACCCGATTAAGTGTCATTAATACCATAATAATGACACACGATCGGATGGCCCTTAATACTGGTAACAGCACTGTTAAGGCCCATTACCAGGCTATTAAGGGTAATTAACCTCATTAATTGTGTATCAAGCATGTGTAACCGCTGGGGCCACATGTCGAGCCAGGCTAACGGTGTAACGACTAGTCCTTGTACTATAAAAGGACTGGTCGACGATACACAAGGGACGGTTCCAGACCACTATTGAACTCCCTGAGCTAGACGAGCTTCTTCTCCTGGAGCTTCTTCTAGACTCACACACTTAATACAACACCAACACACCCCGTGGAGTAGGGTATTACGCTCAGGCGGCCCAAACCACGTAAATCTCTGTGTACACTTGTCTTTCACCTTCTGGAATCTCTGCCCGCCCATTACCGAACTACAACTCCTCGATCTACCAAAGGTAGTGTCGGGAGATCTGCCGGATCCAAACACTGACAACATCCGTATGAGATATATAAACTAATTAGTTTTGTGATGGTAAATAAGCGATTCAGTCAATTGGTAATGTTGTTGCACGGAGAAAATTATTTATATGTTTTACTATGAGTGTGTTTGGTTGAGTTGTGAATTTTTGAAAATTTGATTTTAGCGGTAAATTGTGAAGTAGTTGTCGTGAGTTGAGAGAATGAAAAATAAAGAAAATAATTCGAGTATGTATACAATATATGAGTAATTTTTCTAATAGTTGGGTGAGAATTTGAGAAATCTAGAGTTGGTAGAGATTCTTATATGTACCCAAAAAATCTACAGATATTCTTTGTAGTAAAACTCATTTGATTGGAATTTTAGATTTTTTACAATGAAACCGTATTGTAAAGGTTAACCAAACCAACCCTGGACCCTATCTCCAACGTCAAAGCTCTTACGCCGAGAGTTGAGAAATACTTCAGTTGGTTTCATTATTTTTTAAGAAAAAACACTGGTCAATTTACGAGATTGGTATCACACAAAAAAACGACAACTTCTCGGAGCTCACTTAATCTCTTTGGATTATGCATGTATCACACACCACCACCATGCACAAGAATGGATTATTTTTTGTTGAAAAGGTACACTAAGGGTACCCCATATATGATATTTATCAAGGAAAACAAGATCCGATAAAAAAGGACAACTATATACAAAGCACTCCCTGCATACTTAAATGTTTATCGTTGATTAGTTAAAAATAAACTAACCAGTGATCAATATTTAGAGACAAAAATAGTATCCTATAAAAAAATAAAATTACGATATCTTCGGATTTGTGAAGTGTAAGGAACATAGGGGTAATAAACATTAAACTCCATTCACACATAGTTAATCAGGAGCCGAGCCAAGATTTGATCTTAGGAGGCGCTAGCCTAGTTGTTTAATGCTTGGCAGGTCCCAGAATATTGAAGACTGTGATCCCTTCAACTATTTTTGTTTTTGGTTTTTAAATTTTAGTTTGTGTTTGCATGGACACTGCGGGCTCCAGTTATTAACTGCGAATAAGTTGGTACGACATTATCCGCAGACAATCAATTGCGCTTGGGACTGCACTCGACCCTACATGTGAATGATGCACGCGCACACACGCCACAATCGACACAAATCTATTGCAGCTGACGGGTGGATCTCACGCCCTCCAGCTCCACCAGTCAGCTGCTGTAACTGCAGTACCGCGGTAGGTGATTTCGTTCCCACCACAATAGAGTCACGGTGTACAGACGCAGCCACGTCTGAGCGCAAAAGGAAAGACCCACCCTACAAAAAAGCTAATCAGAGTAACTTTATCAACAGTAAACTTTTTTTATCAATATAGTAGGAATCCTACTGTTTGTATTAGCCTAAGAAGGCTTATACAAAGGGTGTAGGACCTTACAACGGGGGTTTGGATTCCCATACGTAAGCTACTCCTGAAGAGCTGCTAACTATTTCTCCCAGACTGTTTTATTATTGTCCTTACATCTCTTCATTTGCAGATGACATTCTCTCTTAAACTCAGTCTTACATGTCTGAATATTAACTTGTTAGCCATCGAAGATAATAATATTTCTCTGACCCCAAATGATCCAGTAGTTGATCATTAATATATCCATAAAGAACTTGTTACGCATCATCCTTTTCCCTTCTTTGATCATGTTGAAGAACGGAATGTCGAAGTTCCAGCTTATGCCCATCCAATTCCACATTTGTTTGCTAAATGCATACTTAAAGAATAAATGCAAAGTTGTCTCTTGAGCACATCTGGAACATAGGACACATGTATAATCATTATTATCCAGTTTAAAGTTTCTTCGTCGATGCATGCTTCTTGTATTTAATTTGTCCATCATTAGAAGCCAACAAAAGACTTTTAGCTTGCTATTGCTCTTGGCTGACCAAATTTTTGTCAAAGGTTTAGGTGGGGATATATCTTGATAACGAAGCAAGTAGAACCTTCTAGCAGAGAAAGTTCCACCCCATGTATATACTCGAGAGTCCTTGCCCTGGAGACTTATGTTCGAGACAATATTTTATAAAGTAATCAGTTCATTTGTAAGCCTGTGATGTTAATGGCAAGTGAAACAGATTTTGTAACTGATCCTGCATGCAAAAACTTTGTACCATGATATTCTGATTTATGATGAAGGAATATAGGCAGGACAAGTAATGTTTCAGACAGTGTTTTTGCCAGTTGTCTTTCCAAAATCTGATGGTTGATCCTTCCCCCAATTTACAAGTTGTAGTTGCCTCAATTTTTTTCTGCGGTTTTACTATGTCCTTCCAGCAGAAAGAGGTTGAGTTACTCCTATGATAATTTATAACACCATTTGGAAAATATGCATCCCAAACTAGTTCTACCCAAGGAATATCCTTTATTTGTATCGGTACCCTGGAAACCGTACATCCTTTGAGGTTACAAAGATCTCAAAGGAAAGTCATCTACTTGATTTGAAGACCTTCGGAGGCCCACATGTCAGATATAACCGGACCCGCTCCTCCAACATGGTTAATCGCAGATCGCCACGTGTACTATCAAACCGGAGCTACCGCCCACAAGGGGGGAGCTCCGGGCTATGTACCGAAATGGCACCTCCGGACTTAACCCCAGATCGAGAGAAGCTCCGGACCTGACACGTGTCAGGTAGCTCTGGAGCTACCTGTTTCCCACAGTATGCACCAGAACTGCCACGTGTCCAACCGTCGGATCTTTTGCCCCTAACCTCCGGAAGACTCCACAATGGCTCCGGATCTTCAAAGGGGAATCAAGGACTTCAAGACCCGATTAAGTGTCATTAATACCATATTAATGACACACGCCTTAATTACCAGTAACGGTGCTGTCAAAGCCCATTACCCGGTCATTAAGGACAATTAAACATGTTGAATGAGTATCAATACAAGTAACCGCCGAGGCCACATGTCGGGCCAGGCTAACTTGTAACGGCCTACCCTTGTACTATAAAAGCACAGGCCGACGACGGACTCTACACGTTCAGTGACGCTACATACGCGCCATAGACACTCATCACAAGCTCATACAGCTAATACAACACCAACATACCTGTGGAGTAGGGTATTACGCTCAGGCGGCCCGAACCACGTAAATCTCCGTGTCTCCTGTGCCATTTACAACTCACCTTCTTGAATCTCCGCGCGCCCACACCGAACATCAAACTCCTCTAACACTTTAGTAGTGTCGGGAGATCTGTCGGATCCAAACCACCGAGAGTTGGCGCGCCAGATAGGGGCGCCTGAGATTTCGAGAATGGTGAACTCAGCTGCTGGATCATCCAACAGTCATCCTGCTACTCAAGCTGCTGGAGGCAATCCCTCCAATATGCAGCCACCAGCAGGGGCTTCAGCACCAGCAGGAGTCACACTGCCACCACCGCCGCCTCCACCAGCAAATCAAGCTGGACAACGCGATGGTGCACCGGCGTCAGTCACTGCGTCGGGAAATCAAGACAACCCGGAACACGCGCTCCATGCAGCGCGTGCTCTTCTCAAACGCCCACCACCTCCGGATGCATCCCAGGATGCACTGGAGCAGTGGAGAGCTGATGTGGAACATTTGGTTGCAGCAGCAGCCGATCGCATCAGCAACCAGAGTCCTCCTCCTTCAGGACGGGCCCCGTTGCAGCGACGGACCTTGTCTGGCAGACTTGGTCCGCACGTCTCCAACAACAGGAGACGAGCTGCATCACAGCAGGTGACGTCGTTGCCCTCCGGGGCACGACGCACCCACACGGTATCCAGGCTTTCAACTCATGACCTCCGGGCGGAGCTTGATCGCCGATACCGCCAACAGGACGGCCGAGTCCATATTGAGCGTGCTCGTGAAAGACGAGAAGCTCAGGACGTTCTTGCTCCTAAAGAAGTGGGAGGAGGCTGTTCAGCCCTGGCCATGCATCTGCGTATGGTCAGATGGCTACAGAAGTTCTGGCCTCACCTGCCAGAGAAGTTCGATGGGACCGTCAATCCTGTCGAATTTCTTCAGATCTACTCCACTGCTATCTTGGCAGCTGGAGGAAATGAGACCGTAATGGCCAACTATTTCCCAGTGGCTTTAACTGGGACCGCCAGGTCGTGGTTTATGAGCCTTCCACCCAACTCTATCAACAGTTGGGAGGAGCTGTGCCAGCAGTTCACCGCCAACTTCGGGAGTTCATACAACCGGCTAGGCACTGAACTGGACCTTTTTGTAGTTGTGCAAAAAAGAGGAGAATCCCTGCGATCATTCATCCAGAGGTTCTCTCAGGTACGAAACACTATCCCTTCTATCTCTAGCGCCTCGTCATTGTGGCATTCAGACAGGGTGTATGGGATAAGAAGATGCTGGAGAAACTGGCGATCAAGGAGATCACCAGTGTCACAGAACTCTTCAGTTTGGCCGATAAATGTGCCAGAGGTGCGGAGGGCCGTGAGATGCACTCCAAAACAACTCCGGAGGATCACAAGAAATCCTCCAAAGGAGAAGCCACTACCTCCGGGAGTGGCAAAAAGAAGAAGAAGACCAATGGCAAGAAGAAGCCGTCGGCCGGTACATCCAATGTTGCAGCTGCTGCAGCTCCGGGTGGCCGGGGGCCACGCTTTGAGAAGCGACCTCGACCGTCTTCTGAAGACGATGGCAAACCCAAGGTGTGGTGTCCAATTCACAAAACGGGCAGCCACAGTTTGGAAGGCTGCCGGGAGGTCCAAAACCTTGCCGAGCGCTACAACAAGCGCCAGGAAGAAACTCCTTTCCGACAGAGGAAAGGAAAACAAAAAGTCGACGAAGCTCTGGCTGAAGAGGAGTTAGGTTTTCAGGATCCCAAAAAGGTCCTGAAGGCCGTCTACACCTCCGACGACGATGATTCCGACGTCTCTAACAACGAGCGTCGGAAGACCATGAACACCATCTTTGGTGGATCATGGGACATCACCTCCCGCCGCGTCATCAAGACTATGCGTCGGGACATGGCTGCTGTAGCTCCTACAGCTAGACCAGAGCCTCATCGGAAGTGGATGGACACATCCATCACTTTTGATGCTTCGGACTGCCCTCGAAGCATGGTTGGAGCAGGTCAGCTGCCTTTGATGGTATCTCCTACCATCAATAACATCCATCTCCACCATGTCATGGTAGACGGAGGTTCGGGGCTTAACCTCGTAAGCTTCAAAGCTTTTACCAAGCTTCAGCTCCGACCTACGGATCTCCACCCCTCCCGACCTTTCTCCGGAGTAGGTTCGGGGGTCATTACCCCACTCGGAGCTATTACTCTCCCCGTTACCTTCGGGACACGGGAGAAGTATCGCACCGAGAAGTTGGTCTTTGACGTTGCTCAGATCAACTTACCCTTAAACACCATTTTGGGTAGGCCTGCCTTGTACAAATTTATGGCAGCTGCTCATTATGGCTACCTGGTGTTAAAGATGCCAACACCAGTAGGCGTTCTCTGGATCCGCGGAGATCGTACTGCCGGAGTAACTGCTCTGGAAGAACTTCATGCACTTACCACGGCACAAGAGGAGGACTCCAGGCAGGAGCAAGCTCCAAAACCCACGAGCATTTGTCAACGAGGCTCGACATCTGCACCTCGTGTGCAGCCAAGCGGCGACAACGACATTCCAGTCAAAGTCGTCCAAATCGGTTCTGATGCCGCTCAGACCACCCGTATATCGGGAGGATTGAACGACAAATAGGAACTCACGCTCATCGCTTTCCTCTGGGCTAATGTTGACGTTTTTGCCTGGCAACCGTCACAAATGCCTGGGATCCCCAGGGAAGTGATTGAGCACAATCTGAAGATCTATCCAGACGCCTGGCCTGTGCACCAGAAGCCTCGGAAGCAATCTTTAGAGCGACAAAACTTCATTCGACAAGAAGTGAAGAAGTTGCTCGAAGCTGGATTCATCCGAGAAGTCTTCCATCCAAAATGGCTGGCAAACCCAGTCGTTGTGCCCAAGGCTGGCGGGAAACATCGGATGTGTATCGACTACACAACACTAAATAAGGCATGTCCAAAAGATCCATTCCCATTACCTAGAATAGATCAGATAGTAGATTCCACCTCCAGGTGTGAATTACTGTGTTTCCTAGACGCATATTCTGGGTATCATCAAATCAGAATGTCTAGGGAGGATGAAGAGCATACCTCTTTCATCACAGTAGATGGATTGCACTGTGATACAGCCATGCCATTTGGTCTCAAGAATGCAGCTTCAACCTTTGTACGAGCTATGTACAAAACCTTTGAAGACCTCATTAGAGACATAGTGGATGTGTATGTTGATGACATCATGGTCAAGGTCAAGAACAAGGAGTCACTTCTTGACACCTTACAGGCTGTCTTTGATAAGCTGCGGGCCACGCGCACAAAGCTAAACCCAGACAAGTGTGTCTTCGGGGTTAGCTCCAGAAAACTTCTTGGTTTCCTGGTAAGTCATCGGGGCATAGAAGCTAATCCGACGAAGATCAAGGCCATTGAAGACATGTGGCCACCAGCCCGCATCAAAGACGTCCAAAAGCTAACTGGATGTCTAGCAGCCCTCAGCCGGTTTATTTCAAGACTGCCGGAACGAGCACTCCCCTTCTTCAAGTTATTGAGGAAGTCCGGACCATTCCAATGGTCTGAAGAAGCAGAAAATGCGTTCCAGGAGCTAAAACAGTTCCTCACCACCCTACCAACTCTGGTAGCTCCGAACCCTGGTGAGCCTTTGTTGCTTTACATTTCAATGACTGACGAAGTCGTCAATATGGTTCTGGTTGCGGAGAGACCAGATCTACCCCATACTCAGGAATCCAGACCCCTTCGGGAGGGTTCGGAGGTTCCTGAAAGCGAGTCTGGGTCCCAGCTCCCAGAGTCGAATCCACAAGAAACCACTTCAGAAGACCCAGACCCCTCCGGGAGGGTCCAGGTCACTTCTGAAGAAGCTCCGGGTTCCTCCAGCCAGAACCCGGAGGTCCCCGAAGAAACTCTGGATCCCTCCGGGAGGATCCGGGTCAGTGAAGAGGAAGCTTCGGGCCCCTCCGGGAGGGTCTGGACCATTCAGCGCCCAGTGTACTTCATCAGTGAAGTACTACATGATGCCAAGACTCGATACCTAGAGGTGCATAAGCTACTATATGCAGTTCTTATTGCCTCCAGGAAGCTTCGCCATTATTTCCAAGCTCACAAAATCTCAGTGGTGACCTCTTACCCACTTCGAGCAATCTTGCATAATCCCAATTCAACTGGGAATATTGCAAAGTGGGCAGCAGAATTGGCTGAATTCAATCTCGAATTCATTTCAAGGCAAGCAGTCAAGAGTCAAACATTGGCAGACTTCGTGGCAGAATGGACTCCCTCTCCATCAAACCCTGGGGGCCGCAGTGAGCCGAAGCCGGAACACGAAGCTCCGGTCTTCACTGAGTCTCATTGGACCCTCTACTTCGACGACTCCATGCAAAAGAAGGGGGCCGGAGCTGGAGTCCTTCTCCTCGCACCAACCGGAGAGAAGGTGAAATACATGGTACACCTTGACTTCAAGGCGACCAACAACATGGTGGAATATGAAGCACTCATCTACGGACTAAAGGTGGCACTATCATACGATGTCAAGCAATTGCTGGTCAAGGGAGATTCACAGCTCATCATTAAGCAAGTGAAGGGTGAATGCTCCTACAATAATTTCCAGCTAGCTGCTTACCTCCTTGAAGTCCAGAGGGTTCAGAAGGACTTCGAAGTCCTAGATCTACACCATGTTCAGCGTGCCCACAACGCTGAAGCCGACGAACTCTCGACGAAAGCGTCAACCGGAGCTCCGGCTCCTGACAGAACTTTTGTTTGGAGGTTGTCAAATCCCACAGCTCAGCCTGCCGAACTGAGCGAAGGGGGCACAGCATCCTGAAGCTGACGGTCCCGATGGCCCTGTTACCATGGCAGCCATCAAGGGTCATAGGTGCTGCCGGAAGCTCCGAGCAACCCAGCACGCAAGACTCAAATGCTCAAGTTAGTTCCGATGCATGGATCTCGGAGATCCGGAACTACTTGAAAGACAACATCCTTCCTGACGATGATGTGTCTGCTGACCGGGTAGTCAGATTGGCTAAAAGATACACGTTGGTAGAAGGGGATCTCTACCGGCGTGGTGCCAACAGCATCCTAATGCGGTGCATCACAAGAGAAGAAGGCTGCGAGCTCCTCGCAAAAATCCATGGAGGCGAGTGTGGGAACCACGCGTCTTCCCACACGCTGGTTGGTAAAGCCTTTCGGCATGGCTTCTACTGGCCTACAACACTCCAGGATGCAACTGAGCTGGTGAAGAAATGAGAAGCATGCCAATTTCATGCAAAAAAATTCACACACCGGTTCAGCCCCTACAAATGATACCTCCTACATGGCCCTTCGCTGTGTGGGGGATGGACATCTTGGGACCTTTCCCAAGAGTTGTCGGAGGTTACAAGTTCCTGTACGTCTCCATTGACAAGTTCACCAAGTGGCCGGAAGCAACTCCAGTTGTGACAATCAACAAGCAATCTGCTATCAGCTTTTTGCAGTCCATTGTATGCAGATTTGGAGTCCCAAACAAAATCATCACTGATAATGGGACCCAATTCACAAGCTCTGCGTTTCAAGGATATTGCGAAGACCTCGGCATTCAAGTTTGCTATGCCTCCGTAGCTCACCCAGCCAACAATGGCCTAGCCGAGAGAGCAAATGCTGAAATCCTTAAAGGACTCAAAACGCGCACCTATGAGCGCTTGAAAAAACATGGAGCCAACTGGATTGAAGAGCTTCCGCCCACTTTATGGGCCAACAGGACATCTCAAAATCGGTCAACTGGAGAGACACCCTTCTTCCTGGTGATGGAGCTGAAGCAATCCTTCCTCCAGAAATCACGTTGGGGTCACTCCGGGTTCGGACCTTCGATGAAGCCACGCAGGACCAGCTCCGGCGTGAAGACCTAGACCTCCTGGAGGAGGGAAGGTGCCAAGCAGCTGTTCGGAATGCCCGATACTGCCAAGCCCTTCGGCGCTATCATCAGCGACATGTACACAACCGACAGCTCGAGGAAGGCGACCTGGTGCTACGGAGAATACAATCTAGAGAAGGCTTAAACACACTCTCCCCCAGCTGGGAGGGACCCTTCCGAGTGATTAAAGTATCCCGTCCCGGGAGCATTCGCTTGGCTACCGAGGATGGGACACCTCTCCCAAATACTTGGAACATTGAGCACCTCTGTAAGTTCTACACTTAATATCACGGAGGTGAGTCTGTAGTAACTTGGGGTGTATGTTATAGAGTCATTGTACAGAGTCGGGTAGTTCCTCCGGGAGAACAGCCGGACCTTTCCCAAAAAGTCTGCAAAGTTCATGCAACACTTGTCACAGTCTTAGGACTAAAAGTGTGGCTAGCTACCCTGGGTCAAACGAGAAATGAAACACGCTTAGCCTGGTTCCGTACCCTAAGAGTGTACTTGTTTCCCCTGTAGCCCGAACCTATAATGAAAGACATCTTCATGTGAAACAGACTCCACGTGCATTTATTTTGTACAGACTCAACATTTTTTATTTTTCTCTTTCTTGTCTATAACAAAGACGCGCAATTCTTAAGAAATTTTAGTTCGACCGGTTCATATATGATACGAGTTGTATTGTCGATTCTTTTGGATTCAAATATTGCTCATGGCCAACTCGCCTGAAAGCTGCCAAGCCAATCTAGGGCTGGAGTGTGCTATCGACTTAGCCTGGTCAGGAACCCTAAGTACGCCACTCTACCTACACCCCGGCAGGCCGAAGTAAGGCGGGTCCATGTACAATTGGATCTGGAAGAAAAGACAACGCATTCGGTTGTATTTAGAATCGCGTTTGACTTAAAATCTTCTTGAGAATCGTAAGCCGCGACGAAGTTATAGACAAGAAACGAATTTTACTATTTTTCTTGGCTTAAGTGTGCAGGAAAAATAAAATCTACATTGATGGAGAAAAGCCGGAGCTAACAAAGCTCCGACTCCCCTAGGTGGCTTGTAATCGATATTACGCATTGAAAACGAGCATCACCAGAGTAATCAAGCTCCGGTAAAGCTAGGGGGGCCAGCCGTCAATGCTAAATAAAAGATGGTGAGAAGACCCCGCAAACGGAGTCTGCTGCCAACAAACTAAGTCTTGGCAAAGGTCACTGCCAGAGCTACTAAGCTCCGACACCCTGGAGGACTAACTATCGATGCTCTACGCGTTCATAGAGACTATTGCCGGAGCTACTAAGCTTCGATGATAGACAATGACGGAGCTCCTAAGCTCCGACAACCTCAGGGGGCCTTCACTATCGAAGACTTCGGACCTAAATTCTACAAGTTTGGAGCAAATGAGTCTTCAACAAAACGCAATATCCTCTTGGTACATGTTCACAATCAAATTGTGTACATCTACCAGGGGGCCAAGTGAAGACAAAAGTGTTGAAGACAAAAAGTGAAATTCACAAAAAATTGGGGATTTCATTCATCTGGAGACAAGGGATTATATCTGGAGACAAGAGATTACAAATTTGAGGAAGAAGAAGAGAAAATACAAGTGAGAACTACAAAGATGGTCTTAAACCCTATGGAAGAATTGGGCGACCTTCTGGGCAACCTCCGATACGTTGGCTCGGGCAGCTTCGCTTTCTCCTTCAACCGGACCTTCGAGCACCGGGTCCAGAGGAAATTGGGAGTTCCGGCTGGTGTAGCACGTCGGCACATATTCTGCGACGTTCTTCGCCAGGGATTGCCCCTCAACCTCCAATTGGTCCGCGATGACATCGCCCACCTTGGAGAGTTTGCTGCCTGCCGAGCTCAACGCCTGCAACGCCAGGTCCGGCTCCAACTCCGGATCATCCGGGCGCACGGGGCTGAAGCCCATCGGTGTCAGCGCGTCGTTGGCCTTGCCCAGGAACTCCCAAATCTGTAAGGAGTCCGCAGTCCTCAAGCCCTTTATTTCTTCCAAGGATCTCCTGGCCGCCACCAGTTCAGAATTCTCGCGAGCGAGGCGCTCAACTTCTTGGCATTTTGCTGAATCTTTTCAGCAACCTGCTTTTCGAGTTTTCCGAGCTCCTCCTCCAGGAGGTGGATCTTGTTTCGACGGTCGACCAGGTCCTTCTCCCTGCCCCTCACTTTCTTCTCCCTGGCAGTAAGGGCACACTCTTGCTCGTAGAGTTCCTGCCCTCGCACCCAGGCCTTCTCCTCTTCCTCATGGCAGCGCTCTTCCAATTTCTTGGCGCGCTCCTCGAGGCCCTTGTCAGCCAGAGCCACCTTCTTGGTGAGCTCCTCCTCCCTCCTCAGGACGTCATCCCGCAGCTCTAGGAGTTTCTACTCTTCATCTTTGAGCCGTTTCTCCCTCTCTTCAAGTGCCTCCCGACGCTTGATGAGTGTAGTGTTAATAGCCTCAAGCCTTTCTTGGCGTTCATCGGCCGCACTGTTAGCTGCTTTGGTCTGCTCGTAGATCTCCAGGGATTGAGTGTCGAGGGCACGAGTCATACTCTCCCTGTCATCCAATAAATTGCCCCAATATTCTAGGCGGACCTTCTCCCGTTTGATCCACTCTTTGTCGTCCGCTAGCCTCGACTGCGCCAGCTTGGTCTCAAAGTAGAGCCGGTTAAGCCACCGCCTAAGGGTTTGGCGCTCCTCTTCAAGAGCCTTGCTGTCGTGGAAGAAGGCCATTTGAACTTGACGCAGACTGGAACATGCGTTGTCAATAGACAGTGACAACGGGATAGGTTCCGAACCTGCTGGGGTCTTCTCCGCTGGTTCCAGCGGGTTTTCAGATACAAAAATTGGGTCCCATTCCACAAGAGTGGTCCCCTGGGTCTCCATGGCACTAGGGCCATCCTCCGGGATGGCCTCAGTCGCCATCGAGGAAGGCCCCGCCGCCAGGTCTTCGTTCACCCCCTCAGGCAGGGAGCCAGCGACTTCGCTTGGGCACTCCGGCTCGGCCGCAGGTACCTCCGACGTCGTCACATCCGGAGCAGGGGCCGCTGCTGGCTCCGGTCTGGGCACCTCCTCCGATGGGGGCTCGGGCTTCGACACCTCTTCAACAACCGGTTCGGGAGCCGGAAGATCTTCAACATCGATCGGCCCTGCGGCCGGTGCTTCAGAGGTAGCCGGCCCAACTGCCGGAACTTCCTCAGCTTCTGGCGCGCACGCCAGGGTTTCAATCACCTCCGGCTCAACCGCCAGAGCTTCGACAATTTCCGGCTCTGAGGCCGGGATTACTGCTTCCTCTGGCTCAACAGCCGGAGCTTCCATCATTTCAGCACCAGGACCCGGAGCTTCAACCTCCGGGACAGGTGCCGCTGGCGCATCTTCTCTCCCGTGGTCCGGCGCTACCACGGGAGTCTCTGGGGATGAGTCGAGGTCCATGACCACGACAGCCGGCGCCGGAGCTGTCGCAGCTTTAGCCACCACTTGGGGCGGCACCGGGACAGGAGCAGAAGCCCCCGCCCTCACAGCTTCAGCTGTTGTAGCTGAGGGTGGAGCCTCACTCCTCTTCTTGGTAACGCTGCAGATGATGGATGAAGAAACTTAAAAAAAATAGTTAATACAACAAAACAACTGTCCAAGGTAAAGATTAAAAATTACATTGGGAGGCTTCCGCACCAGCTTGCGCGGAACCTCTTTCCTGGGCGTTCTAGGCTAGTCATAGCCGGTGTGGAAGCTCCGGAAGGCCCCCCGGAACTCATAGCAGCCACGGGCATTTCCCTGTTCGAGGCTCCCCTCGATCGGGAAGAACTTCCGAACCTGGAGGCCTCAACCGGCCCCGGTGCTGGAGTCACATGCCCGGAGCTAGCTCCCCGGGAGGATCCCACTGCGGGTACAGTCGCCACAGTTGCAGAAGACCTCCCCCTCCGGGGAGAAGGAGCCGATGCAGAGGTAGCAGGCCTGACGGACCTTCCGTCGGCAAGCTGCAGCTTCCTCTTCCGGCTCAGGGGTTCGTCCGCCGGCTCCTTGCCCTTGCCGACGACCTCGGCCCTTGGCTTCGGGGCAGGGTCAGAGCCACCTTCGGACACTCCAGGGATTGCCACCCTGGTGGTTGATCTTCTCTCGACGACACCAAGGTCGTCAAGTACGGGCATCTTCTGCCAGAGCTCCCTGCTGAACTCAACTTCCACGTTCAGAGGAAGAAAAGCTGATGGCGGAGTCAGATCGTCACCCTCGACGTCGATGCCGTGCTGGAACTTCTTGAGATGAAACTCCAGGGTTGTCCCTACCATGTTGGACTTCAGCCCGGTCTCGACCCGGTCGTCGTCCATCACGCTGTTGAGGGCCCAAGCGAGTTTTTCTCTCCTCTTCAGCGGTGCCCACCTGTTGACCAGGAAGTTACAAAACACCGCCTGAGGGGTTAATCCACCTTCCACACACTGACGGATCCTGGTCAGAACAGGGTTGAAGGTGTCCGCCAGCACCGGAGCTTCACTCCAGATCGTCGTGTCAATGTTGGGGAGGCCTTCGGGCAGCTCCAGCCTCTCGTGCTCCTCCACCCGGATGACTATCCAGTCCTTCTTCCAGTCATCCCACTTCCCAGAGGGAAACGACCAGAGGTACTTGAATGGGCACTTCTTGCGCTTCACGAAGTAGTAGAAGCCAAGGTACTCATTGCTCCTACCTGTGGTATGGACGGTGAAGAAGGTCCGGAAGAGTTCAATACAGGGGGGATGCCCACCCACATCTCACAGAAGTGGACGAAGATAGACACGAGGAGAATGGAGTGAGGGCCAAGGTGGTATAGCTACAGACCATAAAAGTCCAACAACATCAAGAAAAGGGAGGAAAAAGGTGGGATCAACCCCACCATGGCGTACGAGAAGAAGTACACCATTTTGCCGGAGTGCTCCTTCTCAAACGGGAGCTCTCCCCCGGCGCGGACCGAGCGGTTGAAGAAGTCCGAGGACCATCCCATGAGGGTCCGGACCTTCTTCAGGTCGCCGTCGGTCTTCAAACGTCTCTTGCGGAGACCCAACTCCATCGCAGCACAGCAAGGCAGGAGAGGAAAAGCGAAGCACAAGTCGGGAGTTTGAGCGCAAGATCAGATGAGAGGCGTAAAGAACTACAGACGGTGCGCGCTTTCCTTCTTAAGTAAGCCCTCACAATGCTTGGATGGAAACCACAAAGAAGTTGAAGATACCATTCAAAAATTCCACCCAGCCGATGACAAGGGGGCCCGGGACCACCCCGACGATCAAGTCGAGTTTCTTACCCAGGCGAACGGTTGTCATCATGAGGCGGGAAACCCGAAGGCGGCGGCCTGACAAGGCGCGCGGAACCGATACGGTTTTCGTATCGGGAACCGGCGACCTTCAATTGCGTGAGATCCGCACACCAAAGATCTCATCTGCCGCATGCGGGATACGCCACATGGCGGGGATTTAACTCCAAACCCTCGCCAACGGCACTTTCGAAGACATTTGAAGACTCAGTTCAAAAGTCACGGGGATGGACCCACCTCCGGCGGAATGACTTCACCCAAGGGGTCTTCCCCAGAGGTGGGTCCAGGGGGTCACTGTCGGTACCCTGGAAACCATATACCCCTTGAGGTTACAAAGATCTCAAAGGAAAGTCATCTACTTGATTTGAAGACCTTCGGAGGCCCACATGTCAGATATAACCGGATCTGCTCCTCCAACATGGTTAATCACAGGGTCGCCACGTGTACTATCAAACCGGAGCTACCGCCCACAAGGGGGAAGCTCCGGGCTATGTACCGAAATGGCACCTCCGGACTTAACCCCAGACCGAGAGAAGCTCCGGACCTGACACGTGTCACGTAGCTCCGGAGCTACCTGTTTCCCACAGTATGCTCCAGAACTGCCACGTGTCCAACCGTCGGATCTTCAGCCTCTAACCTCCGGAAGACTCCACAACGGCTCCGGATCTTCAAAGGAGAATCAAGGACTTCAAGACCCGATTAAGTGTCATTAATACCATATTAATGATACACGATCGGATGATCTTAATTACCAGTAACGGTGCTGTCAAAGCTCATTACCCGGTCATTCAGGACAATTAAACGTGTTGAATGAGTATCAATACTAGTAACCGCCGGGGCCACATGTCGGGCTAGACTAACTTGTAACGGTCTGCCCTTGTACTATAAAAGGACAGGCCGACGACGGACTCTACACGTTCAGTGACGCTACACACGCGCAATAGACACTCATCACAAGCTCATACAGCTAATACAACACCAATATACTCGTGGAGTAGGGTATTACGCTCAGGCGGCCCGAACCACGTAAATCTACGTGTCTCCTGTGCCATTTACAATTCACCTTCTTGAATCTCCGCGCGCCCACACCGAACATCAAACTCCTCTAACACTTAGTGTCGGGAGATCTGTCAAATCTAAACCACCGACAATTTGGTAAAACTTATCCAAGTACATCATCAGGAGTGTCTCATTCTAGACATACAAGTTCTTGACTTATCAACAGTAAACTGAAAACTGTCATCTCGGATTTTATAAGTACTCGTAGAGTAAAAACTGGAGGTTATCTCGGATCACATGACGTCGACGTAGAATGAGTCGCAGGACTCGTCGCCGCCGGCGAACTCGTCGACCATCCTGGACCCGGCGACATCGAACCGCTGGATCCCGGCCGCTCTTTTCTTCACCTCCTCGTCGTTCTGGTCGAACCCGACACAGCCCCGCGCGCTGAGCTCCCGCAGCTCCCGGCAGCCGGCGAGGATGGCGAGCAGCTCTTGCCTGGGCAGGTAGGACCTGTCGAGGCACAGCGACCGGAGCCTGGGCAGCGACCGCGCCATGGCGTCGGCGTCCTCGGGCTTAACGGCGCCCGAGGTCCTCATGCTGGTGAAGTTCGGGCAGTGCGCTGCGAGGGCGGGGAGTACGGAGGAGGAGGACAACGGCTTGGCCTCGAGCTCGAGGTGCTCGAGGAGCGGCCACCGCGGGATGAGCTCCAACAGACGCGCATCGTCGCCGGCGGGCAGCTTCGGGAGCGCCAGCCGCCGCAGCCGTGGGCACCTGCATCAGCAAATCGATGTTACTACGCGGCACGGACCATTTCTTTAAGCAAAACGGCATCCACAAGTCGAAATCTTTGAGCATGACGAACGGAACGTACTCGAGGGAAACGAGGTCGAGCTCGGTGGCCGGCGAGGCGAGGAGCGGCGGGAGCGCGACGTCGGTCGCAGTCCCCCGCGCGCGGGCGACGCAGAACCTGAGGAACCCGGCGAAGGTGAACCGCGGCACGCCGTAGCGGCGCCTGTAGGCTGCGGCGAGCGCGCCCCATGGCATGAACCGCGCGACGTGGTCCCGGCGTAGGTCGAGCGTGCGCCACAGGGACGGGTCGGCGGCGGCGCGGCGCCAGCCGCGGCACACGAGCGGGGCGGAGGCCGCCAGGTCGTCGAGCTCCAGCCGCCGGAACACGTGTACCAGGCAGTCCGTCTCCATGTCCGCCCACGGCGCCGCCGCCACCGCAGCGCTGCTCTCCTGGACGGCCGTCTCCCTCTCCATAATCGAGCTAGTGGAGCGTGGGTAACTAATTAAGCAGCTGATGCCTGATGCTGCTTCCTCGTGGTGAAGCACCTACTTGTTTGGGATCAGCACCGATGATGGGATGGAAAGGACAGGGAAGCTGTTGTCAATGGTGATAATTAGACCGTGCAATTCGAGTGATGGCGCAGGGAGGTTGGATTTGAGAGAGACACGACGATGGTCTCTTGTACTCCGTAGTAATTCGGAGGCAAGATCGAGAGAGACGGAGGTGGCTGGCAAGTAGAACCCCTCGTTTATAGGCGATGAACACGAGTAGAACGAAGATTCCGACAAGCGGAAGTTAATTTATGGTAGCGCACGTGCTACGGCACAACCAAGTCGCACCACCATATTCCTGCCCATTTCCTTCCTTTCGGTCGCTGCATTGCACCCAAATAGCCGCCGTGGACGCTAGTACTCACTATAGTTTTCGAATTTTGCCATGTGCTAAAACTCGTCTCAGATAGAGGTAAATCATCTGAAGCATCTAACAATAACGGATATCATGTTTGTCAGTCGCCTGACGTTGATTTTTTAATTGCTATTATGATTATTGTTACTTTTTAAATTGTACAGATTATGTTAATTATAAAATAATAAAACACAAAGAATTTGTCAATGTGTAATTCATAGAAAAAAGTATTTATTTTGTTTATTATAAAAATTAATGGTTAATGATAGTAATTAACCACTATTCAAAGCCGTCCTGAAATTTTGTTCCGTTTCATGCGTCTGAAATCTAGACACATCCTAATAAAAATCATACTATTTTACGCACATGTAAAGTTTTCTTATGAAGGTTATACAGGTGTATTATCTTCAAAAGAATATCTACTTGAACACAACGAAAGTGACCTGTGCTTTCCGGTGTCATACTGCCAGCGCTGGGATCTTTGAGGGCTAATCAGCTTAATTTGTCGTCAAATTAGCTCACCGGCGAGATTTCGGCAACATTCGCCACCTCCGCCTACGATCAAAGCTTCCTGAGAAACCCAAACCTGTGCACCGCGGCAGCATCGACATGGTTCCTCATGGGCGTGCGCTCATGTGCGGCCAACCCATCCGACCATGTCTACTTGAACACAACGAAAGTGACCTGTTGAGGCGAGAAGGGGCAGGTGCATGTAACTATGCTTATTTGTACCTTAGGCTGTCTCAAACAGATATCCTATTAGACAACCCAAACCTTATTTAGATTCTAAAACACCCTTTAACAATCATCTGATCTACCGAGCCTATCGGAGGAGCGCTCCCGTACAAAGCCCAAAGATAGGCGGCCGAGCGAGGACGCCGAAATCAACCGCCACGCCTCGCGAAAAAAAACATCGGAACATGCTTTCGTTGAACAGGCTTTCCGGTGTTATACCGCCAGCGCTGGGATCTTTGAGGGCTAATCGGCTTAATTTGTCATCAAATTAGCTCACCGGCGAGATTTCGGCAAAATTCGCCACCTCCGCCTACGATCAAAGCTTCCTGAGAAACCCAAACCTGTGCACCGCGGCAGCATCGACATGGTTCCTCACGAGCGTGCGCTCATGTGCGGCCAACCCATCCGACCATGTCTCGCCGCGCCTCCGCGCGGGTCTCATCGCTGCGGGTGCCGCACTCCTCGTTCTCGTCGTGGCGCTTGCCTTCCTCCCGGTCCGCAACATCAAGAGGAGGAAGCGGCAGTTCACGCAGGCCGAGGAGGCATAGAAGCTCACAAATTGCCAGCCCCTGGACTTCAGCGAGGCCTCCCTGCTGCGCGGGCTCTCCGACGAGAACCTCATTGGCAAGGGCGGCTCGGGGCGCGTGTACCGCATCACATACACGAACCGCGCCAGAGGCGGCACCGTGGTCGTGAAGCGAATCTGGTCCGGCAGGAAGCTGGACACGAGCATGGAGCGCAAGTTCAATTCGGAGGCGAACATCCTCGGCCACATCCGGCACACCAACATCTTCAATTCTACCGCCCTCAATCCCGCCGCCCGGCGCGACCTCCTTATCTCCATCGCTCCCACGAGCTCACGCAGCAGCTCAGTCGTGCCGCCCCCTCAATCACGCCGCCCGGCGCGACCTCCTCATCTCCGTCGCCCCCACGTGCTCGAGCAGCAGCTCCTCCTCAACTGGGAGGCAACGGCGCGACGCGGCGCGAGCTGCTCATCCGCGAGGTGGAGCGGCGCCTCAACGACGAGGAGGTGCGCTGTGACGGGAAAGTCCCAACGCGGCCGTCGTCGTCCCGTAGAGGCGCGAACGAAGCCAACGGTGGTTGACGGTAGCCAATGTCAGTTCTCTGTTAGAGATTGCACAAAAAAGACTACGATCAGATGTCCCATATGTTAAAATCGACCTCCCATTTTGGGGTTTATTGTTGGAGACTAAGTAGCTAGCGGCACTAGTGATTAAGAGGAGGGCAGGTACATGCAACTATGTGAAAGAGAGCTTAGTCTAGTGGTTAAGTACTTTGAGTGCTTATTTCTTTAGTTATTGAGTTCGACTACTTGTAGCAGGGAATTTGAAACTGAATTTCACAATTTTAAAATGCACATAAAAATATATATTGCCGAACCTAGGGCGCAACTAAAAAAGTGAGAGGACTAACATATGCGAACGGTAATACCGATCTATGAAGTCCAGCCCACAATCATGCTTGTGTTTGACCGTCCAAGTATCACCATTTTGTTCTACACAATCTGAATGTGAGCGTATGAATTTGTATTCAGTTGTAATAATCTGTTATAAAGGCCGAGACTTTCATCTATTATTAGAGAAGCTAGTGGCGTTAGCAACAACTGTGGTCCACTTGGAGACACAAGCATTGGTATAGCCAATAGTAATGAACATGCCCACACTTCAACGAGAATGAAACTTGTTTCTTGAAAATCTCCTGCTTTTCCTTGTCGTGTACTGCTGAGCGAACACCCATCACGAACTGCACGTTTCAAATCAAAGAAGCGAGCAAGTCACGGTCTAGCTCCGTCTCTCCAACATGGTCGCCCGCTGGTAGCTAGGCATAAGCAAGTATACAAAGCTTTCGAAGTCGCATTTCTTTTCACGAGGAAAATTATGGTCTACAAAGGCGGAAGAACGTTGCAATTGGTCGGTACACGTAGGTAAACCCGGTCATCGTCATCATTATAACCATAGTCCATAGTTGAAAAGTGAAACACATCGATTTGAGTTTATTATTCATTCCAGTTTCTAAGGGCGCGTGTGAACTAAAAGGCAGAAACCAGAAAGCAGGGTGTGGAATTTTATGACTAAGGATCTTGTGTTTTTGCTCTTAGGCCACATTGAATATGCGTGGAGCTTTAGCCTTTCCTTATTTTTATAAAAAGGGAACGTCTCCTTATCAGGTGACTACTTTTTTGCGTTGGCATCAGTCAAATTTTTTTGCCGTTGCATGCGTTGGTATCAGTCACAATTTTTTTTTTGCCGTTGCAACATCCACAGATAACTACCGCAACAAATGCATATACTTTTCCAAAAACCACTGAACCTGGTGCTTTAATATAAAAAGTTAAGCATTTTTTTACATAGTTTCAGGTCATGCCCCCGGCTAAATGTTTATTTTTTGAAAACTCCGCTATATGCCGGCTTATATTAAGAAGAAGAAGAAGAACTCAGCATACAACGAGTTTGGGTGCTACAAATCGCTTCCTAGATCAAAAGGATATTGATGCACCAGAAGTGCATCTGACAGTCCTAAGAACGAGATCAAAATCCTATCCAAGCCTCATTACCGTGCAAATCTTGGGAGACCTTGCACCCGCCATTCTTTATAACTGCATCGTGTCTCTTATTTCAATAATTATATGTGTCGGTGTTCAGACTACTGACTAGCACCGTCTGCGCCGCGCGTTCGTCATCGAGTATACAGAAAGGATTTATATTGATTCAGGCAAGATGCCCTACGTCCAGTTCATGTGTCTCGCTCTTCTTTGTTAAAAATGGAAAAGTTCTCTTGTTGGCGTTTCGGAAATCGACTAGTAAATTTGTATTGAATCGCGTTTGTCATCGTATGGCTAGCTGCAAAAGATAAGATATTTATCCTATTTCAGGCAAAAAGACCCTACATTCACAGGGAGTCCATCCGTGATCTTTGTTAGCTCAAAAGGCGATAGAACAAATTACAAGCGAGCCTTACTCGAGTATATAAACTCTACGAAAGTAAGAACTTCTATGAAAGTAATGCGTAAGCAAAAATGCACATCAGCGTGTGAAATTAAGGCACAAACGCAAGTGTGTCAAATAAAATGTACGTAAAGGAAATGAGTAAGGTAAAATGCGTAAGTAACGCGAATACATGGTGAATTTGTCCCCCTCGCGGAAGGCCATGAGGGCCCTTTTATAGGGGGGGGGGGGGGGGCGACTCTATCTAACCAACATTCATCATAGTGGGGTGGGATTTACAGTGTTCGTTCTAAGCATCCGGTCTCTCTGAGGTGCGGAAGCTTCAATCTTCAATCTTGACTTCTTCTTGGTCTCCAAGGCACCATCTTGTGTGTGAGGTAATCGTCCCTCTACGACAGATGGAACAAATGGCAGACTTATCCTACAACAGGTCACATCACAGGTTCACCCCCCTGCCGAAGTTACCGCGCCCACTGTCCATCATGCCCCAAACTACGTGCCTCTTAGGTCGAGACTTGTGCAAGCTTGATACCCCGACCTCGGCATGCATGGGTGTTAGTGGTGGGACTCTCCTCGAGACGGAGAGTAGTTACAGTTCGTAGCCACATAGTGCTTACGTACATCGGGTCCCGTATGTTTGGTACCTCGAGTACAGAACTCCGTCAATAACCACCCATTCTTCGAATGAGTCTTCATAGAGTTGGTCATAGGTTGAACTTGCACTTGCATCGGGGACCCTGAAAAACAAGAGTCAATAACGTGTTAGTATCGATTTGATTACACGCCATACCAATAGCGGCCAAAACTACTTCAGGTGGAGCGCAGGCGCCCAGTTGTCATTAGCTGCAAATTTGTTTGCACCACACTGACAAGCCATTCATTTGCCCAGAAGGGTGAGTAGTTCGGGAAGCTCCTAGGATAGGGTCTAAATCCCATGCTCAGTGAGTTATCTAACGGGTAATTTCAGGTGAAAACCGATAAAGCCAGTTCGTTTGGGGCAACCGGAACGCGTCCATCATTGTTCGTTAGTGATGGCAACACGTCTTGGCATGAATGGCCACCGAGAGATCCGAGTGGCTCAGGAGCAAACCCATATTTGGGATACTAAGGAGTCGTAGAGCTAAGACTTGGACATGGATAGTCGAAGATGTCGGGGGGGGGGGGGGTTCAGCACCCCGAGTATGCCCAACCATTGGCCACGTCAAGTCATCCATCCCTCACTCTTGTTCGTCCGGGGCAGCAACACTACGACCTGTCAAATAGGTGGACACCGGAACTATACGTGGCCCAAAAGAGATCTGGAAACTTACTGGGTACGCTTGCCTGTAAGCATCGTGGCCCACGGGCGCAAATGGAAGACATGGAGATGCAGCATGACTTCGACTTAGTGCTGGTTATGAGGAGGCAACCTCCGGGCAAAATCTAGTCGCTGCCAGTATCTAAAGATTACGCGTACACGAAATCTTAGAAGCAGCACTAGTTACAAGGGCCCAGAGGTGCATGGCACACGCTCTGGTGCTCCAGTCCACAGACCTTCGATAGTGCGTGTTTGATGAGACAGGGCACCTTAACGCCGATGTCTACTGCACTCACGTTTCCTCGCACATACATTTTGTAACCTTCCTGCCGAGTGCTATAAAAGGCCCCGACTTATATGCTAGCCACCTCCTCCTTACCAATTGTCTCCAGATCTCCTTGCGCCCCCTCTTCTCCCGCGAAGCCAAGAACAGTTAATCATTAGGTAAGACAGAGAGATTTGTGATGACCATCATTTTCCTTAGTCGTGGTGTCATCGTGGTTGAAGAGCGCTACGGAGCCTGAGGATGACCGCGTTGTGAAGAGGGCCGACACGAATGTATAGTATGGTTCATTGTTGTCTGCATCTTCTACCAGGGAAGCTCCTGTTGTGGTTGTCGGTGTGCTGTCCCCGCGGCCCACGACCGAGGGTGGGAACCGTCCGGGGGCCGAGGACTCATTGACCCCACTGCTCCACCAGATTGGGGTTTCTTCTGTCTTGCTCATCCTCTGTTGTGTTTTTACTTTCATGACCCTTTCTTGTGTCTCAGGGAGTATTGGCCTAGCATGATGGTTCTGGCGAGGAGGTTTGGAACGACGATCCGTCCGTCGGGACGAGTACCCTAGAGTGTGGCAATGTCCCCGTCTCGGCAAGAGCGGGCGTCATCATTGTTGACGGTGAATGTAGCCTAGAGGGTGTGTGAATAGGATTTTTGATCTTTTGTGGAACTCTGAAACACTTAACAAACTAATCAAATATAGACAGATCGGACTAGTCCGGTACTGTGCGAACTAGTCCGGTATTCGCGGACTGGAAAAATCAAGTTTAATCGATAATTTCACTTCTAGTACCCTATGCAGTGGAATGTAAATAGCAACTTGGATATATTAGAGCAGTGAAATAGTGTATGACAAGGATCAATTTTTAATTCCAATAGTTTAACGTAAGTTACACAAGATTGTGTAAACCCTAGAATGAGATGAACAATGAAACAAAAGTGCACATGACGCGATTTTATACCGTGGTTCGATTCCCATGAAGGAAACCTTCATCCACATTGAGGAGTCCATGGAGGAATGGGTCTTCACCAACCCTACACTCGTCAAATAGCCACGGAGGCCAATTCTCTTCCACTAACCACAAAGGGGCAAATAACCGAGTTCAAGGGGCCTTCTCACAAGTTGAGGGATCCCCAAGATTTACAATGAAGAACACCACCAAACACACATGAAATATATGCAATAAACAACAAGAGTGTGCGAGAGATTCAAACCCAAGAGCTCAAGATCATGTGAAACAAGTCTCTCCTTTTGATCAATGCTAATACTCAAAGATTTGATCTTTCTAGGGTTAGAATGTGCGGAGAGATGTGTATTTTGGGTTCTTGGAAGGTGTGATGGCGCAGGGGGTCAAGGGAGTTGGTTGTAGGGCCGTACACCTCAATTTATACTAGGGTTTCCAAAAGTTACTGTTAGGGTTTGCGATGTTCGGACTTGTCTGTGGTGGACTCCGGACTAGTCCGGTGTGTGGCGTGTGGGAAACCCTAAGTGTTCTGAGATATTGGACTTGTCCGTAAATGTCTAGACTAGTCTGATCTGGGCTCTGGAAGTGTTCGGACTAGTCCAGCATATATCGGACTGGTCCGGTGTGGTGAACTTCATATAGAATTGAGGATGAGTACGCACTTGGAGGACTTGTCCGATTTTAGTCAGAGAGTTTTCGGACTAGTTCGTGGTGATATTGGACTTGTCCGGTGTTGTGAAAAATTGTGGGGCTAATGGACAACTCCGGACTTGGAGGACTTGTCCGAATTTAGTCAGAGAGATATCAGACTAGTCCGATGGATATTGGACTTGTACGTTTGTTGTGCAAGAGTGAAGTGTTGAGGACTAGTCCGCAAAAGAGGGGACTAGTCCGATCATGGACAGAGTGATATCGGACTAGTCCAGTGTATATCAGACTAGTCCGATCTTCCTGTGGATTGTGTAGTGAATCAAATTGTTTGTTAACTTGAGCTCTTGGGGTTTGTTTCTCCAACACACTCCATACACAATAATCTAATATTTTCAGCTCTTGAGCTTTCTTCCTTTTGATTCCCTATTCTCCTTTCTTTTTGAGCTTTCCTCCTAATTTCTTTAAAACCTGTGCTCATCTCAACAATTTTGTTAGGGTCTCATTTCTTTGTCATAAATCAACCAAAACCAACAAGGGATGCCTAGATGTACTTTCAATCTCCCCCTTTTTGGTGATTTATGACAACCAATTGAGATTTACACAAATATGATAAAAATTCAGATTTTCATTAAGTGTGCACATATGAGCTTAGAGCAAAATAGGCAGTGTAGACATAAGATATATGTGCACTCTTTATGGTGGGGTGCGAAACTATGTGTGTGCGAGCAATAATCGTGATGTGAATAAGATAAAAACATAATCATAACAACATCAAGATTATCAGGCATGAAGATCCATTTCAGAGCATAAAACATTGATCATTTCAGAGCATTAACATAGATCATAACAAAGTATTGTCACAATCTCCATAAACATATCCAGAAGCATAATGCGAACATAATAAAAGTTTTACAGCACCAAAAGAAACACAAATAGAGCTCTCATCTCTCAACCTACTGCTAGGACCTAAGACTCCCCCTCAATCTCTCCCCCTTTGGCATCAAGGGACCAAAAGAAGGAGAGGAGGGATCTACTCGTCATCGCAGGCTCACTCCGTGCTGTCGGTCCTTTCGTCATCTTCATCATCAGGCTGAGAAGGAGGGTGAGAGCCACTCGCCATGCCCCCAATACCAAAGTAGGCAAGATCGGAAGGAGATAGAGGAGGAAGCTTAGAGAAGTCAGAGGAGGGGTCCTCTGAGATGACTGGAGACCTAACAGGCTCAATCTCCAGCTTTTGGCATATTGCTTTGATATTGTCCTTCATGTACCACATTTCTTCCTTTCTTGCATTTTTCGTCTTGTGAACTTTCACCTCAGTCTTGCGGTAAGAACCAAATATAGCTACCAGATACTTCATGATCCCACTGGCTGATCCTTTGTTAGAAGGAGGAGCACTAGTGCCAGAGGATGGCCTTGTATCTTCTTGAGCTTTTTCTGGATGTTCCTCACTTGAGGCAGGTGAGGGAGCAGCTGGGAGAAAGGCTTGAGGAGGCTTCTGAGGCCTTAGAGGAGTATGCTCTACATTCTTCACAAACTCAATTCCTGTGACTTTTTTGAATCATAAACATCAAGTATGGTGCATAGCCACAGGAGCGGTTCGATGTGCAGGAGATGTTCACCATGTCATTCCAGATGTAGTCGAAGATGTCAAACTTCCTCTTCTTACTAATCACTTTCATCAAGGTTCTCAAGTAACCTTGGACACTCCCAGCATCTCCATCCTTTGGAGCAATTGTCTTCCGGAGCACTCTATTAAGAACCATGAAGAAGGGCTTCATGTTCTTGGTTGAGGGAGGATTGCACTTGAGGCGAGTATCATAGAGAAAGTCCATCTTGTCCTTCTGCAAAACACCAATATTGTGAATAATGACCTCATTGCTGTTGGTGTCCTCAAGGTGTAGCATCCTAGCAAACTCATCATAAGTAACAGTGTACTTTGATCCATGTGTCACCCAAGTCACTCTCTCTTCTTCATCACTGGCAAAGTAGCAGGTTGCAAAGAATTGGCGATGACCTCATCATTCCAGTTATACCTAAAAGCAAACAAGTCCTTGAGGCCATGTCTCTCCACAGCCTCTATCACTTCATCAAAGGTCTGACAGCTCTTTCTCTCAAAATGTGCCCAGTCGATCCATTGGCTGCGGACCACTAGAGTCTTCATCTGAAGGTACACGGTACTGTAGTAGTCTGCGTGGAAGTTGCTCCAGAATCTAGAATCAACTGCCTTCTTGCCATTTCTATAGGCTTCAATCTTCCTGAGTCTCCAAGCCACATCACTCCCTTTGCCATTGAACTTTTCTTCCGAGGGGTCCCTATTTCCCCGTCTTGGAGCATTCATCTCGAGGGGGCCAATATGGCCAGAGGCAATTCCTTTTCCTTTTCCCTTAGTTTAGTGTGGAGCCGCCGAACTAGGACCAGCTACATCATGTGCTCTCGAAGCAGGCTTCTTGGCCGGAACCTTTCGACCCACCCTAGGTGGAGTGCGCAAGGGGTCAGCGGTACGGTCTTGTCTTTTCTTGGCTTGGCCCGTTGAAATACGAGACAAGGTCTCTTGATCCATTTCATCCTCGAAGTCAGAGATGTCATTGTTTGAGCTCGACATTGTCCTGACAAGAAGGTTAGACATGACACAGATAAGGATTGGTGGAAAGGAAAATCATTGAGTTGAAGAAGATTAGGATTTTGTTCAGCTAACATCAAACTTGTCCGGTTCTCAGGTGCGGACTAGTCCGGGGTACCGGACTTGTCCGCACTAAAACGGACTAGTCCGATATTTAGCTGCCCGAATCCTAACTAACAGGATAATGGAGTTTCTCAACACAAAACAAAGCAAAGTATGTGTACTACTAGAAGGGAGCATGTATTGACAAGAAGAACTAGGCTATTTGAACAAAAACAAGGCAAATCGAAGGTTCTAGGGTTTAGAGAGAAATTTTACAAAATCTTTTGATTCACGGTGTTGAAGGACTTTTTGATGCAGACAAGTCCATGGTCTTCGATCCCCTTGCAATGGAGATCAAATCCCACCAAAACATCAGTGGATTTGATGGAGGACTTGCCAAATCGCCTTTGGAGCACTTGAGTGAGGAGAGAGAATGTGAGAGTAGTTGTGAGGAGGAAGTTATTAGGGTTGCGCCGGCCCTAGGGTTATGGAGTAGAAAAATCGGTCTAGTCTGTGGTCTGACCGGACTAGTCCAGTGTGCTGGACACTCTACGGACTAGTCGGCATTGTGCGGACTAGTCTAGTGTAACCAAGGACTAGTCTGTGGTCACCAGGACAGAAACAAATAGACCTTTCCTATATATTCAAAGGTGCTTAAAAAGAAAATAGGGGGCAAAAACACATAAATATTCTTGATGAATATGATCAGTAAACATACAACAATCAAGTTATGACCATAATTCACCAAGATCAAGTAATTAACATAGTTTTTTGGAGAAAATAGAGAGAGATGTTTTTTCAACACAATCAACATGATTTTTGAAGATGCCATACATGTATGCAAGTTTTCAAGCCACGTTACGAGCATCAAGGATATTTAGTTCATTTTGGAGCTCACAAAAGCATTTTTATCAAGTGGCTTAGTAAAGATATCGACTAATTGTTTTTCAGTGTTGACATGGGATATGGCTGTGTCTCCTTTCATTGAGTGATCTCTCAAAATGTGATGCCGGATGTCTATGTGTTTGGTTCTAGAGTGCTCAAAGGGATTATGGGCAATTTTAATGGCACTCTCATTATCACAAAGAAGTGGAATATGGCTCATATTGTAATCGTAATCCTTTAGAGTTTGTCGCATCCAAAGGAGTTGTGCACAACAACTCCCGGCTGCAACATACTCTGCTTCAGTTGTGGATAAGGTAATGGAATTTTGTTTCTTGGAGGACCAAGAAACTAGGGATATACCTAGAAATTGGCAAGTACCAGAGGTACTTTTTCTATCTACCTTGCATCCGACATAATCTGCATCGGAGTATCCAATGAGATTGAATTTTGAACCTTTGGTATACCAAAGGCCTAGGTTGGGTGTATGAACTAAATATCGCAAGATCCTTTTGACGGCTGTCAAATGACATTCCTTAGATGCACATAAATAAACATACACTCAACATGATATCAGGCCTAGATGCACATAAATAAAGTAAGGAGCCAATCATGGAGCGATATACCTTTTGATCCACGCTTGGTCCATCTTCATTGAGATCCAAATGTCCATTTGTATCCATGGGAGTCTTTATATTATTTGCTTTGTCCATTCCAAACTTCTTGAGTGTACTTTGTTTGGCTTATGAATGTCCCATCCTTTTGTTGCTTTACTTGGAATCGCAAGAAGTATTTCAACTCTCCCATCATGGACATCTCGAATCTATCTGTCATAATCTTACTAAATTCTTGACAAAAAGATTTGTTAGTTGAAGCAAATATAATATCGTCAACATAGATTTGGCAAATGAATATATCATTATCAAAATGCTTAGTAAACAAGGTGTAATCAGCTTTACCAATCTTAAAACATTTTCAATCAAAAAATCTCTAAAGAACTCATACCAAGCTCTAGGAGCTTGTTTGAGGCCATAGAGAGCCTTACACAGTTTGTATACATGGTCGGGGAACTCTTGATCTTCAAACCCAGGGGGCTGCTCCACGTACACCTCCTTCTTGACCTGTCCATTGAGGAAGGTACTTTTCACGTCCATTTGATAATGCTTGAAATCATAGTGAGTAGCATATGCAAGTAATATACGAATCGGTTCAAGCCTAGCTACGGGAGAAAAAGTCTCGTCGAAATCCAAACCTTTGACTTGTGAATACCCTTTGGCCACAAGTCATGCCTTGGTCCTTGTCACCACCCCGTGTTCGTCTTGCTTGTTGCGGAAGACCCATTTAGTGCCGACGACATTGAACTTGGGTCTTTCAACAAGTTCCCACACTTCGTTCCTTCTGAAGTTGTTCAATTCTTCTTGCATCGCCACCACCCAATCCGGATCCTTTAATGCATCTTCAACCTTGTGTAGTTCCCAAGAGGATACAAACGAGTAATGTTCACAAAAATTAGCTATACAAGATCGAGTTGTTACTCCCTTTTGTATGTCACCGATTATATTATCGACGGGGTGATCTCTTTGGATGCATTGATGTACTCTTGGATGGTTAGCATCTTCTTCTCCCCCTGGATGGTTGCCTTCATTGATGTGTTGATCACCTTGGTCTTCTTGAGGTTGATCTTGTGTGGAAGCTCCCCCTTGATCATTGTCCTCCACTTGTGGTTCATCTTTTTTATTTGCATTTGGAGGTGACACTTGTGGTCTAACATCGCTCAACGCCATTCTTCTTAATGCTTGACATGGAGCTTCTTCTTGATCCAGCACACATTGATTAACTTTCTCTTCTTGAGAGTCGTTAGTTTCATCGAACACCACGTCACGTGCTGCTTCAACAAGTCCGGAGGCCTTGTTGAAGACACGATAGACATAGGAGTTCGAATCATAGCCAAGTAAGAAACCTTCATCGGACTTTGAAGTGAACTTTGAAGTCCTAGGCTTCTTGTTCAAAATATAAGGTTTAGAACAAAAAACTCGAAAGCATGAAATATTCAGCTTGTTATCGGTGAGTAGTTCATACGATGTTTTCTTGAGTAGGCGATGAAGATATAGCCAGTTTATGGCGTGACAAGCAGTGTTAACCGCTTCGGCACAAAACCGGTCCTAAGTCTTGTATTCATCGAGCATTGTCCTCGCCATCTCAATGAGGGTTCGGTTCTTCCTTTCAGCTACTCTGTTTTTTTAGGAGAATATGGTGCTGGACACTCGTGCTTTATCCCTTCTTCGTCTAGATACTCCTCAACTTGGATATTCTTGAACTCCGTTCCATTGTCACTTCATATGTTCTTGATCATTAATGAAAATTCATTTTGAGCTCGCTTGAGAAACTTCTTGAGGGTTCCTTGAGTTTCTGTCTTATCATGCAAAAAGAAAACCCACGTGTAGAGAGAAAAATCATCAACAATGACTAAACCGTATTTGTTACCGCTGATGCTTATGTAAGCAATTGGACCAAATAGGTCCATGTGAAGGAGCTCGAGCGGTCTTGTTGTTGTCATGACATTCTTCGCGGGATGGGGTGCTCCTACTTGCTTCCTGGCTTGGCAGCGCTACAAGGCCCGTCTTTCTCAAAAACCACATCCTTTAAACCTCGGATGTGATTGCCTTTAAGGAGTTTTTGAAGGTTCCTCATACCAATACATGCTAGCCGTCTATGCCACATCCAACCCATGTTGGTCTTTGCAATCAAGCATGTGTGAACTTTGGCTTTATCTTTGTTGAAGTCAACTAGATAAATTTTTCCTTTTAACACACCCTTGATTGCAATCGAGTTATCACTCCTTCTAGAGACAGTCACACCCTCATTAGTAAATAAACAATTATAACCTTTGTCACATAATTGAGATATGGACAAAAGGTTATAATACAAGGAATCAACGTGTAAAACATGAGAAAGAGTATGTTTTGATGAAATTGACATTTTACCGGTACCAAGCACCCTTCCTTGTTTGTTATCACCAAAGTAAATGCCTTTGCTTGGATCTTCATTTTCTTCATATTCTACAAACATTCTTCTTTCTCCGGTCATGTGATTGTTGCATCCACTGTCTAGCACCCATTTAGCTCCACCGGATGAATAGGCCTTTCTTTTACCTTCCTTGGCCATTAGACATGTGTTATCATTGTCCTTCCATGCGCCCAAGGTTGGGAAGAGAGTGGATTTCTTGGTAGTCTTCTTGATGGCTATGGTGGCCATCTCCTCTTCTTCTTCGGATGAGGACTCATCATTGGTGTCACACTCCTTCCCTAGGTGCGCTTGGCCAAATTGCCTCTTCTTCTTGAACATTTTCTTTGGCTGAGGCTTGTTGTCCTTAGTCTTCTTATTATTTTCATCGTGTGGACAGTCTACTATAAAGTGGTCATACTCTCCACAGTTATAGCAAGCACGCCTCATTTTTGGTCTTGGTTTGCCCCTATTTCTTCCTTCATTTGAGCGACCACCTTGTATTATTCTCATCATTTTCTTGAATTTCTTTATGAATAAGATCATAACTTCTTCATCAATATCACTTCTTTCATCATCACTGTCGTCTTCTCCATGAGCTTCTCGGGCTTCTTTTGATACAAGTTTACAAGTAGACTTTAAAGCAACTCCTTTCTTCTTTGCTGAGGTAAGGTCGACAATTTCCTTGACGTGCTTGGCTTGCTTCTCTACCATCTCAAAGTTGATGATCTTGCCAAGAAGTTCGTCCGAGGTCATCTTCCGATACCCGAGGCTTTCTCTAATCATCGAGCAAAGAGTCACATTGCGAGTAATGAATGCTATAATAATTAGCTTCACGACCTCATGATCATTCCACTTCTTGCTGCCATATGCTCGGACTTTGTTGATAAGATTCTGCAATCGATTGTACATATCTTGTGGCGAATCTTCCCGATTCACCTTCAATCATTTCAATCTTGGCTTCGCACACATGACGATCACCTTCATGTGAGGTTTGCAGAGTATCCCATATCTCCTTGGCAATTTCGAGTCCATCCACCTTGGTGAAATCATCTCAACTCAATGATGATGTCATAAGAGCTGCAGCTTGAGCGTTCCAATTAATAGCTTGTTCTTGGCTTGGAGTCAGCTCTTCGTCATCATCCGCGATATCTATCCCTATACACACTATATGGAACAAGCTGGGGTTAAGAGATATGAGATGCATTTTCATGTTTTGTCTCCACATAGAGTAATCATTGCCATTGAAGAAAGGTGCTTTCCCTAGAGGAATTGACAAGTAATGATTATTGTTAGAATTTAACGATCATAATTAAAAGGATATCGGGAGTAGTCGGTGTGACTATCCCCCTTCTTCTTTTCGTCCTCGACCTTTTTCTTCCCCTTTGGGGAGAGTGCCTTCTTCCTTAGGAGTGCCGTTCAAGCATCTCCTCGTCATCGTCCTCACAATATTGGATGGCGTCGAGAAGCTTCTCTAGATTTTGAGTTCTTTCTTCATCACTCTTCTCGTTGTTGAAGTTCTTGTGTACATCCTTGACGTCCGACATCTTCTCTTTGAGCGTTGAGCCTCTTTTGAAGAGTCCAACTCTAATACCAATTGAATGTATCCTAGAGGGGGGGGGGGGGTGAATAGGCTTTTTGATCTTTTGTAGAACCCTGAAACACTTAACAAACTGTGACACCCGGTTCAGAAAATGAACCAAGTGAACGCATATGTGTGCCCAGGACGTTCAACACACATGCACGAGTGCAATCACAAAAGGATATACAGAAAATTACCACAAGACAAGATTAATTAAGCACTTTTATTACACAATTGCGAATATCCTCGAATACAAGTCCTAATTGATAAGTTTAAACTAATGTAGTGGAAATAAACTAATTAAGCAAACTAAGCAGCTAAGCAGCATAAGCAAATAGGGTAGCGCAGCTCCAATCAGCACCACAGGCAACGCTGACGGTAGACACGGCCTAGAACTCCGCATTATCATCGTTATACTCCCAATCCTGACCTGCAACTTTTGGTGGGGGAATTGGAAGAGTGAGTACATGTCGTACTTAGCAAGTGTGGAAAGTATGACATGTAGCTGATTCAAATGACGAATATAATAATGGCTAAGTGCTGAAAAGTACATTAAAACGTTTAAAAAGAAATACATTATATGTAAGTGAAATAAACCCATCATAAACCATAGGTAATATCATAGTACCAGTTCATATTCCAATAGCATCATCCATATACCAGATTGCTCATTACCATTAACCATATTCAACACCAGAATTTAATCCATAACCAGTCATAACCATATTATCAACCATAACCATTACTAAACAATCCCAAATTCCAATCTCCCTCTAATCATGTGAGGGTCCAGGTTGCTCATAACCGGGAGCACGGTTATCATGATATTTTTTAGACACTCTGCAGAGGTTGTACCACTTTACCCACGTGTTTGTGATTTCATCACCTTTCGATGACTATATAATCTCAATTATGCCATCTCACACTTCCTTAGGTGTGTGGCCAAGAGATCACAAAATAGCTTTTACAAAGGGATTACTAGCCTATTTAGACCTCACTGACGTTTCACTGGTGGCGATGCCTCCAACTGAGCACATCTTCAACCAAGGGCCCCCTCTTGAGCCATTCGAATCCCAGGGTAGTCCCACCAATCATCAACAAACCCAATCTGACTACCCCTTCCCCGAGCATCCTTAATGGTCCAAATAGCACTGGCAAAGCCCTAATTAATCAGCTACACTACACTCATACTTGGCCTCATGGTGGCACTGTAAATCCTATATGGTCGCTCCACAAATCGGTCCTTAGATCTAAAGCAAGCAAAACCACCATAACATCTAATCCATCCACATACCATGCTTGCTTAGATCACCCATTAGCATATCATATTAACCAGTTCATGTAAATCATAATCTCATAAATGCATTATTAAGTTAAGTGGTATAGTTGCTTTCCCATCCCAATTAATTAAGCGAAGCAAAAAGATCCCATCCCGACTCCCTACCATGAATTCCAGGTGACAAAGGTGGTCAAAAAATCTAGTAAACTTGCTATCATAGGGTTCCTGTTGGTGTCTGGATCCGGCAGATCTCCCGATACTAACGTTGGTACATCGAGGAGTTGTAGTTCGGTAATGGGCACACAGAGATTCAAGAAGATGAAGGACAAGTGGACACAAAGATTTACGTGGTTCGGGCCGCCTGAGCGTAATACCCTACTCCACGGGGAGTGTTGGTGTTGTATTGAGCATGTAAGTCTAGAAGAAGCTCCAAAAGAAGAAGCTCATCTAGGTCAGGGAGTCCAGAAGAGGTCTGAAGCCCTCCCTTGTGTATCGTCGACCAGTCCTTTTATAGTACAAGGACTGATCGTTACACTGTTATCCTGGCCCGACATGTGGCCCCGGGGGTTACACATGCTTGATACACAATTAATGAGGTTAATTACCCTTAATAGCCCGGTAACGGGCCTTAATAGTGCCGTTACCTGTATTAAGGGTCATCCGATCATGTGCCATTAATATGGCATTAATGACACTTAATTGGGTCTTGAAGTCTTTGATTGCTCCTTGAAGGTCTGGAGCCGTTGGGGGTCGACCAGCCTGATTGTTGAAGTTGAAGCTCCGGCGGTTCAGCCACGTGGCAGCTCCGGAGCTTACCATCGTGGACTGGTAGGTCCGGTGCTGTTGGACACATGTCAGTACCAGAGCTTCCCTCTGTCTGGGGTTAGGTCCGGGGATGCCATACCGGTATCTAGTCCGGAGATTTCCCATGTGTGGGCGATAGCTCCGGTCTTATGATACACGTGGCGGCCCTAGGACTAACCATGTTGGGGAAGCAGGTCCGGATATGTCTGACATGTGCAGCCTTCAGAGGTCTTCAAATCTGGTAGATGGAGTCTCCTTGTGAACTTTGCAATCCCAAGGGGTATCCGGTACATAGGGTACTGACAGTGGCCCCCTGGGCCCACCTCCAGGAGAGATCTTTTGGATGAAATCATTCCGCCGGAGGTGGGTCCATTCTTCAGTTTTTGAGACGTGTCTTCAAGGGTCTTCTTACGTGCCATTAGCGATAGTTCGCAGTTAAACCACCGCCGCGTGGCATATACTAGATGCGGCAGGTGAGATCTCAGCGTGCGAATCTCACGCAATTGAAGGTCGCCAGTTTCCGATACGAAAATCATATCGGTTCTGCGTGCCCTGTCAGGCTGCCGCCTTCGGGTTTCCCGCCTTTCATGATGACAACCGTTCGCCTGGGGTAAGGACCTCGACTTGATCGTCGGGGTGGCCCTGAGCCCCCTTGTAATTGGCAGGGTGAAGTTTTTGACTGGTATCGTCGGCTCCTCTGCGGTTTCCATCCAAGCATCGCGAGGGCTTACTTAAGAAGGAAAGAATACACCGTTTGGGGGTTCTTTACGCCTTTCATTCGAACTTGCGCTCAAACCCTCCAAACTTTCACTTGTTTTCCATCTCTTGCCCCGCAGTGCCGCGATGGAGTTGGGTCTCCGCCATAGCCGACTGAAGACCGACGGTGATTTGAAGAAGGTCCGGGCCCTCATGGGGTGGTCCCCTGACTTCTTCAACCACTTGGTCTGCGCCGGCAAGCTTCCGTTCGAGAAGGAACATGCCGGCGACATGGTGTAATTCTCCGCATATGCCATGGTGGGGCTAATCCCACCTTTCTCCTCTTTCTTCTTGATGCTGCTAGACTTCTATGGTCTGCAGCTGTACCACCTTGGCCCCCACTCCATTCTCCTGGTGTCAATCTTTGTCCACTTCTGCTAGATGTGGGTGGGCATTCCCCCCTGCATTGAGCTCTTCTGCACCTTCTTCACTGTCCACACTACGGGCAGGAATGACGAGTACCTTGGCTTCTACTATTTTGTGAAGCGCAAGAAGTGCCCATACAAGTATTTGCGGTCGTTCCCTTTTGGGAAGTGGGATGACTGGAAGAAGGATTGGATTGTCATCAGGGTGGAGGAGCACGAGAAGCTGGAGTTGCCGGAAGGCCTCCCCAACATCGACACTGCAGTTTGGAGTGAAGCTCCGATGTTGTCGGATGCCTTCAACCCTGCTCTGACCAGGATCCGCCTGTGCATGGAAGGAGGGGTGACTCCTCAGGGGGTGTTTTGCAACTTCCTGACCAACAGGTGGGCTCCGATGAAGAAAAGGGAGAAGCTTGCTTGAGCCCTCAACAGTATGCTGGACGACGGTCAGATCGAGACCGGTTTGAAGTCCAACATGGAGGGTGCAACTTTGGAGTTCCACCTAAAGAAGTTCCAGCACGACATCGATGTCGAGGTTGACGACTTGGCTCCGCCAGCAGCTTTCCTCCCTTTGAACATGGAGGCAGAGTTCAGCAGAGAGCTCCAGTGGACGATGCCGGTGCTTGACGACCTTGGTGTCATTGAGAGGCATTCGACCACCGGGTTGGCGATCTCCGGTGATCCTGAAGGCGGTTCCGCTCCCGCCCCAAAGCCAAGAACCGAAGTCGTCGGCAAGGGCAAGGAGTTGGCCGAGCCCTCGAGCCACTAAAGGAAGCTGAAGCATGCCGACGGAAGGTCCACCAGGCCTGCTTCCTCCACACCGGCTCCATCTCCCTGGAGGTGGAGGTCTTCAACGATGGCATGTACTCCAGCTGTGGCATCTTCCCGGGGTGCTAGCTCCGGCCAAGTTACTCCAGTACCAGGGCCAGCTGAGGGCTCTAGATCCGGAGGTCCTTCCCGGTCGAGGGGGGCCTCGACCAAGGCAATGCCGATAGCAGCAGCAAGCTCTGGGGGACCTTCCAGGACCACCATGTCAGTGGCGGCTGGGGCCAGTCCGGAGCGTCCGAAAAAGAGGTTCCGTGCTAACTGGTGTGGAAGCCTTCCGAGGTAATTTTTGATTTTTTACCTCAGGCAGTTGTTTTATTGTTATATCGGTATTTTGAGTTTCTTCATCCTTCATCCACAGCGTGCCTAAGAAAAGGGCTGAAGCTCCGGTCCCCGCAGCAACAGTTGAGGCTATGCAGGCTGAAGCTCTGGCTCCAATTCCAGCACCGCACCAAGAGGTGGCTAGGGCTGCAGCAGCTCCGGCGCTGGCTGTCGTGGTCTTGGACCTCAACTCATCCCCAGAAGCTCCCATGGTAGCGCCAAACCACGGGAATGAAGATGTACCAGTAGTACCAGCCCCGGAGGTTGAAGCTCCGGGTTTGGATGCTGAGATGTTCGACGCTCTGGCCACAGAGCTAGAGGTAGCTACGATTCCAGCCCTAGGGTCAGATGTTGTTGAATCCCTGGCAGTTGAGCCGGTGGTTTATGGGGTCCTGGCAGTGGAGCCGGGTGTTGATGAAGCTCCGGCACTTGAGCCGGTTGCTGAGGAAGCTCCGGCGGTAGAGCCGATTGCTGTAGAAGTTCCAGCTGTAGAGCCGGTCGTTGAAGAGGTTCTGGCGTCCGAGCCAGTTGTTGCGGAGGTGTTGGCGCCTGAGCCCATGATGGTCGAAGTGCCAGCGCCTGAGCCCATGATGGTAGAAGTGCCAGCACCTGTGCGAGCGGCGGAGGAGGCGCCTGCGTCAGAGCCTGAAGTAGCTTCTACTCCGACTGAACCTTCAACACCTGCTCCGGAAGTGGTGATCCCGGAGGTGCCCGCTGCTGAGCCAGGGTGCCAAGATGAAGCTGCTGGCCCCCCGCCTGAGGGGCCAGTTGTTGATGACCTGGCAGCGGGACCTTCGGAGCCAATTCTGGAGGTCGGCACTTCTGCTGCAGGACCTTCCTCGGCGGCGGCCGAGGCTATCTGGGAGGACGGCCTTAGTGTCTTGGAAGGTCAGGGGACCGCTCTTGTAGAGTAGGACCCAATTTTTGTTACTGAAGACCCGCTGGAGACAGCGGAGAGGACCCTGGTAGGTCCGGACCCGATCCCCCTATCGTTATCTATTGACAACGCCTGCTCTAGTCTTCGCCAGGTCCAGCTGGCTTTTTACCACAACAGCAAGGCCCTCGAGGAGGAGCGTCAAAATCTTAGGAGGTGGCGCAACTGGCTCCATTTCAAGACCAAGCTGACGCAGTCAAGGCTGGCTGACGACAAGGAGTGGGTGAAGAGGAAGAAGGTCCGCCTAGAGTACTGGGATAACCTGTTGGATGAGAGGGAAAACATGACGCGATCCCTTGACAACCAGTCCTGGGCCATCTACGAGCAAGCCAAAGCTGCTAATAGCGCAGCGGATGACCGCCAGGAGAGGCTCGCCGCCATCCATAATAGTCTCATCAAGCGTCGGGAGGCTCTTGAGGCGCGGGAGAGAAAGCTCGAAGATGAAGATCAAAAACTCCTAGAGCTGCGGGACGACCTCGTGAAGAGGGAGGAAGAGCTTGTCCAAAAGACAGCTCTGGCTGACAAGAGCCTCGAAGAACGCACCAAGAAACTGGAGGAGCGTTGCGAGGAAGAGTAGAAGAAGGCCTGGGAGCAAGGGCAAGATCTCTACAAGCAGGAGAATGCCGTCGCCGCCAGGGAGAAGAAAGTGCGGGGTCGAGAGAAGGATCTGGTCAACCGCCGGAATGAGATCCACCTCCGGGAGGAAGACCTCAGTAAACTCGAAAGGCAGGTTGCTGAAGTAGAATGCCAAAGAGGTGGAGCGTCTTGCTCGGGAGAACTCGGAGCTTGCGGCCGCCAAAAGATCCTTTAAGGAGATGCGAAGCGCAAGGGCTGCGGAGTCCCAAAAAGTTTGGGACTTCCTGGGCAAAGCTAACAACGCGCTGACGCCAATGGGCTTTAGTGCCGTGCGTTCGAATGATTTGGAGCTGGAGCTGGACCAGGCATTGGAGGCGCTGAGTTCAGCAGGCAACAAGCTCACCAAGATGGGCGATGTCATCGCGGACCAGCTGGAAACTGAGGGACATTGCCTGGCAAAGAACGTCGCAGAGTTCGTGCTGACGTGCTACACCAGCTGGGACCCTCAATTTCCTCTGGACCCGGTGCTTGAAGGCCCCATCGAAGGAGAGGGTGAAGCCGCCCAAGCCAGCGTGTCAGAGGTTGCCCAGAAGGTCGCCCAATTCTTCCACAGGGTCTAGGACCATCTCTTTGTAGTTCCCGCTTGTATTCTCTCTTCTTCTTCTCCAATTTTGTAATCTCTTGTCTCTAGATGAATGAAATCCAAATTTTTTTTGTGAATTTCATTTTTTGTCTTCAACACCTTTGTCTCACTAGGCCCCCTGGTAGATGTACACAATTTGATTGTGACATGTACCAAGAGGATGTAACAGTTGTTGAAGACTTGCGTGCTTCAAACTTGTAGAATGTAGGTCCGAAGTCTTCTGTAGTGTAGGCCCCCTGAGGTTGTCGGAGCTTAGTGGCTCCGGCATTGACCATCGTCGGAGCTTAGTAGCTCCAGCAGTAGTCTCCATCAACGCGTAAAGCATCGACGGTTAGCCCTCTGGGGTGTTGGAGCTTGTTAGCTCCAGCAGTGACCTCTGTCAACACGTGGTGTATCGATAGCAGACTCTTCTATAGAGTCTTTACCGGAGCTGAGTAGCTTCAGCGATGCTCAATGTCAATGTTTGAACATCGACCACAAGCCGCCTAGAGGATGTCGGAGCTTTGGTAGCTCCGGCTTCATTCACCATCATCATAAATATTTTTTCCTGCACACTGATGTCAAGAAAAACAGTAAAATCCATTTCCTATCTATAACTTCATTGCAGCTTACTATTCCCGAGAATGTTTTAGGTTGAACACAATTCTAAATACAATCAAGAGCGCCGTCTTGTTTCCTTCAGGTGCGATCATTTCTGGACTCGCCTTACTTCGGCCTGCCGGGGTGTAAGTAGAGTGGCGTACTTAGGGTGCATGACCAAGCTAAGCCTATAGCACACTCCGGCTGTAGATTGGCTTGGCGGCATTCAGACGAGTAGACCATCAACAATGTTTGAACCCGGAAGGATAGACAGTGCAACTTGAATTGTACATGTACTGGTCGAGCTAAAGTTTCTTAAGAACTGCACAACTTTGTTATAGACAAGAAAGAGAAAAATAAAAAATATTGAGCCTGTACAAAGTAAATGCACGTGGAGTCTATTTTCACACAATGATGTCTTTCATTATAGGTCCGGGGTACAGGGGAAACAAGTACACTCTTAGGGTACGGAACCAGGCTAAGTGTGTTTCGTTTCTCATTTGACCCAAGGTAGCTAGCTACACATTTAGTTCTGAGACTGTGACAAGAGTTGCATGGACGTTGTGGACCTAACGGGTTGGTCCGGTTGCCCTCCCGAAGGAGCTACCCGACTCTGTACAATGACTCTTTAACATACATCACATGTAATTATAGACTCACCTCCGTGATATTATGCGTAGAACTTACGGAGGTGCTCAATGTTCCAAGGATTTGGGAGAGGTGTCCCATCCTCGGTTGCCAAGCGAAAGCATCCGGGTCGGGATACTTTGATCACTCGGAAGGGTCCTTCCCAGCTGGGGGAGAGTTTGTTTAACCCTTCTCTGGATTGTATTCTCCGTAGCACCAGATCGCCTTCCTCGAGCTGTCGGTTGTGAACATGCCTTTGGTGATAGCGTTGAAGAGCTTGGCGGTATCGGGCATCCCGAACAGCTGCTCGGCACCTTCCCTCTTCAAGGAGGTCAAGGTCTTCACGCCGGAGCTGGTCCTTCGTGGCTTCGTCGGAGGTCCGGACTCGGAGCGACCCCAAGGTGATTTTCGGAGGAAGGACTGCTTCACCTCCGTACACCAGGAAGAAGGGTGTCTCTCCAGTTGACCGGTTTGAAGTTGTCCTGTTGGCCCATAGAGTGGGCGGAAGCTCTTCGATCCATTTGGCTCCATGTTTTTTCATGCGCTCATATGTGCGCGTCTTGAGTACTTTCAGGATTTCTGCATTTGCTCTCTCGGCTTGTCCATTGCTTGCCGGGTGAGCTACGGAGGTGTAGCTGACTTGGATTCCGAGGTCTTCGCAATATCCTTGGAAAGCAGAGCTTGTGAATTAGGTCCCATTATCTGTTATGATTTTGTTCGGGACTCCAAATCTGCATACGATGGACTGCAAGAAGTTGATAGCTGATTTTTTGTTTCTTGTCACAACTAGAGTTGCTTTCGGCCATTTGGTGAACTTGTCAATGGCAACATACAGGAACTTGTAACCTCCGACGGCTCTTGGGAAAGGTCCCAAGATGTCCATCCCCCACGCAGCGAAAGGCCATGTAGGAGGTATCATTTGTAGAGGCTGAGTCGGTGTGTGAATTTGCTTTGCATTGAGCTGGCATGCTTCGCATTTCTTCACCAGCTCAGTTGCATCCTGGAGCGCTGTAGGCCAGTAGAAGCCATGCCGGAAGGCTTTACTGACCAGCGTGCGGGAAGATGCGTGGTTCCCACACCCGCCTCCATGGATTTCTGCGAGGAGCTCACAACCTTCTTCCCTTGTGATGCACCGCATTAGGACGCCATTGACACCGCGCTGGTAGAGATCCCCTTCTACCAGTGTGTATCTTTTAGCCAATCTAACTATCTGGTCAGCGGATACATCATCGTCAGGAAGGATATTGTCTTTCAAGTAGCTCCCGATCTCCGAGGTCCATGCGTTGGAGCTTGATTGAGCATTTGAGTCTTGCGTGCTAGGTTGCTCGGAGCTTCCGGCAGCACCTATGACCCTTGATGGCTGCCATGGTAACAGGGCCATCGGGACCGCCAGCTTCAGGATGCTGGTCTCGCCCCCTTCGCTCAGTTCGGCAGGCTGAGCCATGGGTTTTGACAACCTCCGGACGAAGGTTCCGTCAGGAGCCAGAGCTCCGGTTGACGCTTTCGTCGAGAGTTCGTCAGCTTCAGCGTTATGGATACTCTGGACATGGTGGAGATCCAGGACTTCGAAGTCCTTCTGAAGCCTCTAGACTTCAAGGAGATAAGCAGCTAGTTGAGGATTGTTACAGGAGCATTCACCCTTCACATGTTTGATGATGAGCTGCGAATCTCCCTTGGCCAATAACTACTTGACACCATATGATAGTGCCACCTTTAGTCCGTAAATGAGTGCTTCATACTCCACCATGTTGTTGGTCGCCTTGAAGTCAAGGTGGACCATGTATTTTACCTTCTCCCCGGTTGGAGCGAGGAGAAGGACTCCAGCTCTGGCCCCCTGCTTTTGCATGGAGCCGTCGAAGTAGAGGGTCCAGTAATGCTCGGTGAAGACCGGAGCCTTGAGTTCCGGCTTCTGCTCACTAAGGCCCCCAGGGTTTGATGGAGAGGGGGTCCATTCTGCCACGAAGTCTGCCAATGCTTGACTCTTGATCACTTGTCTTGGGACGAATTCAAGATCAAATTCAGCCAATTCCGCTGCCCACTTTGCAATGTTCCCAGTAGAGTTAGGATTATGCAAGATCGCACGCAGTGGATAAGAAGTCACCACTGAGATCTTGTGAGCTTGGAAGTAATGGCGAAGCTTCCTGGAGGTGATGAGAACTACGTAGAGCAGCTTGTGCACCTCAAGGTATCGAGTCTTGGCATCATGTAGTACTTCGCTGATGAAGTACACTGGGCGTTGGACTGTCCGGACCCTCCCGGAGGGGCCCGGAGCTTCCTCCACATCGACCTGGGCCCTCCCGGAGGGGTCCAGGCCTGCTTCGGGGACTTTTGGGTCCTTGTTGGAGGAACCCGAAGCTTCTACTAAAGCGACCCGGACCCTCCCGGAGGGGTCCAGATCTTCTGGAGTAACTCTTTGTAGATCCAAGTCTGAGGGCTGGGACCCAGACTCACCTTCAGGAACCTCTGTAAGGATCGAAACGCCCAAGAGGGGGGGGTGAATTGGGCTTTCTTTCAAATTTTAAGACAATTACAAACTAACAACTTAAAGCCCAATTCCCTATGCAATTAAACTATGCAATCAATGTAAATTAAAGTTGCGGAATGAAGATTGCATAAGAGTAAAAGGGAGAGGGATGCAAACGCTCAAAGGGACACGGAGTTTATCCCGTGGTTCGGTAAGATCACAAGGATCTTCCTACGTCCACGTTGTGGCACCCACCGAAGGGTTTTGCCACTCCCAAGTCACCGAGACTAGGGGCTTCTTCACTATTCTTCTCCGTTCGCCAACCTTGGCAAGGTGGAGCTCAAGCCTTGTACACTTTTGGGATCCTCCGGGCTTCCACAATCCTCTTGGCAAGCTCCGGAAGTTGCACACACCAAGGGTCACTCCCTTTGGGCTCTCACTACACTAGAGACTCCAATCACCAAGAATGGAGGCACCCAAGCACTATCTCTAGCTAGTTCTAGCCTATCTCTTGGTGTACAAATGATGAACAATTGATGTGAAAGTGATTGCTCTATTGCTTGAATGCTCTAGGATGTGTAGAGTATGTCTGGGCTTCAAGTCTTGTCGATTTGACAGGTTGAAGGGGTATAAATAGCCAGCCTCCACGAGATAGCCGTTGGAAAAGTAGGCTGACATCACTTCTCTGCGAACACCGGATGATCCGATGTCTCCCCTTCAGTTGTCATCGGTCAAAGCCAAATTAGCTGATGTCACTGTGTCAGATATGACCGTTGTTAGACCGATGTTGATCTCTCTACTCATCGGATGATCCGGTGGCTCTTCCTCCAGAATTTTGCTTGATCTTGAGGCATACTGGAGTAATCGACCGATGTGTGTAAGACTGCACATCGGATGATCCGGTGCTTCACTCGGTCCAATGGTATTGCAATCTGTGATGATGGACCGATGTCACTGAGCCACTCACATCGGATGATCCGGTGAGTGCATTTGTCTGAGGTCTTCTCCTTCAGTTGAACCAACTTGACCGATGCAGTCAACTCCAAGACCATCGGATGATCCGGTGTGTTCAACTTGTTGACTTCGAGTTGTTTTGAGTTGTTCTTTTGGAATTTTGAACTTGTGACCTCTTTGACATTTGTTTGAAGTGTTGTTTTGAATGTCTTCAAGCATTGAGTGATATCAAGTTAGAGCTTTCACTTCTTCTCATTCATTGATTTTATATGGGTCTCCAATGTAATTTTGATTTCGTTTGATTGAGTGTCATTGAGACCTTGCATTCACAAATTCATTAGTAATATCGAATGGTTGTCATTAATCACCGAAACCGTACCTCATGGGGCCTAGATGCTTTCAATCTCCCCCTTTTTGGTGATTGATGACAACACAATAATTTAAAGCGCAATGATAATGAATTTGATGAAAATACTCAAGAATATATGCAATGAATACAGCATAGGACACATTAAGCTTGTAAAACGCATAAGAGATTTGTGGGCGAAAAACTCAATTGATTAAGAACATAAGCAAATGAGACTCAAGCATAAGAGTGCTTAATTAAAATTACAAAAGAGTACTCAAGGATAAGCACACACACACACTCCCCCTGAGACTGCTGCTACCACTCCCCCTGACCCTTCTACATCTTCTCCCCCTTTGGCATCAAGACACCAAAAAGGGATCAGAACGCCTACAGACCCTGAGAGCTGGGCGCGAGGACGAACTGGGCAGCGTCGCCGTCGTCGGAGCTGGAGTCGCCGGACGTAGGAGCTACCGGGGCGGCGGGAGCTGGAGGGTCCGCTGCCGGTGCTGGAGGAGAGGAAGCAGGTGCCGGTGGAGCTGGAGGAAGTGGAGCGCTCACCACGGACGCCGGAGTCTGCTGGAACAAGATCGTCGCCGGCAGTGGTGAGTGAATCGGTGCGCTGGATGCCAGAAGTGGTGACATACTGATGGAAGGAATGGGGGTAGTGGGCACCTGAGCAACACCTGGAGCCAGTCCCAGTCCAGGCTGCTGTGGAGGAAGGGCGATCCCGGTCTGAGTGTAAAGGTTGGTGATCAACCCTAGGATCCCCATCATGGCCTGCTGGGTCTGCTGCTGCTGGTCGAGGGTACGGCGGTGCATCTGATCGACCAGGTTGGTGAACCGGTCCGTATCCTCTCGCCTCTGACAGGCGATCTCTAGCTGGAGCTCCTGCTGCTGCCTCTGCAGCTGTGCCAGGTGAGCAGCCTGCTCCGCCCTGGCCTGCTCAGCTGCATGCCTGTCCTGGCGCTGCTGCTCGATCATCTGCTGGAGAAGTGCCGACAGCTCTGACGGCTGTGACACCTGCGCCTCGGACACAGGAGGTGGTGTCGGTGGCGGAGCAGCTGAGCCTCCTGCCTCGGCGTCGTGCTGCCTCGGTGAAGGTGGAGGGGGAGGGAAGTACTCCTCGACACTGTCGTCGGTGTCGCTCTCAGACCAGATGTGCTGCAGGTCCTCCCCCTGAGCCTCAGCCTCAGCAAGCCTCTCGTCCTCCCGCTCTAGGTCGGACCAGTCTTCCTCAGTCAAGCGGGCCCTGACCTGGCGCTCAACTGGACGACCAAGACGGCGGTCTCCAGGAGCGGACGCACGGTAGTGGCCGAAGCGGGTCACGCTCTCGTCAGCAAGCCGGGCCTGTGCTGTATGTCCCTCTGGCACCACCATAGAGCAAATATAACTGATCCAGTGCCCGTATGCTAGCTGCCTCATCATGCCTACTCCATCTGTAATGACGTCCTCCATCTCGCAGAGGAGTATGTCCACTATATCAAAATCCATCCCATTCATTATGTAGAACAGGAGGGTCTGCTGGAGACTCGTGAACCCCTCCAAGTAACCTGACCTCGGCAGGAGCGTGCGGCGCAAGGCGAGGTGCACAATGCGCGCAGCTGGGGTCAAGAGGGCTGGAACTCTAGGCTGGTCCGGAGAGAAAGAGGGGCCAAACAGAGAGCGGATCTCGTCCAGCTGTGGTGCTACCCCTCCAGTAAGTGGCCTCCTCGGTGGATCTGCCTGCCCATAGACTTTCTCGTGAATGCTGGTGTCGTGCAGGTCCAAGCCAAGAATATGCCCCAAGGTCTGCCTCGAGAGGTGGTAGTGCTGTCCATTGAACATGAAGGCAATTGACCTTCTGCCCTCTGAGATGTACAGGGTCGCGTAGAAGACACGGACCCACTCTTCCACATAGGCACTTCTCTCATAATCCAGTAGCTCCACCAAGCCTCTGTATCGCTCAAAGAAGGGGCGGACATCAGTTTCCGCTGCCACTGCAAGCTGCCTCCAGTCCAAGTGGTTGTGCTGAAAGAGCTTGTGCCCCCGGCGCTTGTAGGTCTCATAGAGAGACGCCTGGGTGACAGTCCAGAAGCGACTGTCAACAAGAAGCTCTCGGGGCTGTGGGAACCACTCCTCAAGCAGGACACTCCATCTGAGCTTCCGGAGTTGCTTAGCCTTCATCTTCCGGTAGTCCACCAGGCGGACTCCTTCACCGATCCGGACGGCCGTGTCCATCTCATGGATGTCCCTCTCAGCCTCCCTGTCCTCACGACGGTCGGCAGCCGTCGGTCTCGGACGAGGAGCAGCCTCGGCGTGACCCCCACGCGTCCGGGCTGAGCGCCGGCGGACGAGGGGCTCAACTGGCTCCTCTTCGGCGTCGGAGTCGTCGACCACTGGAGGCGGCCTCGGACGGGCCTCACGGATCTTCAAGGACCCTCCTCGGCCACGCTCACGCTCCTCGGCGGCGCGAGCGGCCATCAAGGCCTTCTTCTCATCCTTCGATAATTTTCGCTTCTTCGCGGCGGGCTCCGCGATCGCTTTTCCCTTTCCTTTGCGGTCGCGACCCATCTAGACGACGGAGAGATAGGGTTAGCGAGGTTGAAAACGAATGATGACGAGATAGTCAACGAGAGACGCCGCACGGCACGGAGCTCACCTTAGCGACGATGGAGCTCGGGAAAACCTAGCGACGGGGCCAGAGAAGACGTGGAGGTGCTTCGACGGAGGGAGAGGTGCGGTGGCGATGGTGCGTGGGCGCGGGTGGAGCACGGCGGCGGCGGTGCCTAGGGCTGCGGCGGCGGCGGCTGCGGAGGTGGTGCAGTGCGCGGGCACGGGCGGCGGCGGCGCGGAGGTTGCCGGCGGCGGTGGCGCGAGCAGGGGACGGCGGCGGCGGCCAGCGGCGGCGCTGTAGGCGAGGGAGAGGCGGCGGCGCGTGGAGAGGCGGTGGTCGGCGGCGGCGGGAGCTCGGGGTGTCGGGGAGAGAGAGAGGGTCGGGCCGGCGCGCGAGTTTAAATAGTGGGGCCCAAACCCTAGCTGGTTTTTAAACATCGGATGGATCGATGATAGATGCAGTGAACATCGGTCGATTGCCACAGAAAGGATATTCAAAAATTACAGTTGACATCGGATGGACCGACGTCTAGGGTTTTGAACATCGGTCGAATATCACAGTAAGGGTGTTCAACCGAGTGATATTGACACCGGATGATCCGACGTTAGAGGGAGGTAGACATCGGTTGAATAGATCACAGCTCCTGAAGAGTGAACATCGGATGGACCGATGTTTTACGGAATGAACGCATCGGATCATTTGGGGTTCTGACTGAATTGGCCCTTGAAAAATGAACACCTATTGGTCCGATGAGGGATTGACAAAGGCATCGGATAATCCGATGACAACAGAATGAAAACATCCCATATATGTCCTTTGACCAAGCAACCAATCAAAGAGAAACACATGTCTTAGGACTTTTTGGGCGACCCCTTACCCCTCAAGAAGCTAATATGCCAATAGCTTGGCTAGACCTTAATGCAAATGGAACACCGAGAAAAATGGAGGAAAAATATCCAAATAAAATGTAAGGCCCATGCTTTGTGAGGTAGAGTATGAAGACGGCTATCTCAATGAAGCATGTTCCTCTAGGCATTAGCGTACCTAACATTTTGTTCTTTCCACCTTATATGAGTTGAGATATTGCATTTCAAACAAGTCTCCTTCTCATGAGGTGGGTTCCCCTTTGTGACAATTCTACCGTATGTAATGCCAAACAAATTATAGTGCAAGAGATTAAATGAGTGCAAGTTTATATGGCAGGGATCATGCAAGGCATAAAATGAATCTATCTTGTCGAGTTTAAACCTTCCAAAGGCTTCCTCAGGGAAAACTATTTCTAGCTCACCCCTATCCTTTGGGAGTTAGACAAGACCTATATGATATGCAACCTTACATGAACATGGCAACTTACATGACGTTAGATGCATCTAGCACATTTAATTCACTTCTAAGTCTAGAAAAGGTTTTCTCATCAAGTGGTTTTGTGAAGATATCCGCCAATTGTTCTTCGGATCTAACACCTTGCAAAGAGATGTCTCCTTTAGCCTCATGATCCCGCAAGAAGTGATGGCGAATATCAATGTGCTTAGTGCGGGAGTGTTGAACGGGGTTTCTAGCTATCTTAACCGCACTTTCATTGTCACAAAGGAGAGGCACACAACCAATTTTAATTCCAAAGTCCAAAAGGGTTTGCTTCATATATAGAATTTGGGCACAACATGCACCGGCCGCTATATACTCCGCTTCCGCGGTGGACAAAGCCACGGAATTTTGCTTTTTGCTCGACCAAGATGCTAGGGAACGCCCAAGTAAGTGGCACCCACCGGAGGTACTCTTGCGATCCATACGACATCCGGCAAAGTCCGAATCTGAGTATCCCAAGAGATGGAAACTAGCGTTCTTGGGGTACCACAAACCTACACTTGAGGTATGCTTGAGATACCGAAGTATCCTAAAGACCGCCTTCTTGTGCGATTCTTTAGGTGCCGCTTGAAAGCGAGCACACAAGCACACACTAAACATAATATCGGGCCTAGATGCGGTAAGATATAACAACGAGCCAATCATGGAACGATAATGAGATTGATCAATAGGTTTACCGTCTATGTCCGCGTCGAGATGGCAATTAGTCGCCATTGGAGTGCTTCTTGTGCTACAATCTCCCATTTCAAATTTCTTCAAGAGGTCCTTGGTGTACTTCTCTTGGTAGATGAAGGTGCCCTCTTGAAGTTGTTTGATTTGAAATCCAAGGAAGAAGTTGAGCTCTCCAATCATTGACATCTCGAATTCCCTAGACATCGTGGTGCCAAACTCATGGCTAAGAGATTTGTTAGTTGAGCCAAAAATGATATCATCGACATAAATTTGACAAATGAATAAATCCCCGTCGATGTCCTTGGTGAAGAGAGTAGTGTCCACCCTCCCGATCTTGAATCCTTGCATGACCAAGAAATCCCTTAGACGTTCATACCACGCCCTAGGTGCTTGCTTGAGCCCGTAGAGCGCCTTGTGTAACCTATACACATGGTTAGGATTCCTCGGATCTTCAAACCCGGGGGGTTGCTCAACATAGACAAGTTCGTTAATATAGCCATTGAGAAATGCACTTTTAACATCCATTTGATAAAGCATTATATTGTGATGTGAGGCAAAAGCAAGGAGTATGCGAATAGCTTCTAACCGAGCGACCGGAGCGAATGTTTCTCCAAAATCTAGTCCTTCAACTTGTGAAAAACCCTTGGCCACAAGTCTTGCCTTGTTGCGGACCACGACGCCATTCTCGTCTTGCTTGTTCCGGTATACCCACTTCGTACCGATGACGTTCTTGTCCTTGGGTCGCTCCTCCAACACCCAAACTTCATTGCGGGTGAAGTTGTTGAGTTCTTCTTGCATGGCCATCACCCAATTTGGATCTTGGAGTGCTTCCTCTATATGAGTGGGTTCTACACACGAAACAAAAGAGTAGTGCTCACAAAATGAGGCGACATGGCGGGAACGAGTACTTACGCCCCTTGAAGGACTTCCAATGATTTGGTCCATTGGATGCGCCTTGGAGATGCGTCCATGCCTCATAAGTGGTTGTGAGTCACTTGGCGGTGGTGAAGCTTGTTGTTCCTCTTGTGGTTGGACTTGATCATGGACTTCTTCTTGTTGTTGGTGTTGTGTGGCTTGTGAATCTTGCATTGGCAATGGATCATCTTTCTCTTCTTCTTCTACTTGAGGCATCATGGAGGTGTTGATGTTGGAGCTTGATGCTCCCCCTTGATCATGGCCCTCTTCAACTTCCGGCTTGATGTCTCCAATGGTCATGTTTTTCATGGCTTCTCGTAGAGGCTCATCATCTATTTCATCATGACCAAAACTCTCCTCTTGGGAGCCATTAGTCTCATCAAACTCAACATCACAACTTTCTTCAACTAGACCGGAGGTTTGGTTGAATACTCGATATGCTTTTGAGTTTGATGCATAACCAAGAAAGATACCAACATCACATCTTCTTTCAAACTTACCGAGCCTTTTCTTGCGGTAGATGTAGCATTTGCACCCAAAGACTCTAAAGTAGGATATGTTTGGCTTTCTCCCAATGAGGAGCTCATATGGGGTCTTTTGGAGTAGTCGGTGAAGATAGACCCTATTTGCGGCATGGCACGCCGTGTTGATTGCTTCGGCCCAAAACTTCTCCGACGTGCCATAGTCATCAAGCATTGCTCTTGCAAGGGTGATAAGGGTCTTGTTCTTCCTTTCAACGACACCGTTTTGTTGGGGGGTGTATGTGGCCTAAAACTCATGCTTCACTCCTTCACGATCACACCACTCCCCAATGTTGTAGTTCTTGAACTCGGTGTCGTTGTCACTCCGGACTTTGATGATGGGAAGTTGAAATTCCCTTTGAGCACGTTTGACAAAGGTCTTGAAAACTTCCGGAGTTTCACCCTTGTCACCTAAAAATAAAGTCCAAGCATATCGAGAATAATCATCAACGATAACAAGACAATAGAAGTTACCACCAAGACTTTGATATGTAGATGGTCCGAAGAGGTCCATGTGGAGTAGTTCAAGCGGCTTGGAGGTTGACACCATTGTCTTCATTGGGTGGTGTGAAGCAACTTGCTTCCCGGCTTGACAAGCACTACAAAGCTTGTTCTTTTCAAACGTGACATCCTTCACGCCGGTCACCATCCCAAGCTTGAACGACTTCTTAAGCTTGCTCATCCCAATGTGAGCAATGCGTCGATGCCATAGCCAACCCAAGCTTGTCTTAGTGAAAAGACAAGTGGTCAAGCTAGCGTCCTTGTTGGAGAAGTCGACCAAGTAAAGATGTCCATGCCGAAATCCTTTGAAGATTAGTTCTTTGCTTGATTCACTAGTTACTACAACACCATTCTTGTCAAAGGTGCACGTTAGTCCAAGATCACATAGTTGTGCAATGGAAAGTAAATTGAAACTAAGTGACTTAACATATAGTACATTAGAAATGGACAAATCATGCGAAATAGCAATTTTACCTAAACCAATTACCTTCCCCTTTGAGTTGTCACCAAAGGTGACTTGTTCATGATTATCGGGGTTCTCTATGGTAGTGAACATACCATCATTGCCGGTCATATGTTGAGTGCACCCGCTATCGAGTACCCAATGTTTTCCTCCGGCTTTGTAGTTCACCTACACACATGAAGTTAGTTTTTGAGTTTAGGCACCCAAGCTAACTTAGGTCCTTGTATGTGTGATACAAGTGATTTTGGGACCCAAAGTTGCTTGGGGAGCTTCCCCTTCATGCCCTTAATGTCTTTGCCGATGAACCTTGCCTTCACCTTGCCACCTACTTTGCTTAAGAGATAGTGATAATCATGGAAAGTAGATTTGTAGTTAGGAGGCAATTTGGGAGAAGGACGGTTGGGAAGAGGACACTCCCTCGTGTGGTGTCCGGTGACCTCACAATGTTGGCAATAGGATCCAACTTCTTTGATGAAGCTCGTCCTAAGCTCCGGTGAGGGCACCTTTCCTTTGTTGAGCACCGGGAAGGATCCAAGTCCTCTCTTGTTGAAGCCTTTGGCTTGTTGGTAGAGGATTTCCTTGTGCTTGTCCTCTCCCTTGGAAAGTCTCACCACACTAGTGCGGAGACTTTCAATTTCGTCCATCAATTCCTTCTCCCTAAGGCTTGCTTTCAAAGGCAAAGACTTATCCAAAGTGTTAGTGGCATGTGAAATAGTTGATACTTTGCCATCAAGGGTTTCCTTTTTCATGTTTTTCATTTTTAGTTCAATTTTCTCATAAGCAAGGTTAAGCACTTCATGTTTTTGAACCAAGTCATTGTGCTTTCCCAAGAGTGCTTGGTTTGCTAAGTCAAGCTCATGATGATCAAGCTTGATTTGAGCATTTTCCTTCTCGATTTGCTTGACATGAGTTTTGAGCGTGTCATGCTCTTTAAGTATGGTTACATACTTGTCATGCAAATCGAGCTTCGCACTCTCAAGTTTAGCACAAGCTTGTTCAAGTGCTTTGACCTTGCTCTTTTCCCTTTTTATGATGACATGATATTCATTAATCATTGATGCTAGTTCATCGGGGGAGAGCTCATTATCATCATCGCTAGAATCATCACATACCTTAGAGTTACCTTTAGCCATGAGGCACATAGGAGGTGGATGAAGAGGTGAGTTGTCTTTGTTGACGACGGCAAGGCCCGCCAAGTTTTCTTCATCTTCACTCTCTTCATCGCTTGACTCTTCATCCGTGATCCACTCATTGGCCTCGCACATGAAGACTTTTTGAGGCCCTCTTCTCTTCTTTGGAAAGAGCTTGGTTTTCTTGCCCTTGTCAAATTTCTTCTTTCCAAAGGCGCGCTTGGGTTTGACCTCTTCTTCATCTTCATCACTTTCTTCTAGCTTTCTATACTTTCCTTTGTGGTTGTCCTTCCTCTTGTCGGGTCTTGGACAATCATATGATATGTGGCCTTGATCTCCACAATTGTAGCATGTTTTGTTTTCATCTTTTCTTGGGAGGAAGGCTTTCTTCTTTGGATCAAAGGAGTATCCCTTCTTTGCGATTTTGGAGTTTAGACGTGAGAATTTTCTCATCATCAATGCAAGCTCATCATCGTCATCTTCGCTTGTTGCTTGCTCTTCTTCGCTTGAGCTAGGCTCAACCACTTTCTTTTTCTTGGGAGTTGTCTTCTTGGTTGAAGCCTTGAGAGCAATAGTTTTTGATGATGACTCCTCCATCATTCCAAGTACGCTCATCTCATGAGCGTGTATTTCTCCAATGAGCTCCGAAACTTCAATGTTGTCAAGTGATTCCTTTTGGAGCATGGAGTTGATGATGTTGTACTTAGGCTTGGGAAGGAGCATGAGGATCTTTCGGTTGATAAGTCCCTTACCAAGAGATGCAATGTCAAGAGCATTAATCTCCTCAATAAGAACATTTAAGCGTGAAAACATTTGGTTAACATTCTCATGAGGAAGCATTTTGAATTCATCATACTTGGATTTTAGCAACTGATATTTGAGTTCTTTAACACGAGAGGAACCCTCATGAATTTCAATTAAGCATGCCCAAATTTCACAAGCCTTTTCTTTACTAGCTATTCTTGCAAATACATCTTGACTAATGCATTCATAGATGGCATTTCTAGCCTTAGCATCCCATTTTAGTTGATCCCCAACATAGTTAAGATCTCCAAATCCCGCATGGGTCGCTTCCCACACTTCGGGAGCAATGGCCTCTAGGTAGGCACGCATGCGTGCTTTCCAATAGGCAAAGTTCTTGCCCTCGAAGATAGGAACCGAACCCCCATTCTTGGCCATTTAAGCTCTCTAGCGGTGAAGCTAGAATGATCCAATGAGCAACAAGGCTCTGATACCAATTGTAAGGATCGAAACGCCCAAGAGGGGGGGTGAATTGGGCTTTCTTTCAAATTTTAAGACAATTACAAACTAACAACTTAAAGCCCAATTCCCTATGCAATTAAACTATGCAATCAATGTAAATTAAAGTTGCGGAATGAAGATTGCATAAGAGTAAAAGGGAGAGGGATGCAAACGCTCAAAGGGACACGGAGTTTATCCCGTGGTTCGGTAAGATCACAAGGATCTTCCTACGTCCACGTTGTGGCACCCACCGAAGGGTTTTGCCACTCCCAAGTCACCGAGACTAGGGGCTTCTTCACTATTCTTCTCCGTTCGCCAACCTTGGCAAGGTGGAGCTCAAGCCTTGTACACTTTTGGGATCCTCCGGGCTTCCACAATCCTCTTGGCAAGCTCCGGAAGTTGCACACACCAAGGGTCACTCCCTTTGGGCTCTCACTACACTAGAGACTCCAATCACCAAGAATGGAGGCACCCAAGCACTATCTCTAGCTAGTTCTAGCCTATCTCTTGGTGTACAAATGATGAACAATTGATGTGAAAGTGATTGCTCTATTGCTTGAATGCTCTAGGATGTGTAGAGTATGTCTGGGCTTCAAGTCTTGTCGATTTGACAGGTTGAAGGGGTATAAATAGCCAGCCTCCACGAGATAGCCGTTGGAAAAGTAGGCTGACATCACTTCTCTGCGAACACCGGATGATCCGATGTCTCCCCTTCAGTTGTCATCGGTTAAAGCCAAATTAGCTGATGTCACTGTGTCAGATATGACCGTTGTTAGACCGATGTTGATCTCTCTACTCATCGGATGATCCGGTGGCTCTTCCTCCAGAATTTTGCTTGATCTTGAGGCATACTGGAGTAATCGACCGATGTGTGTAAGACTGCACATCGGATGATCCGGTGCTTCACTCGGTCCAATGGTATTGCAATCTGTGATGATGGACCGATGTCACTGAGCCACTCACATCGGATGATCCGGTGAGTGCATTTGTCTGAGGTCTTCTCCTTCAGTTGAACCAACTTGACCGATGCAGTCAACTCCAAGACCATCGGATGATCCGGTGTGTTCAACTTGTTGACTTCGAGTTGTTTTGAGTTGTTCTTTTGGAATTTTGAACTTGTGACCTCTTTGACATTTGTTTGAAGTGTTGTTTTGAATGTCTTCAAGCATTGAGTGATATCAAGTTAGAGCTTTCACTTCTTCTCATTCATTGATTTTATATGGGTCTCCAATGTAATTTTGATTTCGTTTGATTGAGTGTCATTGAGACCTTGCATTCACAAATTCATTAGTAATATCGAATGGTTGTCATTAATCATCGAAACCGTACCTCATGGGGCCTAGATGCTTTCAACCTCTGGACCCTCCCGGAGGGGTCTGGATTCCTGAGCTTGTAAAGGTTCTGGTCTCTCCGCAACCAGGACCATGCTGACAACTTTGTCAGTTGCCAAAATGTAAAGCATTAGAGGCTCACCAGGGTTCGGAGCTACCAAGGTTGGTAGAGTGGTGAGGAGCTGCTTCAGCTCTTGAAATGCCTTTTCTGCTTCTTCAGACCATTCGAATGGTCCGGACTTCCTCAACAGCTTGAAGAAGGGTAGCGTCCATTCCGCCAGAATTGAGATGAACCGACTGAGGGCGGCTAGACATCCAGTCAGCTTCTGGACGTCCTTTATGCGAGCTGGTGGCCGCATATCCTCAATGGCTTTAATCTTCACCGGATTTGCCTCTATGCCCCGGTGGTTTACCAGGAAACCAAGAAGCTTTCCGGAGCTAACCCCGAAGACATACTTGTCTGGGTTTAGCTTCGTGCGAGTGACTCGCAACTTGTCGAAGATAGCTTGCAAAGTGTCAAGGAGTGTCTCCTTGTCTTTGATCTTGACGACAATATCATCAACTTACACTTCGACTACGTCTCTAATGAGCTCTCCAAAGGTTTTGTACATAGCTCATACAAATGTTGAAGCTGCATTCTTGAGACCAAATGGCATGGCAGTATAGCAGTACAATCCATCTACTATGATAAAAGAAGTATGTTCTTCCTCTTCCCTAGACATTCTGATTTGACGGTACCCAGAATATGCGTCTAGGAAACACAGTAATTCACACCCAGAGGTGGAATCCACTATCTGATCTGTTCTAGGTAGTGGGAATGGATCTTTTGGGCATGCCTTATTCAGTGTTGTGTAGTCGATACACATCCGAAGCTTCCCGCCAGCCTTGGGTGAACCGACTGGGTTCGCCAGCCATTTTGGGTGGAAGACTTCTCGGATGAATCCAGCTTCGAGCAACTTCTTCACTTCTTGTCATATGAAGTTCTGTCGCTCTACTAATTGCTTCCGAGGCTTCTGGTGCACAGGCCGAGCATCAGGATAGATCTTCAGATTATGCTCGATCACTTCCCTAGGGATCCCAGGCATTTGTGACGGTTGCCAGGCAAACACGTCGACATTAGCCCGGAGGAAAGTGATGAGCGCGAGTTCCTATTTGTCATTCAGACCTCCCGATATACGGGTAGTCTGAGCGGCATCGGAACCGATTTGAACGACTTTGACGGGGATGTCGGTGTCACCGCTTGGTTGCACACGAGGTGCAGAGGTTGAGCCTCGTTGACGAATGCTCGGGGGTTACGGAGCTTGTTCCTGCCTGGACTCTTCCTCTTGCGCTGTAGCAAGCGCATGAAGTTCTTCCAGAGTAGTCAATCCGGCAGTGCGGTCTTTGCGAATTTGGAGAACACCTGCTGGTGTTGGCATCTTCAGCACCAGGTAGCCATAATGAGCAGCAACCATGAACTTGTACAAGGCGGGCCTGCCCAGAATGGCGTAGAAAGGTAAGTTGATCAGAGCGACATCAAAGATCAACTTCTCAGTGCGATATCCCAACTCACAAAGGTCACGGGGAGAGTAATGGCACTGAGTGGGGTTATGGCCCCCGGACCTACTCCGAAGAAAGGTGGGGAGGGGCGAAGGTCTGAAGGTAGGAGCTGAAGCTTGACGAAAGCTTTGAAGCTTATGAGGTTCACACCCGAACCTCCGTCTACCATTACATGGTGGAGTTGAATGTTATTGATGGTCAGAGATACCATCAAAGGTAGTTGACCAGCTCCGATCATGTTCCGAGGGCAGCCCGAAGCATCAAAAGTGATGGTGGTGTCCATCCACTTTCGATGAGGCTCCGCCCTGGCTGTAGGAGCTACTGAGGCCATGTCCCACCGCATGGTCTTGAGGACACGGCTGGAGGTGATGTCCCACGAACCACCAAAGATGGTGTTCATGGTCTTTTGACGCTCATTGTTGGAGACGTCGGAGTCATCATCGACAGAGGTGTAAACATCCTTCAGGACCTTTTTAGGGTCCTGAAAGCCTAACTCCTCTTCAGCCGGAGCTTCATCGACTTTCTGTTTTCCTTCCCTCAGACGGAAAGGAACTTCTTCCCGGCGCTTGTTGTAGCGCTCGGCAAGGTTTTGGACCTCCTGGCAGTCTTCCAAGTTGTGGCTATTCGACTTGTGAATAGGACACCACACTTTGGAGTTGTCACCATCTTCAGAGGACGGCCGAGGTCGTTTTTGGAGGTGTGGCCCCCGGCCACCCGGAGCTGCAGCAGCTGCAGCAGTGGATGTGCCGGCCGACGACTTCTTCTTGCCGTCGGATTTTTTCTTCTTTTTGCCACTCCCGGAAGTAGTGGCTTTGCCTTTGGAGGATTTTTTACCATCCTCCGAAGGTGGTTTGGAGTACATTTCACGGGCCTCTGTAGCTTTGGCACACCTGCCTGCCAAGCTGAAGAGCTCCGTGACGCTGGTGATCTCCTTGATCGCCAACTTCTCTAGCATCTTCTTATCTCGTACGCCCTGTCTAAATGCCACAATAACAGAGGCGCTGGAGATAGAATGAATAGTGTTTCATACCTGGGAGAATCTCTTGATGAATGAGCGCAGGGATTCTCCCCCTTTCTGCACAATAGCAAAAAGGTCCAGTTTGGTGCCTGTTCAGGTGTATGAACTCCCGAAATTGGCGGTGAACTGTTGGCACAATTCCTCCCAACTATTGATGGAGTTGTGAGGAAGGCTCATGAACCAGGACCTGGCGGTCCCAGTCAAGGCCACTGGGAAGTAGTTGGCCATTACGGCCTCGTTACCTCCGGCCGCAAGGATTTGCGGTGGAGGAAATCTGGAGAAACTCAGCAGGATTAACAGTCCCGTCGAATTTCTTGTGGCCATCTGACCATGCATAGGTGCATGGCCAAGGCAGAACAGCCTCCTCCTACTCCCTCGGGAGCAGGACTGTCTCGAGCCTCTCACCTTTCGCGAGCATGCTCAATATGGACACGATCGTCCTGTTGACGGTAACAGCGATCAATCTCCGCCCGGATGTCATGATTTGAAAGCATGGTTACTGTATGAGTGCGTCGCACCCCGGAAGGTAGCGACGTAATTTGCTGAGATGCAGCACGTCTCCTATTTTGGGAAGCGTGCGGACCAAGTCTGCCCGACACAATTCGGCGCTGTGATGGGGCCCGCCCCGCAGGGGAGGACCTTGGTTGCTGATGCGGTCGGCTGCTGCTGCAACCAGATGTTCCACGTCAGCCCTCCACTACTCCATTGCACCCTGGGTTGCACCTAGAGGTGGTGGACGTTGAAGGAGGGCACGCGCTGCATGGAGCGTGTGTTCAGGGTTGTTGTTATTCGCTGATGCGATGACCGACGCCGATGCACCGTCACGCTGCCCAGCTTGACGTGCGGGTGCAGGCGGTGGCGGTGGAGGCATGACTCCTGCTGGAGCTGTGGCACCTGCTGGTTGCTGCATGTTGGAGGGATTACCCCCAGCGGGTTGAACAGCAGGATTGCCGTTGGATGATCCAGCAGCTGAGTTCACCATCCTTGAAATCTCGGGCGCCCCCTACCTGGTGCGCCAATTGTCGGTGTTTGGATCCGGCAGATCTTCCGATACTACCGTTGGTAGATCGAGGAGTTGTAGTTCGGTAATGGGCGCACAGAGATTCAAGAAGGTGAAGGACAAGTGGACATAGAGATTTATGTGGTTCGAGCCGCCTGAGCGTAATACCCTACTCCACGGGGTGTGTTGGTGTTGTATTGAGCGTGTAAGTCTAGAAGAAGCTCTAGAAGAAGAAGCTCGTCTAGGTCAGGGAATCCAGAAGAGGTCTGAAGCCCTCCCTTGTGTATCGTCGACCAGTCCTTTTATAGTACAAGGACTGGTCGTTACACCGTTAGCCTGGCCCGACATGTGGCCCCAGCAGTTACACATGCTTGATACACAATTAATGAGGTTAATTACCCTTAATGGCCTAGTAACGGGCCTTAACAGTGCTGTTATCGGTATTAAGGGCCATCCGATCATGTGTCATTAATATGGCATTAATAACACTTAATCGGGTCTTGAAGTCTTTGATTGCTCCTTGAAGGTCCGGAGCCGTTGGGGGTCCACCAGCCTGATTGTTGAAGTTGAAGGTCTGGCGGTTCAGCCACGTGGCAGCTCTGGAGCTTACCGTCGTGGACGGGTAGGTCTGGTGCTGTTGGACACATGCCAGTACCGGAGCTTCCCTCTGTCTGGGGTTAGGTCCGGGGATGCCATACCAGTATCTAGTCCAGAGCTTTCCCATGTGTGGGCGATAGCTCCGGTCTTATGATACACGTGGCGGCCCTGGGACTAACCATGTCGGGGAAGTAGATCCGGATACGCCTGACATGTGGGGCCTTTGGAGGTCTTCAAATCTGGTAGATGGAGTCTCCTTGTGAACTTTGCAATCCCAAGGGGTATCCGGTACATAGGGTACCAACAGTTCCCATAAAATTGACACAAGCATACAAAACATTTATTTCAAAACAGGACCAATATGTTCAAGGACACTTGCCTTGCTCTTGGGATTGGTTCGGGTCAAAGCCTTCAAATTCCTGGTGCTGGGGGTCCTCCGCAGCACTCTCTAGCACAAATTCGTCTAAACCGCACAACAACATACAAGACAAGAATCACAATCAATAAATGCACATATATTACTCAATATGACATGATATGCATGATTAATGCAGTCTTGAAGTAAAACAAGTTAATGAGTTACTATTAATGTTTACTAACTAGTTCTAATAGTTATTTACAAGTTTGGACAGGTTTGGAATTGATTCGAGTCAATTTAGAATTAATTCAACAGAAATTAACCAGGAAAATCGGACTAGTCCGCTAGGGACCGGACTAGTCCGCACTTCGCGGAACTAGCAAACTAGGGTTTTTCTAGATCGACGTGAATTTGGAGATTTGGGTTGAATTCACGTAAGGAAAAAGGAAGTAGAAGGTATATCAGGTGTCTAAGACTCCAAAGAATCAAGGGTTTTGGAGGCAACACTTGGATCTTGACGATCTAGGGTTGATGAAGAACTTGATGGTGAATTGGCGATGAACAACAAAACTTGATGGAGATCTTGATCCTCTTTTGTTCCCTCCTCATCTTCTTCTTGCTCTATATCTCCTTCTCCCTCCTTGGTGACGGAGAATTCGCATGTTGGATGCAGGGCATGATGCATGAAAATGAGGGTGTTACAAACCTACCCCCCTTAAGATGAATCTCGCCCTCAAGATTCAACGCAGAAGAGAAAAGATAGGGAAATTCCTTCTTGAGATCATCCTCCAACTCCCATGTTGCTTCAGTTTCCGTGTGATGCTTCCATTGAACTTTACACCATCTGATGACCTTTTTCCTTGTGACTCTTTCCTTGGTCTCCAAGATTTTGACCGGTTGCTCGGCATAAGCCAAATCTGCCTCTAGTTCCAGTTCTTCTATTGGCACTTGTTCTTTCGGTACTCTTAAACACTTCTTGAGATGGGAAATATAATAGACGTCATGAACATCCGATAAGTTAGTTGGCATCTCCAACTTATATGCTACTTCTCCTCTTCTGTCCAGAATCTTGAATGGTACAATGTATCAAGGTGCTAGTTTGCCTCTTATGTTAAACCTCTTATGACCTCTCATCTGTGACACCTTGAGATATACGAAGTCTCTCACTTCAAAGGCTAGTTTCCTTCTCCTATTGTCCACATAGCCTTTTTGTCTTGGTTGAGCAGCCCTCAAGTTTTCGCGAATAATTTGAACTTGTTTTCCAACTTATAGCAACACATCCAAACCAAATACTTGAGTCTCTCCTGTCTCATTCCAGAACAAGGGTGTCCTACACTTCCTTCTGTAAAGTGCTTCATATGGTGACATCTTCAAACTTGCTTGGTAGCTATTGTTGTATGAAACATCTGTATATGGTAAGCTTTTGTCCCAACATTTTCCATGCTTCAAAGCACAAGCTCTTAACATGTCCTCCAAAATCTGTTTGGTCCTCTTAGTTTGTCCATCCGTTTGAGGGTGATATGCTAAGCTAAAATTCAACCTTGTTCCCAAAGCTTCATGCAATTTTTGCCAAAACCTGGAGGTAAATTGAGAACCTCTATCCGGTTATATCTTCTTTTGAACTCCATGCAAACATACTATCCTTCCCATATACAGCTCAACCAATTTCTTTCCATTAAAGGTGGTCTTGACGGGAATAATGAGCTGACTCAGTCAAACGATCCACAATTACCCAAATTGAGTCATAACTGGACTGGGTATGCGGTAAACACCCTATAAAGTCCATACTGATTTCTTCCCACTTCCATTCTGGAATCTTCAATGGCTGTAATAATCCTGCTGGCCTTGATGTTCCGCCTTGACTCGTTGGCACACATCACACAACGCTACATATTCAGCTATGTCTTTCTTCATGCTAGCCCATCAATAGCATGTCTTCAAGTCCTTGTACATCTTCGTACAACTAGGATGAATTGAGTAAGGCGAGTCATGTGCCTCATTTAGTATTGTCTCCCGAACATGCTTCACATTGGGCACGACAATCCTTTTTCCAAGCCATAGGGTACCCTGTTCATCCTCATCAAATTTGAATTCTCTTCCCTCTTGGGTCCTTTCTTTGATTTCTTGGATTTCCTCATCCTTTGTTTGGGCTTCTCGAATTTCTTCCTCCAAACTCGGATTTAACTCCATTATTCCCATCACATTCACAAATCCAAGATTCAACTGTTCAAACTCCTTGCATAACTTGGATGGCAGCTCTCGAACCGCGAGTTGATGACCTACTCCTTTTCTACTCAATGCATCGACCACAACATTAGCCTTCCCTGAATGATAATTGATTCCCAAATCATAATCCTTGATGAGCTCCAACTATCTTCGTTGTCTCAAATTCAAATCCATTTGTGTGAAAATATACTTAAGACTCTTATGATCCGTATAAATTTCACACCTATGTCCAAGGATGTAATGTCTCCAAATCTTCAATGCATGTACCACGACTACAAGTTCCAAATAATGCATTGGGTAATTCTGCTCATGTTTCTTCAATTGTCTCGATGCATAGGCGACCACTTGAACTTCCTGCATCAATACACATCCAAGTCCTTGTCTTGATGCATCACAATAAATATCAAAACGCTTGCTTACATCCAGCAAAACCAAAACTGAGGCTATCGTTAACCTTTTATTCAACTCCTCAAAACTCTCTTGACAAGCTTGAGTCCATTGAAACGCTTTCCCCCTCATTAGCAACTCCGTCATTGGCTTGGCTATCTTGGAGAAGTCCTTGATGAACCTACGGTAATATCCGGCAATCCCAAGGAAACTCCTAGTTTCCTTTACATTTTGCGGTGTCTCCCATTTTAACACATCCCTCACCTTTCCGGGGTCAACAAATACTCCTTCTCCTGAGATGATATGACCCAAAAATGACACCTCTTTCAACCAAAACTGGCACTTGCTGAATTTGGCGTACAATTGATGCTCACTCAATTTCTGCAACGTAAGCCTCAAGTGTTCCTTTTTTTCCTTCTCATCCTTTGAGTAGATCATGATATCATCAATGAACGCCACAACAAACTTATCCAAGTAATCCATGAAGACCTTATTCATGAGGTACATAAAGTACGCCGCTGCATTGGTCAATCCAAAGGACATCACGGTGTACCCATAAGATCCATACCGTGTCCGAAAAGCTATCTTGGGTATGTCCGACGGTCTTATCTTCATTTGGAAGTAGCCTGATCTCAAATCAATCTTGGAGAAAACACAGGCACCCTTCATCTGATCAAACAAGTCTTCTATGAAGGGCAAGGTGTACATGTTCTTGATTTTCACCTCGTTGAGAGCTCGATAATCCACGCACATCCTTTGCGACCCATCCTTCTTGTCCACAAATAGAACGGGCCCTCCCCAAGGAGAAGAGCTTGGGCGAATAAAACCTTTCTCTAGTTGCTTTTGAATCTGCTTCTTGAGGTCCGCTAATTCCTTAGGAGGCATCCTATACGGCCTCTTAGCTATAGGTGCAGTTCCAGGTATTAAACCAATAACAAACTCAATGTCTCGATCAGGTGGCATACCTAGCAACTCATCTGGAAACACATCAAAAAATTCACACACCACTGGAATCTTCTCAATTGCGGCACTGTCCATGTGATTCAGCTTCAATTGCTTTGGTGCGGTTTGAGATGTTTCAAATTCTATGGTGACCCCTTCCTCATTGGTCAGCTTCACTGTCTTTGTGGCACATTCAATGAATCCATTATGCTTCCTCAACCAGTCCATACCAAGTATAATGTCCAATCCATGAGAATCCAAGATAATGAGGTTGGCAAAAAAGTCTACCCCCTTATTCTAAGGCTTACTTTTGGACATACAATATTTGTCCTCATCTCTCCTCCAGGAGACATAACCAATATAGTAAAATTCATATGAGAGATAGGAAAATTATACTTGGCAACATATTTCGATGCAATTAATGAATGCGATGCTCCAGAATAAAATAACATAGTCGCCAGGCTGGAGTTTGCGAGAAACATACCAATCACCACCTCATCCGCTTGTTGAGCTTCCTCCGTAGAGACATGGTTCACGTTGCCACGAGCAAAATTCTGCTGTCCACGATTCCCTTGTGGTTGTCTCCATTGGGTCCGGGGTTCTGTCTTTGAGCATTGATTCCTTGACCAAGGCCTAACTTAGGACATTGATGTGCAAAGTGTCCAGCTTATCCACAAGTATAACACTTCTAACTGCACCAGAATAATTTGGACGAGCTTGGTTCTGAACATTTGCACTAGGAAAATTAGCACGAGGTGCAAAAGGCATTGGACGCCTAGGTGCTTGCACGACAGGGCGCTGCTGCACGAACTAAGTTGGGCACGGTGCATAAACAGGGCGCTGTACAAGAGCAGAGGAGCTGTAATATGACACATTTGGTGGCGCAAAGCGAGGGCGCACATTACTTCCTTGTTGTTGTCCTTGGTATGGTACCTTTCTCTTGTTGTCTTGCTCCATCTCACGGACCTTGTTATCAACAACAATTGCTTTGTCCACAAGCTTGTGGAAGTTGGCATAGTCTAAATTCAGCAATTGCACTTGGATTTCATTGTTAAGGCCCCTCATGAATAAGTATTGTTTTCGACTGTCCCGACTCACATCCTCATGCGCATACCTTGAAAGTTGAGTGAATTTGTTGAGATATTCATCGACACTCAATCTTCCTTGCCTCGAGTTCTCAAATTCTTGTCTCTTCAAAATCATAACTCCTTTCGGCACATAATGAGAACGGAAGCTCTCTTTGAATTTGGTCCAGGTAATCCTCTCTTGGTTCTCATGGGCGTTGCATAAAGAATCCCACCAATCGGCAGTCGCTCCAACAAGTTGACGGGAAGCGAACAACACCTTCTCTCGGTCATTGCATTGGACAATAGCTAGCTTCTTCTCCTGTCACACACTCAATCTTTGCATCATGCATTGCATACATGTTCATGCATTAAACATTAATAGAGTAAAAGAAAGATAATAAAATATAAAACATACATGTGCAAACATGTGTAGCAAAAGAAGAAAAAAGGAAAATAAAAATATGAAACATGTATTAGGGGACAAATATAAAAGTAATAATAATAATATATATAAATATATATATATATGTATTTGAGAAACCTAAAGAAACAAATGAAAAAATATATAAATAAATAATATATATAATAATATACATATATAAAAAAATAAATAATAATATTTGTATATGTAAAAGAAAAAAAAAAGAAAAGAAAAAAATCAACACCGTCCGCTGGCCAGGCCAAGCCGGCCCAGCCAGCATTGACCCGCCCGAGCGCCCCCACGTGCAGCGCGCCTGCGCCACTCGCTCCCGCGCCGGGGCCCATGCGCCAGCGTGCTCGCGCCCCGTGCCCGACCGACTCGGCCTCTGGCCACGATACCGCTTTGGTACCGATTCCTCCCTGCCGCGCCTATATAAACGGTCATAGGGTTTTGAATTTTTCTCGGTACTAGAAAAACAGCGCCGCCGCCAGGGAAAAAGGGAGGAGCCCTAGCTCGGAAGAAAAGAACAGAAGCACCAGAGGCTGCGCCGCCAAGGGAAGAAGAGGCAAAAAGGGAAGAGAAGAGGAGGGTGCCTTCGTCCGCCGGAGTTCGTCGTGTCACCGTCGTCGTCCCGCCGGAGGACCCTTGCGCCATCTACTTCATCTATGCGTCGTCTCCATCCCGCATTTTTGAAGCCACCGCATCTACGGTAGGATATGTTTTCCGAGGCGAATTTTAGCGAACGTATTGAATCTAATAGACGTAATTCGATCGTAGTCACACCATATTTTTATTTTCAGCAGCGTTAATTCTCGCTAAAACCCCCGTAAACTCATATGAACACATATGAACTAGTTGCATCTAATTAATAAACAACCATAGTTAATTAATTATTTAACTTTGCATGCATGCATGTCATTGCATGTTGATTAATTTGTGTGCATCGTATTGAATTGTATGTATTTTCTTGTATGTGTGATCGCGCGTAGAGGGACGTGCTCAAGAGGCCGCATACGAGGATTTCCAAAACCAACACTTTGAAGCGCTTGAGCAACCCCATCCGTCGGAGCAAGGCAAGTGTCCTTGATCATATTGATCCCGTTTTATTAAATGTTTTGTTTGCGAACTTGCATGCTCGTGTCAATATGATGAGAAACCCATACGTAGGAGTTTACTAGCCTTGTTTGCCACCCTTTGTCGACGGGATATACGTGATGAGTCGGGTATGGGTATTTTTATTTTTGCACCACATCACTACATGGGTTATGGGTAACTTAATTAATATGGTTGACAACTTTAAATATGAGATCTTGGGATGGTAATAAGATGATGATTAATTTAGCAACATGGAATTTAGGAGATCTAAGCAAGCATGGTTTTGTGGAATGGGTTGGATGATATAGTGGTTTTGCTTGCCTTAGATCTAAGGACCGGTTCATGCGAGAATATGCTAGGACAGCAGTGCCACCACAAGTGATGAGGACATCACAACAGCGGAGACGCACATTGAACTGCAAGGACCAATCACAAGAGCACGAACACGGTTATTAAATCAGCAGGTGAATTCATTCCTAACTTCTTTTGCATGTGAGTTTGAGAATAGATTGCTATGTGATGATTTAATTGTTATTAGGAATAATGGAGAAGATCAACAAGTGAAGGAAATAGGCCTTGGGAGCGTGGAGAACCAGCTGGGACGTCCACAAGTTGATGGAAACAATTTACAACTCAGACTCGAGTTCAACTCGGAGTCCAGGAGCAGTCCACCTTAAAACGGATGCCCAGGAGGCATACGGACTCCAATTTCGACGTTCTACATATGCACGGAAATAGAAAAAGATGAACTTTCCAATTGTTCTGGTCCCACCTCAAAATTCCTCAAGAGTCATTGGGAATGGTCGAAACAAGTCGAGTCCAGATTTCTGTCCGGTGCTGCGCCACCGAATCGGGCCTTTGGGCCTTGTATCCCGTAAGAGTCCATTAGGGACGCGTCTAATCGTGTTTTGGTCGAACCATAGCCTATAAATACTGCATCCACCGTTCATATTCGGTGGGTTTTGCTTAGATCAATAATATCGCCGTTCTACGGTTTGTGAGACCCCAACTTCGCGATTTCCGATCGTGTCTTCGACATTCTTGCTCGTGTTCTCGGTTGCACTTGCAGGGATTAGCCTTCTTGGTGAGGTAAAGCGTGTGCAGCACGGTTGATAACCAACGGAGCCGTGGTGTTGTGATTGCAGGGGTACTTGAACCACTCGAGTGCCGCAAATCATCAACGTCGAGTTCTCCACCCCAATCGACATACCTTTCGGAAGATCGGGCCTAAACCTACTCATCAATTGGTATCAGATTTCCAGGTTGCTTGTGAGGTATCTTTGTTTTCCTTCCTTCCATTAGATCGATTTTGTTTCGTACCTAGAGTCCACAGAAAAGCCACAAAAAAATTAGATCGTTTTTACCGCTTCCCAGACTATAGTGCCTGCAGTTTCGTTTTTTAGTTTGCATTGTTGAGTTTGCATTCGTGTGGTTGAGTCTTGTTGCTGGTTTAGCTTTGTGTTTTTTGGTCCTAGTTATCATGTTTTGTCCTTGTTTTCTTGCTATTCGACACCTATTCCACAATCCCTAAATAACAAACCGATCCGCCACGTTCATCGGTTTGCCCTAGCTAGCCGCCTTGCGTGAACTCCCGCATCGCCAACCCTAGATTAGGTGACAAATCTTTGTGCCATTCATCCTTGAATCATCACACACCACCCCATTAGTTGTTGTGCAAATTCCCGATCGTTTTTGTATCCGATTGCGAGTACTGTTCTCAAACCGAGTTGGAATCAACATCCAAAAAATCATAACTCGGATAGCCTACCTTAAAACGGCCATAACTTTCGCATACGAACTCGAAATCGGGCGATTTTTTTTTCAAATTCATCTACGCGAAATTTTGCATCTGATTTTCCGTGGTGTAGCCGCGTTCGGCGCATTTAGATTGCCCAAATTCCCCTCGGAAGATAGGCTATCCGGCCTCCGAAGTTTCAACACGAATTTTAAAGAATCTTCTTAATTTTCTATAGGCCGCATATTACATCCAATTGAACTGAAAATTTGTGTGCTTCATATCTTCGTGCTCCTAAGTAAAGAAAAAATATCAAAAAAATATTACAAAAATAAAAAAAATAGTGAAGAGCACGCATATTAAAGCAATTGGCCTATACCACTTGGTGCTGTTTTGTTGGCTATATCATTCTGTCTTTCTTTTGCCTTGATACTTCCTTGTGTTGTGCTAGGCTCTAGGGCACTCGGTTGACTAGCAACAGTTTCCTACATTGAATACTTATTCAACTTTCTTTAGCTGTTAGCGATTTTCTGCTTATTAGCCACCATATTGCGCCATCCAAGCTCCACCTTTCTCTTGAGCATAACAGGTACCTTTGCAATCACCCCACGCTTCGTTGGTTCATCTCACCATCCACACCACCTGCTGTGTTGGTAAGAACACTTGTAAGAGCGTTGTAAGACGCTTGAGCGAGAGAGATTGTTTTGTTCATCCTTCTACATTGTCACTGTAGTTAATAGGGATAACATATTTTTGTTGTTGTTTTTTTTGTTTCCTACTAACAATGGCAGGAGAAGACAAGGATGACGAATGTGTTCAACATGCTGAGTTACGTGATATGATGAAGACCATGACGGATATGTTCGCCAAATACAACGCAGCAACAAAGGAGTAATTGGCGAACTTGACTCGCCAACTGGATGACCTTGCTCTTCGGATGAATACTTTTGAGGCTCCGTTTCCTCTCACTGGAAGACAAGAAGACAATGCTTATGATGAACTGGAAGATCACAATAATCAGCCAAGACTGCCACTTTATCGTCGAGGTATGGGAGGTAATAATCATAACAATTATTATAATCGTCCTCCTGGTGATCCTTTCGCTAAAGTGAAATTTACTATACCCTCTTTTTCTGGTGCTTATGATGCTGAGGCTTATCTTGATTGGCAGATGACAGTAGAGCAAAAATTTAATTCCCATCTTGTTCCTGAACAACATAGGGTTCGTCAAGCCACTAGTGAGTTTAAGGACTTTGCTATCATATGGTGGAATGAACTTGTTAAAACTAGAACTGACCCTCCAACATGGGATAGATTAAAGGAAGCTATGCGTGTTCGATTTGTTCCTCCATCTTTTCAGCGGGACCTTCACAAAAAATTGCAGCGTTTAGACCAAGGTAACATGTCCGCAGAGGAGTATTATCAAGAGTTACAAAAGGGTATGCTGCGTTGTGGGGTAGTAGAGGACATGGATGATAAAATAGCTCGTTTTTATGGGGGGTTGAGGCGTGAAATTCAGGACATTGTTGATTACAAGGAATATGATACTGTTAATAGATTGTTTTAGCTTGCTATGTTGGCAGAAAAAGAATTGCAGGGCCGACAACAACAGCAACATCACACGAGGAGCAACTTCACTCCGCGTGCAGCGACTACACCATCCAAAATAGCACCATCTTCGACCCCCCGTGCAGCGACTACACCACCCAATGGCGGCCAACAAACTATACCTGCTGCTCCACCTTCTCGCGTGCCGGAAGGAAGCAAGGCGACATCATTCAAGCCTTCTTCGTCCACTCCTTCTATGGGTCGTACTTCTGACATTAAGTGTCACCGCTGCCAGGGACTTGGTCATATGATGAGAGATTGCCTGAGCAAACGAGCATACATAGCACGCGACAATGGCGGGTATGATAGTACTTCAGATGTTGAAGATGAATATTCTCTTGCTACTGACTTTACAGATCCAAATGACGAACACACCGAAGAAGAGATACTTGGTACAGCGGCGACGGAGAACTATAGGAGCATCATTGTGCAGCGTGCCTTGAGCTCCAAAGTGGAGACCAACGACAAGCTACAATGACACAACCTCTTCCACATGTTTCTCGTCGTCAAGGACTGCCGTGTACACACTATAATTGATGGAGGTAGCTGCAATAACTTGGTTAACACGGACGTCGTCAAGAAACTCGGTTTGACAACAAGAGCACACCCTCATCCGTACCACATTCAATGGTTCAACAACAGCGGTAAAGTTCGGGTAACACAAACAGCGAGAATACATTTTTCAATTGGTTGATACCATGATTTTGCTGATTTTGATGTTGTTCCGATGGATGCTTGTTCTCTTTTATTGGGTCGTCCTTGGGAATTTGATACAGATGCTATTCATCATGGTAGAACCAATAAATATACTCTCATGCATAAGGGAAATAAAATCACTTTGCTCCCCATGACTCCTGCTGAAATTGTGCATTTTGAGAAGAGTAAAATTCGTGATGGCAAAGCAACAAAATTAGAACCTGAAAAACAGCAAGTTATTAAGTTAAAATCACCATCGTTGCTCGCAACTAAATCTGAACTTGCTGATTTATTCGATGCTAAGGGGATGTGCTATGCTTTAGTTTGCAAAGAAGCCATGTTTTCACTTCATGAATTGTCTATTGCATTGCCCCCTGCTGTTGCTAACCTTTTGCAGGAGTTTGAGGATGTGTTTCCCTCCGAGATACCCCCTGGTTTACCACCGATGAGAGGCATTGAACACAAGATCGATTTGATTCCAGGAGCAAGTTTGCCAAATCGTGCAGCATACAGGGCGAATCCACAAGAAACTAAGGAAATTCAGCGACAAGTCCAAGATCTTTTGGACCGTAGGTACATTCGTGAAAGCCTTAGCCCTTATTCCGTTCCTGTTCTTTTGGTTCCTAAGAAAGATGGTAGTTGGCGCATGTGTGCTGATTGTCGAGCGATTAATAACATCACCATTCGATATCGTTATCCTATTCCTCGATTAGATGACATGCTTGATGAATTGAGTGGTGCTATCATCTTCACAAAAATTTACTTGCGTAGTGGTTACCACCAAATTAGAATGGCCCTAGAAGATGAATGGAAAACTGCATTTAAAAACAAGTTTGGACTTTATGAGTGGTTAGTCATGCCTTTTGGTTTAACTAATGCACCCAACACCTTTATGCGATTAATGAACGAGGTTTTACGTGCTTTCATTGGACAATTTGTGGTGGTTTACTTTGATGATATACTCATTTACAACAAGTCATATGATGAACATCTTGATCATTTACGTGCTGTTTTTACTGTTTTGAGAGATGCATGTTTGTTTGGTAACCTCGAAAAGTGCGTCTTTTACACCAATCGAGTCTCGTTTCTTGGCTATGTCGTTTCCTCGCAGGGAATTGAGATGGATGAGGCCAAAATTGAAGCAATCACCAGCTGGCCAGCCCCAACAACCGTCACACAGGTTCGTAGTTTTCTTGGTCTTGCATGTTTTTATCGGTGCTTTGTGCAGGATTTCAGCACCATTGCAGCACCTCTACATGAGCTAACGAAGAAGGGAGTTCCATTTCGATGAGGCGAACAGCAGCAACAAGCTTTTGATGCTCTCAAATCAAAGCTTACACAAGCACCATTACTACAACTTCCTGATTTTGACAAGACCTTTGATCTAGAATACGATGCAAGAGGCATTGGTATTGGAGGCGTTCTAATACAAGGAGGTGAACCCGTTGCTTTCTTTAGTGAAAAACTTCATGGTCCTTCTCTGAATTATTCTACTTATGATAAGGAACTGTATGCCTTAGTGCGTGTATTACAAACTTGGCAACATTATCTTTGGTCTAAGGAGTTTGTCATACATTCCGATCATGAATCATTGAAGTATCTTAAGTGTCAAACCAATCTGAATAAACGACATGCTAAATGGATTGAGTTCATAGAGTCGTTTCCATACATCATTAAGCATAAGAAAGGGAAGGAAAATATCATTGCCGATGCATTATCTAGGCGTTATACCATGCTGTCCCAACTTGATCATAAAATCTTTAGTTTGGAAACAATTAAAGCATTATATCCTACTGATTTGGACTTCAAAGATGCTTTTGAAAATTGTAGAGAAGGAAGAACTTGGAATAAATATGTGCTGCGAGAGGGTCTTCTCTATCGTGCTAACAAGCTATGCGTTCCAGCTAGCTCCGTTCGTCTATTACTTTTGCAGGAAGCACATGGAGGAGGTTTGATGGGACATTTTGGAGTGAAGAAAACTGAAGACGTGCTGTCCACACACTTCTTTTGGCCAAAGATGAGGCTTGATGTTGAGCGCTACATGTCACGATGCACTACTTGCAACAAAGCTAAGTCTCGCCTTAACCCACATGGTCTCTATATGCCTCTTCCTGTTCCTAGTATACCTTGGGAGGATATTTCTATGGACTTTGTTTTGGGATTTCCTAGGACTAAGAGGGGGAGGGATAGTATTTTTGTAGTTGTTGATCGTTTTCCCAAAATGACACATTTTATACCTTGTCATAAGAATGATAATGCCTCACACATTGCTGATTTATTTATGACGGAAATTGTTCGTTTACATGGTGTGCCAAATACCATTGTTTCTGATCGTGATGAAAAATTTTTAAGTCATTTTTGGATAACTTTGTGGTATAAATTGGGAACCAAGTTGCTGTTTTCAACTACATGTCACCCACAAACGGATGGACAAACGGAGGTAGTTAATCGTACTTTATCCACTATGTTGCGAGCTGTCTTGAAAACAAATTTGAAGTTGTGGGAGGAGTGTTTACCACATATAGAATTTGCTTACAACAGATCCATTCACTCCACGACAAAGGTAAGTCCATTCCAGGTAGTGTATGGTTTCAATCCCCGTGCTCCTATTGATTTACTACCTTTGCCTCCTTCTGAAACTATAAATTTGGATGCTACACAATGATCTGAATTCATTCTTAAGATGCATGAAACTACAAAGAAAAATATTGAAATGATGAATGAGAAGTATAGGATTGCAGGTAGTAAATGTAGAAAAGAAGTAAAACTTGAACCAGGTGATTTAGTGTGGTTACATTTGAGAAAAGAGCGATTTCCCGACTTGAGAAAATCTAAACTTATGCCACGAGCTGCTGGTCCTTTTAAGATCGTTGAAAAGATTAATGATAATGCATATAAGCTTGAATTGCCTCCCGATTTTGGGGTTAGTCCTACATTAAACATTTCAGATTTGCGACCGTACTTGGGAGAAGAAGATGAACTTGATCGAGGACGACTCCAATTCAAGAGGGGGAGGATGATGAGGACATCACAACAGCGGAGACGCACATTGAACTGCAAGGACCAATCACAAGAGCACGAGCACGGTTATTAAATCAGTAGGTGAATTCATTCCTAACTTCTTTTGCATGTGAGTTTGAGAATAGATTGCTATGTGATGATTTAATTGTTATTAGGAATAATGGAGAAGATCAACAAGTGAAGGAAATAGGCCTTGGGAGCGTGGAGAACCAGCTGGGACGTCCACAAGTTGATGGAAATAGTTTACAACTCGGACTCGAGTTCAACTCGGAGTCCAGGAGTAGTCCACCTTAAAACGGACGCCCAGGAGGCATACAGACTCCAATTTCGACGTTCTACATATGCACGGAAAGAGGAGAAGATAAACTTTCCAATTGTTCTGGTCCCACCTCAAAATTCCTCAGGAGTCATTAGGAATCGTCGAAACAAGTCGAGTCCAGATTTCTGTCCGGTGCTGCACCACCGAATTAGGCCTTTGGGCCTTGTATCCCGTAAGAGTCCATTAGGGACGCGTATAATCGTGTTTTGGTCATACCCTAGCCTATAGATACTACAGCCGCCGGTCATATTCGGTGGGTTTTGATTAGATCAATAATATCGCCGTTCTACAGTTTGTGAGACCCCAACTTCACGATTTCCGATCGTGTCTTCGACGTTCTTGCTCGTGTTCTCGGTTGCACTTGTAGGGATTAGCCTTCTTGGCGAGGTCAAGCATGTGAAGCACGGTTGATAACCAATGGAGCCGTGGTGTAGTGATTGCAGGGGTACTTGAACCGCTCGAGTGCCGCGGATCATCAACGTCGAGTTCTCCACCCCAATCGACATACCTTTCGGAAGATCGGGCCTAAACCTACTCATCAACAAGGCCAAGTATGGGTGCGGCGTAGCTGAATAATTAGGAGCGCTACTGGTATTGCATGGACCATTCGATGGCGCGGGAAATGGGAGTCAAGGAGGGCTGCCCTTGGATCGGCATGGCACACGAGGGGGCCCGTGGGTGGGAGAATAGAGATTCAAACCTACAGGTGAAACCTTAGTGGGCCCATAGATACTAGTAGTCCCTTTTGAAAGGCTATTTTGTGATCTCTTGGCCGCACACCAACAGAAGTATGACAGGGCAACATAGAGGTTCTTAGTCATCGAAAGGTGACGAAATCACGAACATGTGGGTAAAGTGGTACAACCTCTGCAGAGTGTTAAAAACTATCATGATAGCCGTGCTCCCGGTTAAGAGCACCTGGACAACTTCCATGAAGAGAAGGAAATTGAAATTTTGGGATGGTTGGCATGGTTTTGGTTTGTCACTTGAGTATAGTCGATACATGAGAGTTATAGAATTGGCATATGGTATTAAATTAATGGTTGACTGGTGTTAATGGATTGCGATGGTAAATAAGAATTGTTGGATTTATGGTATGATAATTACTTGGGTCATGAAGGGAAATAAACTCACATAGACATGATATGCTGCTTTTACATGTTTATGAAATGTACTTTTATGAAATTAGCCATTTTATTCCAATCATTTGTTTAGCCACATGTCATCTATTTCCACACTTGCTGAGTACGACATGTACTCACCCTTGCTATCCCGCCCAACAACTACTGGAGATAATTGGGAGTACCCTGAGGATCACGCGGAGTACTAGGTTGCGTACCGCTGTCAATTGCCTGTGGAATGGAGTCGTGCTGCTTAGTTTATTTTCCGCTGCATTAATTAGAGTTTTGTCATTTGTGAACTATTGGATTATTGTAATAAAGTACTTATTTAATAGTTAAGATGTGGTTAAATTCTATATATCGTTTGTGATGCAACCGTATGTGTGATGAACTTCCTGGGCACACATATGTGTTACGCTTGGTTCATATTCGGAACCAGGTGCCACAGATTGGTATCAGAGCCGCGTTGACCATAGGACACAAGCCTAGGTAGAATGGACACTCTAGAGTACTTAGGAACACTTTTCTAATCTGCTATTTTCGAAAAATTTTGCTGCTGTTTTGTTTTTTTATTTTCAGCTGCAGAAAGTATCGACTGCTGCTGCGTTTCCAATGCAATTTACAGCAGTGAACAACATAAGACAATGCTGTTTTGCCGCTTGAATTTTTGCGTAAAATGTGTGTTTTGCCGCTGTTATGTGTGGGTAAAATTATTGTGTTGGCTGCTGCATTTTCTCCCCCTCTTTTTTGTTCTTTTGGGACAGCCGAACCGCTCTTTTTCCGTTATTTTAGCTGCTGCAATTTCCAGATTTATATTCTATTACTCTTTCCTCTAATGTATTCTCGTTTTCTATAGATGCCGATCACTAGGAGTGCATCCCGCAAGAGCACCCGTCCTTGGAAGTGGACTTAACACCATTGAGCTTGACGAGCAGAAGCAAGAGGAGGGGAACATCAAGCCTGAGGAGGAGGAAGCTAACCAGTCGAACACTATGGAGGAGGATCCGGAGGAGTATGAGCCATTTGAGGAGAACATGGATGAGGATCCTAATGAGGAGTACTACGTGCCAGCTTCAGATGAGGAGGACAACGGAGGTGAAAATGGAGGGGGATCACAACCCGGTGCGAATGAGAATGGACCCGACAGCCCCCAATTTCCCCAAGTTGAGGAGATTTGGATTACTGGAACCGATGGAGGACATGCATCGCGGGAACTGACGGAATTCCTTTATCCCCGTTGCATGTGTGCTAACTACTTCGTTAAGAGGGTCTCTCGTCCCGGACGCGACGAATGGCATGCTGAGGTTCTCATCTTCTACCTCAACAAAGTGGTCTCACGACATTTATGCTCCCACCTGGAGGTCTACTCAGAAGGATGCTATGGATGATGCTGCATGGGCGGCACTCACAAGTTTGTGCCATACACGCCACTTTGAGCTTGAGAACACCACGTTTGAGCTGCACCATCAGCGGAAGAGTGGTACAGGGAGGATAATTGGACCACAAGAAGCTTCAGATAATCTTACGGCAATGGATAGGTCTCAAAAGACATTATTGGACATGAGCAATCACTATGCAACCACACAAGGGGAGATCCACTACCATCGCAAGGAGTTAGCTCGTTTAGAAGCCAACTTGGAGATGAAGGAATGTGAAGCAAGAGGAGAGCCATGGTCACCCAAGAGAATCTGGTCCCCTACATCACCATGGTGCAACCCCATCACATCCGCGCATACAAGGATGCCCTCACCGCCTCACAATTAGGAAATAACGTCCCCTATGAGTATTTTGTAATAAGAACGCTTAGAATCATATTAGTTTTAAATAGTGTGGTGTGCTGAATTTTTGTTTGGTGCTTATTTGAGTGCTTGTGTGCTTAGTAGAGAGTTGTGGGATGCTTCGGCACTTGTCCACATCCTCATATAGGTCTATATTAATAAAGTATTGTTTAGTGTCACATACCTTGATGCATATGGTTGGGGTGTTTCCTTCCAAATTCTAAATTCTTCTGTCTCCACCTTTCTTTCGCCAAGAGATGGTGAGAACTCGCAACCAGAGGGATGCCAACGATTAGGAGGAGCACAATGAAGTACCTCAGAAAAACCAATATTGAACAGCTGTTAGCTATGCAGAACGAGCTCATGCAGACCATGATACAGATAATGGGATAGCTGCAAGCTGGCAATAATAATCAGCCTCATATACCGCCACCGCCACCACCCCCACCACACCACAACCATTTGGGAGTGTTCATGAGGACCAGACCACCTACCTTTGCACAAGCCACAAACCCAATGGAAGCTGATGATTGGCTGAAGTCCGTTGAGAAGAGACTTGCTATTGTGCAGTGCACTGATAGAGAGAAGGTTCTCTTTGCATCACATCAACTACTTGGAGCAGTTGCTGACTGGTGGGAAGCTCTTTGCAACACTCATGATAATCAGGAGGCAATCACTTGGGCAGAGTTTAAGCAGAGTTTCCATTCCCACTATGTACCTGAAGGAGTTATGATACTAAGAAGACAAGATTTTGAAAACCTCAGGCAAGGAAGGATGAGCGTGAGTGAGTATATCAATAAATTCACTCAACTACCAAGATATGCTCCAGAAGACATCAACACGGATAGTAGGACGCAGTATCTGTTTATGAGGGGTCTCAACAATGAAATTCAAGTCCAGTTGCTCAATACTGACTATCCAAACTTCCAGAAGCTGGTTGACAAGGCTATTGTGGTTGAGAACAAGATTCGTGAGATGGAGCAGGACAACAAGAGGAAGATGCCACATAACGGACCGCAGCAAGGAAGCAATGTTCGCCCCCGCTATGGACCACCAACTGCACCATACTACAACCCATCGGCTCCTGCATACCGCGCTGCTTATCCGCCGCGCCCAAATCAGCCACCACAGCAATGCCCTGCCATGCAAGCGCCTCGCTATTCTGTGCCACCTGCGCCGCGTCCTAACATGGTGGCAAATGCTCAAAACCAGCTGCGCCCAAGTTTCCCTAATGCTACGGGCGGTAAGACATGCTATGTGTGTGGAGAGGCCGGGCACTTTGCAAGTCAATGCCCCAAAAGAAACTATGGACCGATGAACAATGCACCGAAGCCAACTTACCCGCGACCAAATGGAGGAGCACAACAAGGCAACCGTGGACAACAAAATTTTGCTCGTGACAATGTGAATCATGTCTCCACTAAGGAAGCCCAACAAGTTGATGACGTCGTGATTGGTATGTTCCTCGCCAACTCCAACCCCGCGACTGTTTTATTTGATTCGTGAGCATCTCATTCCTTCCTCTCGTCAAAGTATGTTGCCAAGTACAATTTGCCTATATCTCATATGAAGCAAACTATGCTAGTAAGTTCTCCTGGCGGAGAGATGAGAACAAATATAGTATGTTCGAAAGTAAGCATTAAAATAAGGGGGGTACACTTTCTCGCAAACCTCATAGTCTTGGACTCCCAAGGAATAGAAATAATACTTGGAATGGACTGGCTGAGCAAGCATAATGGAGTCATTCAATGTGCCGAGAGGATTGTGCAGTTGACAAGTGAACACGGTACACGCATCGAAGTTGAGGCAGCCCAACCTACAAGAGAGAAAGCGATGCCGAATCACGTGGAAGGTGTGACATTAGAAAGCATTCTGATCTTCCGCGAGTACCCAAATGTGTTTCCAGATGAGTTGCCATGTATGCCACCTGATCGGTGACATAGAATTCGCTATTGAGTTGATACCCGAAACTGCACCTATAGCTAAGAGGCCGTATAGGATGCCTCCTAAGGAATTAGCAGAGCTCAAGAAGCAAATTCAAGAGCAGCTAGAGAAGGGTTTTATACGCCCAAGCTCACCACCGTGGGGAGCACCAGTGCTCTTCGTAGATAAGAAGGATGGAACCCAGAGGATGTGTGTGGACTATAGGTCTCTCAACGAAGTGACAATTAAGAACAAGTACTCGATGCCCGTATAGAGGATTTGTTCGACCAAATGAAGGGTGCCTGTATTTTCTCCAAGATTGAGTTGCGGTCAGGATACTTCCAAATGAATATTAGAACATTGGATATACCCAAGACAACATTTCGGACACGGTATGGGTTTTATGAGTACACCGTCATGTCATTTGGATTGACGAACGCGCCTGCGTACTTCATGTATCTCATGAATAAGGTCTTCATGGAATATCTGGATAAGTTCGTTGTAGTGTTCATCAATGACATTATGATATACTTGAGAAGCGAGGAAGAACATGAGGAACACCTGAAGCTTACATTGCAGAAGCTACAGGAACACCAGTTGTATGCCAAGTTCAGTAAATGTCAATTCTGGTTACGGGAAGTCTCCTTCTTAGGCCATATTATTTCCGTAGGAGGAGTATTAGTTGACCCAGGGAAAGTGAGAGATGTGCTTAAGTGGGAACCACCACAGAATGTCAAGGAAATTCGGAGTTTCCTTGGAATGGCTGGATATTACCGCCAATTCATCAAGGATTTCTCTAAAATAGCCAAGCCTATGACCGAATTACTTATGAAAGGGAAGGCATTCCGATGGACTCAAGCTTGTCAGGATAGTTTTGAGGAGTTGAAGAAAAGGTTGACAACTGCACCGGTGTTAGTATTGCTGGACGTGAGCAAGACATTTGATATATATTGTGATGCGTCAAGACAAGGATTAGGATGTGTTCTCATGCAAGAAGGACAAGTGGTAGCTTATGCATTGAGGAAAATAAAGAAACACGAGCTGCATTGTCCTACACACGACCTTGAACTCGCAGCCTTGGTACACGCCTTGATGATATAGAGACATTATGTTTTTGGTCACCGATGTGAGATTTATACGGATCACAAGAGTCTCAAGTATATATTTATGCAAACGGATCTGAATTTGAGGCAATGCTGATGGTTGGAGCTCATCAAGGATTATGACGTGGGAATCAACTATCACCCAGGGAAGGCTAATGTAGTGGCCGATGCTTTGAGCCGAAAAGGAGTAAGCCACCAACTCACAGTCCGTGAGCTGCCATCCGAGTTATGCAAGGAGTTCGAACGGTTGAACCTTGGATTCATAAATGAGATGGGAACAATGGAAGTCAACCCAACATTGGAGCAGGAAATATGGGAAGGACAGACCAAGGACAAGGAAATACAGGAAATCAAGGAAAAGATCCAAGAAGGAAGAGAATTCGGATTTGATGAGGACGAATAGGGTACATTATGGCTTGGAAAGAGGTTTGTGGTACCTAATGTTAGGCATATTCGGGAAACAATATTGAAGGAGGCACATGACTCACCTTACTCAATTCATCTCGGCTGTACGAAGATGTACAAGGACTTAAAGACATGCTATTGGTGGGCTAGCATGAAAAAGGAGATAGCTGAATATGTAGCGTTGTGCGACGTGTGCAAACGAGTGAAGGTGGAACATCAAAGGCCAGCTAGATTATTGCAACCATTGAAGATCCCAGAATGGTGGTGGGAAGAAATTAGAATGGAGTTCATAGTTGGGTTACCACGTACTCAGTCCGGTTATGACTCAATTTGGGTAATTGTGGATCGCTTAACCAAGTCAGCTCATTTTGTCCTTGTGAAGACCAAATATACAGCTGCACAGTTGGCTGAAATATAGATGGAGCATATTGTGTGTCGACACAGAGTACCAAAGAAGATAGTCTCGGCTAGAGGTTCTCTGTTTATCTCCAAATTTTGGCAGAAATTGCATGAAGCAATGGGAACAAGGTTGAACTTCAGTTCGGCATATCACCCTCAAACGGATGGACAAACCGAGAGGACCAACCAAATTTTGGAAGACATGTTAAGAGCTTGTGCTTTAAAACAGGGGAAAAGTTGGGATAAAAGTTTGCCGTATGCTGAATTCTCGTACAACAATAGCTACCAAGCATGTTTGAAAATGTCACCCTATGAAGCACTATACGGAAGGAAGTGTAGGACACCCTTATTTTGGAATGAAACCGGAGAGAATCAAGTATTTGGTCCTGATGTGTTACAGGATGCTGAAAGACAAGTTCAAATAATATGGGAAAACTTAAAGGCTGCCCAGTCTCGACAGAAAGGTTATGCGGATAATAGGCGAAGGAGTCTGACTTTTGAAGTTGGAGATTTTGTATACCTCAAAGTGTCACCTATTCGAGGTCAGCGACGGTTTAACGTCAAAGGAAAACTGGCAGCACCTTACATCGGACCATTCAAGATTTTGGACAAACGAGGAGAAGTAGCATATCGACTTGAGCTGCCGGCGTATCTCTCCGATGTACACAATGTGTTTCAAGTCTCTCAACCCAAGAAGTGTCTCAGGGTGCCGGAAGAACAAGTGCCGATGGACGAGTTAGAACTTCAGGAGGATTTGTCCTATGTCAAGCAACCTATCAAGATCTTGGACGTGAAGGAAAGGGTCACGAGGAATAAGAGGATCCGTTGGTGCAAAGTGCAATGGAAACACCATATGGAAGCCGAAGCTATGTGGGAACGTGAAGAAGACCTGAAGGCAGAATTCCCTCATCTTTTCTCCACGCTATCGAATCTCGAGGGCGAGATTCACTTTAAGGGGGTAGGTTTGTAACACCGTCAATCTTTGCATCATGCATTCCATACATGTTCATGCATTAAACATTAATAGAGTAAAAGAAAGATAATAAAATATAAAACATACATGTGCAAACATGTGTAGCAAAAGAAGAAAAAAGGAAAATAAAAATATGAAACATGCATTAGGGGACAAATATAAAAGTAATAATAATAATATATAAATATATATATATATGTATTTGTGAAACCTAAAGAAACAAATGAAAAAATATATATAAATAAATAATATATATAATAATATACATATATATAAAAATAAATAATAATATTTGTATATGTAAAAGAAAAAAAGAAAAGAAAAAAATCAACACCGCCCGCTGGCCAGGCCAGGCCGGCCTAGCCTGCGTTGACCCGCCCGAGCGCCCCCGCGCGTAGCGTGCCTGCGCCGGGGCCCACGCGCAAGCGCGCCCGCGCCCCATGCCCGACCGACTCGACCTCTAGCTACGATACCGCTTCAGTACCGATTCCTCCCTGCCGCGCCTATATAAACGGCTGTAGGGTTTCATATTTTTCTTGGTACCAGAAAAACAGCACCGCCGCCAGGGAAAAAGGGAGGAGCCCTAGCTCGGAAGAAAAGAACAAAAGCACCAGAGGCAGCGCCACCAAGGGAAGAAGAGGGAAAAAGGGAAGAGAAGAGGAGGGTGCTGTCGTACGCCGGAGTTTGTCGTGTCATCGTCGTCGTGCCGCCGGAGGACCCTTGCGCCATCTACTTCGTCTATGCATCGTCTCCATCCCGCGATCTTCAAAGCCACCGCATCTACGGTAGGATACGTTTTCTGATGCGAATTTTAGCGAACGTATTGAATCTATTAGACATAGTTTGATCGTAGTCGCACCATCTTTTTATTTTCAGCAGTGTTAATTCTCGCGAAAACCCCCGTAAACTCATATGAACACGTATGAACTAGTTGCATCTAATTAATAAACAACCATAGTTAATTAATTATTTAACTTTGCATGCATGCATGTCATTGCATGTTGATTAATTTGTGTGCATCGTATTGAATTGTATGTATTTTTTTGTATGTGTGATCGCGCGTAGAGGGACGTGCTCAAGAGGCCGCATACGAGGATTTCCAAAACAAAGACTTTGAAGGGCTTGAGCAACCCCATCTGTCAGAGCAAGGCAAGTGTCCTTGATCATATTGATCCCGTTTTATTAAATATTTTGTTTGTGAACTTGCATGCTCGTGTCAATATGATGGGAAACCCATACACAGGAGTTTACTAGCGTTGTTTGCCACCCCTTGTCGATGGGATATACATGATGAGTCGAGTATGGGTATTTTTCTTTTTGCACCGCATCGCTACATGGGTTATGGGTAACTTAATTAATGTAGTTGACAACTTTAAATATGAGAACTTGGGATGGTAATAAGATGATGATTAATTTAGCAACATGGAATTTAGGAGATCTAAGCAAGCATGGTTTTGTGGAGTGGGTTGGATGATACGGTGGTTTTGCTTGCCTTGGATCTAAGGACTGGTTCATGCGAGAATATGCCAGGACAACAGTGCCACCACAAGGCCAAGTATGGGTGCGGCGTAGCTGAATAATTAGGAGCACTACTGGTATTGTATGGACCATTGGATGGCACGAGGAATGGGAGTCGAGGAGGGCTGCTCTGGGATCCGCATGGCACATGAGGGGCCCGTGGGTGGGAGAATAGAGATTCAAACCTGTCGGTGAATTCTTAGTGGGCCCATACATACTAGTAGTCCCTTTTGAAAGTCTATTTTGTGATCTCTTGGCCGCACACCAACGGAAGTGTGACAGGGCAACATAGAGGTTCTTAGTCATCGAAAGGTGACGAAATCACGAATATGTGGGCAAAGTGGTACAACCTCTGCAGAGTGTTAAAAACTATCATGATAGCCGTGCTCATGGTTAAGAGCACCTTGACAACTTCCATGATTAGAGGAAAATTGAAATTTTGGGATGGTTGGTATGGTTTTGGTTTGTCACTTGAGTATAGTCTGTACATGAGAGTATATAGAATTGGCATATGGTATTAAATTAATGGTTGGCTGGTGTTAATGGATTGTGATGGTAAATTTGAATTGTTTGATTTATGGTATGATAATTACTTGGGTCATGAAGGGAAACAAACTCACATAGACATGATAGGTTGTATTTACATGTTTATGAAATGTACTTTTCTGCAATTAGCCATTTTATTCCAATCATTTGTTTAGCCACATGTCATCTATTTCCACACTTGCTAAGTATGACACGTACTCACCCTTGCTATCCCCCCTCCCCCCCACCCAACAGCTACCGAAGATAATTGGGAGTACCCTGAGGATCACGAAGAGTACTAGGTTGTGTACCACCGTAAATTGCCTGTGGAATGGAGTCATGCTGCTTAGTTTATTTTCTGCTGCATTAATTAGAGTTTTGTCATTTGTGAACTATTGTATTATTGTAATAAAGTACTTATTTAATAGTTAAGACGTGGTTAAATTCTTTATATCATTTGTGATGCAACCGTATATGTGTGATGAACTTCCTGGGCACACATATGTGTTACGCTTCGTTCATATTTGGAACCGGGTGACACATCTCCATAGACTTGAGCCAATCATCGTCAACCATAGGGTCAGCCGCTTGAGCAAAGGTTGGCGGCCTAGTCCTCATAAACACTCCCAACTGGTTATGAGGAGGTGGGGGTGGTGGTGGAGGCATGTGGAGCTGATTGTTGTTGTTACCAGCCTGCAGCTGTCCCAAAGTCTGTATCATGGTCTGCATGACCTGATTTTGCATAGCCAATAGCTGCTCAATGTTGATAGCTCCCTGAGCAAGTCCCTGTCTTTGTTGTTCTGAGGTGCTCCATTGTTCTCCTCCTCATCATTGCCATCCCTCTAGTTGCGAGTCCTCACCATCTGAAGAAAAGCGAGAGATAAGAATTTAGAAAACATCCCCAACTATATGCATCAAGGGATATGAAACTACACAACTACCTCTATTAGACCTATGTGGACATGGCAATGCTAAAGCATCCCAAAATCCTCTATTAAGCGCACAAGCAAACAATATATAGCAAACAACACACCAAGCAAAAACACATCGATTCCTTAGTGCTCCTATGTGCTCTAAAGTGTCCATTCTATCTAGGATGCGTCGTACGGTCAACCTGTGGCTCTGATACTAATTTATGACACCCGGTTCCGAAAATGAATCAAGTGAAGACATATGTGTGCCCAGGACGTTCAACACACATACACGAGTGCAATCACAAAGGATATACAGAAAATTACGACAAGACAAGATTAATTAAGCACTTATATTACACAATTCGGAATCTCCTCGAATACATGTCCTAATGATTATTAATGACAAGTTTAAACTAATGCAGCAGAAATAAACTAATTAAGCAAACTAAGCAGCTAAGCAACATAAGCAAATAGGATAACACAACTCCGATCAGCACAACAGGCAAAGTTGACGGTAGACACGGCCTAGAACTCCGCATTATCATCGTTATACTCCCAATCCTGACCTGCAACTGTTGGTGGGGGAATCGCAAGAGTGAGTACATGTCGTACTCAGCAAGTGTGGAAAGTACGACATGTAGCTGATTCAAATGACGAATATAATAATGGCTAAGTGCTGAAAAGTACATTAAAACATTTGATAAGCAATACATTATATGTAAGTGAAATAAATCCATCATAAACCATAAGTAATATCATAGTACCAGTTCATATTCCAATACCATCATCCATATACCAGATTGCTCATTACCATTAACCATATTCAACACCAAAATTTAATCCATAACCAACCATAACCATACCAAACCATCCCAAATTCCAATCTCCCTCTAATCATGTGAGGGTCCAGGTTGCTCATAACTGGGAGCACGGCTATCATGATAGTTTTTAGACACTCTACAGAGGTTGTACCACTTTACCCACGTGTTTGTGATTTCATCACCTTTCGATGACTATAGAATCTCAATTATGCCGTCTCACACTTCCTTAGGTGTGTTGCCAAGAGATCACAAAATAGCTTTTACAAAGAGATTACTAGCCTATTTAGACCCCACTGAGGTTTCACCAGTGGTGATGCCTCCAACTGAGCACATCTTCAATCAAAGGCCCCCTCTTGAGCCATTCGGATCCCAGGGTAGTCCCACCAATCATCAACAAACCCAATCCGACTACCCCTTCCCCGAGCATCCTTAATGGTCCAAATAGCACTGGCAATGCCCTAATTAATCAGCTATTGAATGTAGGCCTAGAGGGGGGGTGAATAGGCCTTTTTGAAAATTGTCGGATCCTGCAACACTCAACAACCAGTTCAATACCAGAGATATCGGACTAGTCCGGTAAAGTGCAGACTAGTCTGGTGTTCACAGACTAAGTTGATTAAACTTGATTGATTGGTTTGATTCTTTTATGTGTACATCGGAAATATAGAATCAAGCAACAGTTCAATAGTTATATACTAGATTATATCACAATTAAGTCTTATGTTCAACAATTTAACGTAAGATGAACAATGTGTATGAAACCCTAGATTGAGTTGATTGATTAGAATGATGAACACTAAAAACAAGACACAATGATTTATCCCGTGGTTCGGCTACCACGAAGGCAACCTATGTCCACGTTGAGGAGTCCACAAAAGGACCGGGTCTTCTCCAACCCTACCCTCGTTGGATCGCCACGAAGGCCAATCCTCTTCCACTAATCACAAAGGGATGAATAACCGAATTCAAGGGGCGTTCTCACACGTTGAGAGATCCCTTAGATGTCAAATCACAATGCCACCGAAAACACACTCAAAAGTTACAATTGAAACGCAGGAGTGTGTTAGAGAATCAAACCAAGAGCTCAATGTGGTGTTCCAAGTGTCTCTCCGATGAATCCTCAAAGGATTGGACGATGTTGCACTTAATTTCGTGGAGAGAGGTCGTTTTTGAGGCTCTTGGGAGGTGTGACGGTGCTTGGGTTCGAGAGATTGTGAAATTGGGCCGTGCATCTCTATTTATATGGGGTTTCTAAAAGTTACCGTTAGGGTTCAGAAAGTTCGGACTAGTCCGGTGTGCTGTGTGTAGCAAACCCTAAGTGTCCCAAAATATCGGACTAGTCCGGCTGAAAACGGACTTGTCTGATTTCGCTACTGGAAATCTTCGGACTAGTCCGATGTCCATCGGACTTGTCCGGACATGTGAAACCCTATGTGTGTTGGATGACAAGTCTGCACTTGGAGGACTTATCCGATTTAGATCAGTGGGTTTTTCAGACTAGTCCGTGTGAATATCGGACTTGTCCGAAGTGGATTAGAAAGGAGATCGAACTAGTCCGGTTAATAACGGACTTGTCCGATTTTGTGTGACCTGTGTAGTGTTTTGAGGACTAGTCCGCACTGGGGAGGACTAGTCCGATTCTAGCCAGAAAGATATCGGACTAGTCCAACAGATATCGGACTTGTCCGATCTGGTGCAGAAAGGTTATCGGACTAGTCCGGTTGTGATAGGACTAGTCCGGTCCTGTGTAACTCTGTGCAATGTGTGTGTTTGATTATCATTGAGCTTATGGGGTGTGTTTCCTTAACACACTCCATACATAATAATCTACTACTATTTTTCCTTGAGCTCATTTCCACTTTGCTCCTCTTCATCCCTTCTTTTTGGTATTTTGCTCATTTTTCTATTATAAGCCTGCATTCATCTCAACAAAGAGGTTAGAATCCCAATTGCTTGTCATAAATCATCCAAAACCCACAAGGGAGTCCTAGATGCACTTTCAATCTCCCCCTTTTTGGTGATTGATGAAAACCAATTGAGATTTCACAAAATATGACAAAAATTGAGATTTTCATAAAGTATGCACATATGAATCAAAAATACATCAAGCAGTGAAAGAACTACCCATATGTGCATTCTTTATGGTGGGATGCATAACTAAGTACATTAAGACATGTAGAGTGACATAATTTACATTAATCGACCAAAACCAAGCACATATGTCATTCCAGGAGCAAAATTACAGATTTTAGCAAATACTTCTCAAATTAAGCAAGCATTGCATCACAGAGCCATAGTTAACTTAGAAACAACGTTAAATAATTACAACCACAAAGATATATAAAAAGAGCTCTCTCCTCGCATCCTACAGCTAAAGCTAAGACTCCCCCTCAATCTCTCCCCCTTTGGCATCAAGACACCAAAAAGAAGGAGAGGAGGGTCCTACGGTCTTCACTCTTCACTGTCAGTCCTCTCGTCGTCGTCTTCGTCTTCTCCATCATCAGCTTGATGAGGAGGAGAAGGAGTAGGTACGGAGCCACTCGAGCCCCCAATGCCAAAGTAGGCAAGCTCGGAGGGGTTCAAGGGCGCGAGCTCAGTGAAGTCAGCGTCAGAGTCCTCAGAAATCACTGGAGAGCCAATGGGGTCGATCTCCAGCTTTTGGCAGATTTGCTTCACGTTGGCCTTTATGTATTTCATGTCCTCCTTTCTCTTCTGGTTGAGTTTATGGGCCCTCACTTTGGCCTTCTTGCAGGAGGAGAATATGGAAGCCAGATACTTGAGGATCCCACTGGCTGATCCTCACTTAGGGGCTTCCCTAGAAGTAGGGACAGCTCTAGCACCTTCTCTTGATCTTGCCAGTGCTTCGGGACTGGATGCCGGAGAGGGAGCAGCCTGGACATTCGGCTTTTGAGGCATTTGAGGCCTCAAGGGGAGATGCTCCACATCTTTCACAAACTCAATGCGGTGACTTTTTCAATCACAAACATTAGGTAAGGAGCATATCCGCAAGATCTATTAGGAGTGCAGGATATGTTTACCATATCATTCCAAATGTATTCCGCCACATCAAATGGGAGGTCCATGCTTATGACTCTCATCAGAGTTCGGAGGTATCCTTGCACACTCCCAGCATCGAAATCCTTAGGAGCAATTGTCTTTCTTAACACTCTGTTCAACACCACGAAGAATGGCTTCATGTTTTTAGTGGAAGGAGGGTTGAACTTTGAGTTTGGCTCATATAGGAACTTCATCCTTTCCTTGTCAATGACACCAATGTTGTGTATGACCAAGCAATCAGATCTTGTGGTGTCAAGATGAAGCAGGTTAGCGAAGTCTTCTTGAGTGATGCTGTACTTGGATCCATGGGTCATCCAAGTGACACTCTCTTCATCCTCACTAGAGAAGTGACAGGTCGCAAAGAACTGCGCAATCACTTCATCATTCCAGTTATTTCTGAAAGCAAACATATCTCTCAGTCCATGCTTCTCAATGGCTCTCACTACATCAGTGAACGGTGAGCAGCCATTCTTCTCAAAATGTGCCCAGTCAATCCATTGACTGCACACCACGGGGGTCTTCATCGGTAGATACACCGATTTGTAGAAATCAGCATGGAAGTTGCACCAGAACCTTCCATCAGCAGCTTGCTTCGGCCGGCCATACCAGTCGATACTCCTGAATTTTGACGCCGAGTCACTGCCCTTGCCATTGAACTTCTCCTCAGTAGGGTCCCGGACCCCTTCCCTGGGAGCATGCAGCTTCAAAGGCCCCACTGGACCCGTCGCTATCCCTTTGCCCTTGCCCTTTGCTTGGGGAGGGCCACTTGATGATGCGGCTGCCTTCGAAGCTGGCTTCTTTGCCAACACCTTCCTCCGAACCAGAGAAGGGGAAGGAGCTGGCTCGGAGGGTCTTTCTTGGCGCTTCTTGCCAAGACCCGTCGAGGACCGAGGTGCCACCTCGTGGTCCATCTCGGCCTCAAAGTCAGAGATTTCATCGTTTGAGCTCGACATGATCTGAGAATGATTTGCAAGAATGATGATAAGTGATACAAAGAATAGGTATGAAGATATAGCAAGGAAGTGCATTGAGGAATTGAAGAATTAGGTTTTAAGTTCAGAAACATCGGACTTGTCCGGTGCACAGGCACGGACTAGTCCGGGGGACCGGACTTGTCCGTGCATGGACCGGACTTGTCCGGTGTTCATCCTCAAAAACCTAACGTACTGGACAAAGGCTGATTCCTAATGCATAACAAGTCTAGCATACACATAGTACATCAACGAAGCATGTATCTAGTGAAAGATGCTAGGCTATTCGATCAACAATGGAGAAAAAACAAGATTTCCAGGGTTTGGGAGAAAATTACCAAAGAAATCGATTGAAGCTTGAGGATTAGGGAGTTGGAGCCCGGACAAGTCCGCTAGCTTCAATCCGCACAAGGTCAAGCTTGATTTCCGCCCAAATGCGCACCTTTTTGATGGAGGGAGCAAGGAATCGCCTTGGGAGCTTGAGCGCAAGAGAGAGAGTGCGTGAACAAGAGTGGGGATGAGAGGAATTAGGGTTTGGTGGAGGCTATGGTTATGGACACGAAAAATCGGACAAGTCCGGAGATGACCGGACTAGTCCGAAGTCATCCAGAGAGCTATATCGGACTAGTCCGTGGTCTATCGAACTAGTCCGGCCTAACCGGCACTCTGCGGACTAGTCTGCATGGGCGGACTAGTCCGGGTAACCACGGACTAGTCCGTGGTCACCAGGAGAAATTTGCATAGCCCATTCATATATATTTGAAGGTTCATAAATAGAGAATAGATGGGCAAAACAAATCAATTAATCTTGATGAATTTGACCAGTAAGCATACAACAACCAAATAATGATCATAATTCATCAAGATCTAGTAATTGACATAGTTTTTCGAGAAAAATTGAGAGAGATGATTTTCACAATTCAATAAACTTTTTTGAAGAATTCATACAGGTATGCAACTTTTCAAGCCACACTCCGAGCATCAAGGATATTTAGTTCATTTTGGAGTTCGCAAAAACGCTTTTCATCAAGTGGCTTGGTGAATATGTCGGCCAATTGCTTTTGGGTGTTGACATGTGAGATGGTTATGTCTCCTTTCATGGAATGGTCTCTCAAAAAATGATGTCTTATGTCTATGTGTTTAGTTCTAGAGTGCTCAACTGGATTGTGGGCAATTTTAATGGCACTCTCATTGTCACAAAGGAGAGGAATATGGTTCATGTTGTAACCGTAATCCCTTAGAGTTTGTCGCATCCAAAGGAGTTGTGCACAACAACTCCCGGCTGCAACATACTCCGCTTCGGCTGTGGATAGGGCAATGGAATTTTGTTTCTTGGAGGACCAAGAAACTAAGGATCTCCCTAGGAATTGGAATGTGCCGGAGGTGCTTTTTCTATCTACTTTGCACCCAGCATAATCTGCATCGGAGTAACCAATGAGATTGAATTTTGAGCCTTTTGGGTACCAAAGACCAAGGTTGGGTGTATGAACTAAATATGTCAAGATCCTTTTTACGGCTGTCAAGTGACATTCCTTAGGGTTGGCTTGAAATCTTGCACACAAACATACACTCAACATAATATCTGGCCTAGATGCACATAAATAGAGTATATATCCAATCATGGAGCGATATACCTTTTGGTCGACGTTAGGTCCATCTTCATTGAGATCCAAGTGGCCATTTGTTGCCATGGGGGTCTTTATGGGCTTTGCTTTGTCCATGCCAAACTTCTTAAGTATGTCATGCGTGTACTTGGTTTGGCTTATGAACGTTCCTTCCTTTTGTTGCCGCACTTGGAATCCCAAGAAGTATTTTAATTCTCCCATCATTAACATTTCAAACCTGTCTATCATGATTTTGCTAAATTCTTCACAAAAAGATTGATTAGTTGACCCAAAGATTATATCATCAATATAAATTTGACAAATAAATAGATCATTGTCTAAATTCTTTGTAAATAATGTATAATCTACTTTGCCAATTTGAAAACCATTCTCGATTAAAAAATCTCTAAGACACTCATACCAAGCTCTAGGAGCTTGTTTGAGGCCGTAGAGAGCCTTACGCAATTTGAATACGTGGTCGGGGAACTCTTCGTCTTCAAACCCGTGTGGTTGCTCCACGTACACCTCTTCCTTGATCGGTCCGTTAAGGAAAGCGCTTTTTCACATCCATTTGATACAGCTTGAAATCGTGGTGAGAAGCATATGCAAGTAATATTCTAATAGATTCAAGCCTAGCTACTGGAGCAAAAGTCTCATCGAAATCCAAACCTTCGACTTGTGAGTACCCTTTGGCCACAAGTCGTGCCTTGTTCCTTGTCACCACCCCGTGTTCGTCTTGTTTATTGCGGAGGACCCACTTGGTGCCGATGATGTTTGCATTGGGCCTTGCCACAAGTTCCTACACCTCGTTCCGCTTGAAGTTGTTCAATTCTTCTTGCATTGCAACCACCCAGTCCGGATCCTTCAATGCATCCTCAATCCTGCGTGGTTCCAAAAAGGATACAAACGAATAATGCCCACAAAAGTTAGCTATGCGAGATCTAGTGGTTACTCCCTTTTGGATGTCACCGATGATGTTGTCGATTGGGTGATCCCTTTGGACGCATTGGTGTACTCTTGGGTGTGGCACTTGAGGAGTTGTGTCTTCATGATTGTCCGCTTCTCCCCCTAAGTGGTTGCCTTCATTGACTTGTTGATCATCTTCGTACTCTTGTGGTTGATCTTGTGTTGAAGCTCCCCCTTGATTGATGGTCTCCTCTTGTGGTTCATTTTCCTCATGTACGTGTGAAGGGGGCTCTTGTGGTCGAACTTCGCCTAGAGCCATTCTTTTCAATGCTTGACAAGGAGCTTCTTGTTTACCTAATTCACATGGATCAACTTGCTCCTTTTGGGAGCCATTAGTCTCATCGAACACTACGTCACGTGCTACTTCAACAAGTCCGAAGGCCTTGAAAACACGATAGGCGTAAGTGTTCGAATCATAACCATGCAAGAAACCTTCATCGGTCTTCGAAGCAAACTTTGAAGTCCTAGGCTTCTTGTTCAGGATATAACATGGAGAACCGAAAACTCAAAAATAGGAAATGTTTGGTTTATTACTGGTGAGTAGCGCATAGGGAGTCTTTTTGAGTAGTCGATGAAGATAGAGTCGATTTGCGGCGTTGCAAGCGGTGTTGATTGCTTCCGCCCAAAATCAATCCGAAGTCTTGTACTCATCGAGCATTGTTCTTGCCATCTCTATGGGTGTTCGGTTCTTTCTTTCGGCAACTCCATTTTGTTGTGGCGAGTATGGCGCTGAAAATTCATGCTTGATGCCCTCTTCATCAAGGTATTCCTCCACTTGTGTGTTCTTGAACTCTGTTCCATTGTCGCTTCGAATACTCTTGATTGTCATGAAAATTCGTTTTGAGCTCATTTGAAGAACTTCTTGAGTGTTCCTTGTGTTTCTGACTTATCATGCAAAAAGAAAACCCAAGTGAAGCGAGAAAAATCATCAACTAAACCGTATTTGTTACTACCGATGCTTATGTAAGCAATTGGACCAAACAAGTCCATGTGAAGTAGTTCGAGTTGTTGTAGTCATGACGTCCTTTACGAGATGATGTGCCCCAACTTGCTTCCCGGCTTGGCACACGCTACAAGGCCTGTCTTTCTCAAAAACAACATCCTTCAAACCGCAGATGTGATCGCCCTTGAGGAGTTTTTGATGATTCCTCATACCAACATGCGCTAGACGTCTATGCCACAGCCAACCCATGTTGGTTTTTGCAATCAAGCATGTGTCGAGTTCGGCTTTATCCTCGTTGAAGTCAACAAGGTAAAGATTTCCCTTCAACATACCCTTGAATGCAATGGAACCATCACTCCTCCTAGAGACGGTCACACCCTCGTTAGTGAACAAGCAATTATAACCTTTGTCAATTAGTTGAGATATGGACAGCAGGTTATAATCTAAAGATTCAACATTTAAAACGTGAGAAAGTGTGTGTTCAGAGGATATTGCAATTTTACCGGTACCAAGCACCCTTCCTTGACTATTATCTCCGAAGTATATGCCCTCGTTTGGATCCTCATTCTCTTCATATTCCACAAACATCCTCCTTTCTCCGATCATGTGGTTGGTGCATCCACTGTCTGGCACCCATTTGGATCCACAGGAGGAATAGGCCTGCAAAAACAAATTATGCTTTGGTTTTAGGTACCCAAGCTTGCTTGGGTCCTTGGAGGTTAGTTACAATACATTTGGGCACCCACACATGGGATTTTGTGTTCCCATGGCGTGGCCCAACATAATGAGCACAGACATTGCCAAGATTATTTCTCATCAATACATAGGAGGCATCAAAAATTTTGAATAATAGCTGCCGTTGTTTATCAGCCGGACTAGTTTGAGGGGTCGGACTTGTCCGGAGGACCGGATTTGTCCGGACACCAACCGGACTAGTCCGGTATTCGTGTGAGTTCAAGTTTTTGTTCTTCGACTTACCAGTTTGAGAGGGTCTTCCCTTCACAAAAAAATCCTTCCCTTGATATTCTTATGACTTCCAACATGCTGCTTTTCATCATAAGAGTAACCAATGCCATATTTGACATTTGGAGGTCTTTGGACCAAGTAGGCACTACGTGCATAGTTGATATTCTCCTTGTCAAATATGCCACATTGGGTAGGGTTTTTATCCTTTGTGGAGGTTGATTTCCCTTTCAATCTGGTGTCAGTTTTACTACAAGTGCACATATGAGCAACTTCAGTTTTAGTGGGTTGAGAAGGTGAGTTTGAAGAGGAGGAAGGTTCACTGAGCTTGAGTGACTCAACTTGCACTTCAAGGATCTTGTTAACCTTGATCAGGTCAGCAAGTTGGTCCTTGATTGCAACATTTGAATAAGTTAACTCCAAGCAAGCTTTCTTGCTTGAAGGTAACTCAAGCTCTAGTGAATTGTTTTTCTCCTTCTCAAGCTCTAGAAGTTTGTCAAGCTCGACATAGTCCTCCTTTTGGGATATAATCATGTCCTCTTGATGATGAATTAACTTCTCCTTCTCAACAAGTTAATCAAGTAAGAATTTTGTTTTTGTTGCAGTTTTTCTATCTAGTCCATTTAGCATATCCTCATCATCACTATCTATTTCATCATCACTAGAGTAGGAATGCACGGAAGGGGTTTTGATGAATACCTTGCGTTTACCTTCCTTTGCCATAAGGAAAGTGCCATTTCCCTTCCTTGCACTGAGTGTAGGGAAGAGTGTAGATTTCTTGGACGTGCTCTCGATGGCTATGCTAGCCATCTCTTCTTCATCAGATGATGAGGACTCATCGTTTGAGTCCCACTCCTTCCCAATGTGCGCTTGTTCGGCTTGTTTCTTCTTCTTGAAGAATTTCTTAGGTTGAGACTTGGATTCTTTGGTCTTCTTCTTGTTCTCCTCATATGGGCAATCAACTATAAAGTGGTTATACTCACCACAATTATAGCATGCCCGTCTCAACTTTGGCTTTGTTCTTTCCTTGTACTTGCCTTCACCTGATTTTGTCCCTTGTCTTTTCTTCAATATTCTCTTGAACTTTTTCATGAATAATATCATGTCCTCTTCATCTAGCTCACTGCTCTCTTCGTCACTGTCTTCCTCTAGTTGTGCTTCTCTTGCTTCTTTGGATAGGGGCTTGAGGGTGGACTTTAAAGCCACCCCTTTCTTCTTAGCCGAGGTGAGGTCGGCAATTTCCTTGACGTTCTTTGCTTGTTTCTCCATCATTTCAAAGTTGATAATTTTTCCAAGCAATTCATCCGGAGTCATCTTTTTGTATCCGGGGCTTTCTCTAATCATAGAACACAGCATGACATTGCGAGGCATAAAAGCTCTAAGGATGAGCTTTACAACCTCGTGGTCATTCCACTTCTTGCTCCCATATGATCGAACTTTGTTAACGAGTGTCTTCAATCTATTGTACATATCTTGGGGGACTCGTCTTCCTCAATTGTGAATCTTCATAGTTCGCCTTCGATCATCTCAATCTTTGCTTCACGCACATGTCGGTCACCTTCATGTGCAGTTTGCAGAGTATCCCATATCTCCTTAGCAATTTCGAGTCCATCCACCTTAGTGAACTCGTCCAGACTGAGTGAGGAGGTGATTACAGCTACGGCTTGAGCGTTTCTATGAATGGCCTACTCTTGGCTTGGGGTGAGCTCCTCGTCGTCATCCGGAATATCTATCCCTGCGCATACAACATGCCATAGACTTGGATTTAGGGAAATCAAATGCATCTTCATATTCTGCCTCCACATTGAGTAATCACTTCCATCGAAGTGTGGGGCTTTTCCAAGTGGGATAGATAAGTAATGGTTGTTATTGCAATTTAGACGATCATAGTTAAAAGAATATCGGGAGTAGCCGGTGTGACTACTCCCCTTCTTCTTCTCTTCAACTTTTGCTTTCCCTTTGGAAAGTGCCTTCTTTCTGAGGAGTGCCTTTAGCTCCAGCGTCTCCTCATCATCGTCCTCGAAGTCTTGAATGGCTTCGAGGTACTTCTCCACTTTTTGAATCTTGTCGTTGTTAACCTCCTCTTGGTTGTTGATTTTGTGGACGTCCTTCATGTCCGACATGATCTCTTCGAGTGATTAGACTCTTTCTTGAAGAACTTGCTCTGATACCAATTGAATGTAGGGCTAGAGGGGGGGTGAATACGCCTTTTTGAAAATTGTCGGATCCTGCAACACTCAACAACCAGTTCAATACCAGAGATATCGGACTAGTCCGGTAAAGTGCGGACTAGTCCGGTGTTCACGGACTAAGTTGATTAAACTTGATTGATTGGTTTGATTCTTTTATGTGTACAGCGGAAATATAGAATCAAGCAACAGTTCAATAGGTATATATTGGATTATATCACAATTAAGTCTTATGTTCAACAATTTAACGTAAGATGAACAATGTGTATGAAACCCTAGATTGAATTGATTGATTAGAATGATGAACACTAAAAACAAGACACAACGATTTATCCCGTGGTTCGGCTACCATGAAGGCAACCTACATCCACGTTGAGGAGTCCACAAAAGGACCGAGTCTTCTCCAACCCTACCCTCGTTGGATCGCCACGAAGGCCAATCCTCTTCCACTAATCACAAAGGGGTGAATAACCGAATTCAAGGGGTGTTCTCACACGTTGAGAGCTCCCTTAGATTACAAATCACAATGCCACCGAAAACACACTCAAAAGTTACAATTGAAACGCAGGAATGTGTTAGAGAATCAAACCAAGAGCTCAATGTGGTGTTGCAAGTGTCTCTCCAATGATCTAGAATGAATACTCAAAGGATTGGACGATATTGCACTTAATTTCGTGGAGAGAGGTCGTTTTTGAGGCTCTTGGGAGGTGTGACGGCGCTTGGGTTCGAGAGATTGTGAAATTGGGCCGTGCACCTCTATTTATATGGGGTTTCTAAAAGTTACCGTTAGGGTTCAGAAAGTTCGGACTAGTCCGTGGTGGTCACCGGACTAGTCCGGTGTGCTGTGTGTAGCAAACCCTAAGTGTGCCGAAATATCGGGCTAGTCCGGCTGAAAACGGACTTGTCCGATTTTGCTACTGGAAATCTTCGGACTAGTCCGATGTCCATCGGACTTGTCCAGACATGTGAAACCCTAAGTGTGTTGGATGACAAGTCCGCACTTGGAGGACTTGTCCGATTTAGATCAGTGGGTTTTTCGAACTAGTCCGTGTGAATATCGGACTTGTCCGAAGTGGATCAGAAAGGAGATCGGACTAGTCCGGTTAATAACGGACTTGTCCGATTTTGTGTGACCTGTGTAGTGTTTTGAGGACTAGTCCGCACTGGGGAGGACTAGTCCGATTCTAGTCAGAAAGATATCGGACTAGTTCGACAGATATCGGACTTGTCCGATCTGGTGCAGAAAGGTTATCGGACTAGTCCGGTTGTGATCGGACTAGTCCGGTCCTGTGTAACTCTGTGCAATGTGTGTGTTTGATTATCATTGAGCTCTTGGGGTGTGTTTCCTTAACACACTCCATCATAATAATCTACTACTCTTTTTCCCTGAGCTCATTTCCACTTTGCTCCTCTTCATCCCTTCTTTTTGGTATTTTGCTCATTTTTCTATTATAGGCCTGCACTCATCTCAACAAAGCGGTTAGGATCCCAATTGCTTGTCATAAATCATCCAAAACCCACAAGGGAGTCCTAGATGCACTTTCAGCTATGCCCCACCCATACTTGGCCTCATGGTGGCACTGTATATCCTGGATGGTCGCTCCACGAACCGGTCCTTATATCTAAAGCAAGCGAAACTATCATAACATCTAACCCATCCACATACCATGCTTTCTTCTATCACCCATTACCATATCATATTTACCAGTTCATGTTAATCATAATCTCATAAATGCATTATTAAGTTACGTGGTATAGTTACTTTCCCATCCCAATTAATTAAGCGAAGCAAAAAGGTAAAGATCCCATCCCGACTCTCTACCATGTATTCCAGGTGACAAGGGTGGTCAACAAATCTAGTAAACTTCCTATCATAGGGTTCCCATCAAATTGACACAAGCATGCAGTTTTGTAAACAAAACATTTATTTCAAAACAGGATCAATATGTTCAAGGACACTTGCTTTGCTCTTGGGATTGGTTCGGCTCAAAGCCTTCAAATTCCTGGTGCTGGAGGTCCTCCGCAGCACTCTCTAGCGCAAATCCATCTAAACCGCGCAACAACATACAAGAAAAGAATCACAATCAATATATGCACATATATTACTCAATATGACATGATATGCATGATTAATGTAATTGTGAAGTAAAACTAGTTAATGAGTTACTATTAATGTTTACTAACTAGTTCTAATAGTTATTTACAAGTTTGGATAGGTTTGGAATTGATTCGAGTCAATTTAGAATTAATTCAACAGAAATTAACCAGGAAAATCGGACTACTCCGCTAGGGACCGGACTAGTACGCACTTCGCGGAACTAGCGAACTAGGGTTTTTCTAGATCGACGTGAATTTGGAGATTTAGAATTGAATTTACGTAAGGAAAAGGAAGTAGAAGGTATACCAGGTGTCTAAGACTCCAAATAATCAATGGTTTTGGAGGCAACACTTGGATCTTGACGATCTAGGGTTGATGAAGAACTTGATGGTGAATTGGCGATGAACAACAAAACTTGATGGAGATCTTGATCCTCTTTTGTTCCCTCCTCATCTTCTTCTTGCTCTATATCTCCTTCTCCCTCCTTGGTGACGGCTATCCATGAGCTAGGGTTTGGGTGAGGTGAAAAAGTGGCAAATAGATGTCAAGCCAAGGGGTGGGGTTGTTTATATAGAGGTGGAGGGCTAGGGTTGGGTGGATTTCGATTTTGAGATGATTAGGGGTCGGTTTGGAGTCCCACATTGGCTCTAAAAGAGTTAGGAATGATGTCCCTAGGTCCACTTAACGTAAAACCCAAGAAACAAGTCGTGAAACGAAGATCAACTCGGAGTCACGATTTATTGGACAAGTCCGAAAAGGGCCGAACTAGTCCGAAGTTAGACAGAGATAAATCCGACAAGTCCGCACTGGACATCGGACAAGTCCGATCTTATCCAGAGGGGAAAAACAGACAAGTCTGGCCAAAATCGGACAAGTCAGACTTTAGTCAGAGGAAAAACGGACAAGTCCACTGGAATACCAGACTAGTCTGGATAAGTCCACAGACTTAGCCAATTTTCAAGCAATTTGGGATACCGGACTAGTCCTCTATGGGCGAGACGAGTCCGAAAAGGTCCGAGGAAAAACAGACTAGTCCGCAGCAAAATGGACAAGTCCGACTGAAGTTAGAGAGAAATCGGACTAGTCCGCACCAAAACCGGACTAGCCCGCACTTTCCAGAATTCTTAAGTGCAGTTTTGTTTCTAATTCATTTTAAACTTGTTACTTTTTATGTTTCTCAATGTTAAACATATTTAATGATGGATGCAGGGCATGATGCATGAAAATGAGGGTGTTACACAAACTGATCAAATACAGAGAGATTGGACTAGTCCGGTACTGTGCGGACTAGTCCGGTATTCGCGGACTAGAAAGATCAAGTTTAATTGATAATTTCACTTCTAGTACCCTATGCAGCAGAAAGTAAATAGCAACTTGGATGTATTAGAGTTGTGAAACAGTGTATGACAAGGATCAAATTTTAATTGCAATAGTTTAACATAAGTTACATAAGATTATGTAAACCCTAGAATGAGATGAACAATGAAACAAAAGTGCACAAGACGCTATTTTATCCCGTGGTTCGATTTCCATGAAGGAAACCTTCATCCACATTGAGGAGTCCACAGAAGACCGGGTCTTCACCAACCCTACCCTCATCTAATTGCCACGGAGGCCGATTCTCTTCCACTAACCACAAAGGGGAAAATAACCGAGTTCAAGGGGCCTTCTCACAAGTTGAGGGCTCCCCAAGATTTACAATGAAGAACACCACCAAACACACCCAAAATATATGCAATAAACAACAAGAGTGTGCGAGTGATTCAAAGCCAAGAGCTCAAGATCGTGTGAAATAAGTCTCTCCTTTTGATGAATTCTAATCCTTAAAGATTTGATCTTTCTAGGATTAGAATGTGTGGAGAGATGTGTATTTTGGGCTCTTGGAAGGTGTGACGGTGCAGGGGGTCGAGAGAGTTGGTTGTAGGGCCGTACACCTCTATTTATACTAGGGTTTTCAAAAGTTACCATTAGGGTTTGCGATATCCGGACTTGTCCATGGTGGACTCCTGACTAGTCCGGTGTGCGGCGTGTGGGAAACCCTAAGTGTTCTGAGATATCGAACTTGTCCGTAAATGTCCGAAGTAGTCCGATCTAGGCTCTGAAAATGTTCAGACTAGTCCGGCATATATCAAACTGGTCCAGTGTGGTGATCTTCATGTAGAATTGAGGACAAGTCCGCACTTGGAGGACTTTTCTGATTTTAGTCATAGAGTTTTCGGACTAGTCCGTGGTGATATCGGACTTGTACGGTGTCGTGAAAAATTGTGGGGCTAATGGACAAGTCCGGACTTGGAGGATTTGTCCGAATTTAGTTAGAGAGATATTGGACTAGTTCGATGGATATAAGACTTGTCCATTTGTTGTGCAAGAGTGAAGTGCTGAGGACTAGTCCGCACAAGAGGGGACTAGTCTGATCATGGACAGAGTGATATCGGACTAGTCCGGTGTATATCGGACTAGTTCGGTTTTCCTGTGAATTGTGCAGTGAATCAAATTGTTTGTTAACTTGAGCTCTTGGGGTGTGTTTCTCCAACACACTCCATACAAGATAATCTAATCATTTCAGCACTTGAGCTCTCTTCCTTCTGATTCCTTATTCTCCTTTCTATTTGAGCTTTCCTCCTAATTTCTTTAAAACTTGCGCTCATCTCAACAATTTTGTTAGGATCTCATTTATTTGTCATAAATCAAACAAAACCTACAAGGGATGCCTAGATGCACTTTCAGACGTTCCTTAAATGCTAAATTATACTGTTAATTCATTGCATAAAGATTATAAAATGGAGAACAAAACATAGTAGTAGGAGTTAAAACGTACGAATTCCACAAGTGTTAGTATCTATTTGCATGCAGGTGAATTAAGCCCCAAAATACCTAAGAATGCAGGGGGCAATCCTAAAAGTCACCATTCGTCCAATCAGGTGATCACATGTGGCATCACATGGATCCATGGACCCATTCTCATGCTCATCCAAGAAGATCCAATGTCGATTCATGTGAGAAAGGGATCAGGACCCACCTGTCCACCACCCCAAGAAAGGACACCACGAGGGTTGTGGGGGGGGGGGGTGCGACAGAACCCTTCGCTCGGCAGACTTGGCCCTAGCGCCAAGTGCGGTAAAACGGCGTGCGTTACCCTCATGTGGCTCCCTGATGGCAGAAATGACTGATTTACCTGCTAATTGTGGCTCCAAACTGACTGAACTCGTGTATAAACACCCTTAACTTCCTCACTTCACACACACCACAAGTATGAGAATAGTACTCCACTCATAAAGTTTAGCGCTGCCCAAGTGGCCAACCAAGTAGAAGGAGAGTGAGGAGGAGCTAGGAGTAGGAGGCTTGGGCCTATCAAGTCCCTCTTCCACTCTTGCACCTCTACGGAAGTTCTGCCGGGATCGAGTAAGAAACATTTGTGAATTAAATACTAGTTTGATTTCTATTTCACAGTAGTTTGCTTACTTAATTGCTTGTGAGTTCACAACTTCAATTTATTAGAGTCACTAATCATAGCTTTGCATTTGAAATGATTAGAGTTGTGAATTAGAACTTAAGCATGGTGCTTAGGTTAGAGTTCATCAGTAGATATCTCGTGGACCCCCAAATTGAAGAGGTAGACAGTAGGTGGTGACAATCCTATCTGTCCTTAGTAACCCTCCACGTTCGGCTATTCCATAGGCTCTTGGCGGGAATCGTCCTGCTGTTGCCAGGGGTAAACCCGTGCCCAAAGCAAGCAACCGCCGTAGACGACTGTGGCCTAGGTTTTAAAGCATTGAATTCCTCTCAAATCCTTGTCTATTAAACAAATTGTGTGTCCTTGGGAGAACAGTCTAGAAGAACTCACGCACGTTCCTTGTATTCGATACTCTTAAGAATACTCTTTAAGGGGAAGTCCTACAACGGTATTTCAGTGTGCTTGCAGATTATTCTATTTTTGTAAGAAATACCAACAACATTTCTAGCGATGTTGCTGGGGAACAGTTGCTGTTGATCTTCAAACCTTGTTCACCCTCATATATATTTTCTTTTCTTTACTTCTTACCTTTTTACCACCAAAATGGAGCATCCCACCATTTTTACATATTCTGCCCCAAAGGGCTAGTTCTGCGAGCCATCGCCGTCAACGGAAAATATTTGCTCAACCAACTATGAACTCTGCCCTGGCTTTATAGTCATGGTTCGGGAACAATCCTTCTCTGGAATAGATTATAAAACCCTTACCACCATCTGCGAGAGTTTGAGCAATTGTGTTCTTTCCTTTTAGTTAAAGGCATGACACAAGAAACTCCTAAATGGAAGTTGTTCCCTATTTCTCTCAAAGAAAAAGCGAAGCAATAATACACCCATAATATTGGGAAAACAAACGGTGGTTGGAGAGAATTACTAAACAATTTTTTCTTGCTTTCTTTCCAATATCCCGAATTGTTTCCCTACGAATGACAGTACTAGGCTTCCAACATATGGAGAAGGAATCAATAGATGCAGCTTAAATTTTTTGCTTTTGCGAAATTCTAACCCAGATTTGTTACTCTCTATACCATTGTTATTACAACATTTCATCATGGAACTTGACAAAGAGTCTGCCCTATATCTCGACATTATGAGTGGAGGGTCTTTCTTCCATAAGACGCCGAAAGAAGGAAAGGAACTTCTAGATCAAATTCTAGAAAACTCCTTCATTACGTGTCTTAATTAACTTCCCTCAGAGGAAGCCACATCGAGCATAGAGGACACTACTATAGCCAAGGAAGAGCCAAAACCATGCCCATCACTTGCCTTGCTTGTAGAATCCTCTCTCAAACCTAAACCATCAAAGGATGAAGAAATTCATCCTTTGGAATTCCCGTTCTACTTCGACGAAGAGATTTTTGAAGATCATGGAAATACCTCGAAGTACCACTATCATAGGAAGCCATCTTTGCCTTCAACTCCACTTGACCCATCTGATGGAGTATTCCTCCAAGAGACGGTCAAGGAGTTGACCTCTATTTTGAGTTTAGAATGGATGACAGAGGTTGAGAACTCACGTGATATTCTTCGGATGACCTCATCCTTGGCCACCATTCTATGTCATATTAGATGAGCAACAATGCAAGTCTTATATAATCCCTATTTTGGAGCAAATATCATTTTTGATACTTGTGATCTTGCCATTTTGGGCGATGTGCCAGTGGCACCAACACAAAAATCCTTTCGAGATATTTTTGGAAATATTCTAGAAGGATATGGGATTTTGCAAGAGGTGTCAGTAAGACACAAAAATGTTGAGATTTTCCTTGATTTCCATGTGTTCGAAGTCCGAGACTTCGACATTATAATTGGGGTACCCATTGAGAAATTTCTCATGGAAATCCTCTCTGAAGGAAACCTCAACATAAATCTAGGAGGGAATAAAATTTCCATTCCCATTCTGCATTCCAAAAATACATCTGCAGAACCACTCCTCCAAGATGTGCCAATTGAGGAGGGTAGGACTCTTCATTACTTGGAACCTCATGAACTATAAGGAGAATAAGATTTGATCCAAAAAGAGGATAAACTTCAGGAGACATTTTAATTGCCAAAACAAGAACCCACACCCAAACTCCAATTGAGCTAAAAATCTTGCCTCCAGGCCTACGCTGTGCGTTTCTAAAATGGATATTTAGAAGCCCCTAACATCATAAGTGACAAGCTTTCAGAGGAGAAAATACTCAAACTCATAGCCATGTTAGAAAAGCATAGGACTACTTTTGGCTACTCACTCAAAGACCTCAAGGGCATCAGCCCTGCTCTTTGCACCCATCGCATTCCCATAGACCCTTAGAGTACCCCCTCACAGGAGCCTTGAAAGCGGTTAAGTAATGCGATGTGTGAGGTTGTCAAGAAGGAGGTCTTGAAACTCCTTCATGCCAGGATTATTTTGTCCTGTTCCTCATAGTGAGTGGGTCAGTGCAATCCAAGTAGTTCCAAAGAAGGGAGGAATGATGGTCGTTCAAAATGAGAAGAATGAATTAAATCCTCAATGAATTGTCACGGGATGGAGGATGTGCATAGACTACTAAAAACTCAACAAGGCAACTAGGAAGGATCATTTTCCATTGCCCTTCATTGATGAGATGTTGGAATGATTGGCAAAACATTCCTTCTTCTGTTTCCTTGATGGATATTTGAGCTATCATCAAATTCCCATCCACCGCGACGATCAAAGTAAGACTACATTCACATGTTCATATGGAACATACGCATACTGGCGAATGTCCTTTGGACTATGTAATGCTCCTGCATCCTTTCAAAGGTGCAGGATGTCTACCTTTTTCAAAATGATTAAGGAAATCATAGAAGTCTTCATGGACGATTTCTCTGTCTATGAAAAAAGTTTTGATCATTGTCCGAAAAATTTAGACAAGGTCTTACAAAGATGCCAATAGAAGGATCTAGTGCTTAATTGGGAAAAATGCCACTTTATGGTTCGTGAAGGCATCGTTCTTGGACACTTAGTGTTTGAGAGAGGGATAGATGTGGACAAACAAAAAACTGAAGTTATTGAATAACTTCCACCTCCTATCAACATAAGGGGAATCCACAACTTCTTAGGTCATGCGGGGTTCTATTGACACGTTATCAAGGATTTATCCAAAATCGCTAGACCCCTCACTAACCTATTAGCTAAGGATGCTCTATTTGATTTTGATGAGGAGTGCCTTAAATCCTTTGGTACACTCAGAAAGGCACTTGTCTTGGCTTCAATCATCCAACCCCTGGATTGGACACTTCCATTAGAAATCATGTGTGATACCATAGATTTTGCTGTTGGTGCGGTTTTAGGCCAAACCAAAGATAAAAAGCATCACGCCACAACCTACGCTAGCAAGACTCTAACGGGAGCACAACTCAATTTTTCCACTATTGACGACTGTTATATACAAATTTCACCCATCAATATAACTCAATTATGTGAAGGGAATATCAATTCTTGCACACATCACCTTTCTATTTAACCTATTTCCACTTGTACTTGGAGAAATTGGTGCATACAGGTATTTTATACAGAATTGAAGTGAAACAAGGAGATGTATCCTATAAAATATCATCCCATGCAATCAAACGCTGGTATGTGGCACCACATGGATCAAATGGCCCACAAACAGAAGTATTCGAGACCATCCAATGGTGTAGCACTCATATCAATGGATGGGACCCGCCTGGAAGTCACCTCAAGAAAGCACATACCATTTGGAGGACTTACCAGGTCAGCCGACCCCCCTAGTCGGCCGACCTGGTCTTTCCTCCGAACTTAGTCAGCTTCCAGGTGTTGGCTCCTCCCGGCTTAAAGAAGTCATTGGTGACAGTTTCGCGCGATTTTGGTGGTGGGAACCAACCCTTCTCGACCTATAAATAGGACCCTTCACCCCTCACTTCAACACACACCACTTGAGCATCACTTTATTGTATACACTAGTTCTCCTAGTTCCTTAGTGGAGGTTAGGCTGTAGAGAGGAGCCTCTAGTCCCAAGTCCAAATTGGGAAAGGTATGGCTCATGTATCTTCTCTTGTATTTGTGACTTTGTGCTTTATAATAATATCATTATTAGTCTTTATTTACTTATATACTTGGGCAAAGCGTTCCTTGTTTGATTGTGGAGTCCATTTATGTGCTAGGTGTAGATGTTATTATGATCTATACATAATTCCGTTATCATGTTAACATAAACATCATACACCACCACTATAGTCTAATTAGGTAATAACATGATAATGTTAATATGAATATGTTAGTGCTTGGTCCCAACATTGGTTCAACGATGTTTAGGTTAGCAATTGCCTTAGGGTGGCTTGTGCCGCGGCCCCTTAGGTATTTACTTAATATGCTATCATGGTGCTAGGATAGTTAAGTAGCATTGGATGTCTTGTAGACCCACGAATTGAAGAGGTAGGTAGTAGGTGGTAATGCTACACGACAGTTTCCGTACACTTGCGATCCTCATCTCTTTCAAGAGATTATCTATGGAACTAGTAGCCGTCAACAAGCATTTTTGGCGCCGTTGTCTGGGAAGGCAAAGGAAGTGAAGGATAGCTATCACTTATGATTAAGCTATAGGTACTCATAGTTATTAGACAGGATTACCCTTGTTTGTTTTCTCCTTTTGGTGAAAACAGGGTAGTGTTGGCTAACCCATTTCATGGGATGGCCAACGAGGACACTTGCACTCAACTGCAAGATTATTCATGGCGTACCTCAACAAATGTCCGCTAGGCAACACCATTGCCTTTCGTGGAAGAATTTCATCTTCCAGTAGGAACCAAAGTCATCCATCCCTAAGCTTGGGGGAGGCTCCAAGAGTTCTTCTTGGTTTGCCTCCACCATAGGGTGGATAGTTGGCTCCTCATCCAACATTCATGTCATGGGTTGGTCCATCAATCCATGACCACCTTTGTGCTGGAGCTGTAGGAGTCCTATTCTCATTCTTCATGGATGAGAATATGGTCTCTACTCAAGCGGTGGATTGAAGAGTGCTATAGTTTCTTTAGCTTGGCATGCACACCACTTAACAAGTTGGACATGCTAGTTATGGAACTACACCTCCCATTGAAGTATCATGATAGACCAAGTCAATGGAGAAGTGTTTGGAATTATCTAAGCCATGGATATTCACATGATTTGTGAAAATCCATGTCAAACATGGGCCACTTGGGGAATCATTTCCCTAAGACCCATGCGGATTCTTCCTTTCAAACACAACTCCAATGACTATCACCTACAACGAGGTCAAGGGTGGAATCAACATCACCCTTGTAATCAAGGAGGCTATGAGGATTTCAAGGGATTTAAGTTCAATTAGCCTACCATGAAGTATCTTGTCCGTGGCCAAGCAAGAAATCAAGACAATTTACATGAAGCTCTTGGCCAAGGACAAGAAACTTAAGGAGCATTCAAGATCCAATATATCCCACAATCACTTGTTGGGATTCCTACCCTTCGACCAAGCCCATGCAACCTAGGGCAAGTGACATTGTGGATGAAGCATTTCTTGTTTGATTGTGGAGTCCACATGTCATCATGCCCAAGGAAGCTTTTGATCCATGGTCAAAGTATGGGTTAACTCAAAAGAACATCAAGAAGGTCGAAGTGACACCCCTAAAGAACGACAAGCCTCACCATGCTCATAAGAAGAATATCTTCAAAAGGGAGAAAACCGTCACTACATCAACAAGTCCTCATCAACATGACGGAGAGGCTAGGGCCATCATGTGGTCCACATGTCCAACCGACATGCCAAAGGAGTTTTGGCATGTCAATCAAGAGAGGTTTCACATCTTCAACTCCGGGATTGGACAACAAATCATCAAACAAAATAGGACGAACGTAAGTCCCACTCTTCGGACTTCGAAAATTTGGTGAGTCCTTGCCAATAGGTTAATTGGTAGTTATCTCATATTTGATTTCCCAATTGCATATTTGGATGTCCCATCAAATCTTGAATTTTCATTTAACATGTTGAATTTCCACACTTGCATGTTGGAAAGTAAAATTTCCAACCATCATAAAACTAAAATTTTGAATTAGGAAATAAATTTATTTGGATATGAACCTTTGGCGTAACCACTTGAATTCATATTCCTAGTTCAACCCAAAAATGTTTCTCTTAATATTCAATGCATTTGCAAGTTGTTTCAAGTTGGGCAAAACAATTTGACAAAGGGTACAACATGATTTTCAGCTAACATAACCCATTTTTGAGTTGTCTTGTTTGTTCTTGATTACTAGTGTAGCCAAGACAAAATCTATGAAGAGGTTGGAATACCCCATCAAGCGCACATCCCTCCATCGGTCTCATTTTTGAGTTCATGGTGGAGGAATGCTCCAGATGGTGGCCCAATGGAGGAGCAAAATGAAGCCCATTCAACTCCAACCTCAACTTGGCATTGAACATGAAGGCTAAACCAAAATTAATGGTTGTGAATCTCTCACACAACGACCTTCAACCAAGACTGCTCTTCAATTGAGGTACAAGTTTAAAATTTTCTGTCGTTGGAATTACATGAGGATTGAATGATTTTTTCTTACATTCGTAAGGAAGGTTTACACCTTCTCATCATTCAATTCTTATGCATCCTCACGAGAGTAAGTGCTGGCATTACTCTCTTTGATTCTTCAAAAAGGAATGTCACCTTACTTGGGAATAAATTTAAACAAGTATCTAGAATTTCATAAGCATTCCTAAAATTGACATAGATATTTTCTGCCTAGGTAATGCTTATGGAACGACTTAATTGTTGAATTGGTTTGTAGCAACCTAGGCATAGTGATTTTGATTTGAAACTCATTCATGCATGTATCACTAAATTTCAAATTGCTAGGAAAGAAAATTAAAAATATTCAGGAGGATAAAATTAAGAGTCTTGTTTGCCATGATCTAAATGATAACATTTGCTCTTGTAAAAAAAATCTATGATGGTTAGAAAAATTACAAAATGAAGGGATCCATATTGTGTATCACTTGCATTTCTATGAGTAGGAGCTTTAGAAAATGTGCAAACTGATTTACCCATAAAGCCCCACTCTTATCAATAAATCCTACATTGTAATACACTTGAAATTGGACCCTATCGGCATCCGGCATACCGGGTACCCTCGCGCACAAGCTAGAGCCGCCTAGGTACCCCGCCTCCCAGCGGAGGCGGGGTCCTAAGGCGCCATGTGTTCAAGGGACCCGGGCCCATCATTCTCAGATAGGAGGTCCAGGATATCCACAAGAAACCCGAGGGAGAAGCTCAGTACCCCCCTCTGGAGACGAGCCCCCAGGTAACAACGTGTCCACCAGGTAAGGATCCCTCCTCCCCGTGAGAGAGGGCTCCAGAGTTGCCACGTGGACCAAGACATTAGATGGGCCACCTCCCATATGGGTGGGTTCCAGCGCCACCACATGTCTCACAAGGCGGGACCTAACATCCTCCACGGAGGTGAGCTCCCGGCACCGACAAGTGTCCAGTGGGATAGGGCCTAGCCTTCCCCGCAGAGATGAGCTCCCGAGCCCCCACGTGGCCCGAAAGGCGGGACCTGACCTCCTCCACAGAGAGAAGATCCCTAGCTGCCACGTGGTCCGCCAGGCGGGACCTGACCTCCCCCGTAGAGGTGAGCTCCCGAGCTGTCACATAGTCCAGCCATTTGCCCTGGACAGAGGGACTCGGGAGTTAAGAGGATGGTGCACCTTGTCCCTGTAAAGGATTGAAGATACATAGCTTCCCCAGATGCATGGCGCATCGCACGCCTAATGTCAGGTACTGCTGCGACCAATTGCATCACAGTGAAGACGCCGCAGGCCTATCCAACTCCGCCAAGTGGGTAGCTTATGGTGACAGAGACAGTTGGATGGGACATCCCCTGCCAATGTAAGCAACGACGCATGGACTACTGAAGACGCAGGTAGCAAGACAGCGAGTCTTGAAGACCACGGTCAGAGCAAGCTTAAAGAAGCCTTAGATCTTTAGGATAAGATCTCCTCGGGACCACCTGTCAGGCCCCAGGACCCCACTTGTAAGGCATCCGACCTTGTCTATAAAAGGCACAGACCACCACCATTACAAGGATCCCCACATAAAACATCGAACATCACACACACACACACATATACCAGCGATACCACTCACCGTGGAGTAGGGTGTTATGATCCTTGTAGTCCGAACCACATAAAAACCACAGTCTCATATTTCCATCCGCTAGAACACTTGATTGAGGCTTAAGCCCCGCCGAACAAAGAACCTCCATGGGTTGCTACTTAGCAGATCCAGGGGAAGTGTCGCTCTAACACTTCGACGTTTGGCACGCTAGGTAGGGGCCTTTTCCCTCAAGAAAGTGGTAGCGCTTTCACCACCATGGTGTTCATCAGGCCCGTGGGAGGCGGTTTCCGTGGACGACGTCTGGTGAATAGATCCGTCGCTCGAGCGGTGCTCTTTGGTCCATCACGCCCCCGTGCAGGTAAAACTGGCCAGGACGACACGTCGGGACACATCCATCCTGGCTAAGTTTGCCCCACCAGTGCCTCTGACTGCAAGCCTGGAGAGCGCCCTAGCAGCGGCCAGGTCCCTTCTCCACCACCCATGGTCGTTGAACTCTTCCCAGGAAGCGGCTCAGCAATGGGTCCAAGACATCGACCACTTCATCATCGCAGTCATCAACTCCTCCCAACAGGGGAAGGTGCTTCTTGTCACTATCACGAATGCCGTGCATCGACCATCGCACCGCCAACTTCCGCTCCACCAGACCTACAAGCATCGTCCGGTTCCCCACGGAGGACCTCAGGGCTGAGCTTGACCGTCGTCAAGCCCACATGGACGGCCGAGTCATCATCGAGAGAGGCGGCACAACCTTGATGCCGAATATGGCCCTCAATGCCCTATTCATGTGGCGTCCTCCATCCAAGGTGCACTGCAGGTAAACCCTCTGCCACCTGACCAGGAGTATGTCAGCTCGACAGCCCCCTGCAGTACTCGATGCAGCAGGACATACAAAATAGTAGTTGGCGCAGCAGGTACCATTGCAGCAACGCATGGCACAAGCAGTGCCACAACCGTAGGTTCCCCAGGTGCCGCACATCGTGCAGCAGACCTCCTTGGGGTATGCTACCCCGTACGCCTCTCCAACAAAACCCATCCGGGGCTGTGCAGTGTTGGCTCCGCTCCTCCGCTTCTTGACGTGGCCACGCAAGTTCCAGCCACATATGCTGGAGATGTTCGATGGGAGCATCAACCCGACTGAGTTTCTGCAGATCTACACCACGACGCTCCTTGTTGCAAGAGCAGATGAGACCATCCTGGCAATCTCCTTCCCAGTCGCCCTGACCGGATTGGCCCACTTGTGGCTGATGAACCTGCCTGAGGGGTCTATAACCTCTTGGGATGAGTTGTGCTGGCAGTTCACAGTCGACCTCCACGCCGTGCGGCAACGACCCAAGGAGATGCTGAGGTCATTCATCCAACGTTTCTCCCAGGTATGCAACTACATCCCCAACATCCTGAATGCCTCTGCCATACTGACATTCTGGCAGGGAGTGCGTGACTGCAAGATGCTCGAGAAGTTAGCCACGCACAATGTGCAAGACGTCTCTCAGCTCTTCTCCATTGCCGACCGATGCGCCAGGCCGGCAGAAGGCCGCGACTGGCATGCCCAGCCTGGCCCTGGAGTGGGCGGGGCCGGCCCGACCAGAGAAGGAGCCGCTACCCCTGGTAGCGGCAAGAAGAAGAACAAGAACTGGGGTGTCGGCTAGAACAAGCCGCTGCATGGTTCCACTGTCGCGGCAGCGGCCGCGACCGGAGGTGGCAGACCCCTACGCCCGGAGAAGCGCCCACGTTAGCCACCTGCCGCTGATGAAAGCGTCGAGCCCTGCCCGATGCAAAAAACTCATGACCACACCGCGAGCAAGTGCCGGGAGATAAAAAGATACACTGAACACTACCAAGAGCGGGCGCAATAGTGCCCAGACGACGCCCCCTTCTGCCAGCGGGAGAGCAAGTAGAAGGTCGACCCCAAGGTTGACGACGGTTATGAGATGGAGTACCAGAAGCAAGAGCGGGCGATCAAAGTGGTCCACCAAGATGAGGACTCCGACACCAGCAGCGACCACGAGCGTTGCAAGACCCTCCACGTCATCTTTGGAGGGTCTTGGGATCCTGCGTCCCGAAACAAGGTCAAGATCCTTCGTCGTGCAGTGGCTTCGATAGCCCCTGTACCCACTGTAACGCAACACCACCACTGGAAGGAAACTTTGATCAGCTTTGACGCCTTTGACTGCCCCAAGAACATGGCTGGGGCAGGGGTCCTACCTCTTCTAGTCGCCCCCACCATAGCTAACTTCAAGATCCACTACGTCTTGATAGATGGCGGGGCCGGCCTCAACCTCCTCAGCCGTGCAGCCTTTGAGCAGCTGCAGATTCCAGTGTCCAAGCTCACCCCCTCGAGCCCATTCTCGGGGGTGGGACCAGGGAGCATCATCCCATACGGCAACATCCATCTCCGGGTAACCTTCGGGACATCTGACAACTACAGGACGGAGAGCATCCTCTCTAACGTTGCCAATGTCAGCCCCACCTTCAATGCCATCATCGGCAGGCCAGCCCTGTACTAACTCATGGTCGTAGCCCACTACGGCTACTTCGTATTGAAGATGTCAACCCCCTCTGGTGTCCTTAGGATCCGCAGAGACCGCACCGCTGCGGTGTTATCCTTGGAGCAGCTCCAAGCCCTCTCAGCAGACCCGACACCCACCTCGGGCTGCGCTGGGTCAAGTCAGCCTCCGCCAAGCTCACTTCAGCGCGGAGCACCCGCTGCGCCCCAACTGCAGCCCTCCGACAGCATCAATGTTGCCATCAAAGCTGCTGAGCTCAGTACCAGCACTACTCATACCACCCGCAAGACGGGTGGTAGGGGCAGGAAGTAGGGACGCTCACTCATAGCCCCTCTGGTAAGCTATCTACAACAAGGTTGAACCACAACCATCACAACTAACTTGGAGCCTTGGGCACCCCTATTGTAAATATTAAGATTAGTAGAATAGTGTAAAGGTCTTCATAGGGCTTAGGAGCAGCACTAAGGACAACCAAGCACCGAGAGGGTCAGGTCCAGAGTGTGCAGTCAGCTTAGTTTGGTTCCAAACCCTAAGCCTGTACACCCTGTCTCCCTCATCGTTCGGAAACAAGCTGTTGCCCTCTTTTGTAAAAGCTTGACTCCCCCTATGAACCCCAATAAAAAGAATCACTGCTTTACTTAAACGCTTTCTTAAAAACATTGTTCATTTAATTATGCATTAATTTTATGATTATACCGTACTAGCCTCGTTTATTGTATGTTATCTTCATATACACGGTTGTATGCTCTGTAACTCACCCCTGCTGAAGTCACGCAGTCCAGCTATAGGCAGGATCGCTTGAGGTACCTGCAGTGTGTGAGGGGTTCTTCCGGCTGCTCTCATCATTAGGGTCCCGTGGTGCCAGAAGGATTCCCAGGAAAGGTTTCGGCCGAGCAGGAGGTCCAGCGGGTGTAAGTTTCTTAGCCTGGTCCTGCACCCTGAGCATACACACCCTGACTCCCAGCGCTACAGCGTAGTACTGGAACCAAAAAGCTCACACCCTAAGCATGGCAGGAGCCGGACCCCGGAGCACCAACGCATCAAATTACCAAATCCTCGTGTGTCATTCCAGGATAGTAAGACATGACAGAGCTAAGGAGAGAAACAGGTATGACCGACGAGCAAGACAAGTCCCCCTTCTTTCTATATCCAGGACAAACTATCGGAGCATCCAGAACTGGCATCCCCATGGGGCCTGCCGTCGACGACTCTACGACGATGGTGTATGATGTCGGAGCGTCCAGCTCCGACACCTCCCAAGGGACCTGCCATCGACGACTCTATGACGATGGTGGGCGATGCTGGAGCACCCAGCTCCGGCACCCCCCCCCCCCAAGTGGCCTGCCGTTGACGTCTCCACGACGGTGGTAGGCGACGTCGGAGCATCCTGCTCCGGCACTTTGTAAGGAGCTTGTCGATAACATCCTAGAACATCAACGTCGGCATCAAGCGCACATAAGTGAGTAAACTCTCCTACCCCGCACTTGTTGCTAACAGGGTTCTCTTGGGATAGCCTGTGCACCAAGGGCCCGCCGTCGACAAATCTACGATGATGGTGGATGACGTCAGAGCATCCAGCTCCGACACTTCCCAAGGGGCCTGCCGTCGACGACTCTACGACTATGGTGGGCGACACCGGAGCACCCAGCTCCGGCACCCCCAAGGGGCCTGCCGTCGATGTCTCCATGACGGTAGTGGGTGACGTTGGAGCATCTTGCTCCAGCACTTCGCAAGGGGCCTGTCGTCAACGTCCCAAAACATCAACGTCAGCACCAAGCGTGAATAAGTGAGTAAAATCTCCTTCCTCGCACTTATTGCTAACAGGGTTCTCTTGCAATAGCCTTTGCACCAGGGACCTGCTGTCGACGACTCTATGACGATGGTGGATGATGCCGGGGCATCCAGCTCTGGAACCTCACAAGGGGCCTGTCGTCGACGATTCTACGATGATGGTTGGCGATGCCGGAGCACCCAGCACCAGCACCCCCAAGGGGCCTGCCGTCAACGTCTCCACGACGATGGTGGGCGACGCCGGAGCATCTTGCTCTGGCACTTCGCAAGGTGCCTGCCGTCGACGTCCCAGAACGCCAACGTCAGCACCAAGCACGGATAAGTGAGTAAACTCTCTTGCCCCGCACTTGTTGCTAACAGGGTTCTCTTGCGATAGCCTATGCACCAGGGGCCTGTCGTCGCCAACTCTACGACGATGGTGGACGATGCCGAAGCATCCAGCTCCGGCACCTCCCAAGGGGCATGCCGCCGACGACTTGAATGTGGCCTAGAGGGGTGGGTGAATAGGCCTTTTTGCAAATTGTCCGATCCTGCAACACTTAACAACCAGTTCAATACCAGAGATATCGGACTAGTCCGGTAAAGTGCAGACTAGTCTAGTATCCACGGACTAAGTTAATCAAATTTGATTGATTAGATTGATTCTACTATGTATGCAGCGGAAGTCTAGAATCAAATGAAGGTTTCAATATTATATATCAGATTATATCAAGATTAAATCTTGTGTTTAACATTTCAACGTGATATAAGCAATGATTAGTGAAACCCTAGGTTATATTGATAAATAAGAACGTTGAACACCAAGAACAAGACACAAGGATTTATCCCGTGGTTCGGCTCCAACGAAGGCAACCTACATCCACGTTGAGGAGTCCACAAAAGGACCGGGTCTTCTCCAACCCCACCCTCGTCGGATCGCCACGAAGGTCAATCCTCTTCCACCAATCACAAAGGGGTGAATAACCGAATTCAAAGGGGCCTTCTCACACGTTGAGAGCTCTCTTGGATTACAACACGAAATACCACCAAAACACACTCAAAGGATTACAATTAAAACGCAGGAGTGTGTTAGAGAATCAAACCAAGAGCTCAATGTGGTGATGAACGTGTCTCTCAAATGATCTAGAGTGAATCCTCAAAGGATTGATTGTTGTTGCACTTAATTTCGTGGAGGTGTGACGGCGCTAGGGTTCGAGAGAGGTAAAAATATGGCCGTACAACTCTATTTATATGGGTTTCTAAAAGTGACCGTTAGGGTTTAGAATGTTCGGACTAGTCCGTGGTGGACACCGGACTGGTCCGGTGTGCTGAGTGTAGCAAACCCTAAGTGTCCCGAAATATCGGACTAGTCCGACTGGGAGCGGACTTGTCCGATTTCGCTAGTGGAAATCTTCGGACTAGTCTAATAGCCATCGGACTTGTCCGGTTATGCGAAACCCTAAGTGTATAGGATGACAAGTCCGCACTTGGGGGATTTGTCCGCTTCAGATCAGAGGGTATTTCGGACTAGTCCGTGCACACATCGGACTTGTCCGATTTGGATCAGAAAGAATATCGGACTAGTCCGGATGTGATCGGACTTGCCCGATTTTGTGTGACTTGTGAATTGTTTTGAGGACTAGTCCGCACTAGGGAGGACTAGTCCGACTCTAGTCAGAAAGGATATCGGACTAGTCCGGTGTCTGTCGGAGTAGTCCGGTCCTGTGTAACTTTGTGCAATGTGTGTGTTTAAATGTGGTTGAGCTCTTGGGATGTGTTTCCTTAACACACTCCATACACAATAATCTACTACTGTTCTTCCTTGAGCTCATTTCCACTTTGCTCCTCATTCTTCCTTCTTTTTAGTACTTTGTTCATTTTTCTGTCATAAGCCAGCACTCATCTCAACAATGAGGTTAGGATCCCAATTGCTTGTCATAAATCATCCAAAACCCACAAGGGAGTCCTAGATGCACTTTCAATCTCCCCCTTTTTGGTGATTGATGACAACCAATTGAGATTTCACAAAATGTGATAAAAATTGAGATTTTCGTAAAGTACGCACCTAAACTTAGCCATTCTCATGGAAATGAAACCCATTGGAAATTCGTTGGGGCGTAACCCTCTTAGCGACGCGCCATACCGGAACCCGGGTGTGGTGTTAAGTGGGCGAGGGCCGGGTCGCCACCGCCTTAGTGGCGCGCCATATCGGAACCCGGATGTGGTGTTAAATGAGCGAGGGCCGGATCGCCATCACCTTAGTGGCGCGCTACATCATCGCCCGAATGTAGTGTTAAGTGAGCAAGGGTCTTTTCATCTTCCTCGACGGATGCGAAGGGTAACAAAGCTAGCCGAGGAAACTAGGTTTCGGGTGGGTAGTTGGAGTGTAGGATCCTTGACGGGAAAGCTACGAGAGTTAGTGGACGTAGCGATTAGGAGGCGTGTAAATATTCTTTGTGTACAAGAGACTAGATGGGCAGGTCAAAAGGCGAGAGAGGTTGAGAACACCGGTTTCAAGCTTTGGTATTCTGGCTCGACGGGAACTAGGAATGGCGTAGGCATCCTAATAGATAAGAGCCTCAAGGATGGAGTAGTGGATGTCTGTAGACGAGGGGATAGGATCATCCTAGTCAAGGTAGTTGTGGGGGACCATATCTTGAATGTCATTAGTGCTTATGCCCCACAAGTTGGGCTCGACATGAGCACTAAGAGACAATTTTGGGAGGACTTGGAGGATATGGTTAGTAGTGTACCGGTAAGCGAGAAGCTCTTCATAGGAGGAGATCTCAATGGTCATGTAGGTACAACTAACGTAGGTTTTGAGGGGGTACACGGAGGTTTTGGGTGTGGTGATAGAAACCAGGAGGGTAAGGATATCCTAGACTTTGCCGTAGCCTATGACCTATTGGTAGCTAACACCCTCTTTAAGAAGAGGCTATCTCACATAGTGACCTTTACTAGTGCCCAACATTCTAGTCAAATCGACTATATCCTCACCAGGAGAAGGGAGAGAGGGGCATGTTTAGATTGTAAGGTGATTCCTGGGGAATGTGTTGTTCGACAACATAAACTTGTGGTAGCCGACTTTCGTTTCCACGTGCGTGTGTCACGAGACAAAGGTGTTAAAACCGCAAGAACAAAGTGGTGGAAGTTGAAGGATGAAGCGCAACAATCATTCAAAAGGAGGATGATCGCAGAAGGACCTTGGTGCGAAGAGGAAGATGCAGATAGTATGTGGGAGAAGATGGCGACTTACATTAGGAAGACGGCTAGGGAGGTGCTTGGGTGGACAAAAGGTAAGAAACTTGTAGATAAAGACACTTGGTGGTGGAATGAAGATGTACAAAAAGCTATTAAGGAGAAGAAGGAGTCTTATAAGAGCTGGCATCATGAGAGAAGTGCAAGTAACATGGCAAAGTATAAAGAGGCTAAGAAAAATGCTAGGCATGTTGTGAGTAAAGCAAGGGGGCAGGCCTATGATGCGCTATATGAGAGGCTAGGGACAAAAGAAGGCGAAAAGGATATATACAAGATGGCGAAACTTTGCGAGAGAAAGGTGAGAGATCTCAACCAAGTCAAATGCATTAAGGATGAGGCAGGCCAAATTCTATTGAAGGAGGAAGAAATTAGGAACAGATGGCGGGACTACTTCAATGGACTATTCAATGACGGGAATGAGAGTATTAGGTTCGAGTTGGATGACTCATTTGATGACACCAACAGACGATTCGTGCGGAGGATACAAGAGTCCGAGGTTAGAGAGGCCTTAAAAAGGATAAAAGGAGGAAAGGCCCGCGGCCCCGATGATGTCCCCATTGAGGTGTGGAGATGTCTAGGGGATGTAGCAATAGTATGGCTCACTAAACTATTTAACCGCATTTTTCAGTCAAACAAAATGTCTGAAGAGTGGCGGAAAAGTATTTTAGTAACCATCTTCAAAAATAAAGGAGATGTTCAAAGTTGTACTAATTACCGAGGAATTAAGCTCATGAGTCATACTATGAAGCTCTGGGAGAGAGTGATTGAACACCGCTTGAGGAAAGTGACCAATGTCACTAAAAACCAGTTTGGTTTTATGCCTGGGAGGTCCACTATGGAAGCGATTTTCTTACTCCGTCAACTTATGGAGAGGTACAGGGAGCAAAAGAAGGATCTACATTTAGTGTTCATTGACATGGAGAAGGCATACGATAAGGTACCAAGACCGGTCATGTGGTGGGCACTAGAGAAACACAAAGTCCCAACAAAGTACATTAACCTTATCAAGGATATGTACGATAATGTGGTGACAAGTGTGCGCGTAAGAGATAGTGAGACCGACACTTTTCCTATCACAATAGGGTTACACCAAGGATCAGCCTTAAGTCCTTACATCTTTTCCTTAGTGATGGACGAGGTGTCAAAGGATATACAAGGGAATATCCCTTGGTGTATGCTCTTTGCTGATGATGTAGTGTTGGTAGATGAAACTAGGGATGGTGTTGATAGAAAATTGGAGCTATGGAGGCAGACCTTAGAGTCTAAGGGGTTTAGACTTAGTAGAACCAAGACCGAGTATATGAGATACGATTTTAGTGATGTCGGGTGCGAGGATGGTAATGTTAGTTTACAAGGACAAGTAGTACCTAGGAGAGAGACATTTCGATATTTAGGATCAATGTTACAAAGCAATGGTGATATTGACGAAGATGTTTGCCACAGGATCAAGATCGGGTGGATGAAGTGGCGACAAGCATTTGGAATCTTATGTGATAAGAAAGTTCCACAAAAATTGAAAGGAAAATTCTATAGAACGGTGTTCAGACCTGTGATGCTGTATGGAGCAGAATGTTGGCCAACTAAAAGGCAACATGTCCAACAAATGAGTGTTGCGGAGATGCGCATGCTACGGTGGATGTGTGGTCACACAAGAAGAGACAAAATTAGGAACGAAGTAATACGTGATAGGGTAGGGGTGGCACCGATTGAGGAGAAGCTAGTCCAACATCGCCTACGGTGGTTTGGGCATATTCAACGGAGACCTCCAGAAGCACCGGTTAACAGTGGAATTATAAAGAGTAGAGAAAATATTAGGAGGGGTAGAGGTCGACCAAGATTGACATGGCAGGAGGCGGTGAAACGAGATTTAAAGGAGTGGGACATACCTAGAGATTTGGCTCATGATAGGACTGCATGGAAATTAGCAATTCATGTGCCAGAATCTTAGTTTATTCGTAATTTGTTACTCTTATCTTTTTTTTACTTTCATCTTATTTTCTATTACTTTTCTTCAAAATTGTTAGGTTTCATTTCTAGCCGACCCCAACTTGTTTGGGACAAAGGCTTGGTTGTTGTTGTTGTTGTTGTTGTACGCACCTATGAATCCAAAATACATCAAGCAGTGAAAAGTATTATCCATATGTGCATTCTTTATGGTGGTATGCATGACTAAGTATATTGAAACATTGATAAAGATTTAGTTGACATTAATTACTAAATAGCAAGCATACATGACATTCTAGAGCAAAATCACAGTTTTCATAAATACTACTCAAAGGATTAACTCATTGCATCACAAAACCATAATTAACATAAGATCATTGTGAAAACATTACAAGCCACAAAAGAGGTAAAAAGAAAAGCAAAGAACTCTCTCCTCGCAAACTAGAGCTAAGACTAAGATTCCCCCTCAATCTCTCCCCCTTTGGCATCAAGACACCAAAAAGAAGGAGAGGAGGGTCCTAGGGTCTTCACTCTTCGCTATCGGTCCTCTCATCGTCGTCTTCATCATCGTCATCTTCAGCTTGATGATGATGATAATGAGGAGGAGGAGGAGGAGGTTCATAGGTACTCGAGTCCCCAACGCCAAAGTAGGCAAGCTCGGAGGGGGTCAAGGGCCCGAGCTCAGTGAAGTCTGGGTCGGAGTCTTCCGAAATCACTGGAGATCCAATGGGGTCGATCTCCAGCTTCTGGCAAATTTACTTCACATTTGACTTGATGTACCTCATGTCCTCCTTTCTTTTCTGATTGAGCTTGTGGGCCTTCACTTCGGCCTTCTTGCAGGAGGCAAAGATTGCAGCTAGATATTTAAGGATCCCACTAGTTGATCCTTTCTGAGGGGCTGCCCTACTAGCAGGTGCAGCACTAGCATCTTCTCTTGTTTTCGCCAGTGCCTTAGGGCTGGAGGCCGGCGAGGGAGCAGCCTGGACATTTACTTGTTGAGGCTTCTGAGGCCTCAGAGGTGTGTGCTCCACATCTTTGACAAACTCGATCCCTGTGACTTTCTCAATCATGTACACGAGATAAGGGGCATAGCCACATGATCTGTTAGGGGTGCATGATATGTTCACCATGTCATTCCAAATGTATTCCACCACATCAAATGGGCGGTTTTTGCTTATGACCCTCATCAGAGTTCGGAGATATCCTTGAACACTCCCTGTATCCCCATCCTTAGGAGCTATTGTCTTCCTCAAGACTCTGTTTAGCACCACAAAGAATGGCTTCATGTTCTTCGTGGAAGGAGGGATGAACTTTGAGTTGGGCTCATAGAGAAACTTCATCTTTTCCTTCTCGATGACACCAACATTGTGAATAATCACATAGTCATTGCTTGAGGTGTCAAGATGCAACATCCTTGCAAATTCTTCATATGTGATAGTGTACTTGGATCCATGAGTCATCCAAGTCACTCTCTCTTCTTCATTGCTTGCAAAGTAACAAGTGGCATAGAACTGAGCCACCACTTCATCATTCCAATTGTACTTGAAGGCAAAGAGGTACTTCAAGCCATGTCTTTCAGCTGCTGCAATCACTTCATCAAATGCAGATCATCTCTTCTTCTCAAGATGTGCCCAGTCAATCCACTGACTGCGCAGCACTGGTGTCTTCATCTGTAGGTAAACATCCCTATAATAGACATGGGAAATAGCTATGTCTCCTTTCATGGCATGATCTCTCAAAAAGTTATGTCTTATATCTATGTATTTAGTTCTGGAGTGCTCAACTGGGTTGTGGGCAATTTTAATGGCACTCTCATTGTCACAAAGGAGTAGAATATGGTTCATAGTGTAACCATAATCCCTTAAAGTTTGTCGCATCCAAAGGAGTTGAGCACAACAACTCCCGGCTGCAACATACTCCGCTTCGGCTGTGGATAAGGCAATGGAATTTTGTTTCTTGGAGGACCAAGAAACTAAGGATCTCCCTAGGAATTGGCATGTGCCGGAGGTGTTTTTTCTATCTACTTTGCACCCGGCATAATCTGCATTGGAATAACCAATGAGATTGAATTTTTAGCCTTTTGGGTACCAAAGACCAAGGTTGGGTGTATGAACTAAATATCTCAAGGTCCTTTTTACGGCTTTCAAGTGACATTCTTTAGGGTTGGCTTGAAATCTTGCACACGAACATACACTCAACATAATGTCTGGCCTAGATGCACATAAATAGAGTAGAGATCCAATCATGGAGCAATATACCTTTTGGTCGACGTTAGGTCCATCTTCATTGAGATCCAAGTGGCCATTTGTTGCCATGGTGGTCTTTATGGGCTTTGCCTTGTCCATACCAAACTTCTTAAGTATGTCCTGCGTGTACTTGGTTTGGCTTATGAATGTCCCTTCCCTTTGTTGCCGAACTTGGAATCCCAAAAAGTACTTTAACTCTCCCATCATTGAAATTTGAAACATGTCTGTCATGATTTTACTAAATTCTTCACAAAAAGATCGGTTAGTTGACCCAAATATTATATCGTCAACATAAATTTGACAAATAAAAAGATCATCATCAAAATTCTTTGTAAACAGTGTATAGTCTACTTTACCAATCTTAAAGCCATTTCAATTAAGAAATCTCTAAGACACTCATACCAAGCTCTAGGAGCTTGTTTGAGGCCATAGAGAGCCTTACGCAATTTAAACACGTGGTCGGGGAACTCTTCATCTTCAAATCCGGGTGGTTGCTCTACGTACACCTCTTCCTTGATTGGTCCGTTGAGGAAGGCGCTTTTCACATCCATTTGATACAGCTTGAAATCATGGTGAGTAGCATATGCAAGTAATATTCTAATAGATTCAAGCCTAGCTACTGGAGCAAAAGTTTCATCGAAATCCAAACCTTCGACTTGTGAGTACCCTTTGGCCACAAGTTGTGCCTTGTTCCTTGTCACCACCCCGTGTTCATCTTGTTTGTTGCGGAAGACCCACTTGGTGTCGACAATGTTTGCATTGGGTCTTGCCACAAGTTCCCACACTTCGTTCCGCTTGAAGTTATTCAATTCTTCTTGCATTGCCACTACCCAGTCCGGATCTTTCAATGCATCTTCAACCCTGCGTGGTTCCAAAAAGGATACAAACGAATAGTGTTCACAAAATTTAGCTATGCGAGATCTAGTGGTTACTCCCTTTTGGATGTCACCGATGATGTTGTCGATTGGGTTATCCCTTTGGACGCATTGATGTACTCTTGGGTGTGGCACTTGAGGAGTTGTATCTTCATGATTATCTGCTTCTCCCCCTGAGTCATTGCCTTTGTTGACTTGTTGATTATCTTGGTATCTTTGTGGTTGATCTTGTGTTGAAGCTCCCCCTTGATCGTTGATCTCCTCTTGTGGTTTATCTCCCTCATGTACGTGTGGAGGTGGCTCTTGTGGTCGGACCTCACCTAGAGCCATTCTCTTCAATTCTTGACAAGGAGCTTCTTCTTTACCTAGTTCACATGGATCAACTTGCTCCTTTTGGGAGCCATTAGTCTCATCGAACACTACGTCACGTGCTATTTCAACAAGTCCGGAGGTCTTGTTGAAAACACGATAGGCGTAAGTGTTCGAATCATAACCAAGCAAGAAACCTTCATCGGACTTCGAAGCGAACTTTGAAGTCCTAGGCTTCTTGTTTAAGATATAGCATGGAGAGCCAAAAACTCAAAAATATGAAATATTTGGTTTGTTACCAGTGAGTAGCTCATAGGATGTCTTCTTGAGTAGTCGATGAAGATAAAGTCGATTTACAGCGTGGCAAGCGGTGTTAATCGCTTCCGCCCAAAATCGATCCGATGTCTTGTACTCATCGAGCATTGTTCTTGCCATCTCTATGAGTGTTCGATTCTTCCTTTCGGCAACTCCGTTTTGTTGTGGGGAATATGGCGCTAAAAATTTGTGCTTGATGCCCTCTTCATCAAGGTACTCCTTTACTTGTGTGTTCTTGAATTTCGTGCCATTGTCGCTTCGAATATTCTTGCTTGTCAATGAGAATTCATTTTGAGCACGCTTGAGGAACTTCTTGAGTGTTCCTTGTGTCTCTGACTTATCATGCAAAAAGAAAACCCAAGTGAAGCGAGAAAAGTCATCAACAACTACTAAACCATATTTGTTATCGCCGATGCTTATGTAAGCAATTGGACCAAATAAGTCCATGTGAAGTAGTTCGAGCGGTCTTGTTGTATTCATGATGTTCTTTGCGGGATGAGGTGCTCCAACTTGCTTCCCGGCTTGGCACGCACTACAAGGCCTGTCTTTCTCAAAAACAACATCCTTCAAACCGCGGATGTGATCGCCCTTGAGGAGTTTTTGAAGATTCCTCATACCAACATGCGCTAGCCGTCTATACCACAGCCAACCCATGTTGGTTTTTGCAATGAAGAATGTGTCAAGTTCGGCTTTATCCTTGTTGAAGTCAACAAAGGTAAAGCTTTCCCTTCAACATACCCTTGAATGCAATGGAATCATCACTCCTCCTAGAGACGGTCACACCCTCGTTAGTGAACAAGCAATTATAACCTTTGTCACATATTTGAGATATGGACAACAGGTTATAATCTAAGGATTCAACATGTAAAACATGAGAAAGTATGTGTTTAGATGATATAGCAATTTTACCGGTACCGAGAACTCTTCCTTGACTGTTATCTCCAAAGTAGATGCCCTCATTTTGGTCCTCATTCTCTTCATATTCCACGAACATTCTTCTTTCTCCAGTCATATGGTTGGTGCACCCGCTGTCTAGCACCCATTTAGATCCACCGGAGGCATAGGCCTGCAAAAACAAATTATGCTTTGGTTTTAGGTACCCAAGCTTGCTTGGGTCCTTGGAGGTTAGTTACAATACATTTGGGCACCCACACATGAGATTTAGTGTTCCCATGGCATGGCCCAACATAATGAGCATAAACCTTGCCAAAGTTATTTCTCATTAGCACATAAGAGGCATCAAAGGTTTTAAACAATAGCTGTTTATGTACCAGACTAGTCTGGGGGCCCGAACTTGTCTGGAGAACTGGACTTGTCCGGACATCGACCGGACTAGTTCGATGTTCCTGTGCAGGTACAGTCTTAATCTGTGACTTTCCAGTTTGAGAGGGTCTTCCTTTTACAAAGGTAATCCTCTCCTTGTTATTCTTATGACTTCTAGCATGCTGCTTTTCACCATAAGAGTAACCAATGCCATATTTGACGTTTGGAGGTCTTTGGACCAAGTATGCACTACGTACATAGTTGATCTTCTCCTTGTAAAATATGCCACATTGGGAATGATGTTTATCCTTTGTGGAGGTTGACTTCTCCTTCAAACTGGTGTCACCTTTCTTACATGTACAAGCATGAGCTAATCAGTTTTAGTGGGTTGAGAAGGTGAACTTGAAGAGGAGGAAGGTTCACTCAGCTTGAGTGACTCAACTTGCACTTCAAGGATCTTGTTAACCTTGATCAGGTCAGCAAGTTGGTCCTTGATTACAACATTTGAGTTGGTTAACTCCAGGCAAGCTTCCTTGCTTGAAGCTAACTCAAGCTCTAGTGAATTGCTTTTCTCCTTTTCAAGTTCTAGAAGTTTGTCAAGTTCGACATACTCCTCCTTTTGGGAGATGATCATGTCCTCTTGACGATGAATTAACCTCTCCTTCTCAAAAAGTTGATCAAGTAAAAATTTCATTTTTGTTGCGGATTTTCTATCTAGTCCGATAAGCATATCCTCATTATCACTATTTATTTCATCATCACTAGAGTAGGAATGCACGGAAGGGGCTTTGATGGTGCGTTTACCTTCCTTTTCCATGAGGCAAGTACCATTTCCCTTCCTTGTGCCGAGTGTAGGGAAGAGAGTAGACTTCTTGGACGTGCTCTCGATAGCTATGCTAGCCATATCTTCTTCTTCGGATGATGAGGACTGATCATTTGAGTCCCAATCCTTCCCTATGTGAGCTTGTTCGGCTTGTTTCTTCTCGAAGAATTTCTTGGGTTGAGGCTTGGCATCTTTTGTCTTCTTCTTGTTCTCTTCGTACGGGCAATCAACAATAAAGTGGTTGCACTCACCACAATTATAGCATGCCCGCCTCAACTTTGCCTTTGTTCTGTCCTTGTACTTTCCTTCACTTGATTTTGTACCTTGTCTTTTCTTCATTATTCTCTTGAACTTTTTCATGAATAATATCATGTCATCTTCATCTAGTTCACTGCTCTCGTCGTCACTATCTTCCTCTAGTTGTGCTTCTCTAGCTTCTTTGGATAGGGGTTTGACGGTGGACTTCAAGGCAACCCCTTTCTTCTTTGCCGAGGTGAGGTCGGCAATTTCCTTGACGTGCTTTGCTTGTTTTTCCATCATCTCAAAGTTGATGATCTTTCCAAGCAATTCATCTGGAGTCATCCTTTTGTATCCGGGGCTTTCTCTAATCATGGAGCATAGTGTGACATTGCGAGGCATAAAAGCTCTAAGGATGAGCTTTACCACCTCGTGGTCATTCCACTTCTTGCTCCCATATGATCGAACCTTGTTGACGAGTGTCTTCAATTGGTTGTACATATCTTGAGGTGACTCATCTTCCTCAATTGTGAATCTTCCTTGTTCGCCTTCGATCATCTCAATCTTTGCTTCACGAACATGTCAGTCACCTTCATGTGCAGTTTGTAGTGTATCTCATATCTCCTTAGCAATTTCGAGTCCATCCACCTTGGTGAACTCGTCCTGACCGAGTGAGGAGGTGATTACTGCTGCGGCTTGAGCGTTTCTATGAATAGCCTGCTCTTGGCTTGGGGTGAGCTCTTCGTCGTCGTCCAGAATATCTATCCCTGTGCATACAACATGCCATAGACTTGGATTGAAGGAAATCAAATGCATTTTCATATTCTGCCTCCACATTGAGTAATCACTTCCATCAAAGTGTGGGGCTTTTCCAAGTGGGATAGATAAGTAATGACTATTATTGGAATTTAGACGATCATAGTTAAAAGGATATTGGGAGTAGTCAGTGTGACTACTCCCCTTCTTCTTCTCTTCAACTTTCACTTTCCCTTTGTAAAGTGCCTTCTTTCTGAGCAGCGCCTTTGGCTCCAGCGTCTCCTCATCATCGTCCTTGAAGTCTTGAATGGCTTCGAGGTACTTCTCCATCTTTTGGGTCTTGTCGTTGTTAACCTCCTCTTGGTTGTTGGTTTTGTGGATGTCCTTCATCTCCGACATGATCTCTTCGAGTGGTTAGACTCTTTCTTGAAGAACCCGCTCTGATACCAATTGAATGTGGCCTATAGGGGGGTGAATAGGCCTTTTTGCAAATTGTCGGATCCTGCAACACTTAACAACCAGTTCAATACCAGAGATATCGGACTAGTCCGGTAAAGTGCGGACTAGTCCGGTGTTCACGGGCTAAGTTAATCAAATTTGATTGATTAGATTGATTCTACTATGTATGCAGCGGACGTCTAGAATCAAATGAAGGTTTCAATATTATATATCAGATTATATCAAGATTAAATCTTGTGTTTAACAATTCAACGTGAGATAAGCAATGATTAGTGAAACCCTAGGTTATATTGATAGATAAGAACGTTGAACACCATGAACAAGACACAAGGATTTATCTCGTGGTTCGGCTCCCACGAAGGCAACCTACGTCCACGTTGACGAGTCCACAAAAGGACCGGGTCTTCTCCAACCCTACCCTCGTCGGATCGCCACGAAGGCCAATCCTCTTCCACTAATCACAAAGGGGTGAATAACCGAATTCAAAGGGGCCTTCTCACACGTTGAGAGCTCCCTTGGATTACAACACGAAATACCACCAAAACACACTCAAAGGATTACAATTAAAATGCAGGAGTGTGTTAGAGAATCAAACCAAGAGCTCAATGTGGTGATGAACGTGTCTCTCCAATGATCTAGAGGGAATCCTCAAAGGATTGATCGTTGTTGCACTTAATTTCGTGGAGAGATGTGGTTTTTGAGGCTCTTGGGAGGTGTGATGGCACTAGGGTTCGAGAGAGTTAAAAATATGGCCGCACAACTCTATTTATATGGGGTTTCTAAAAGTGACCGTTAGGGTTCAGAAAGTTCGGACAAGTCCGTGGTGGACATCGGACTAGTTCGGTGTGCTGAGTGTAGCAAACCCTAAGTGTCCCGAAATATCGGACTACTCCGGCTAGGAGCGAACTTGTCCGTTTTCGCTACTGGAAATCTTCAGACTAGTACGATAGCAATCGGACTTGTCCGGTTATGTGAAACCCTAAGTGTATAGGATGACAATTCCGCACTTGGGGGACTTGTACGATTCAGATCAGAGGGTATTTCGAACTAGTCCGTGCACACATCGGACTTGTCCGATTTGTATCAGAAAGAATATCGGACTAGTCCGGATGTGATCGGACTTGTCCGATTTTGTGTGACTTGTGAAGTGTTTTGAGGACTAGTCCGCACTGGGGAGGACTAGTCCAATTCTAGTCAGAAAGGATATCGGACTACTCCGGTGTCTATTGGACTAGTTCGGTCCTGTGTAACTTTGCGCAATGTGTGTGTTTAAATGTGGTTGAGCTCTTGGGATGTGTTTCATTAACACACTCCATACACAATAATCTACTACTCTTCTTTCTTGAGCTCATTTCCACTTTGCTCCTCATTCTTCCTTCTTTTTGGTACTTTGTTCATTTTTCTGTCATAAGCCTGCACTCATCTCAACAAAGAGGTTAGGATCCCAATTGCTTGTCATAAATCATCCAAAACCCACAAGGGAGTCCTAGATGCACTTTCACGACTCTACGATGATGGTGGGCGATGCCAGGGCACCCAGCTCCGGCATCCCCCAAGGGGCCTACCGTCGACATCTCCAAGACAGTGGTGGGCCAAGCCAGAGCATTCTACTCTGGCACTTCGCAAGGGGCCTGCCGTCGATGTCCCAGAATATCAACGTCAACACCAAGCGCGGATAAGTGAGTAAACTCTCTTGTCCCGCACTTGTTGCTAATAGGGTTCTCTTGTGATAGCCTGTGCACCAGGGGCCTGCCGTCGATGACTCTACGATGATGGTGGTGTGAGACCTATGTGTGCTGAATACATTGGCTTTGACAATAAAAGTTTTGATTGCTGCCATAACATCTTTTTAGCAAGGTCCGACTCTAGCTCCGAGCTTCTGCAAGGTCCGACAATAGGTCCGACTTTCTTTGTCTAGGTCCGACTTACTTTGTCTAGGTCCGACATGTTTTTAGGTAAGCTCCAGTGAGCATTGTCTTTAGCTCAGGCATGTCTTTAATAGCTCCGGCATGTCTTTGTTAAGCTTCGATATGTTTTGCTAGGTCGGACTTATGTTGGTTAGCTCCGACTAGTTTTGCTTAGCTCCGGCACTACGTCCGACTAGCTTTGGTAACACTACTACAAAAAGCATTTTCACAGGCGCCTGGATTTTTCAAAAACACAGGCGGTCCGTAAAAAAATGCGACTGTGATGGAGAATGATACAATAAACGCCTGTGATGACAAAACATCACAGTCGGTTCTTAAACAACAACCGCCCATGGAAATCATGTATTTTACAGTCGGTTATTAATTAAGAACCTCCTGTGATGTAGCTAACATCACAGGCAGTTCTTAATTAACCAATGCCTGAGAAAATACATGGTTTCCATGGGTGGTTGTTGTTTAAGAACTGCCTGTGATGCTGCTAAGCTCCTGTCAAGCTAATCCCTTCACAGCAAGCTCTTGTAGATGCAAGTAACACTCGTGGCTCATCATTCGAATTGTTGAAAGCATCAATTTGAAGCCTGATGATACTTGGAAGGATTTTCCCATCCATTTGAATGATTTCTTTCCCTCCTATCCATTTGAAAACTTAGGAAGATGCTCCTTTCTCAGTTTTAATGCCTAAATATATTGACTAGAAATCAGTATCTACTTTCTTAGTGCTTCACACAAGCGAGTAAGCGAACAACTTCAATCACAAATCTTGTTTTTACACTTTCATAGAGATTTAACCTTAATCTTTCAAGCATAGATTTATCAAATAAGTGAAGCTTCCTTATCACACATGTTAATAACAGTTATAAGTGAAGGATGTGTCGAAGCTAACGAAATCTGAATCGAACTAAAGATAAAGAGATCCTACATATGAGTGGCAATGTCCAGGTTAAACAGCGTGAAGCTATGATGACAACCTTCAACAACATGAAAAGTGATGCCAAGGTTATGCTTGCATCAACCAAGGCATGTTGTGAGGGTATACCACTTGTTGGGGCAAGCATAACCTTGGCCAAAATCAGAAATCACGCCACTGTGGATTACTCTGAAGCCGACATGGATTACTCTGAAGTTTTCTCCGTGCGTGCTCGGTAAACTTCAGAGCAATCCATGGCGGCTTCAGAGTAATCCATGGTGGCGTGATTTCTGATTTTGGCCAAGGTTATGCTTGCCCCAAAAAGTGTTATACCCTCACAACATGTCTTGGTTGATGCAAGCATAACCTTGGCATCACTTTTCATGTTGTTGAAGGCTGTCATCATAGCTTCATGCTGTCTAACCTGGATATTGTCACTCATATGCAGCATCTCTTTGTCTTCAGTCCCATTGAGATTTCGTTAGCTTTGACACACTCTTCACTTGTAACTACCATTAACATGTCTGATGAAGAAGCTTCAATTATTGATAAATCTATGGTTGAAACATTAAGGTCAAATTCCTATGAAAATGGTAAAAACAAGATTTGTGATTGAAGTTGTACGCTTCGTCTCTTGTGTAAAGCACTAAGAGAGATGATACTGATTTGTAGTCAATATATTTAGCCATTAGAACTAATAAAGTAGAATCTTCGTAAGTTTTCAAAATGGAGAGAAGAGAAAGAAATCTTGCAGGGCTTGTTTGGGTGTACTCAATCTAATTGTATTGAGGTGTATTGAAGTAAAGAATGAACTAATTTTCTCCTCAATCCACCTCAAACCACTTATATTGAAGTGGATCCACTCCTATCCAAACAAGCCCTCAAATGGACGGGAAGTATCGTCAGACTTCAATTGAAGCTTTTGAGAATCTAAATGATGAGTCTCGAGTGTTACTTGCATCTACAAGAGCTTGCTGTGAAGGGATTAGCTTGACAGGAGCTTCAAGAGTTGTGCTTCTAGATGTTGTTTGGAACCGAGCTGTTGGAAGGCAAGCCTGATCATCATAGGTCAGAAGAAATTTATATACACATACTAAATTTAATAATGTTCGAAACATGCTATCTAAAGCGAAAATAGAGCATTGTTCTAAGTTGATTTCAAAAGATACAAATATATACAATATATATCATCTCGCATTGCTATATACATTTTTTTAGCATTGACATCTTCTCGCATATAGGGTTTCAAATTCTTTTTAATGCTTCTCTCTACGCGCTTGATGTTTTCTGGTTCGGTGAAAAGGTACATCTCTTCATACTGATTATATTCCTCTTCATTATCTCCCACATTCTCAACCCCAACAATATTTTGCTTTCCGGAAACAACTACGTGCATCTTTTCAGTTTCTGGATCTTGAACATAAAAAACTTGTGTAACACTATCGGCGAGAACCCACAGGTCATCTTTATAACCCACTTTATTCAAGTCTACTAGTGTCAGCCCGTAATTGTCCACTTTCACATGATCAGGATGTTTGACCCATTGGCACTTAAATACGGGCATTACCATTCTTTCGCCATAATTGAGTTCCCATATTTCCTCTATGAACCCGAAGTATGTGGTCTTTTGCCCTTGTGAGTCATAAGCCTCGATACTAACACCACTATTTTGTGCAACACTCTTACCGTCTTTTTCTTTAGTGTAAAATGTGTAACCATTGATGTCATATGCTTGCCATGATGTCACCAATGCAGATGGGCCAGAAGCTAACTTCTTCCATGTTGCCTCTTCTATAGTGTTTCCGTATAGTATATTTTTGTCCATTAACCATTCAGTGAAACATCTTCTGTACTCTTTCATGATCCAGACCTCTGTGCAGACTTGGTTTTTATCACGAAGCTCAATTTGGTGTTCCTCGATGTACGACTCAGCTATTGCGAGCTGTTGTAGTACACCAAAATGTGCACGGTGTACATTCCTGTAATCTTGAACGATAAAAGTTTTCTTACCCACTTTGCCTCTCCCACGTTGTCTACCCTCATGTACTGGTATAGGCACACCTATTGATTTTCCATCTTTGATGTAATCAGCGCAAACCTCAATCACTTCTTCAGTGGTGTATCCATCCATAATTGAACCCTCTGGGTGAGCAGATTCCACACATAACCTTTTAATACTCCTAAATATCTCTCCAACAAAAACATATGATGTAAATATAGTGGCCCCAATGCTTTTATCTGATCAACAAGATGTATGATTAGGTGTACTTGCATATCGAAAAAGGATGGTGGGAAAAACCTCTCAAGCTTGCACATAGCCTCGATGATGTATGTTTTCAGATAGTCTAAATCTTCACGTGCTATCACCTTTTGCGATACTGCATTGAAGAAGTAACACAAACGTGTGACGACAACTTTTATATGCTCAGGTTTGATGACTCTTATTGCAATGGCAAGGAAAACTGTCATCATCATGTGACAGTCGTGAGAATTATAACTGAATAAAGACAAGTCTTTCATCGAGACTAGTTTGCGGATATTGGATGAGAAACTCGTGGGCACATTGATCCCACGCAAGCATTCGCAAATTGCTTTTTTCTCTTCTAGCGTCAAGTTGTAGCTGGCTGGGGGAAGGTAATGCTTTCCGTTCGCCTTTTCTACTGGATGAAGCTCTGGTCTCAAATCAAGATTTACTAGGTCCATACGTGAATTTAATCCGTCCTTTGTTTTCCTCGGCATGCCCAGCAAGGTCCCAATGATGCTGTCAAATACATTCTTTGTAACGTGCATCAAATCAATACTATGGCAAAATTCCAGATTCTTCCAATACGGAAGATACTTGAAAAAAATTGATTGTTTCTTGAAAGCCATGTCAGTTGTATCATTCGAAGATGTACTTTTCTTTCTCTTAATTACTTTACAATTTTTGCCCTTACCAAAAGCAATATGAATGTTCTTGACCATTTCAAACACAAGTTTTCCACTATTAGGTTTTGGTGCAGTATCTTTTTCGATTTTGTTATCAAATTGTTCTTACATCTTCCTATACTTGTGTCTATCTATCAAGAACCATCGGTGTCTCATGTACACCGTCTTTCTGGATGAAGTGAGGTATAGAAATCCAGTTCTATCCACGCACCTTACACAACCTTTTTTCCCTTTCATTTGTCCCGATAATGTAAACAATCAGGGATAATCATGCACGGTAATGAATATCATTGCTCTTAGCGTGAAATACTCCCGCTTGTACTCATCCCATCTACGTACCCCTTCATTCCACAATTTCGCCATATCTTCCATTAAAGGTTCCAAGAACACATCAATTTCAATGCCGGGTTGTTTCGGACCTTGGATAAGAACAGATAACAAGATATATTTCCTTTTGTGACACAACCACGTCGGTAGGTTGTACATTGTTAATACCACGGGCCATGTGATGTGTATGCTCCTTTTTTCACCAAACGGATTCATTCCGTCTGTACCCAAGGCAAACCTCACATTTTTTATTTCCTTTGCAAATTTTGGATACTGAATATCAAAATTTTCCACTGCCTTGCATCACCAGGGTGTTGTATATGTTTTTCATTCTTCTTGCGTTGCTCGGAATGCCAACGCATAAGTTCAGCCTCCCTAGGGTTTGAGAACAAACTCTTCAAGTGATCAATTACCGGAAGGTATCACATCACCAAGGCAAGAATTTTTCTCTTATTCTTCACGTCTGCATCACCAAAAGTATTGTCATCGTCACATTCAGGACCAATAATAAACTTCTTATTCTTTTGAGAATTTTTCATGTTGGTAACATACTGGTGATTGTAGTCCTTCTTATATCTACTGACACCACAAATGGGGCATCTAGTTGCGAGCTCATGCTCTTTGCAATAAAGAATACAATGCTTCACACAAGCGTGTATTTTTGTCACACCTAGTGCCATCGGGCAAAGAAGTTTCTTCGCTTTATAAGTGCTTTTGGGCAGTTTATTTGGATTTGGAAGAATTTTTGCCATAAGATTCAAAAGATTAGAGAAACTACAATCGGACCATCCGTGCGTAGCTTTCAACTTTAGTAGTTCTAAGACTGCATGCAATGTAGTAAACTCTTTATCACAACCGTTTGATTCATCATATAAAAGCTCCGTCGCCGCATTCTGCAATGTCTCCATTTTACTTAAACCTTTGCTTGCTCCCATAGAAGTCAATACATATGGTTCAATGTGACACAACATCTCATCACAATCGAACTCATCATCATCACCATCTTGATTGTCACTACCATCACCAATATGAACATTATCAACATCTGAACCTCTCTCATCATCTTTATCCGCATCTTGTGTATCTAACTCATCATGCTCTGTCCATATTGTGTATTTTTTTTGAAACCTCTTTTCACCAAATGAGATTGGATTATTATAGTATCCGTCCAAGCAATCTTATTTTCACAGTTGATACATGGACATAATATGTCATCTATCTTTTGCAACTTTGCATGTCTCTTGGATGCTTCAATAAATTTGCAACATTATGAATGTACATAGGATCGGTTCTTGGCATGTTATACATCCACGCTCGACGGTCCATGCTTCAATAATAGAATTTTTGTCAGATTTACAAAATTTGGCCACAAATATTCCCTAAAGGTCTTCTATAAAATGAATTTACAGAGACATAACAAGTATGATTAGGGCAACTAATGTAGGTCTGTTCATTAGGGCGACTGATCGACCCTAGTTGATGGCTAATCGATGTCCAGTCATCCTCAAGGTTTTTACCATAATACCAAGTCGATACAGAGTTGTAGAGAGAGGTGGCACATAGGAGAGCGGCATCAATTTCAAATAAGACTCTAAGATCGGTGACGAACAAAAAGCGTGGCGGGCGGGAGGCGGCGGCGTCGAGCAGAGTCTGGATGAGATGGGCGATGTCTTGAGGCGGATGGAGTGGAAGGCATTGGGAGCAGCAAGCGGGGGTGAAGGATTGAAGTCGTGGGGCAAACAGACCCAGTAGCATGGGCTAGGTCTGGGTGGTATCCGGTCCGTTATATCTTGACGTCAGATCCCATCCAACGATGGTAACTAAATGGGTGAGTTATAAAACCATCTCCCTAGAAAGCTAACCCTAATCACTCCTTCGAAATATATGAAAGCAGGAGGTATGCACACACAACTAACATATTGAAAAGGAAAACACATAAAACTACAATTACAAGTTCGGGTAAACTTCATACATCTTATATATATTACAATATCATCTGTTAATTAAACATCATATCCATGTCACAAAATAGGTACAAACTACAAAAGGACACAATCCATATACCAACACATATGAGTACAATACCAATACCATATACCAACAAACTATTCATGTCACCAAATTATTGAGTCCAAACGAATATGTACACACATGCAAATTTACACAATCCATATACCAACACATATGAGTCCAATACCAATACCATATACCATCAAACTATTCATGTCACCAAATTATTGAGTCCAAACGCATATGTACACACATGCAAAAGGACACAATCCATATACCAACACACAAAACTAGCAGCTTATGAAAATATACAAAGAAAAAGGTAGCATGCAATGCATAGTAAGGAAACTATGAGAATTTACTTAGGTACCTTGTGGCGCGATGTAGGATTGGGCAGAGGCGTGCCTCCGCGGGGCTTGGCGGCGGCGGGGCAGTGCGGGCTGGGCGTCGGCGCGGCAGTGCGGGCTGAGCGGCGGCGCGGCAGTGCAGGCTGGGCGGCGATGCGGTGGTGGGTAATTTCGGCAGCCTTGCAGCAGTGGAAAATTCTCCAAAGTTATGTTTTGACTGTGGCGAGGGGTCTTTATATAGGCGTCAGTTTTTCACATGCGGTTTTTAAATTTTTCACAGGCGGTTGGTGATTAATAACCGCCTGAGAAATCTATTACAAACCGCCTGGGATAATGCCCGAGGCTCTTCAGTTTCCTTATCCCAGGCGGGTTTTAATTACCAACCGCCTGAGATAATTGTAGATACTGTTCTTCAGTTTCATTTTCCCTTGCTTTTTTTATTTAGATTCCAATATAAATACTCAAACATGTTTATATTCTGCAAATTGAGTCCAAATTCGATGATTCTTTCTTCTATATTTGTATAAAATTAATATCTACCACCTGAACCAAATATTTTAAAACTTGTATAGCTGACATTGTAATGTTTTGGTAAATATTAAATTAATTTCTACTCACATATTATTCACATTTGTGTATCTCATAAAAAAAGGAATCCTTCACTTAAATTTGTTTGTATGAACATATTTGTATTATTTATACATGTATGAATTTTGTTAATTTTTTTAAAAGCATTCCAACATGTCAAACTTCAAATTATCCATCAACTAACTAAATGCTCATATACATATGAGGCATTCATCAAATTATGAACACACATTGATTAAAAAAAATTTAAAAAATCTGAAAAAAATCATAGAGGTGGGTATGATCAATAAAAATGTCCACTGAAAAGTAAATGAAAAAAGCATTATATTCATCAAGATAGAAAAATGAACAATAGCAATTGTTATATGTTTTTTATGTTCTGACCAATTTCAAAGGATTTATGAAGTGAAATTTAATGGTAACCTTTACTTATCAATAATATTACAAGGAAGTGGAATTTTTCCTTTTTAAAGGACCCACATTTAACCAAGAATATTAATTAAGAAGAAGTAAAGATCTTCACAGGCGGTTGGTACTTAATAACCGCCTGAGAAGATGATTATCTCAGGTGGGTTTTAATTACCAACCGCCTGAGACAATTGTAGATACTGTTCTTCAGTTTCATTTTCCCTTGCTTTTTTTTTTTAGATTCCAATATAAATACTAAAATATGTTTAGATTATGCAAACTGAGTCCAAATTCGATGATTCTTTCTTCTATATTTGTATAAAATAAATATCTACCACCTGAACCAAATATTTTAAAACTTGTATAGCTGACATTTGTAATGTTTCGGTAAATATCAAATTAATTTCTACTCACATATTATTCACATTTGTGTATCTCATAAAAAAAAAGATCCTTCAGTTAAATTTGTTTGTATGAACATATTTGTATTATTTATACATGTATGGATTTTATTATTTTTTTAAAAGCATTCTAACATGTCAAACTTCAAATTATCCATCATTCTAACTAAATGCTCATATACATATGAGGAATTCATCAAATTATGAACACACATTGATTCAAAAAAATTTAAAAAAATTTGAAAAAAATTCATAAAGGTTGGTATGATGAATAAAAATGTCCACTAAAAAATAAATGAAAAAATCATTATATTCATCAAGATAGAAAAATGAAAAATAGCAATTGTTATATGTTTTTTATGTTCTGACCAATTTCAAAGGATTTATGAAGTGGAATTTGATGGTAACCTTTACTTATCAATAATATTACAAGGAAGTGGAATTTTTCCTTTTTAAACGACCCACATTTAATCAAGAATATTAATTAAGAAGAAGTAAAGATCTTCACAGGCGGTTGGTACTTAATAACTGCCTGAGAAGATGATTATCTCAGGCGGGTTTTAATTACCAACCGTCTGAGATAATTATATCTTCTCAGGCGGTTGGTAAGTAAAACCCGCCTGAGGTAACCATCTTCTTAGGCGGTCGGTACTTAAAATCCGCCTGAGAAAATAGGAGTCTATATATACCCCTCGGCAGCATTGGAAAAACCTAACTCGGGCGAAACACTTAGACGCCGTTAGGCTGCCAAAATTTCGTTTGCCGCCAAGTGTTCGCCATTGTCGTCGCCGAGGTTCGTCGTCGCCGTCGAGCTTCGCCCTCGTCACTTCTAGGTACGCCGAGCGAAGCCATTGCCGTCGCCGCCACAATAAACCCTAAACCCTTCGACCTTCCATCCTCCGTCGATGTGCCGCCTCCCTCCCCTCCCTTGCCGCCGCCTTGCATATCCTTGGTTAGGGTTCGGGAATTTGAAAAGAGAAGGAATCTTTGGTTAGGGTTCGGTGGAATTCGAAAAACTGTCAAGTTGTGTTGTAACTGTATTGAAATTGTATGAACAAGCATTGAATTTTTGCCATAATTATCTGTAGAAAGCTCTTCTAGTCTATTGTGATACATTTTTTGAAAGGGGAAGAGCTATTCTACATATCTTTTCTATTCATTGTTACCTCAAATTCGGTTTAGAACTAATTAGAAACTGGAGTTGAAGTTAGTACCTGTGTACAGTGTTATCTGAAACAGCCACAAAATTTCTGAACTTTGAACAGCCGTAATTCTTGAATTAGAAAAGCAACCTATGAATATCTATACATGTTTGGAAATCTTAAAGAGTCCTCTATCAATTTCCTATTCAATACTAAGGCTAAAACACGCAATAACCAGGTCTAAATTGAAGTACCATTTAAGGTGTCGTAACAGTCCAGAATTTGGATAGTTATGTATTTAGTTGCTATTTGGATCGTAATTTCTAGTAGGATCATCAAAAGACTTCATAATTTACATTTATGGAATGCTGAGGATGTGTGTAACAAGTTTGCAATATATTGTTTATGCAAATATCAATGTTCCGTATTTGAAAATTGTGGACAAAATCAGCAACATACAAAGGAAGCTCTACCAAATTTCAGTTCAAAATCTTGGAACTTGGTGGTAACACGAGTGAATAGTAGCATATGTACTGAAAATAGAGTGTAGCCGTCCCGCACTTCATCTCACAGGGTTGTCCTCCTTCGAGATCGGTGTCACTATCCTTTTGCCAAACAAAGCAATGTGCTCGCATACGGCTGTTGAACATCGCTTGTGCTCAGAAAACAAATACAAGTAACTGCCTATTTAGAAGAAGAAGATAAAATTGCCATTGCTGGTGATCAACTTTAACATGCTTGTCACCCTCGCAATATAGAAACCTTTTGGTCAGTCGCCTTGAACCCTAGAATGCCTTATCAAATCCTAGAATGCTTCCATATTTTTCTTCATGCAACAGTACATGTAGAGTTAATATGCCATTAATGATATTTTTTGTCTTATTAGTTATAGCATGGAGAGCCCTAAGAAGACTGGTGCTGGTAGTAACCATAAAGAAGACAATATAGAGTTTACTGACTCTAGCAGTTCGAGCTCCTTTCACTGTCCATCGGATCCTTTTCCTAATATAAAAACTAAAAAGACTTCAGAGGATCTCGACCCGGAATATGATCCTACCGACGAGGTATGGATCTTGAATCTTAACTTCAGCAGTTCAAGTTAATGTTTTTTGTCAAGTATATGAAGTCTTATAATTCTTTTCTACCTAGATTAATCGCAAAGACAACGAGGTGACTTCGGCTCCTAAAATCGCAGAAAGTTCTCCAATGGATGAATCCTCAGCTTCACTAAAGCGGAAACAAGGGCAACAAGGTCCCAATAAGGGTCCATTGGACCGCATCATGTACATAACAAGGGTCGGTCTAGGTGGGCTTCCCCAAGAACCACTGGATTCAGTTACCAAGTATCGTAATGCATGCGGTTTTCTTGTTAGGGAGCTCATGCCGATCACGATCGAGAATTGGAGGAAATTACCCAAGCAAACTAAGAATGAGTTGTGGGAAAGAATAAAGAAACAATTCAAGTTCCCGAAAGGCATGAAAGAAGCTACAAAGAAAGCAACATTGGTCTCTTGTGACAAGAAGTTTCGTGGTTGGAAGAGCGAAATGAATGCTTATGTTAAGGCCGATAAGGTCCCTAGCCTGAGTAAGATGGGAAAAATCACACAAGCTCAGTGGCAAGAGTTTGTTTCTCAAAAGACCACACCTGATGCTAAAGCTCTAAGTGCAACTAGGTCAGAGCTTGCAAAAAAGAACAAATACCATCATCACTTGGGGTCTACCGGATACACCCCCAAAGTCCAGAAATGGAATAATATATCAGACGGAATCACCAGTAAGGGCAATCCTCACCCATTAGAAGGCTGCGATGAGCGAACTCAGCGGTTGGTCTTTGCCCGGTAAGGTTTGACCAGCGAGGGCAAACTTGAAAAGCACGACTTTGTGAATGAAGTAGAGGAGAAAGTGAAAGAAGTAATTGAAAAGCAACAGAACGGTCTCTTCAAGCCGAAGAGGGAGAATGACCAACTTACCGCTATCTTAGGAAACCCTGAACACATCGAATGGGTTCGAGCAGTCTCTTCTCAAATGTCTTGGCTAGATGGTTTCCTTAAAGATAAAGACACATATAGAAGACATGAGAAGTTTAAGAAAACAATTGATGAAACGATTGCTCAAAAGGTCAAAGAAAATATGCAAAAAATAATGGAACAACTTAGACAATCGGGACAATTAGTGGCACCGAGTACATCAATGGTTCCGGTGCAAAAGGAGCAATTAGTATCTCCAACTTCCTACCCTAGCAGCGTTGGTTCTGTGCCAGGCTCAGGGTCAACCCATAATTTCCCTATCGATGATATTGCTAACGTCAAATCTTGTCGTCTTCTTGTCCCGATCGGAAGAGCAGGGAACAAAACCAAACAGGTTGCCACTGCTATGGCAAAGCCTGATCGTGACATCAACGGGAATCCACTTCCGTTGTATTATGTTGTGGTGCAAGTTCTTCAGATCATTGATAATGATTATGAATATTATGAAATAGACCACGTCACACCTGAGGGGATCACGACTCTGGGGCAGGTTGTCAACCGATTAATCCTTTGGCACTGACGCAATATTGTGTTGGACGATGAGCCAATTTCTAGCCCCGTCGCATATCGAAATACTGGAACCCCATATTCTGTGACGAAAGTGCATGAAGGTCCACTCCCAGTCTAGGAAGATCCACTCCCTCTATGTCTCAGCAAGGATGATAGTAACCTTGCTAGTAAAGATATCCAGGAGCAACAAGTTGGACAATAGCTTCAAGCGGTACCAGAGCAAGTTGTTGCTAATAAAGAGCAACCAGTTGAGCAACAGCTTGAAGTAGTACTAGAGCCAGCTACTGGGAGTAAAGAGCAATCAGTTGAACAACTGGTTCAACAACAAGCCAGTGTCCAACTTCTGATGACTACTCCTCGATCATCAGTGCCTATCAAAGTTAGCTCATACGAAAATAAGAAACCGTCATCAGAAGTGTCAAAGTACTTGGAAACTATGAAGGAAAATATTATAAAATCGAGTGCATCTCGTTCTTCTCATGAGCCAGAATTAGGAGATATCGAGGAGTGGGAAGAAGACAGTGTCATGTATAATCGACGGACGGCTTTAGTTAAACCAGGAGTTCCAATATACAAGCTTGAGAATGTTCCTCCTGAATTTGAGAATGGGAAGTCGTTCATTACATCCGTACAACTTAGCAAACAACCCGTCCCGCTCAAAAGAATGCATGAGTGGTACATCCTTGCCAGCACAAGATATGGTTTTTCTTGCGTCACATTTCGTATTCCAAAAGAAGCATTTTGGAGCACTAGAGAAGATAGACGAGTCATTTCATTTGAAGAGTTGCGTCCCCTTTTGCATCGGGGCATGCTCGAAATCAACCTGCTGCTCGTCTGGTGCTTGTAAGTGCTCTAATATTCTGTATTTGCTTTTCTTACTACACGCATATGCATTTCATGATATTATAACAATTCTGGACTTCTTCAATAGGATACAATACATGGATAATGAAAAGTTGGCGCGCAAGACAGATATCCTTGACCCTACTAGGATTGCAAAGGCGCTATTCGATGTCCAGGCGAATCGAGACTCAACACAGTTCAAGCACATGAAAAAAAAAAGATTTTGAAAAAGCAATCGCAAAACTTAAGAAGGATAAAAGGACAGAAGTTGCAGCTTACATAGGACATGCAATGTTTAACTTTGTCAGAGACGGCAAGGACCTCGTAGAGGCTCCGTACAACTTCGAGTAAGTTCGACAAATGACATTGAAATAGCAGTTATTGGTAATTGTTAAAACGTGTGTTTGTGTGTTTGCAGTGATCACTACATAATGATCTTCATCAAGCCAACGTAGGGAAAGGCAACAGTCTTGGACTCGGCCAATTTCCCACCATATCGTTACAAAGATTTCCTTTCCATTTCGAAACTGTACGTTTATTCAATAATTTTAATTTACACACATTTAGAATGTGTTGACAAGTTGTATATGATATTTCTTGTATTACAGCGCAAGGCGGTTTTACGCGGAACGGTTTGGCAGTGAGAGACCTTCCAATACGAATGCATTGGACATTAAAATGTATTATGCTTGTCCGAAGCAGCCTGCTAGGAGTGTCTTATGCGGGTATTATGTATGCGAGCATCTTCGGACTGCCGGCATATATAGAGTGAGTCGTGAGGATGTAAGTTATCCTTAATATCGATACCTTATTTTCTTACTTTTGAGTTTCATTTTCATTGTAACTAGCATAGTTTAATACTTATATTCTCTGCTGTTCAATATTACTAGAAACATTATTTTTATATTTTGATTCCAACTTCAAAATTCAATTGCTCATAGTACAACTGCTCCAAAAATACCAACTAAATTCCTGTATACTCTCACTTTGATCGATACTTTGAGATTGTTCAAACCAACACATTATAAACCTTGTTATGTGTTATATTGCAGCACACGAAGAATCTGAATGAATAATGGCCGGTTTGTAGAAGTATTCCTGATGGAGGAGCCGACAAGATTGCTGCTGAACTATGTCAATTCATTCGTCGCAAAATTTTGCACAAAAGAGGGGAGTTCTTTGATGAGGATGGTGCAATAGCTGATGTGCCAGAACTTTGCAACTATGCAATTAGAAACAGTTTTTAGTGAAAACTTGTAAATTATGAGATGAATTGTATGTGTAACTTATACATATGTATATTGTTTTAGTGAAATTGACTTCTGTGAGATGACTTCTGTGATGATAATATTGTTGACTTCTGTTCTGTGATGATATTGTTGACTTCTGTTCTGTGATTATATTGAATTGACCTAGAAATTAGAAATAACAGCAGTAGTACTGCATAGGTTATACCTTATCACATGCGGTTATTTACCAACGTCTAGGCATGCCTGTGAAAAACAATTATCACAGGCAGCTAGATATAGGTAAATAACCATCTGTGATAACCTAATTATCAAAGGCGGTTATTATTATGGTAGAAACCAGCTGCGGTAAAAAGTCTTCACAGGCGGCTTGATGTATGTCAACATCCGCCTGTGATAACACCATTATCACAGGCGGTTAGATATGCTGCAAGACCCGCCTGTGATAAGACAATTATCACGGGCGGGTATATATGCTGCACTACCCACCTGTGATAACTTATCTTCACAGGCGGCTAGCATAAGTCAAAACCGCCTGTGATAATGTTTCTTCACAGGCAGTATCACTTCTCCGCCTGTGAAATTGCGAATTATCACAGGATCTTCGTTTCAGGCGGTTTTAAAAACCGATCACAGGTTTGGAGTCGCCTACGATAAGGCTTATTGTAGTAGTGTAAGCTCCGGCGCTAGGTTGTACTAGCTTTGGTAAGCTCGGCTCAAGCTCCGGTTAGCTTTGGCAAGGTTTGGAGCTTGATCGTAATGTTCCAAATTTTCATGTAAAATGTTTCAAACTTGCTTTACACTTATAGAAAGGTTGCTTAGTATTCTTTTACTAAGTTTTTGGTGCGTTTTGGTTGATATGGCTGATATCGTCTTGATATGCTTTGCAACATGCTTATGTGAGGTACTCACGTAAGGTGTTGTGTTCGGAACTGACTTGAGTCAAGTCGCGGACTTGGGCTCGTACGGATTTGTTGTTTGTTCATGTGCAGGTGTTGCTTGAGTTCAAGACATGGCTGGTGACGGGATCCATTGGAATAGTCTCAGGGAGGAGATGAGGTTCCAACAACCAAATTCAGGAGAAATTGTGGTTGAGCGGGTCAGGAGGTCGCGCAGGATGATTGAATCAAGGGCAATGCATATGAAGGTTATTGGACGTCGAAGGAAGGTGTTCGTACGTATGCATGCGGTGCATGACGTGGCAACATGGTTCTGAAGATGGGCTAAGGAAGGAAAGATCTGGTTGGAAGGATCGGATCGTATCAGTTGATGACTTTGGCTACAGCGGAGTCGGTTATGGCTCAGTATGGAAAGTATCGAGTTGGTTATGTTAGGATTTCGTGTGGGTCACGAATTTGAGTTGCTTTAGTAATGTGGGATACGTTTCTAAGGTGTTTGGAAGTCTTAATATTGCTTCTATCTGCGTATAGAAGATTTCTAAGCAGTTATGGAAAGTTTGGATTCATGCTCGGAGTAGGATTGGAGTCCTAGTTGAGATTGGGTTGGCCTAAGGGCTGGTTATATAAGCCAAAAAGGCCAAAGCTCGTGGTGCACGACTTTGGGGATGTTCCTCTTGTGGTCTATTGAATAAAATTCGTAGTTTGAAGGAATTTTTGTGCCTTGTTCGTCCGACTTGTTCCAGACAAGTTTTACTCGTCGAGTTTCTGAACAACACTACCTTTCGTCGTTGGTTTTATCATAACTCGAGTTTTAAAGATCCAATTTATGTGATTATTTTTTGGTTGTCTTCAAAACTTGATTATCTATCATCTGTCAAAATTTCACAGTCATTGGATTTGTGGTTTCTGATCTACACAAGTTTCTTTGCAGCGTTCCAGAACTGTTTTTCTCGGGTAGGACAGATTGACCTTTGTTCGATCTTTCGATCATAACTTGAGTTTCTCTTGACGGATTTGAGTGATTATTTTTGTGTTTTCTTCGTGACTTGATTCTATCTGATATATATCACTTTTGTCCCGGTGAAACATGTTTAGATTAGCCTCACACACTATTTCTTTAACAGATCGTTTTTCTGCCAAAGGGGTTGAGATTTAATTGTTTCCGCTGCGTAAGATTGTTTAAATCTACCATTCACCCACCCACTGGTAGCTTTTCACATGCTCTTTGATCCTACAATTGGTATCAGAGCCATGGTGCTCTAATCATTGTGATTTGCACGTGTTTTTGACTAATCATCATAGAGAAATACTCCGCCAAATCTTGTGTGTTTGCTGGTATTGGTTTTCAGGTTTGGAAGGCACGCATGGAGGCTTTCATCCAGGCGCAAGGTTTTGCAATATGGGACAAGGTGTACAAGCCTTACAAAGTGTCACCTAATGATCAAGTTACGGCTGTGAACCTATGGGACATCGACAAGAACAACAAAGCCCGGAACTTGATCATCCAAGGACTCACTCACAGCAACTTCGACCGCGTTGCACACCTCCGATCGGCATACGATGTATGGAGAGCACTTTGTGACTATCACGAAGGATCCAACACGATAAAGGAGGTAAGGCAAGACATGTTCAGGAAAGAATACATTCGCTTCGAGATGCAACCTGGTGAGTCCATTGATGATCTCTTTGCTCGCTTTAACAAAATTCTCAGTAACTTGCGTACTGTCAACGTTAATTTTTCTGATGCTGAAAATGCTAGGCAACTTCTTAGTGCATTAGACATGTCAATTTGGGAGATGAAAGTAACATCTATTCGTGAATCAACTGTCATGAGTTCTCTTACATTATATGTGCTTTATACTAAACTAAAAAGTCATGAAATTGACATCTTATCACACAAGAACCCAAATAAGTCTATTGCATTTGTCACAACGTGATATGCCTAGCTCTGGCCAATCATCATCTTGCAATACTCTTGTGTTGTTGTCCTCACTAACCGTGGAGCAGATCGAGGAATTTCCAGAGGAGGAGCTAGCACTTCTCTCTACTAGGTTTTCAAAAGCATTGCAAAATGTGAGAACTAGAAGGAGAGGAAGCTCCGGATCTCAGTGATGCTTCGAATGTGGTAAGACAGGACACTTTCGTACAGAATGCCCTAACCTTTTAGGTTCTACTTCCCGAGAAGAAAAACAATCAAGGACAAAGCACTCCTCAACAAATGATAAGAAGAAGAAGAAGAAGAAGGGCTTTACAGGTCGCCAACTGGTGAACAGTTTTATCTCCGCACTCCAGGAACTTGGCTCAAGCGACGTGGACATTGGAAGTGACGAAGATGAAGATGATTTGGCCAACTTATGCTTCATGGCGGGCAAAACAAGATCAAGATCGAGTCAGGAGGATGCAGAACACAACAGTGACAATGATGAGGTATGTTCTACCTGTAATGAAATGTGTGATACAATTTCTTGTGCAACTATTATTGTTAAGAATAAGGATAAAAAGCTTAGGGATAATGCTGCTAAAATTGAATCACTAGACTATGAAATCAACCGTTTGAAAACCTTGATTCCTAGTGATGATTCTTGTCCCTCATGTGATTTAATCTATGAACAATTGTCGACACTAAGAACTGCACACTCCTCCACTCTAGATAGACTTGAACTTGAAATTGAAAATAACAAAAAACTTGCTGCACTTGACATTGGAAACTTAAAAGATGCTTCTTGTTCTACAATTGATTTGCATTGTTCTAGTTGTGATGATCTTGAAAACAAACTAAAAGATGCTATGAATGAAATTTCAATATTGAATAATGCTTTACGTTCTCATGAAGTTAAATAATGTTCCAATTGCAAATTAAAAGGAAAAACTTCATGTGAAAATTGCCTTGATTTGTCCAATAAACTTGATAACATGCATAGGACATTAGATCGGTTTTGTAATGGGAATAAGAACCTAAACATGCTGCTGAATTCTTCCAAGTCTTGCAACGATAAAACTGGTGTAGGTTTTGATTCTCATGCTCGTGCTAAGGCACATCCACCTAAAATTGTAAAGTCATTAGGAAGTGGTTTGGTTCAAACAGTTCCTAAACAAAAAGAAGTGGTTTTCAAATCTGCAAGGGTGTTGTCTCATTCGGTTTCAAATAAAAATGTTGTTTGCTCATCTAGACATGAACACAAAGTTAAATTTCATTGTACCCACTGTGGTAGAGATGGTCATGTCATAGATTTTTGTTATAGACTAGCTAAACAACAGAAAAGGGAAAGAATGATTGCTAGATCTCAAAAATTTCATGCAAAATTTGCTGCACATATTAAACCGAATGCCAGGAACATGCAACCTGCTGTTATGAGTCAAAAACATTCAAAGTTTACCTCCGGGCCTTCTGTTTTTGCCTCCGGAGCTACTGATTTTTGTGCTACACAAGTAACACCTTATAGGTCAGTAGTTAAAAATAAAAAACCTCAAACTTTGACTCATAAACCCGCTGTTTTATCTCAGCTTTCGCGTGTTTTTCCTGCTGCACGTCGTGTGACTCAGTACTGGATACCTAAATGCCTTTTGACTAACCCCAGTATTGAGTCATCGACGTATTGTGCTTCTATGTAGGTTACATGCTTGAGGAAGGAGAACATTTGGATTGTGGATTCAGATTGCTCACGCCACATGACCGGTAACAAAGATTGGTTCTCCTCCCTCTCTTTTGTGTCACGTGTAGAGAATGTTACTTTTGCTGATAATTCTACAACTCCTATAATTGTTAAGGGTTCAGTTAGAGTAAATGATCACCACACTTTGAAGGATGTGGCACTTGTAAAAAATTTGAAATACAACTTGCTTTCTGTTTCACAATTGCTAGATGAAAATCTGGAAATTATTTTCAATAAAAACTGCTGCAAAGTTGTAGGTTCAAATAGTGAGCTTATTTTTAACATGTCTTGGTTTGGAAGAGTTATTAAAGCTGATTTTGATGTCTTCCTCTAAGCATAGGTGTCTAGTTGCTAATGATTCAAATGACTTATATTTATGGCATCGTAGACTTGGTCATATAGGCTTTGATCACTTAACGCGTGTTAGTCCTCTTGATCGCATACGTGGGCTGCATAAGCTTAAAGGGGACAAAGAAGTTGTGTGCTCTTCTTGTAGACATGCTAAGATGGTTGCAGGTTCACATACTCCTCTCACAATGATCATGACAACTGAACCGGGTCAACTTTTGCACCTTGACACTGTAGGACCTTCACGTGTTCAATCCTTCGGAGGTAAATGGTATGTTCTTGTGATTGTTGATGATGATTCTAGATACTCTTGGGTTTACTTTATGGCATCTAAGAATGAAGCTTTTAGTCACTTTAGAACTTTATTTCTTAGATTATCAATTGATCGCCCAGGATCTTTAAAAGCAATTAGAAGTGATAACAGAACTGAAAAATCAATCTCTTGATCACTTTTGTGCTGAAAATGGAATAGATCATCAATTTTCTTCATCATATGTACCTCAACAAAATGGTGTTGTAGAAAGAAAGAACAGAACCTTAGTTGAGATGGCTAGGACTATGCTTGATGAATATCAAACTCCTAGGAAATTTTGGGTTGATGTGATTGCAACCGCTTGTTATGTCTCAAATCGTGTTTTCTTGCGCGCTAAGATGGGTAAAACACCATATGAGCTCCGGTTTGGACATAGGCCTAGTGTTACGCACTTTCGGGTCTTTGGTTGCAAATTCTTTGTTAAGAAACATGGTAATCTTGATAAATTTGAATCTAGATCCATTGATGGCATGTTTCTTGGTTACCCATCTCACACTAGAGGATACCGTGTGCTTTTACTTGGATCTAACAAAATTGTGGAGACTTGTGAAGTTTCTTTTGATGAAGCTAGCCCAGGTACTGGCTCCGGTGCTGAAGGACCAGATCCATATCCTCAGGGGGAGGGTATTTTCGAAGAAGAAGAAGTGCTGGTGATACTTCCTGATAGTTCTGAAGCTGACACGTGTCTAGCTCCGAACATTGAACAAGCTCCGACTATCAGCTTTGCTGGTCCTGATCGTCCACAAGCCACAAGCTCATCAATCTGCGATGAACTTAATGAAGAAGAAGCTTGTGATACATCAGTTCTCTCATGGATTAACAAAGATCATCCCCCACAACAGATTATTGGAAGCTTGCATGAACGAGTCACACGGTCCAGGTTTTGCGATCCAAACTCTCATGCGCATTCTGCTTTTGTTGCTTCTTTTGAACCCAAAGATATATCACACGCACTCACTAATGAATCTTGGACTATTGCCATGTAATAAGAGTTAGAAAATTTTGAAAGAAATAATGTTTGGAAACTTGTACCTCCTCCTCAAGGTCACACTTTAATTGGAACCAAATGGGTGTTTAAAAATAAACAAAGTGAGAATGGGGTTGTGGTTAGGAATAAGGCTAGGTTGGTTGCTCAAGGTTTCACTCAAGTTGAAGGTCTAGACTTTGATGAAACTTTTGCTCCTATTGCTAGATTAGAAGCCATAAGAATTTTGTTAGCTTTTGCTGCATCTAAAGGTTTTATGCTATATCAAATGGATGCTAAAAGTGCTTTTCTCAATGGCTACATAGATGAGGAGGTTTATGTCAAACAACCACCAGGTTTTAAAAATTCAGATTTTCCTAATCATGTTTACAAACTGTCCAAAGCCTTGTACGGTCTCAAACAAGCCCCTAGAGCATGGTATGATAGGTTAAAAACATTCTTACTTGAAAAGGGGTTTACCATGGGCAAGGTTGATAAAACTCTTTTTGTGCTTAAGCATGGCAATGATTGATTATTCGTTCAAGTGTATGTGGATGCTATTATCTTTGATTGTACATCTCATGATCTTGTGTCCAAGTTTTCAGCTATGATGAGTTCAGAATTTGAGATGAGTATGATGGGAGAACTCACGTACTTTTTGGGGCTGCAAATCAAGCAAACCAAGGAGGGTACCTTTGTGCATCAAACGAAGTATACAAAAGACCTCCTAGGGTGCTTCAACATGGACAAAAGCAAGCCTCTTCGGACACCAATGGAATAGCAACAACACTTGAACTTGATGAAGATGGTGAACCCGTGGATCAAAAAGAATATAGAAGCATGATCGGTTCACTTTTGTACCTCACGGCATCAAGACCAGACATATAATTCAGCGTATATCTTTGTGCACGGTTTCAAGCCTCCCCACATGCTTTACATCGTCAAGCCGTCAAAAGGATTCTCAGGTACTTATATGGAACTCAAGAATTTGGCATTTTTCTTCCTTGTTCCTCAACCGTTACTTTGAAAGCTTTTTCCAATGCTGATTTTGGAGGTTGTAGGATTGATAGGAAAAGTACTTCTGGTGCTTGTCATTTTCTTGGTAATTAACTTGTTGCTTGGTCCTCTAGAAACAAAATTCAGTTGCACAATCCACAGTCGAATCTGAATATGTAGCTGCTGCTAGTGCTTGCTCACAAATTCTTTGGATTGTTCAAACACTTAAGGACTATGGGGTTGATCTAGATAGTGTCCCATTGTTTTGTAATAACACTAGCGCCATTTGCATTGCTAAAAACACCGTGCAACTTTCTAGAACTAAGCACATTGACATTAGGTATCACTTTCTCCGTGATAATGTTGAAAAAGAAAACATTGTGCTTCACCATGTAGATACCGAACAACAATTGGCTGACATTTTTACAAAACCTTTGGATTTCATTCGTTTTTGTTTCATTCGTAGTGAAATAGGGGTTATGCATCCTCATGGCTTACTTTGAGGGGGAGTTTTTTTTCAAACCCTAGAAGTCTATGTGTGAATCTGAAATTAAAATAATATGAGCATAGTATTTCATACATATATTACTTTGTGATTCCTTTTACATGCTGAAAGTTCTTACTACATTATTCGTGTTATACATTTTGTAGTTTTTGCCATGTCTAGTAATTGGAATAATTACTTACACTAAATCTGGTTATGGTCGAACTTTCTTGCTGTTTTGAACTTGTTGCATGCTCACAAGTGCTTTTAATCATAAAGAATTAATTAAGCAATCAACTCACATGTTGAGTTCTTTTATGAACAAATATAATTTGAGAAAAGATCAAGAGAATATGCATGCATCGCACTTCTTATTTTGAGATGGCTTATCATTGCACATAAATATGAACTTGGAAGAAGTTGTCTATGACTAAAACCATGTCCTTAAGCTTCTCATTATCAAATGACATAGGCTTGGCTTGGTTGGTTAGAATAAGGCAGGTGCGCATATAATCTCTTGCAAATATCATATGATCTAAATTTGTGCTTTGAAAAATAATAAAATGCAGCAACAAGTGTCATGCTTTCAGGTTTTGAAATAGTTAAGTTTGTGAGATCATGACTTGCTAAATTGGAAATTACATTTGATCTCTAGCATGGCTTACACTACTTTATGTGTTTCATTGATGTGATAGTGTAAGTTACTTGATAGTATGACTTGGATGAGCCTTGTTTTATATGTATATGTTATAATATGCTCATAACAATTAAAATTTGTCTTATAAGCCTTGTTGAAAAAATTGTCAAAGGGGGAGAGATAATATGGTGAATTGTGCAAGGGGGAGAAATATGTATAGGGGGAGAAATTTATTTCTATCTCTATCTCATTTGATTTTCAAAAAGGGGAAAATTGTTCTCAAAACTTTTCATTCCAATGTTCGGATTTAAATGGTGTTGCCAATGCATTCATCAAGAGGGAGATTGTGAGACCTATGTGTGCTGAATACATTGGCTTTGAAAATAAAAGTTTTGAATGCTGCCATAATATCTTTTTAGCAAGGTCCGACTCTAGCTCCGAGCTTCTGCAAGGTCCGACAATAGGTCCGACTTTCTTTGTCTAGGTCTGACTTACTTTGTCTAGGTCCGACATGTTTTTGGGTAAGCTTCGGTGAGCATTGTCTTTAGCTCCGGCATGTCTTTGATAGCTCCGGCATGTCTTTGTTAAACTCTGATATGTTTTGCTAGATCTGACTTATGTTGGTTAGCTCCAACATATTTTTCTAGTTCTCACTTTTGGGATGACTAGTTCCGAATAGTTTTGGTTAGCTCCAGCGCTAGGTCCGACTAGCTTTGGTAAGCTCCGGCGCTAGGTTCTACTAGATTTGGTAAGCTCTGATTCAAGCTCCGGTTAGCTTTGGCAAGGTTTGGATCTTGATCGTAATGTTCCAAATTTTCATGTGAAATGTTTCGAACTTGCTTTAAACTTATGGAAAGGTTGCTTAGTATTCTTTTACTAAGTTTTTGGTGCGTTTTGGTTGATATGGCTAATATCGTCTTGATATGCTTTGCAACGTGCTTATGTGAGGTGCTCACGTAAGGTGTTGTGTTCGAAACTGACTTGAGTCAAGTCGTGGACTTGGGCTCGTACGGATTGGTTGTTTGTTCATGTGCAGGTGTTGCTTGAGTTCAAGACATGGCTAGTGACCGGATCCATTGGAATAGTCTCAGGGAGGAGATGAGGTTCCAACAATCAAATTCAGGAGGAATTGTGGTTGAGCGGTTCAGGAGGTCGCGCATGATGATTGAATCAAGGGTAGTGCATATGAAGGTTATTGGACGTCGAAGGAAGGTGTTTGTATGTATGCATGTGGTGCATGACGTAGGAACATGGTTTCGAAGATGGTCTAAGGAAGGAAAGATCTGGTTGGAAGGATCGGATCGTATTGGTTGATGACTTTGGCTGCGGCGGAGTCGGTTATGGCTCGGCATGGAAAGTATCGAGTTGGTTATGTTAGGATTTCGTGTGGGTCACGAATTTGAGTTGTTTTAGGAATGTGGGATACGTTCCTAAGGTGTTTGGAAGTCTTAATATTGCTTCTATCTGTGTATAGAAGAGTTCTAAGCAGTTATGGAAAGTTTCGATTCGTGATCGGAGTAGGATTGGAGTCCTAGTTGAGATTGGGTTGGCCTAAGGGCTGGTTATATAAGCAAGGAAGGCCAAAGCTCGTGGTGCATGACTTTGGGCTGTTCCTCTTGTGGTCTATTGAATAAAATTTATAGTTTGAATAAATTTTTGTGCCTTGTTCGTCCGACTTGTTCCAGAAAAGTTTTACTCGTCGAGTTTCTGAACAGCACTATCTTTCGTCGGTGGTTTTATCATAACTCGAGTTTTACAGATCCAATTGACGAGATTCTTTTTGGGTTGTCTTCACAACTTGATTATCTATCATCTGTCAAAATTTCACGGTCATTGGATTTGTGGTTTGTGATCTACATGTGTTTCTTTGCAGCATTCCTGAACTGTTTTTCTCGGGTAGGACAGATTGACCTTTATTCGATCTTTCGATCATAACTTGAGTTTCTCTCGACGGATTTGAGTGATTATTTTTGTGTTTTCTTAGTGAATTGATTCTATATGATATATATCACTTTTGTCCCGGTGAAACACGTTTAGATTAGCCTCACACACGAGTTCTTTAACAGAATGTTTTTCTGCCAAAGGGGTTGGGATTTAATTGTTTCCGCTGCGTAAGATTGTTTAAATCTACCATTCACCCCCGCCCCTCTGGTAGCTTTTCACGTGCTCTTCGATCCTACAGGTGGATGATGCCAGAGCATCCAGCTTCACACCTCCCAAGGGGCCTGCCGTCGACGACTCTACGATGATGGTGGGCGACGCCGGAGCACCCAGCTCCGACACCACCCAAGGGGCCTGCTGTCGACGAATCTACGATGATGGTGGGCGACGCCGGAGCACCCAGCTCTGGCACCCCCCCAAGGGGCCTACCGTGGACATCTCCACGATGGTGGTGGGCGACGCTGGAGCATCCTGCTTTGACACTTCGCAAGGGGCCTGCTGTCGACGTCCCAGAACGTCAACGTCAGCACCAAGCGCGGATAAGTGAGTAAACTCTCCCGCCCCACACTTTTTGCTAAATGGTTCTCTTGCGATAGAATTTGCACCAGGGGCCTGCCGTCGATGTCTCAATGAGGATGGTGGACAATGTCGGAGCATCCAGCTCCGGCACCTTCTAATGGGCCTACCGTTGACGACTCTACGATGATGGCAGACGAGGCCGGAGCGCCCAACTCCAGCACCTCCCAAGGGGCCTGCCATCGACATCTCCATGACAGTGGTGGGCGATGCCAGAGCATCCTGCTGTGGCAATTGGTGGCGTTATGACACTCCAACTACCCTACTCTGCTGGGGGCACATTGAAGACCTCCTGCAAATCAAAATAGTAGATGTGTCCAACCAACTAACCACATCTACCAAGGGGCCTCTAAGGGGGTTCCATAGGCAGGACGTCAATGGGCAACATCTCAGCCATATCAGTGGTGCAACTGTTGGTCCTCAAAAGCTAACGGGCTCGGCAAAGGTTCTGCAAATCCTTACGCAACGAAGGACTCAGAGCAACAGTTGAGAAGCAAAAATACAAGCTAAGAAGACAAACACAAATTTATATTCATTAAGGAATATTTACAAAGGGGAGAACCCCGAATACAAAGTCGGGCTGCAAGCCTCAGCCCCTGGCAAAATTGTGCGACGACATGTTTTGCAACATTCTTGACCTCTACCGCTGTCGCCTCCTCGCGCTCCTTAACAGGACCCTCAAAAACTAGCTCCAGGGGTAGATCAGGGTACCGGCTCCGGTAGCACACCAGGACATGGGTTGCCACTGTCTCCTCCACTTCCCTACCCTCGGCTTCTAGGCTCTAAGCTTGCTGACACTCCTGCACATCGAGCTCCTGGGTGCGGCACTCCAGCGTGCACTCCTGGGCTTGGACGTCGAGATCGCGCAGGAGAAGTTCATGACACTCAGCTGAATGTTGTGCTCGATCCCGCGACAAATCCCTCTCCCGGAACTCAAGATCTTCAAGTCAATATTGCAGCCTGTCCCGACCAGCCTCAGCCCGAGCCATCATTGTCGGGGCCGTCACCTCCTGCTCGACGACTGCAGCCTCCCTCTTGGCATCGGCGGCTTCTTCGCGACTAAGGGCCTCTCGACCTTCTTCAAGAGCGTGCAGGAGGGCATCAGCTACGTCGCTGGCCACCTTGGCGTCGGCTAGAATCTTCTGGGATAGGGCATATGTGGCCCTCACCAAGCGGTGCCTCACCTCCAGCTCCTTGCTCCCCTTCTAGTACTTCGCCTTCGCCTCGGTGATCCTGTACGCCAAAAAACCCTCCCAACATCGGAGGTGCTCGCCCTCAGCACACAGCTTCTCCCACTCCGCGGCAAGAGCCTTCTGCGCCCGACGAAGATTGGATTGCACCTGAAGGATGTTGGACTTCGTCAAGTCCATGACGTTGGAGAGGCGCTCCAGCTGCGCCGAAGTCAGGGAAGGTCGTACGGTGATCATCTCTGGGATCTCTTCCTCCTGTAGAGGTGAAGGCGAGGCCACCAGTACCGGGGATGTTTCCCCCGAAGACTGAGCAGAAGTTGCGGTCCAACCTGAAGCAGCAGTGCCACCATTGCTCGAGGAGCCACCCGCTGGCTCAGCAGCAGTGGAGTTCAGGCCTTCTGCCCTCGGAGCCGACTTCGAAATTGCCTCTGCCATGACAGAAGGAGGTGCCTCTGCCATGACGGCCCGAGGTGCTCCTGGCGTAACAGCTGGAGGTACCTCCAGCGCGGCAGCTGGAGATGCAACCGGAGATGCTTCACCACTCGTGTCGGGCATAGACGTCGGAGCAGCGCTCCCCTAGACAAGCTTGGCGGGCTGCCCTGCCAGTGTAACCGTAGCATCCTCAGTCACCTTCGAAGCGCTTCCGGGCACTACCCCCGGCGGTAAGGGCCTCACAACAGCTAACATAGACCAGCAAATCAAGAACAAGCCCTGACCAATCAACAAAGGCAGGCGAGATAATAGAGCAAGCGTTGGTAAGAATGCCTTACAGATGTTCCCAGAAGCTCCAGGAAGCCTCCACTTTCAGTGACCCTGAAGCCGCAGGCCATGACGATGGCGTAACAGGTGAGGTCATCCCAGCAGGGCCTCCGCCAAAACCACCAGCAACGCCGCCACCCTATGTCGGTGTGCCTCCACCAACTCCGATAGAGCCACTCCCGGAGCCCCCTCCCGAGCTGCCGACAATGTCGGCTTGAGGCCTTTTCGCCTGAGGCTCCATAGGTGTGACGCAGTCGGAGCCCCCTGTGGCACCCTGGACCGAGCTGGCGACAGGGATGCTAGATGGCATGCCTACCTCCGACGCCAGCGGAGCCGCCGTTTGACGGACCGAGCCTCCCCCCAAAGAATCGCAGATGCCTAATACTGAAGAGGGGCGTTGGGGGACGTTGACTTGGAGCGAAGACCACCTGCGATGGCGCCCTCGGTGGCGATCGAGGGCATTTCTCCTTCATGACCTCGACCAACAGGGGCTTCCCCTTGCCTGTGTCGGGGACCGGTGCCTTCCCCTTGCCTGCGTCAGGGTTTGGCGCCTTGCCTTTCCCTCTGACAGTGGGTGCCTCCTCTGCCCTGAATGCTTTGGAGCCTAAAGAAGGCGTGCACTCGTCCGAAAAGTCAATGATGGCCAAATCCCGGCTCTCATCACCATCCTACTGTGGCGCAAGGACGATTGCATCCAGGTTGGGCATCTCCTTCAAAACCTTCGTCCGAAGGTCCCGATCCATGCAAAGCGGCAGGCAGGCCCGCGAGAAGTTGAAGATGTCGTTTGATAGCAGGTCACTGCACGCCTTGGACATTGCGTCGAGCACCTCTTACGGGGTCGTCTCTTTGTCGCGACCCCGCACCAGCCGGGTGCCATCCTGTAGCCCAAAGTAGAGCCATGTAGGACAACAACGGTGTTGAAGCGGGGCCAGGCGTCGTAGGACGAAGTCTGCCATCACCTTCAACTCCGACAGAGCATGATTCGCTAGGAATTGGATCCTCTCCATCACCAGGGTGTAGGCTTGCTCCCACTCCGGCCGCCCTTCCCAGGTCTCCTTCCTGATCGTCGCCCATCCAACGGGCATAACCAGATGGTCGTGGGTGTCGACTTGTACGATCACCCAGTCCTTTTTCCAATCAGCCCACTTCGTCGAATAGAGTGGTGTGATGTACTTGAAGGGGTTGTTGGCTCGATGATGGAAGCAGTAGCCGCTGAGGAAGTTGGATTTGTTCTTCTTCCTGGTCCGCCTTAGCACGAAGAACTGCCAGAACACCGGTACGCACAGATACACCCCGATGAACATCTCACATAAATGAGAGAACACCACCGCCACCACCACAGAGGTCAGCGACAGGTGATGAAGCTGAATCCCAAGGACTTCCAGGAGTGTCACCAGGAAAGAAGAAACTGGAGGGACAAACCCGGAGTATGCGTACACCTGGAAGAAGACGATCTCCTTCTCCCCCAACTCCAGTGGCAAGGAGCCGAGACGGATCAGATCCCGTCGCTCCTTGTCCTCCCAGCCAAAAAGCCGCCTCATGAGAGAGACATCCTCCATACGGGAAGAAGGCAGAGTTGTGTCCATTGGAGCAGGGGTCGAGAAACTCGAGGGTGAGAAGACGCTCAAGGAGGAATAAGAAGGCTCGAATGCTTGGGGCGTGTAGAAGGAATGAACCTCCATTGTGCACAGAGGTACCCCTTTTTAGCAACCTAGTGGCATTTGGGCACACCGTGCAAATTGGAACAAGCTCTGAATCAACAGATCATAGCACGATGTCCATGACGAACGGGCCCAAGTTCCCCGTCTTAAAAACCGACCCGGGCAGTTCTCCGCCCAAGAAGGCAACCCGACAGTTCCCATAAAGACGGAAGTGAAAGCAGCAGAAGTGCAGCATGCACCTTGGGTACCATCGTGATAATGTCGCAGCAAGCAGAGATCCCGTCGCCACGACCCCACAACCAGAGAGGGATGTGTGATCACAACAGCAGAGGAGCATAACGCTTCGACTGATCAAGACAAAATTAAAAGGCCGCGAGGGAAAGCAAGATAATGGCTCCACCCCCAGGATTGTCACCCCCCCCCCCAAGGTGGACCCAGGGGCCACTGTTGGTACCCGGCATACTGGGTACCCTCGCGCACAAGCTAGAGCCGCCTAGTTACCCCGCCTCCCAACGGAGGCAGGGTCCTAAGGCGCCATGTGTTCAATGGACCCGGACCCATCGGTCTCAGATAGGAGGTCCAGGATATCCGCAAGAAACCCGAAAGAGAAGCTCAACACCCCCCTTTTGGAGACGAGCCCCCAGGTAACCACGTGTCCAGCAAGTAAGGATCCCTCCTCCCTGTGAGACACGACTTCGGAGTTGCCACGTGGACCAAGACATTCGACAGGCCACCTCCCATATGGGTGGGTTCCGTCGCTGCCACGTGTCTCGCAAGGTGGGACCTAACCTCCTCCACGGAGGTGAGCTCCGACCACCAACACGTGTCCAGCAAGACGGGGCCTAGCCTTCCCCGCAGAGATGAGCTCCCGAGCCTCCACATGGCTCGCAAGGCGGGACCTGACCTCCTCCATAGAGGCAAGCTCCCGAGCTGCCACATGGTCCGCCAGGCGGGACCTGACCTTCCCCGTGGAGGTGAGCTCCCGAGCTGTCACATAGTCCAACCACTCGCCCTGGACGGAGGGACCCGAGAGTTAAGAGGACGGTGCGCCTTCTCCCTATCAACGATTGAAGATACATGGCTTCCCCAAGCGCATGGCACGGCGCATGCCTAATATCAGGTACCGCTGCGACCAATCACATCACAGTGAAGATGTCGCATGCCTATCCCACTCAGACAAGTGAGTAGCTTACGGCGACAGAGACAGTTGGACGGGACATCCCCTGCCAATGTCAGCAACGGCGCATGGGCTACTGACGATGCAGGCGGCAAGACGGCGAGTCTTGAAGACCATGGTCAGAGCAAGCTTACGGAATAAGCCTTAGATCTTTAGGATAAGATTGCCCCGGGACCACCTATCGGGCCCCGGGACACCACTTGTAAGGTGCCGACCTTGTCTATAAAAGGCATGGACCACCACCGTTACAAGGATCCCCACATCGAACATCACACACACACACACACACACACACACATACCAGCAATACCACTCACGTGGAATAGGGTGTTATGCTCCTTGCGGCCCGAACCACGTAAAAACCACTGTCTCATATTTCCATCTGCTAGAACACTTGATTGAGGCCTATGACCCGCTGAACAAAGAACTTCCACGAGCTGCTACTTAGCAAATTCGGGGGAAGTGTCGCTCTAACACTTCGACAGACCCAATGCATCTTTGATTCTTATCTTCCCCGTATGTACAAATGAAAATTCAGTTATCTAACCCAAAAATTCATTTGTACAAATATCGGGCTAACCATCCCTCTCTATCATAGAGGGGAACTTTGCAGGAGTAAAATAACTATGCAGGCATTCAAAGATTCGATTGTTGGAAACCCTAAGAGGATTTCATTTCAATATCTCTTAGCCAAGGAGTAAATTAGGATGGTTTCTACCTATCGGAGAGTAAGCCCAAAGGTCAACCATAACTATACGAGGCCAAAGATTTGACATAGAAACCCTCTGTGAGCAACCAATGGGCTGATACGAATATGTGAGAGCATTATGCTCTCAACTATTCTAAGCACTCATTCAAGCTCAAGGGAATTTCCACCATCATTGAGTGTAAGTTATTCCTTTGTGGCTAAAAAGTGTGATGCACCTTAACCAAGGAATGACAAGATCACATCCAATGTATATTGGATGCAAGTTGGTCCTATGTGGCTAGAAGGTATTTTATATCTTAGCCAAGGAACAATTACTCACACTCAACCCATGTTGAGTGCACGTCGTCTCTTTGTGGTTATAGGTAGGTTGTACCATAGCCAAGGAACAACAGATCGTACTCAACACATGTTGGGTACATGTCACTCCTACATGGCTAAAGGGTATCATTACCTTAAGCCAAGGAGTGACGGATCACACCCAATGCATGAGAGGTACAAGTTATTGCCATATGGCAAGAAGGTATGATACACCTTAGCCAAAGAATGACGGAACACACTCAACCATGTTGAGTTCACGTCATTCCTTTGTAGCTAAGGGTTATCATTACCTTAGTCATGGAATAACCAAGTACATCCAATCTATGGGAACCTTGAGGTGTGGATAAGTGACATCGACAACATCCTCGACCACACTTTTGGAACCTATGGAAGGCAACCCAACATCGACACTCAACCCCTCCAATGTCAAAGCCATGCTGCAGCAAGGTTAGGCCAACCTCATGGTATACATCCATTGTTTGGGTTTTATCCCCTAGCACGAACCTTGAACAAGAACAAGCTTGGGGGAGGACCCTCATTTTAGGTAACTTGTATCACAACCCTTGCATATTTATTTTCCATCATCCACCATGCATATACAAAAACTTAAAAAATAAGTAGAGTAGATTTGCTTTCAAAATAAAATAAAAGATGTGTGGTAAGAATGATTTGGATTTCACATAGATGAAATGATGAATAGTTGCTCTATTTTAATTTTCCTTAGTCCCTAATTTAGAACTTACTACTCTCTAAAATATTGCTTTCATTGGCTAGAATTACTTTTGCCTTGATTTAGAAATTGTGGGTAGCAAAACCTTAATCAAATTCTAAGTTGTTGTGAGATATGATATAGTGATAGTGCTGTTATTCCTAGTTTGAAAGTGAAACTTAGATTTCCGAAGAAATTCTAAAAAGATTTAAGTTATTCTCATTTGATTGGAAATACCTACCAAAGCCATATGATACATTTCATTGATAGACCTTATGCATATGATATTTGTCTTCACATTGAGCTTTGTCAAACTAGTATAGACCTATGTGAGATTTCATTCATTACTTTTTGAATTCAAGACTTCACTAGCACATGTTATACTTCTACACTAGGAGTAAGCAAATTCCCATCATACCACCATTCCACAATAAAAAGAGAAACTCTATATCATTCATGATTAGTACTCTCTCCAAAATTTATTGCATAAAAGGGGAGTAGAAGACATGGCTACATGAAAAAAGAAAAATAAAAGGAAAATGCATGCTTACATCATAAGCATGAGAAAAAAATGAGAAAAAAAGAAAAAAGGGAAAAGTAGCCATGTTTCATCCCTGCAAAATAAGAGAGTCTACATAAATAGGAGTCATCTCAAATATCCACATCCACTTCCATTCCATCACACACGCACAAGTCTTGAATCAAATTGTTTTGAATTGATTTTCTCCTAAGGCTTGCCTATTTGACTTGGTGATGATACATTTCCACTACACACAAATGAGAGACTTGAGAGAATCAAATTGAGATACTTAAAATCTAAATTGAACTCTTCGGGATTTGAGTGGAACTTGATTTCTAGGGTATGTGTGCTCGATTTGTTGTTCTATATTTCAACCACCCATGAATAGGAGAAGGCATACGCCCCATAGTGACTTGAGATGGGTGAAGTACCGTGCCAATTTCTGCAATACTGGGTAGAGTGTTTTGTTGTGCACATGGTACTTGTGAAAAGTAGAACATTGTAGCCACTCCTGATCATCAACCTAAAGTCTTGGCTTTGCTCGGGAGGATCAAAGGATAAGCCTGGGGGAGTTTGTTGACGGCTATTATATACCAATTTCACCCATCAATATAACTCAATTAAGTGAAGGAAATATCATTTGTTGCACACATCACCTTTCTATTTAACATATTTCCACTTGTACTTGGAGAAATTGGTGCATGCATGTATTTTATACAGAATTGAAGTGAAATAAGGGGATGTATCATATAAAATATCATCCCAGCCAATCAAGCGCCGACATGTGGCACCACATGGATCAAATGGCCCACAAACAGAAGTATCCGAGGACATCCAACGGTGTAGCACCCATATCAAGGGATGGCACCCACTCGCAAGTCACCTCAAGAAAGCACAGACCGTTTGGAGGACTTACTAGGTCGGCTGACCCCCCCCCCCAAGTCGGTCGACCTGGTCTTTCCTCCAAACTCGGTCAGCTTCCACGTGTTGGCTCCTTCCGGCTTGAAGAAGTCATTGGTGACTGATTCACGCGCTTTTGATGGCGGGAACTGACCCTTCTCCACCTATAAATAGGACCCCTCACTTCATCACACACCACTTGAGCATCACTCTATTGTATACACTAGTTCTCCTAGTTCCTTAATGGAGGTTAGGCTATAGAGAGGAGCCTCTAGTCCCAAGTCCAAATTGGGAAAGGTATGGCTCATGTATCTTCTATTGTATTTGTGACTTTGTGCTTTATAATAATATCCTTATTAGTCATTATTTACTTATATACTTGGGCGAAGTGTTCCTTGTTTGGTTGTGGAGTCCATGTATGTGCTAGGTGTAGATATTGTTATGATCTATACATAATTCCATTATCATGTTATCATAAACATCATACACCATCACTATAGTCTAATTAGGTAATAACATGATAATGTTAATATGAATATGTTAGTGCTTGGTCCCAGCATTGGTTCTACGATGTTTAGGTTAGTCATGTCCTTAGGGTGGCTTGTGACGCAGCCCCTTAGGTATTTACTTAATATGCTAGCATGGTGATAGGATAGTTAAGTAACGTTCGATGTCTCGTAGACCCACAGATTGAAGAGGTAGGCAGTAGTTGGTGACAACCCTATCTGTCCTTTGTAATCCTCCATGTTCGGCTATGCCACACGCTCTTGGTGGGTGTCGTCATAGTATTGCTAGGGATAAACCCGTGCCCGATATGTTGGACCACTAAGCCCTAGTATTCACCATTAGCATATTCATGTGTACTTTATTAGGCTATGTATATGAGTAATTATATCATAGTAGAAGTATCTCCGTCTCGTAGTCTAACCCTCGCTAGGACAACCTTACCCTTAGAGTAGATTGCTTAGGTGTGTGTCACACTACACATATTATCAACTTACCCCTGTCTTGATAACTTATTAGTATCCCATAGCTTGATCATAAGAGTAGTGTTTACTTTACTCCGTTGCCTTTATTTGGGATAAATATGATACCCTTGGGAATACTCCTGGATGAAATGCTATACGACAGTTTCCATGTCCTTGCGGACCTCATCTCTTTTGAGAGATGATCTGTGGCGTTAGTAGCCGTGAACAACTACTACAGAAAAAGAGCTCCTGGTAGTAGTCTTTGCTATCGATAAGTTTAGGTCATGTATGGTTGGAGGCAAGGTCATAGTCTACACAGACCATGTAGCCTTGAAATTTCTTCTCACCAAAAAGGATGCTAAACCAAGGCTAATCCGATATATTATCTTACTCCAAGAATTTGATTTGGAGATTCAGGAAAAAAGGGAGTAGAGAATTATATTGCAGATCATCTCTCACGTATGGAAGTCACATAACACATGAACGTACCCATTAATAACTTCCTATGTGATGGCATGTTACTCAAGGTGATTGACTCTCACCCTTTGTACGCGGATATCGTGAACTTTATGGTCAAAGGGTACGTACTGCTAGGGGAAAACAAAAATAAGCTTATTTATGAGAGTTGTAGACACCTGTGGGATGACCCATATATCTATCAGTATATGCCGATGGACTTCTTCGAAGGTGTGTCACCACAATCAAAGGCACCAAAATCATTGAAAAATGCCATACTGGCCCCTATGGAGGCCATTACGGTGTTTACCGTACTCAGACAAAGATCTAGCAAAGTGGATTCTATTGGCATTTCGTGTATGAAGATACCATGGAATTCATTCGCCGATCTTGGAAATGGCAAAAGCATGGAGGAATCACTGCTCATAATGCCATGCCCGTCACATATAATCTCTGGATGTGTGGAGTATTGACTTCATGGGACCTTTTCCAAAGTCCTATCACGGCGAGTATATTCTGTTGGTCGTCGGTTATGTGTCAAAATTGGTAGAGGCATTGCCTTGCAAAAATGTCGACTCCCGTTAAGCTAGGAAAATGTTCTATGAGATCATTTTCACATGCTTTGGCACTCCCCAAATGGTCATAAGTGATGGAGGGTCTCATTTCATGGATAAGACCTTCCGAAGCTTTCTAAGGGAGCTTGGAGTTCAACATAACAATGCTACTGAAAGCATCTAGGCCCCCATGAGGTATGGTTTCGGTGATTAATGACAACCGTTGGATATTACTAATGAATTTGTGGATGCAAGGTCTCTCATATCACTTATTCCACTTAATGAAATCTATATGAATATCATCTACTGCTCATTGGATATAATTGGAGACCCCTTAACAAATGATTCTATGAGGTCAATCGATTTTTATGAAGATTAGAAGAAAAAGCTCATATGTCAAAATCATTCAACCGAAATTGACAACACCCAAGACTTGGTTATCATCAGAAGAATGTTTCAAACCGATGTAGAAGAGGTCACTCGAGAAAATTCCAAAAGAATCACTTAGAACAACTCGAAGCAAACAAAATCAACTCACCGGATCAACCAATGTTTCTAGAAAACAATACATCAGTCGAGTTGGTTTAGCAGAAGAAGAAGACCTCAGAACTAAGTACTCACCGGAACATCCGATGACGAAGGGGATGTTACATCGTTCCATCAGTACAGTAAGCAATCTCCCTAGACCAAGTGTAACACCGAACCATCCGATGTATAATTGATAACACATCGGTCAATCACTCCAGTAAGCATTAATTTTGAACCAATTCTGGATGAAGTGCCACCGGATCATCCGATGAGAAGGCAAGTGTAACATCAGTCTATCAACGGTCATATCTGACACAGTGACATCAGCTAATTTGGATTCGACCGATGACAACTGAAGGGGGAACATCGGATCATCCGGTGTTCGTAGAATAGTGATGTCAGCCTACTTTTCCAATGGCTATTTCGTGGAGGCTGGCTATTTATACCCCTTCAACCAGTCTATTTGACAAGTCTTGACAACCAGAGCTACTCTACACATTCTCAAGCATTCAAGACATTGAGCTACCACTTCTACATCATTTACACCACTTACACACTAAGAGATAGGCTAGAACTTGCTAGAGATAGTGCTTGTGTGCTTCCATTCTTGGTGATTGGAGTCTCTAGTGTAGTGAGAGCTGTAAGGGAGTGTCCCTTGGTGATTGTATTGGAGAGAGCCTTCTGGAGCTTGCCAAGACGGTTGTAAAAGCCCGGAGGATCCAACTTGTACAAGGCTTGAGCTCCACCTTGCCGAGGTTGGCGAACGGAGAAGTATAGTGAAGATCCCTGGTCTCGGTGACTTGGGAGTGACTATACCCTTTTGTGGGTGCCACAACGTGGATGTAGGAAGATCTTGACAATCTTGCCGAACCACAGGATAAATCTCCGTGTCTTCGTGTCTCCTCGGGAGTTTGCGCTTTCTACCTCTCCCCTTACACTTATGCATTTCATATACCGCAAAGTTACTATTCACTTGAATGCATAGGAAGTTTGCATAGGGAATTGGGCTTTGAGTAATTAAGTTTTTACCGCTTTAATTTTTGAAAAGAAGCCCAATTCACCCTCCCCCTCTTGGGCATTCGATCCTTACAATTGGTATCAGAGCAAGGTTGCTCATTTGGATCATTCTAGCTGCGCCGCTAGAGAGCTAAAATGGCCAAGAATGGGGGTTTGGTTCCTATCTTCGAGGGCAAGAACTTTGCATATTGGAAAGCACACATGCGTGCTTATCTAGAGGCTATTGCTCCCGAGGTATGGGAACGACCCATGCGGGGTCTGGTGAGCATAATTATGTTGGTGATCAAGTCAAGTGGGATGCTAAAGCTAGAAATGCCATTTATGAATGCATTAGCCAAGATGTGATTGCTAGGATTGCTAGCAAAGAAAAAGCATGTGAAATTTGGGCTTGCTTGATTGAAATTCAGGAGGGTTCTTCTCGTGTCAAAGAACTAAAATATCATATGCTTAAATCCAAATATGATGAGTTCAAAATGCTACCTCATGAAAATGTCAATGAAATGTTTTCTCGCTTGAATGTGCTTATTGAGGAAATTAATGCTCTTGACATTGCTTCTCTTGGCAAGGGACTCATCAACCGCAAGATTCTTATTCTCCTTCCTAAGCCAAAGTACAACATCATCAACTCCATGCTTGAAAAAGAATCTCTTGATCACATTGAAGTTTTGGAACTTATTGGAGAGATTCACGCTCATGAGATGAGTGTACTTGGGATGATGGAGCAATCATCTTCAAAGACAATTGCTCTAAAGGCTTCCACCAAGAAAACAAGTCTCATGAAAAAGAAAGTGGTTGAGCCTAGCTCAAGTGAAGAAGAGCAAGCATCAAGTGAAGATGAAGATGATTAGCTTGCATTGATGATGATAAAGTTCTCTCGCTTGAACTCCAAGATTGCCAAGAAGGGATACACCTTTGATCCCAAGAAGAAAGCTCTTCTACCAAGGAGAGATGACAACAAGACTTGCTACAATTGTGGTGATCAAGGCTACATCTCCTATGATTGTCCAAAACCGGACAAAAGAAGAGAGAACTACAAGGGCAAGCATCGCAAGCTTGAAGATAGTGAAGATGATGAAGAAGAGGTCAAGCACAAACCAAGATCCTTTGGGAAGAAGAAGCATGACTCTAGCGATGATGAGCTTTCCCCCGATGACTTAACTTCATTAATAAATGAATACCACACTATCATTAATAGGGAAAAGAGTAAGGTCAAGGCTCTTAAAGAAACTCGTGCTAAGCTTGAGAATGCTAACCTCTATTTGCTTGACAAGTATGAAAGCATACTTAAGGAGCATGACACGCTCAAATCTCATGTCAAGCAAGTTGAGGAGGATAAGGCTCAAATTAAGCTAGATCATCATGAGCTTGACTTAGCACACCAAGCACTCCTAGGAAAGCACAATGAGTTAATCCAAGAGCATCAAATACTTAACCTTGCTTATGAAGTGCTTGATCAAGAATTGAAAAATATAAAGAAACAAACCCTTAATGATAAGGTATCTATTACTTCTCATGTCGCTAATGTCTTGAATAAGTCTTTGCCTTTGAAAAAGAATGCTAGGGAGAAGGACTTGTTGGAAGAAATTGAAAGTCTCCGCACTAGTGTGGCAAGACTATCTAAAGGAGAAGTCAAGCACAAGGAAATCCTCTTCCAACAAGAAAAGGCCTTCAACAAGAGAGGACTTGGATCCTTCCCGGTGCCTAACAAAGGAAAGGTGCCCTCACCGGAGCTTAGAACAAGCTTCATCAAGGAAGTTGGTTCCTATTGCCAACATTGTGAGATCACCGATCACCATACAAGAGAGTGTCCTCTTCCTAACCAGCCTTCTCCAAAATTGCCTACTAACTACAAGTCTACTTTCAATGATCATTATTATCTCTTGAGTAAAGTAGATTGCAAGGTGAAGGCAAGGTTCATTGGCAAGGACATAAAGGACATGAAGGGGAAGCTCCCCAAGCAACTTTGGGTCCCAAAAACACTTGTATCACACATAAAAGGACCTAAGTTGGCTTGGGTGCCTAAAGTCAAAAATTGAATTCATGTGTGTAGGTGAACTACAAAGCCGGAGGAAAGCATTGGGTACTCGATAGCGAGTGCACTCAACATATGACCAGCAATGATGGTATGTTCACCACCATAGAAAACCCCGGCAATCATGAACAAGTCACCTTTAGTGATAACTCTAAGGGGAACTTGAGGTCTGAGTTTGGTTTGTGGAACATCCTTGACAAGATCCAATCATGTGACTTTCTCAATCATGAACATAATGTAGGGGGCATATCCACAAGACCGATTTGAAGTGTGACCAATGTTGAATATATCATTATGGGTATAATCAAACACATTGAATTCTTCATCTCCACTTATGATTTGCATCAAGTTGCGGAGGAAGCCCTGAATGCTTCTCGCATCACCATATTTGGGTGCAATAGTCTTTCTTACCACCCAGTTCAAAACAGCAAATAAAGGCCTTAAATAGTTGGCGGAGGGAGCCTTGAACGGATAGGCAGTGTCATAGAGGATGTTCGGCTCATTTTTGTCTAGCGCCTTGACATTGTTAACTTTGAGCCCATTGTTAAGGGACCAACCCAAGTTAAGTATCTCAACAAACTTCTCATAACCAACTGAGTACTTCTTTCCATGAGTCACCCATGTGATCTCATCGGCTCCAGACTTAGAGAATAGCAAGTGGCATAGAAGTGAGCTATGATTTCATTGTTCCAATCATATCTGAAGGCTAAAAGTTCTTTCAAGCCATGTCTATCAACTGTTGCAATCACTTGATGAAATGCCTCATTCCCTTTGCCCTCCATGTACTCCCAATCAATCCATTGATTCTTTGCCAGTGGAGTTTCATGCGAAGGTACACAGTTTGGTAATAATCATAGTGAAATTCTCTCCAAAACCGTGGATCTGCTGCCACCTTCTTGTGACTTTATACATCAATCTCCCTCAGCTTTTTGGCTTTGTTAGCACCCTTTCTAGTGAAGCATCGTCATTGGGATGACGGTTACGATCGTGCATCAGGGCAACCATTTCGAGTGGCCCAATCAGGCCCGAGGACCTCGCAGGACCTTTGCCCTTGTCCTTAATCTTTCTAGCCTTGTATGTTTGAGTGACCACTTGTTTACCTCTTTCAGTAGCTTTCTTAGTTGTGACTTTCCGTCGAGAGCTTGTGCCTGATGCTCTGGCATCCTTGTCATGCTGAAATTGCGTCCTTCGTTGTTCCTCAATCTCCAATTGGAGTTTTGAGGTGAGACGTGCCGCCTCAATCTCCGATTCGCTAAACATGCTTTCATCTGAGCTTGACATGATGCCTGACATGGTAGAATTGAATGAGAATGGAGATACAAGGTTGATTCAAAGAGCTTAATGAAATCAACATAGTAGGTTTAATGTTGTTAACAATCGGACTTGTCCGTGGTTTTTGCGGACCAGTCCGGTGTACTGGACTTGTCCGTGGGGTAACCCAGACTAGTCCGGTGTTCATCAGCATGAACCCCAGGTATTCGAAATTCATCAAATCTATGAGGACATATAACAAAGTGCAGGACAAAGATAATGTAGGATACTCAGAGTGTATTGAAACCCTATAGAGTGAAAGAAATGGCCTAAACCCTAGAGAGGAATGAATATAAGGGTTAGGGCTAGGGTTTACCAATCTATGATCAATGGTTGCAGTAGAACGGATCCTGAGTGTGGATAAGTTTGGGATGGACTTCACAAAGTGCTTACGCGCCTACTCCTCGAAAGAATCAAAGTTTCTGATGAAGAGAGCGAAAATCGCCTTGGGGGCTTGAGAGGAGGAGAGAGAGTGTCGAGTATGGAGTGAGGAGGAAGAATAAAGACTCGGGGAGAATCCAACAGTTAAGTCATGGGAACACCGGACTAGTCCGGTTTTAACCACGGACTAGTCCGTAATAAATAGAGAGTTGTGGTAAGATTAACAAGGTAAAATTGAGATTTGACTTTTGGATGATTATTAGTACATGATTGTAGAGAATACCCTTGAAAGATATGATCAACAAACACTTAATCATCAAACTATGGCCAAAAGCTCAGGATTGACAAGACATCGGACTAGTCCGGTTGTGTGCTAGACTTGTCCGGTCAGACAAAGAATGTAGTGTTGGTCATAAGGACATAGTTTTATCAAATATTCTTGGTAAATATGGTCAGTAAGCAAACAACAATCATAATATGACCATAATCACCAAGATTTAATATTTGAAATAGTTTTAGAGGGAAAATGAGATAGGAGATTTTTTTTACAATCATGCTGGTATTTTGAAGTTCTATACTCCTAGCAATTAGATATGCAATGTTTCAAGCTACATGTCGGAGCAGCCTGAAGCCTTGCATACAAAACATGTGCCTGACGTGATATAATGTCTAGATGCACCCAAGCACAATAAATTACTGAACATAGGTGATATACTATTTTAATATGACCTAGATGGACCAAGATACATTAGAGCCAAAAATAGAACGGTATACCTCCTTCTTCATTTCTTTGCCCCCCCCCCCCCCCTTGATCATTGCCTCCATCATTATATTGGTTATCTCGATCTTATTGAGGTTGATCTTGTACATATTGGGCCCCCTTTTTGTATAGAGGCTCCCCAATGATCATTGCTCTCTTATTGTTGTACACTTTGAGACCTTGTGTTGGTAGTATGGGTGTGGATGAACTTTGATCTTCATTGTACCCCATGAATATTTTCTTTCCCTCCAATCATTTTGTTTATGTCTCTCAAGTACCCTTTTTGAATTCATTGGAGGGGGTACTCCTACAAAACAAAATTATATCTTGCTTCTAGGTACCCAAGCTTGCTTGGGTCCTTTGATGTTAGTGATAAGACATTTGGGCACCCACACACAAGATTTTGGACTCTGGTGGAGTGGCCCAACATACTTGGCATAAACATGGTTAAATTCATCCTTCATAAGAACATATGAGGCATTAAAGTCACGAAACAAAATGTTCGGTCCATTTTTAGCTTTTTCATGAAAATAATGAACATTTTTGGTGTTCTTAACTTCATTTGAGCTTTCCTTGACAAAAGCAATTGATTTCTTATTATTCTTGGGGTTTCTAGCATTTCGTTTTTTACCTCGAGAATATCCAAGGCATCCTTGATATTAGGAGCTCTAGTAACCGATTATGCACTTAGTGCATACTTGATTTTCTCCTTATCAAAAATGCCAACTTCGGGTGAATTATTGCTTTGTGCCACTTTAAGTTCATTTTTCAAGTCAATAACCAAATTAGCACAATTACAAGTTTTAAGTGGAATAGACTCAATATTTGAAGAAGGTGAGCCCTTAGAAGATGAGGAGGAAGCAATTTGCTTGAGTGTTCAACTTGTACTTGATGGTACTTCTAACTTTTGTCAAGTTAACAAACTCGTCCTTAAGTACAACATTCAAATAGTTTAGATTTGAGCAAGTTTCCTTGCTCAAAGCTAGCTCATGGTCATGCGCTTCTCTCTTTTCCTTTTCTAGCTCTAGAGCCTCTTCAAGCTCCGAGTATCTCTCCTTTTGAAGGACGAGCATATATTCTTGTTGGTTGATAAGATCTTCCTTCTCAAATATTTCATCTGTCAAAATTTTCATTTTAGCTAATGTAGTTTTACTTAAGCCTTTAAGCATGTGTTCATTTTTTCACTGCTATCAAACTCATCAGTAATTAAGTGAGGGGGGTGTAAGTCGAACGTTTTCTTTCCTTCCTTAGCCATGAGGCAAGTATGATTATGATTCTTCCATCATCCCATGTTCGGGAAGAGCGTAGACTTCTTGGTAGGCTTCTTGATGGCAATGGTATCCATCTCTTCTTCTTTATCATTAGAGGAGGACTTGTCGTTTGAGTCCCACTCTTTGGTGATGTGTGCGAGATGAGCTTCTCTCTTTTTCTTGAAGATTTTTCTCTCTTAAGGCTTCACTTCTTTTTTCTTTTTATTTTCTTCATATGGGCAATTAACCATGAAGTGCACATATTCACTGCAGTTATAGCATGAGCATCTAGATCGGGACTTGTCTTTTTCTTTGTTCTTATCATCACTGGAATTGTTGTGTTTTCTCCTTCTCATCACCCTCTTGAATTTCTTCATGAAGAGAACCATTTCTTATTCATCTATGTCAGTGCTCATGTCATCGCTATCTTCATCTTCTTGCATCTTGTGAACTTTCTTGTTATATGATTTGTTAGCCACCTTGAGAGCCAGCCCCTTATTCCTTGATGAAATCAGCTCAGCAAGGTCCTTCACATATTTGGCTTCCTTTTCCATCATCTCGTAGTTTATGATTTTGTCTAATTGTTCATCTGAAGTCATTTTATGGAACCCCAGACTTTCACGAATCATCGAGCATAGAGTGACATTCCTTGGCATAAATTCTCTAATCATCCTTTTGACTACCTCATGGTCAGTCCACTTCTTGCTTCCATAGGCACAAATCTTGTTGATAAGCACCTTCATTCGGTTGTACATCTCTTGAGGTGATTCGCCCTCCTCAATGGCAAATCGTCCCAATTCTCCTTCGAGCATTTCAATTTTCGCTTCACAAACTGAGTGATTTCCTTCCTGGGCAGTCTTGAGTGTATCCCATATTTCTTTGGCACTCTCCAGTCCATCAATCTTGGTAAACTCTTCTCTTCTCAAGGAAGAAGTGTTCACTGTGACGACTTGTGCATTGTGGTGAATCTCTTGCTCTTGCTCCAGAGTGAGTTCATCGTTGATGTCCGGGATATCTACACCTGTACACACAACATGCCAAAGATTGAGGTTTAAGGCTATAAGATGCATTTTCATATTATACTTCCACATAGTATAATCATTTCCATTGAAATGTGGAGGTCTCCCCATAGAAATTGAAAGATAATGATTGTTAGAATTAAGACGATCGTAATTATAAGGATGTCGGGAGTAGTCTTAACGACCACTACCCATCGGCTCCTCGTCTTCTTCCTTGCCCTTTTTGCTTAGGAGGGTCTTCCTTAGAAGCGCCTTGAGTTGACACACTTATTTATCATCTCGTTTGTTCTCCTTGAGTATGTCGAATGCCTTTGTGTCATGTTCATCTTCGGTGTTGGGAACCTTTGGGATCTCATTGTTCTTCTGTGAGGCCATTTGATCTATCCGAGAGGTGAGTCTCGTGGATGGAGAACCTCGCTCTGATACCAATTGAATGTGGCCTAGAGGGGGGTGAATAGGCTTTTGAAATTTTTTCTGAAACACTTAGAAAAACTGTTAAAACCAGGAAGGCCGGTCTAGTCCAGTCTGACTAAGGACTAGTCCGATGTGTATAAGCACAACTGTCAAATTGAGATCTCTTATATGTTTCCTTTGAATCTTTCGCAGCGGAATGTAGTAAACGGTACTAACAGCTATATCAAGTATTAATGGTAAATGATTTGCATGTGGAATACAATATTAACACAAGTTGTAAGTATGATCAAGTCTAGTCCTAGGTAGTGATGATAATGAAACTTATAGATCAAGAGCACACGAGAAAACAATTTTTACGGAAGTTCAATCTCACCAAAGAGATATACTCCTCGTTGAGGAAGCCCACACAGAGCCGAGTCTCTTCAAACCCCTTTCGCTCGACAAGTCACCACACAAGGTCGACTTGATTCCACTATCACGGGTAATCACCAAGTTGGTGGGGCAACCTCACACGCTGAGGCCCCCCACAAGATTACAAACAAAAATAGAGATCAACAAACTCAAATAGTTACAAAATAATTAACATGAGTGTGAGAAATCAAACTCAAGAGCTCAACGTCCTTAGAACGTGTGGAGAGGAGTTTTTTGTGCTCTTGGATGCAGTGGTGACACTAGGGTTCTTGGAAGGCTGTTATGGGATCGTGGATCACCTATTTATAGACATTTAGAAAAGTTACCATTTGGATCCTGATGACCAGACTAGTCTATTATAGACCGGAAGAGTCCGGTGTGCTCAGTGATTTATGCGTGGACAAGTGCAGCACACTAGGAATCCCTAATTTATGTGATTTAACCGGACTAGTCCGTTAAGTATCGGACTAGTCCATTTTTGTTTAGAAAAGTAATTGGACTAGTCCTCTCAACCATCGGACTAGTCCTCTTTTAGAACTATGAGAAAAAGGACGGACTATTCCGCTATGAAACTGGACTAGTCCTCTATGAGGTACTGCGATAGAACGAACTAGTCCTCTGTGAAACTGGACTAGTCCTATGGTGATACTATGAGATACATGACTAGTCCTCTTTAGGGCTGAACTAGTCCTCTATTCCTGCAACTTGAATTGTGTTATAGCTCTAATTTTTTCCGCAACGACTTGAGCTCTTAGGGTGTGTCTCGCACACACACCCTACACATTTAGGACTACTTTTTTGCATCTTTTTTTCACTTGTGCTCTTACCTTTCTTAATATTCATTTTCACCTTTTTGCACCTTTTGTTCACTTGTGCTCTTCCCTTTTTTGATATTCGTTTTCCACCTTTTTGCACCTTTAGCTCTATTCTCCGAAACCTGCTCTCATTCCAATAAACTTGATTAGGATCTCACTTTATCATCAATCATTCAAAACCCACAAGGATGTACCTAGATGTACTTTCACTCCCTGCTCTCCCAATCTCTTCCTTGCTCATCCCTCTCCCAGTCTCTTCCTTGCTCATCCCTATCGCACTCCAGTCGAACAGCAACACCCGCATTTCTGTTTTGCTTCTCGGTCAAGCTCGCGCTCCTCCCCTGTCTCCCCTGTTCATTACTGCTCACCGTGTGGTTCCCTGGTGCAGCGTCACCGGCGTGTGCCGTACCTCGTTGCTGCTCGCCCTTAGTCGGTTGTGCGTGCCGTGCTTCTCCTTTACCCAAGCTAAACGAGTTTCTGCTCTACTCTGCACTAGAGAAACCGAGCCTGGTGCATTGCCGCTGCTCTGCTGGCTGCCGCATCTCGGCTTCGTTCCGTGCTATGTTCCGACTGCTTCCCTGCCCCGGACAAGGCCCTGACTTGGTCGCGCGCGCATGGTCTACTGCTCCAACACGAAATGACGTGGTTGCCAGCTCGGTGTGGCTCTAATGGATTTGCTCCTTTCCATGGACGACTGTCAGAGCATGTTTTCTGCACTAGCGAAATTCTCTTGTCACGGTGAGCCTCTGGCTGATTTAAATCATTTGCAAGGTTTGTCCACTTCCTTGCGCAACTCCCTAACCAATTCCACATTGTCTGCACGCCTGAGGTGAAAGAAATCACAGTTGCCGTCACCGCCGTTCATGTTCCGCCCTCGAACCAACTTGAAGTGTCCGTGTCGCCTGAGCCTTGCAGTGTCGTTCCAAGCTCATGGAGGCTGACAACAGGAGCGCCACACTTGACTTAACAACCTCGAGCAACCAACTCCAATTCGAACCGCGTTCAAAGTAGGAATTCAAAATTTCCCCCTTTTTTTTTGTGTTTTTGCAACCCGGTTAATTGACGGCCAAATACTGTCCCGTAAAAGAAACCAGGCCAATCCAATTTAGCCATAGAATCTATATATGCTTAAGATCCACCTCGAACAATCCATTTGGGAATTGGTTGAGTCTGCACGCTGGAATTTCGGATCTCACTGCCGCCTTTCCTCTTAGAAGCTTCAGTGCCATGGAGCACATCACGTTCCGGCCGTTTCTAAAGTTGTTTCTGTCCACGCCGGCATTCTTGATGACCCCACAAACTTCCTCGACCGAGAACGAAGCCTTCCCATGCTCTATGTATCATGAACATCCTCGCTGGGATTTTCTTTGCCGCCACCACCGCTGTGGGCATACTACGGTCGCCGCCAGCCATCCTCTCCCGCACCAGGGTGTTCACCATGCTGCATTAGGCCCTAGCGGCTAGTCCCAACCCGGGCAGGGCTCCGGCCTAGGGTTCCGGCCTTGGGCCTCCATCAGGCCGCCTGAGCCGTTTGGCTCATGGAGGAAGAAGGTGACGGGTGGGGCCCACCCATCATTGATTATTGCTCTTCATTCTTGATCATTTGTAAATGCGGATCTCATGTGGCTAATTTGTGACCTCTGTGTGGCATTCTTCCCAGTGGCCCATTTTAAATTGAGGGGCCCAGGTTGTCAGCCACTGTGAAACCATTTTCCCTATTTTAGTTCAAAGAAAATTCCAGGAAATGTATACAATTTCTAAAAATCATAATAATTCGTGGAAATGTCCTAAAATTTTGAAATAAATTTCTACATCCTCCATATGATCCAAAATTTTCAGTAAACCGGTTTAATGGAAATGAAAGACCCCCCCTAAAATGCTATAAAAATCTGAGAAAATGTAAACCATGGGAGAATTCTTCTGCAAGCTACAGACCCTATAAAATTCTGAAATTTTTATGTTAATCCCATACTCATCTCTAGAATCCACAGTAAAAGTTCCAGGTCAATTAGACATGTATAACTTGAACTATAATTGATTAAGTACTCTCTATTAATAAATCACAGATAATTAAAAACAGCTCTTCTAATCCTGAAAATAGGTAAATATGTTCCTTGTAATGTACTACAGCTCCAGTAAATTTACACATGGCCGTTAGTTGCTCTGAACCTTGAAGATTTGATTAGTCAAGTATATTTTTCATATTTTCTCGATACAGTGATTCATCCCTGTTAATACCATCATCTTTGCCATTTCTCTCCATCAACATTTGAGCTTCTTTTTCTATGATCGATCTCTTACATGCAGAATACATCGTCTTCCTTCTCACCATGTGACCATCAAGACTTTGAAATCCATGTTCCTATATGGTTGTGAAAGGGGGCTTGGCCTAATGGTTAAGTACTCTGAGTAGCACTACTCAGGTCCTGAGTTCGATTCTCGGTGGGATAAAATTTCAGGCTGAATTTCACAGTATTAAATGTAGGTACTCTACAGAGGAAGTCATGGGCACTAAATCTGGGGTGCACTTAAGAAAAAGGTGAAGGGATGAATGTGCCGTAAAATTGGCTTACAATGTCTGGTCCACAGTCATGTGTTTAGCCATCCAGTTATCGTCGCCTTGTTCTAGACAATAGGCTGTGAGTGTCTACATTTGTACTCACTTGTAATAAATTAGCAATAACCTCCTCGGAGGGGAAGGTCTGGACTTTACCCATCATCTAAAAAATGTTCCTATATGGTTATTGTGAACCATATAGATGATTCCTTATATAAGCCAAGTTAAGTAAATAAAGACTCTTAGAAAGAGATTTCATCTTAATTTCTTAATAGCTTTTAACTCTCTTGTAGTTTTTAAGAAACTTCAATTCTTAAATCATAAAGTTGAATCTGCCATGCATCTTCATATCGATAGGACTCGGGACAGAGAAGATCGATAAGAAGCACGACTCGAAGGAGAAGGCCAAGCGTGGACCCCACTGTAAGCAAGAATTGCCCAAGCAGCACACAAGAACAAGATTTGCCCAAGCAACAATAAAGACAAGGAGAGAAGGAAAGCAATGAGAAGCAACATCCGGAAGATCAAGCTCTGGCTATTGACATTTACTTAGTCGCAACCTAAGGCAAATCCTAGTTTGCATTTAAGTTGTTTAACAAGTTCTGCTTTTATAATATATAGCATTGTTAGTATAGACTATTGCATTAAGTCTAGTGATGCATGATACTCCACATGCTTGACCCAAGAAACCCTGGAGTCTGGTTAGAATAGGACATTACATGATTACAACTGGTATATTAAAGTTGAGGAATTGAATGGAATTGAGTTGAGGAATATGGATGGAATTGTGTTGAGGAAATCAATGTAAGAGAGTTGAGGAAAGGAATGGAATGGTATGAGTCGAGTAGACAAACTCTACTCATGAACGGTAATAAGTGGAATCAATTGGGAGGGAACTGGAGACCTAGCAGGAAGGCTAGGACACTTGATAATGTGGTTATGTGGGCATAGTTCCCGCCTGTGTCGATTGAGGACCGTATTGTGTGCGGCCCCAATGGATAAGCTTGAATATGTATCGGATGCATACTAGCTCTAGTGGACCAAGCAAACTGATGTAACTTGTTAACCTGGGTGTTGAGGCATACCCCACCATCTTAGACACCACACACGTCGACATGAGGGTAGAGGTCACTGCAGAGTACCCGTATGTGAGGCTTCCTGCTGGGACAGTGGGACCGAATCAATACTTGTGTGTCTTGTGAAAGGTGGCCAGACACGACGTCAACAGAATTGGTTGATCACCTCTTTCATACGGGCTTGTATGTCGTGCAAGTCTGTTCTATTTGATGTGAATCAATATAGCTCATAGAAGGGAGCATACTTGTTCACTGCGTTGTGACGTAGTAACAACTGGAACTGGGAGTAACCTGTTCGATGATTAAGTAACTTGGTTGAAGTAGCTGAGAGGAGAACTAAAGTTATGATTTTGAGTAATTAACTTGCTAAGGCATGTGCAACCTTTGGTCCTGCAACATTATGGACAAAGCGTTTCTTGCTTGATTGTGGAGTTCATGATGTTGCCATGCCCAAGGACTTCACATGCTATTATATACCTGAAACAAGGATCTACTGATAGTGAACATTTGCTTACTGCAGTTTAAATTCAAGTCTTATGTTCCTAGCATGTAGAGTTTCATGTTCTTAGGTGAGACAATTAAGTCTTTCTGAGCCTTGTGCTCAAGGTTGCATTTATACGATTTTTGCACGTATATAGCTATGATGGGTTCTTAGGAAGTGCCCTCTGCGGGTATAGAGCCAATGGAAGTTCTGGATGCAACTGCTTTCTTCTGTGTTGCTAGAGTGGAGTATCCGCAGGATGGATACGATCGCTACTGCTGTAGATTAGGTTCGAGAGAGTGTTATGCAGACTTCCGCTGATGTAAGTTCTTTTGTATAAAATTCTGTGAATAATATAAGATGCTCACTTATGTTATGAGTTCTTTTTTCTTTTTTGTGCTGTGCTATTGAGTGTTGTATCACACGACACCACCTAATGTGATTCCTGGTTTGTCGGGATCCTGATCCTCATAGCATGGTATTAGAGCTACATTGGGAATAGTGCACCTGAAAAGGGAAATATTTTGAAAAATATAGACTTACGAGTGAGGATTCAGTACTACACCCACATAAAGACAGATATTAGCATAGTTACTTAAGGTGGCAAGTTAACATATTTGTTATTATATTCTGTAACGACGCTCCGATGTTAGGTAAGAGGTAAGGTACGCCACTGCAAGCCGATCAATCTTCCTTGTATGAGACGTAGTACGGTGATTGTCCTCTGTGACTTGGCACTAGAGTTAATATGAGTCTTTGAACTTTCTCATGGTTCTGGGAATATATGAAAACGCTGCTCTCCGGTGTGCTTTAGGCAAAAGTGTTATTACCCCATCGTGTGGTAAAAAACGTGATAGTATGCAACTCTTGAATGTTCAACGTCCAAAGGGCCATACGCAGCACTCGCCATCGGTGTGCCTCAGCTCTTATGGGGCAGTAGGTGGTATCTGTTGGGTTGATAAAATTCTCAACCGTGACAACATGTTCGCGTTCTACTGGGGTTCTCCGTCGTGTAGTGTTGGAACGCGACCACATTTCTTGAGATGTGTTCTCCTCGAGGACGGTCTGTATGGAATGGCAGGGCGTTAGATTGGAAATGATATATTATTGTGACTGGGTGAAATGATCGCCCGTGCAGGCCGTGCCGTATGGCACCATAATAAGTGTTCTGTAAATTGTGTGTCTTATGCAGGTACACTAACCGTGTTAGACGTATTGCGAGTAGAGTACATTTGTGAGTGCTCGATTGTAGTGCCACCTATAAGATGTATATGCTGGAGGTAATCCGGTTAGGATTTTCTATTTTGCGAGGAACGTAGTACCAACATGTCATTTGAGCTACATCAGATACGTGGACAATTCAAGTCTGTGTTGAAGATGTAACGCTAATATACAATATTTTGGTTGATAACCATGATAAGTTTCCCAATTGAAGATCAAAAATGAATCAAATGCACAATTCAACATACTTGTACTTCACTGAGCAGTTCTGGCAGCAAGTTTCTGAATTTTGACAGTGAATATCTCCTAATAGGCTCCACCAATGCAAGTGTGCAAAACAGCTATGGGAAGTTTGAGGAGTCCCCTACAACTTCTCTTTTGACCTCTAGGACAGAAAATCACATCAAACTGGTGAAAATTCCTAGAAATCAAAACTGCTACAATTTCCTGACTTATGGAACCAGTCTCTGTATTTTTACAATACCTCCCTGTAGGAAATGCTTGTGGAGTATTGTGATACAGTTATGGAAAGGGGAGAAGATGCACTACAACTTTGTATTTCAAAGATTTCCCAAATTAGGCCCAGAAAGATTTGGACATTTAAGATGAAAATGGTACGTATGTATAGGTGCTGCCCCACTCTGGAAGAAATTACTTGAACTTTAAACAATCATATATTTGAATCTTGAAATGTGACATAGGCATATATATATATATATATATATATATATATATATATATGTATGAAAATATTAATAAATCCTCTACCAAGTTTATATATAACTCCAAAGCTAAATCTCATTGTAACAGACTTGAGTTCAAATTATCGTCAAACCTGACAGAGCAGTGCAGAATCTGGAGAGTTTGTGCACAGTTTGGAAACTTTCGAGTATTCACATGTATGAAAGGTTGTATGGATGAAGGGATGCATTTCTGAGAATCTGATGTAATGTAATGCAATGTTTTAATTGAAAGTTTGTGTATATTTTGAATATTTGTGACTGTTTAAACTGTGGCCAAAACCTCCACTTTTAGCGGAGGTTCTGTTAAAATGGCCCAGAAAACTGTCATATTTAAAATACCATAATTCTCAAACCCTTGATGAAATAGAGGCATGTGGGTAACCGTTGGAAAGGTATGAGAGTCAGATACAACTTTGTTAAAGGGCTCATGTCATGAAATGACATTTTCATAGTCCAATTCGAGGTTGAGTGCAACATGGTCATTGTTGGACTGAATGCAAACAGCTAATAGAGGAAGTTGAGAGCAATGTTGCAACTATGTGGTTTACTCTCTTGCTCAATATTGGCATACTCTTTAGGCCTCGTTTGACTAGTGGGGATGCTCATCCACATGGGAACCAGTCCACAAGTGTATTCGGTTGCCACCCAATCCCTACCAGCACGTGGATGCTAATGACTTGTCCTATTTTGTATTTGGGAAGCTAAAAGAACTGGAACAGCCTAAAAACAAGAACTAGTGGTGGACGACGTCGAAGACATTGCCGGAGAAGGGAAGATGCAGGATGCCCATGATGGCGGAGATGGTTGGGGTTCCGTGCTTGAGCGTGAACTGCATTTGCACCTCGTGCTCGTCCTTGGGCGAGAACGAACTGGTCAGCGCGTCCTTGTCGGACAGGAACCCGCAGAAGATGGCGACGCTGCAGCCGACATCCAGATGCACGCGGTTGCACCACCCCCACGCGATCTGCGGCAACGCCTCCTCCATCAGCTACATGTAGTGCAATGCTCCATGCTTGAACTGCATGCCGCCATCAGAGAATATTAGGATTTATGGGACCTCGAGGATGGAGAGGTTGTATGGCTCCATCTTGATGCTTGGGTCGGCGAAGGCGAAGACGACCTTGCCACAGAGGTTGCAGACGATCTTGGTGTGGGTCCGGGTGACGGTAGTGTTGCGGTCGATCTCGACGAGAAGGAGAAGCTTGTGGACAGAGTCGCACTTGGGCGCCGTCGTCGACGTTGGTCTAGATTTGGATTTTGACCGCGAGTTTCTTCAAGGCGGTGCGGGAGCGGCCGACGAGGAGCGTGTACTACAAATGCCATTCCGATCTGTGGAGCAGAGTGGCGGCAAATGGAAGTGCCCCGACAAAGACCACAGAGCCGGAGTTCGACGAGGCGATGGATGGAAGTGCCCGAACGAGCGATGAAGAGGTACGCGACCGAGGCGGGAATGCGGCCTCGAGCTGCACGTCGGGTGGGGGGAGGCAGTTGAGTCGATGGCGCTTGGCCGCCAGGGAAGGGGGGGGGGGCGCAGCGGAGGTGAGTCGGTGCCGATGGGGGAGCGGGGTGGAGACGAGTCGGCAATGCCGGGAGAGGGGGGCGAGGGTGAGGGTTGCCGGGAGGGGAAGCGAGGGTGAGCACCGATGAGAGGCAAAGCGAGGGCGCTGCTGGGTGGGGTGGGGTGGGGGTGGCCAGTCGAGCGGACGAAGAGAAAGGCGGAGATTCCCGGAGTTGGAGGAGTTGCTCGATTTCCTCTCCGATACAAGTGGATTGGGTGTGGGCCGACTGAATCCACTTCCTACCAAATATATTTTTAATTCCTGAAGTGTATTTGTTCCATAAGTGTAATGAGATCCACTTCTAACGTGGATTGGGCCTGGATGCACTCCAAACCCATCCTTTCCAAACAAGGCCTTACTGTGGGATTTCACATTCTAATCAAGTCATGTCCAGGTCCAAAGAGGGATCTCCCATTTCTACAGATGGGAAGTGAATGAACTTGCTCGACAGCGGTGAACCATCCGGGTTTCACAGCCAAGCTAACGCAGCTGCTCCAAGACATTGGTTATATCAAATATGCGCCATCAATTTCAAAAGGAAGTAACTTTTGAACTTTATACTGATCGAAGGACATGCAAGGGATCGACGGAAAGTGATGGAATTTACTAGGCTGGCACTTAAGGGGGAAGGAGTGCATCCTAGTAACTAAGTGATGGACACCATTGTATTACACCTACTTTACGTCAACACGGAACTCATGAGTTGGGAAGTGATCTCAAGTAAGCAAGGATAAGTGCAATATCAACTTATCAGATCAAAGAGAAGGATAAAGGAAGAACTATTACAATGGACCACTCTAATGGATTTTAACCCAATGCTTAGTAATGCTCAACTATTGAGTTAAGGCATTTAGTTGATTTTTCACGCTAAAAAGCTCCAATGCTTCATCTTATAGGAAAAGGAACCATAGATAGGTAGTATGACTTTGAGATTCTTAAGTGATGACTTAGGTTTTTAACCTTGACTGTTGCTCAAATACAGTCCCTTGTCAACCACCTATTTAAACCTACCAAAGTAGATGTTAGATACTTTATCTTCGAAAGTTACTCTCTTTGCCACTTCTAATGGTAACCCACCTCACCTACTTAAAGGTAAACATAGTAGGTTAAGAACACTTGGAGATGAAAAATTTGAACCTTTGCTAATACACTGCAATTCATTTTTTCTAAGTGGTGGTTAGAATGTCTCAAGGAACTTCTTGCTAAAACTCTTATTTTGAGACCATCGGACTTAGTCAATACATGACAGTATCATATCTTGTTAGGCACCATTCATGACGAAGTTACTCAATCTTTGTGTATCTGGGATACTTCTTGTCGTGTTTGAATTGTCTTACCTGTTCTTGCTCAAACTACAAAAATGAATGCACCATACCTTAGGCATAATTCCCCGAGGGATTGCGTTGCTTCTGCATAACATAATTCTATTTGTGATGCATCATGATACTTGAATAATATTAACTTTTGAGCAAGAATATGTAACACCATTCATATACTTAAGTAGTCTAATATTCTTGAGTTGTGAACCCCTGTATCATTCAAAATGCCATCTGTGTGATTCATTATCTTTATTAACACAAGGGAAACCACTTACTTGATACCCTTGTAACCAAATTACCATTGAGTCTTTATCTTTGACTTGTTGAGACTCAATTACCTTGATTGTTGTAAGTTGACTACTTCTAGTTTGCAAGGATTTCCATATGATTCTCCTCCCCAGGAGAACCTTGCACTCTCTCTACTCATGAGATTATCACTTGATTGCCAAACATGGTGGCATTTCTTTGTCCAACAACCTTGTAATCATCATGTATTTAGCGTCTTTGTATTTTGATGACATGATAGAACCAGACCTTAAACTCTCTTATGTCAGTGCAAAGTGATTCCTCCTTTGACTCATTTGTTTATATAACAATTCCTTGTGAGTTAATCATTCCTTGTTTACATCTTCTAACACACCTTGATACCTAGTGGAGAACAATACTTAGTTAAACCTTTAAGGACTCAGTTAAAAAAAGTAAGCAACAGGAATAGATACACCTTCTATTGTGGGTCATCATTGTGATCAAGAAAATCTGAGAGGAAAGATTGAATATGGGAATAAAGATTAGGACAGTAAGGTCTTCAAGTGAGAAAACAGTTACCAAAGCCAAGACTGTAGAGTTGGTGTGTCTTCCTTATGGAAAAAGGATACATCATTTAAGCGTAAAGAAGAAGACATTAGAGCACCGTCAGAGATTTACATGAAAAAGACATAAACTCTATAGAATCTCGATTACATCAAGTATCTGAGTTCAGATCAATTGAAAGAAGACTCATATCATAAGGAACAGATGATGTGGTGCAATAAGCTGGTGCAGACTAACCACACCATCAAGCAACCTACATGGGAATGCAAAGAGTTTTTCCATTCAAATACTGGATTATTTATTGTCAACACCAATAATTTGCCCTAACCTTCTCCATCCAGAAGAATCTCGGGATGAGATTTCTTTTAGGGGGATGGGTTGTAAAATCCCGCATTTAAGAAGAACAAGAAATGAAAATTTTTGGGTTCAGAGGTGATCCAGTGATCTCTTGATGCCCCTTTCAGGTTCGAAGGTGCCCTGGGATGGAGCACGATTGAGTTCGTAGCAAACGCCGACTCCTGCCTTTGGTGCCTTGCCCGATTGGAGCGCTGTTGTTGCGGGGCTCCGCCCTGACCGTATAACTCGTACAACAGAGCCAGTTGGATCGTTGAATATACAATGATGACCCCTCTAGGTCATGGGATGTTCAGCTTGAGGTAGTTGTATTTTGAGACCACCATGAACTTTGCATAGTAGGATCGTCCCATGATGGCATGGTAGGAGCCAGTGAAGTTGGTGACTTCAAATGTGAGCATCTCCGTGTGGAAGTTCATCCAGCTCCCGAATGTGACAGGCAGGTCGATGTGCTCGAGGGGTGTTGACCGTACACCAGGCATGATCCCTTGGAAGGTTCCCTACAAGGGACAAAGTTGGGAGCTCGGGTTCTTTATTAGGTCCAGAGTGGCAGCGTAAAAAATGTTGAGGTTGCTCCCACTGTCCATCAACACTCGGGATGGTCTGATCTATCGAAGGTGACAACCATTTGGACCATCCAAGTTGGCAGTCCCCAACTTCTGGTGTGTCTCCTCTTGCCCAGGCGGGTTCCCGAGTGTGGAGCTGTCTCCTTGTATAATGAAGCAGCCATTGTCCCCATCAAGGGTGATTCCGTCAATTTGCAGCCTGGGTGGTCGACATTTCCCTCCTGCCGCCCGAGGCACTGAGCTTCCCATCGAGGAAACACCAGAGGAGGATGCATTCCTTCAATGCATGTTTTGTCGGGGAGGCATGATGAGTTCAAGGTGCCCCAAGCATCTTCTCAAAGTAGATGTTCGACCATTTTAACTGATCTCCCATCCTTGCACCAGTCGGTGGTCACGACTATGCTGGGGTCGTTGTCCGCAGGCTGCCCTGGTTGGGGCCGATCTTCTGCTTGATTTTCTTCCAATGAGGTGCCGGATCCTTCCGGGTCCCGAGCCCGTTGGGTCTTAGTCCCGGCGCGTTGGTGCCACCCCCTTGCCTGGGGCAAAGTGAAAGGCGAAGTCGCGTAGCTCCCTCATGTCCCTTACTTGGCGGGGGCGACCTTGGGTGTCGAAGGCTTGCAGGCCACCCTCGAGAGGCAACCCTTATGATGTCGGCAATCGAAGGCATTGGGGAGCTTATTGCACTTCTGAGAGAAGAGAAGCCGCGCATGTACCAAAAGAGGGTTTCGTCCGACCATCGACAGCATCCCTTGATCTCCTGTGGATCATCAAGACGCTCATACATCCCCTAGAAGTCGCAGTTGTTGAAGGTGGTATTGATCTTGGCCCTGCTTTGTACGATGCTTGAGCTTCGGTCCTTGTTGTCATTGTAGTAGTGTCCTTGATGTGGATGGCATCGCAAAAGCTCGGAGCCCTCCCGAGCAACCTTTTGGGCGCGAAGAGCCAGGTGAAGATCAAGGATTGCTTCTATTGCCTATGTTGGTGAAGACGAGTGGGTGGACAATTCAGTCCTGCTGGGGTCTTCCATCCGGTACGGGGCGTTATTCGTCGGCCTTTTGTGGCCCTTGTTGGTGAGGTTCCAGGGATGATGCCAGTCCGCGCTTGGGTTGGCAGCGCAGTCCAACAGAGGTTGGAGGTCTCGACAGGTTAGGCCGAATTAGGCCGAATCGGGTTTCGACTGGTATGTGCCTGGAATGTCATGATGCGGTTGCTGCCACAGTGCTCTGGCCTATTTGCTCGAGGCATGCAACATTTATGGTGCCAATGGAGGTTGTTGACGCCTGTTATACACCAATTTCACCCGTCAATATAACTCAATTATGTGAAGAAATTGTCATTTCTCACACACATCACCTTTCTATTTAACCTATTTCCACTTGTCCTTGGACAAAGTAGTGCATGTTGGGATTCTATGCAGAAATTAAGTGAAACAAGGGGATGGATCCTACAAAATATCATTCCAGCCAATCAAGCAACGACACATGGCACCACATGGATCAAATGGCCCACAAATAGAAGTACCCGAGGCCATCCAATGGTGTAGCACCCATATAAAGGAATGCGACCCACCTAGTAGAGACCTAGAGGAAGCACAACCCCAACGGGGCCAAGACCAGGTCGGCCGACCCCCCTAGTCGGCCGACTAGGTCTTGGCGCCTTCTCGGTCAAACGCCACGTGTTGGCTCTTCCCGTATTTAAGAGGTCATGGGTGACTTATTCGCGCGCTTTTAGTGGCGGGAACTGACCCTTTTCCAAGCTATAAATAGGACCCCTCACCCCTCACTTCAACAAACCACTTGAGTATTCTTCCTTTGTATCCACTACTCACCATAGGTTTAGAGGAGTATAGGCTGTAGAGACGAGAGTCTCTAGTCCATAGTCCAAGTAGGATAGGAGTAGAACGAGTCTCTTCCCAATTGGGAAAGGTATGTCTCCCATATTCCTATTTGTATTTGTGACTTTATTCTTAATAAATATGATATCTTTAGTCTACTATTGTTCATATACTTGGATGAAGCATTTCTTGTTTGATTGTGGGTTCCATGTATGTTGTAGTATTAGTATTTATGATTGTGCTATATCATTCTTATTACATCGTCATAAACACTATAAACCTCCACTATAGTCCATTAGCTATGATATGACTATGTTAATATGAATCACTTATGCTATGAATTAACATTGGCTCAACGATGATTCAGTTCCTTGCCTTAGGATGGCTTGTGCCTAGGCTCTTAAGGTAATTACTTAATATGCTAGCATGGTGCTAGGATAGAGAGTAGCATTGAATGTCTCGTGGACCCATGGAATGAAGAGGTAGGCAGTAGGTGGTGACAGCCCTATCCGTCCTTTGTAATCCTCCACGTTCGGCTATGCCACGAGCTCTTGGCAGGAGTGGCCTAGTGTTGCTAGGGGTAAACCCGTGCCCGATGTCTTAATCCACTTAGCATGAGAATTCATAATTAATATAATCATTAGTAACTATATTAGGCTATGTATATGTACACTAGAAGCACTGTAGGAGTCTCTACCTAGTTCATAGCCAAATCCCTCTTGACCTCATTTATCCCCTTAGGATAGAATGCTCTTGTGTGTGTCACACTATCTCCACTAATCATTTAACCCATCCTTGCTAGAACCCTACCTAGGCCAACCTAGCCTTTCCACTTGATTGTTTTACTTCCATCTAGCCTTCCTTTGGAAAATATAAATGACACTTTTTGGGAATACTCTTAAAAGGAGAAATGCTACATTGATAGTTTCCGTGCGCTTGCGGACGTTCATTCAAGAATCAAAACCTACCAACAAGCATTTCTGGCACTACCGCTAGGGATGAAGTGTTAGTAGTGCATAGGAAATATCAACAAGCATTTCTAGCACCGTTGCTGGGGAAGACAACCGAAGTATTACATGATTAAGTGAATAGGATAGGACCCTGGTAGGTTTTAATAGGATGACCCTTCTTTGTTTTTGCATTTCATGTGAAAACAGGGTAGTGTATGTCTGGTTTCCGCTTACCGGAAAACTTTGTTGAAAATCCCAAATCCCTTCTGAGAGGTCGACCTCGTGTCGTTAGTCCTCTGAAGCTTTGTTCGGCAAAGCAAGCCAGAACAACTGCACCAACAACCGAAACACCAATGGCCCAGAAGACCCTTCGTGAGTTTTCGGCTCCCTCTACTAACAATGTGCTTGTTGGGCCCACTGTTAACACGGGAGACGTAAACGTCGGAATCAAGACTGGCCTTATCACTATGGTGCAAGCCAACCCATTTTGTGGGAAAGCTAACGAGGATGCAAGTGCTCACACGCAACAGTTCTTTGAGATCTGCAACACTTTTAATATTAAGAACGTATCTCCTGATGCTGTCTATCTTAGGTTGTTCCCGTTCTCTCTTCTTGGGAGAGCGAAACAGTGGTTCTACGTGAACCGAAGTGTTGTAGATACTTGGGAGAAATGTTCTATGGCATTCCTCGCCAAGTTTTCCCCGTTGGGCAAAACCAATGCCCTATGTGGAAGAATTTCCAACTTCCAGCAAGATGCCAAAGAATCTATTCCCGAGGCTTGGGAGAGGCTGCAGGAGTATATCCTAGCCTGCCCCCACCGTTTGATGGATGACAATCTCATAATTCCAAAACTTCTACAACGGGCTGATCCCTTCCACCCGTTACCATGTTGACGCTGCTGCTGGAGGTGCCTTCTTCTCATTGACGGTGCCCAAAGCCAAAGATTTGATTGACAAGATGGTGTCAAACATGGATTGGAGCAACGAGCGTCTCCATACAAGCCAGCGAGGCATGCACACCTTGAAGTAGGTGGACATGATCGCTGCTAAATTGGACCTTCTTATAAAGAAAATTGATGGACAAGGCAATGGTGAAGTATGCGGCAATGCTTATGCCTTCGACTCTCACATCACTTGTGAAGTCTGTTTTAACACGGGCCATTTGGGCAATGACTGCCCAGAAACCCGTGAGGATGCCTTATACGTAGCCAACAATGGAACAACAATGGCTATCATCCAGGAGGTTGAGGGTGGGGCCAACCATACTCATTCTTTCAAGGAGGGTACAACAAAAATGGCAACAATGGAAATCAACCCACCTTGAGAGAACTTGCCATTAGCCAGCTGAAGATCAATGATGCTCTATCCAAGAAGCTGTCGGCCAATGACAAGACCCTAGAGAGCATAAATGCCTAGATTGAAGGACTATCTGTGACCTTCAAGAATCAATTGAGTTTCAACAAGATGTTGGAAACTCAATGGGCTCAACTGGTAGCTGTTGTTCCTCCTGTGGAGAATGGCAAGATGATAGGACAACCCGGACCCCATGTGGAAAATGTCAACATGATTTCTCTACAAGGAGGCAACTAGCTGAAGGATCCCGAATGTCCTACAATCTCATGCTCAATTGGGGCACAACACTTTGACAAGCCCCCTTGTGACCTTGGAGCAAGTGTGAGTGTGATGCCCAAGGTGGTTTTTGACCAGCTGAACTTCACGGAGCTTACTCCAACACCAATGCAGCTCCAACTGGCTGATTACTTAGTCCTTTATCCGGCGGGTATTGCTGAAGATGTCCTGGTGAAAATCCGGAACTACTTCATACCCGTGGATTTCGTGGTGCTCGACATGGAGGTCGAGGAGGATACACCGCTCATTCTTGTGCACCCGTTTCTAAGCACCGCAAAGGCTAACATAGATGTGGGAGCTGGAGAAATCCACTTCCACATCAATAGCAAGGAGGAGAAGTTTATCTTTTGCCCAAAGTTGGAGAAATGCCCCATGATCCGTATCAAGTATTGGCCAAATGTTTAACACATTAAAGAGGTCGAAATCACACCACCAAAGGTGGACCCACTCATTGCAACCATGAGGAATTTGATCTATGTAGAAAACCCGTCTTATCGTTCACACCGATACCCCAAGAAGACAGAGAAGTCTAGGCCCCCCCAAAGGCCCAAGTCCACCAAGCTGCCAAAGAAGGAATGGCAGAAGAAGCAAGACAAGCCGTCCTAGCCCATCCCTCTGGGTCCGAATGTCAAGAATGAAGAAGGAGGAATGTCCATCTCATCGGACGATGGTGAGACCTTGCCAATAGATTAAATTGGTAGCTATCCTTTTCTTTGTTTTACTTACTCTTTATTTGGATTTCCCCATTTAGTTTGATTTTCCCCACTACATGTTTAGTTTTTCTTAGCATGTTGAGAATCTTATATTCTCAACTATCATTTTTGTTTCTTTGTTTTTCACAAAAAGAAAATTTTTAGGATTTGAAAAAGGAATTTTTATTTGGAAAACAATTTTTCTGAGCTACAAAAGTGGTATTTCACCAACGGGCTTATTCCATAGCCGTTGGGGATCCACCTACCAAAAGAGGGAACAGGGGGCCCACCTGTCCGGTCGGTCAACCCCTCTGCTCAGCCGACCAGGGGAAAGAGCCATTTTGGCTCTCTCTCCTCCAATGGCTACATTTGGTTCCCTAGTGACCATTGGGTATTTCACACTATAAATGGTAGCCGTGAGGAGCTCTTCTCCTCACACTTCACGTCATTTCATACCTCCCCAAAGTCACTCTTGCTCACATTGTTTTCTTGCTCTTCATTGAAGTACTCTTGATTAATTCCCAACTCAAAAAGATTTTCTTTTGTTTGAATTTGTAATTTGCTCTCAAGTTCTTCAAGGGAAAATTCGTCGGGGTTTTGCTTTAACTAACATCACCTCTTTTGAGTTTTTGCCTTGTTGTGTTCTTGTTTGTTGTGGCCATGAAAGGAATGAAGAGGTTGTTTGGGAAGAGGAAGGAGGTTGCAAGCTCAAGCCATGGTGGAGACTCATGTTCACGCCCCTCTTCTGTTGCTACACCAAGTTCATGGAGGAGGAGTGTAGGAGAGGACACTCCCATGTGTGAGAGGAGCAACCCACTCCAACTTCTTCACGATGACGATCTCGACATCCAAAGTGAAGTTGAAGATCAAGCACGCAAGCTCCTCCAAGATCGTGAGTTTTCTCATACGAAAGGTTATGATCCGGATTTGATCTCCAAAATAGGTATGGATTTCGAATTCTTTTCCATTTGGCGTGCATTAGGATGGGAAAATTTTCCTCACATAGAGGAGAATGGTCCACGCCTTCTCTCCATACAATTCCTTTGCACACTCAAAATAGGATTTGATGGTATTACTTTTAGATTATTTCAAAAAGAATATGACATACTATGAAAAGAATTAAGTGAAATCCTAGGCTTACATAAACGTTGTTTACTAGTTTTAGACACTTTGCCTAAGTTTAACAAACAAAGTTTTTGGCAAGATTTAACTGGTGAGGTCAGATGTAGTGCACCTAGGAATAGCCACTTGCAAACCCCTACTTTACGCTTCATGCATAGATTGGTGGTTATGACTATGTTCCCTAGAGGAGATGTAAGGATAGTGCGTGATGTTGAGCTGAAAATTTTATTTACCATGATTCAAAAGATAAAATTTTCTCCAGTTATTACCATGATGACACAATGGTTAGATTACATTCCAAGGGTAGGGCCAATTGAATGTACTTCATTGATTACCCGTATAGCTACTAGGGTAGGAGCACTAGAATATTCTTCATTTGACTATATTGTAAATAAAATAGAATTAATTGATGAAGAATATTTAGTGCAAGGACATACCTTTAAGCATGATCAAGATGGCTCTTTGGTATTTTATTATCCCAACTTTGTCAATGAAATTTGGTTACCTAACCTGGATTATCATTTGTACAAATGCTGGAGGCTAACCATTGACCTCCTTCCCATCGAGGAAGCTGGAAGAAATAATCTTTGGCATGGTAACTAGAAGCTGCACAAGGAGAGTGGCCATGCCCCCAACAACCTCCATGGTCCATGACTACGAAGAGGAAGAGAACCAAACGGGTGATGCACCCGGATGGACTCAACCTCCATCGTATGATACCGAAGGTCCATCTTGGAATGGATGGCCAGGTGCTGCATGGGAAACACCCCTATCCACTTCAAGCTCTAGCAGCTTGCCTCCAACATCTATGAGAAGATGTCATTCCACTTCGGCTAGAAGTCATCGTGACTATAGCTAAGGAATGACGGACCTCTCTAGACGTATGGAGGAGCTTGAAGTAAGGACGGGTGACGCCTACAACACTCTCCAAGGACATGTCCAAGGTACCCAAGACTAGCAACAACACATGGACGCTCAATTCATCAACCTCAACTCCACGCTACAACAACAACAAGCCGATCTCGCGGCATACTTCTGTCATCAAGGGTTCAATCCTCGACACGGAGGTGAGTGAAGAAGAAGCTTGGGGGAGGACCCCCACTTGAGGTAAATTGTATCAACCCCTTTGCATATTTACTTTCCACTTACCCATCATCCACCTTGCATTTAAAGAAAATAATAAAAAATAAATATATATAGGATAGGTTTTATTTTTAAAAGATGAGCGGTAAGAATGACTTGGAATTCACATTGATGAAATGATGAATAGTTGCTATGTTTTTATATAGGATAGGGTTTACAACTTACTACTCTCCAACATATTGCTCTCATTGGCTAGAATTACTTTTTCCTTGATTTGGAAATTGTGGGTAGCAAAAGCATAATCCATTCTATGTTGTTGTGAGATATGATATAGTGATAGGGCTGCTATTCCTAGTTTGATAGTGAAAATTAGATTTCCAGAGAAATTCTAAAAAGATTTAAGTTATCCTCATTTGATTGGAAATACCCACCAAAGCCATATGATACATTATATTGATAGACCTTATGCATATGCTATTTGTCTTCACATTGAGCTTTGTCAAACTAGTATAGACCTATGTGAGATTTCTTTCATTACTTTCTGAATTCAAGACTTCACTTGCACATGCTATACTTTTACACTAGAAGTAAGCAAATTTTCACCATACCACCATTCCAAAATAAAAAGAGAAACTCCATATAATTCATGCTTAGTACTCTCTCCAAAATTCATTGCATAAAAAGGGAGTAGAAGACATGGCTACAAGAAAAGAAAAATAAAATGCATGCTTACATCATAAGCATGAGAAAAAAAAGAGAAAGTAGCCATGTGTTATCCCTGCAGAATAAGAGAGTACATTAAAGAGGAGTCAGCTCAAGATCCACACCCGCTCCATCCAATCACACATGCACACGTCTTGAATCAAATTGTTTTGAATTGATTTCTCCTAAGGCTTGCTCTTTCAACTGAGCAATAATATGTGTTGCAAATATGCCTACTATATTCCCTACCAAGATCCACATACAAGCCTTATGTAGAGGTAGGATGAATTTAGGCACAATGCCTTGGTGAGGACATATTTCCACTACACAAAAAGGAGATACTTGAGAGAATCAAATTGAGATACTTAAAATCTAAATCGAACTCTCTAGAATTTGAGTGGAACCTGATTTCTAGGGTATGTGTGTCCCATTTGCTGTTCTATCTTTCAACCACCCATGAATAGGAGATGGCATAAGCCCCATAATAACCTTAGATGGGTGAAGTACTATGCCAATTTCTGCAATACTAGGTAGAGTATTTTGTTGTGCACATGGTACTTTTGAAAAATAGAACATAGTAGCAACTCATGATCATCAAACTAAAGTCTTGACTTTGCTCGGGACGAGCAAAGGATAAGCTTGGGGGAGTTTGTTGATAGCTGTTATACACCAATTTCACCCGTCAATATAACTCATGTGAAGGAATTGTCATTTCTTGCACACATCACCTTTCTATTTAACCTATTTCCACTTGTCGTTGGAGAGAGTAGTGCATGCAGGGATTCTATGCAGAAATGAAGTGAAACAAGGGGATGGATCCTATAAAATATCCTTCCAGCCAATCAAGCAACGACACGTGGCACCACATGGATCAAATGTCCCACTAACAGAAGTATATAAGGCCATCTAAAGGTGCATCCATATAAAAGAATGGGACCCACCTGGCAGAGACCTAGAGGAAGCACAACCGAACCGGGGCCAAGACCTGGTCGGCTAAACGCAGTCTTGGCGCCTTCCGTGGTCAAACGCCACGTGTTGGCTCCTCCCGGCTTGAAGAGGTCATGGGTGATTGATTTGCGCGCTTTTGGTGGCAGGAACCGACCCTTCTCCAAGCTATTAATTGGACCCCTCACCCCTCACTTCAACACACCACTTGAGTATTCTTCCTTTGTATCCACTACTCTCCATAGGTTTAGAGGAGTATAGGCTGTAGAGAGCAGAGTCTCTAGTCCATAGTCCAAGTAGGAGAGGAGTAGAAGGAGTCTCTTCCCAATTGGGAAAGGTATGTCTCCCATATTCCTATTTGTATTTGTGACTTTATTCATAATAAAGATGATATCTTTAGTCTACTATTGTTCATATACTTGGATGAAGCGTTTCTTGTTTGATTGTGGATTTCATGTATGTGGTATGAAGAGTATTTATGATTGTGCTATACCATTGTTATTACATCATCATAAACACTACAAACCTCCACTATAGTCTAATTACCTATGATATGACTATGTTAATATGAATCACTTATGGTATGAATTAGCATTGGTTCAACGATGATTCAGTTCATTGCCTTAGGATGGCTTGTGCCTAGGCTCTTAAGGTAATTACTTAATATGCTAGCATGGTGCTAGGATAGAGAGTAGCGTTGAATGTCTCGTAGACCCACAGATTGAAGAGTTAGGCAGTAGGTGGTGACAACCCTATTTGTCCTTTGTAATCCTCCACGTTCGGCTATGCCACAGGCTCTTGGTGGGAGTGGCCTAGTGTTGCTAGGGGTAAACCCGTGCCCGATGTGCTAATCCACTTAGAATGAGAATTCATAATTAATATAATCATTCGTAACTAACTTAGGCTATGTATATGTACACTAGAAGCACTGTAGGAGTCTCTACATAGTTCTTTGCCAAATCCCTCTTTATCCCATTTATCCCCTTAGGATAGAATGCTCTTGTGTGTGTCACACTATCTCCACTTATCATTTAACCCATCCTTGCTAGAACCCTACATAGGCCAACCTAGCCTTTCCACTTGATGATTGTTTTACTTCCATCTAGCCCTCCTTTAAGAAAATATAAATGACACCCTTTGGGAATACTCTTAAAAGGGGAAATGCTACATCGATAGTGTCCGTTCATTCAAGAATCAAAACCTACCAACAAGCATTTCTGGCACCACTGCTAGGGATGAATTGTTAGTAGTGCATAGGAAATATCAACAGAGGTGCCGGTCCAGGCGGAACCCGTGTGAGGGTGCGATGCGCCCGGGTTGGTGAGCTGATGAAACTTGATTTGGAATGAGGTCTCATCCAGGTTTGGGCGTGTCTTCTTAGAATCGAGTGTGACATGCTCTGCCTCGTGACGGTCATTGGGAAACGGGGACGCGTGCAAGTTCTTCCAAGTTCCCGATGTTGTGCCATTGTTGTGGGGACATGAACCATGGGATTGCTCGTAGGCTGCCGCGGGTGTCCGCGCCGCGATGTTTCCAGTGAGAATGGTCGCTTACCTTGGTGCCGAAATTAGAGCTGAGATCGCAACTGATTGTATCTCCTATTATCCGTAAAGGGGTGGTGACTCGTAGTCATCAATTCCTTCGAAGGGCGCTTTACGAATGTTGTCAGCGGTGTTGACGCCATTGAACCCTGTGGGGCGCCAGTGACACTCATCACGATCAATGAACCACGACGAAGCTGAAGAGAACGCACAATAGCATTCCTCTACCTAGCACGCCAATTGTCAGCGTTTCAGAAATCGTTGATAAATTTGTATTGAATCACATTTGTCTTTGTATGGATAGCTGCAAAAGACGAGATTTATCCTGGTTCAGGCAAATAAGGCCCTATGTCAAAAGGGAGTTTATCCCTAATCTTTGTTTGCTCAAAAGACAAGGAAACAGATTACAAGCAAGCCTTGCTTGAGTATAGGAACTCTAAGAAATTAAGAACTTCTATTAAAGTAATGCGTAAGCGAAAACCCACACGAGCGTGTGAAAGTAAGGCACGGACGCAAGTGCGTCAAAGTTAGAGTGCGTAAAGGAAATGCGTAAGGAAAAATGCGTAAGTAACGCAAATACAAAGTGAATTCCCCCCCCCCCCCCTGACAGGAGGCCTTGGAGGTCCTTTTATAGGGGGGCAAGGTGACCCTATCTAACCGACATTTGTCATAGTAGAACTGAATTTATAGTGTTCATTCTAAGCATCTGAATTGTTCGGGTGCGGAAGCTTCAATCTTCAGCCTTGACTCCTTGGTCTCCAAGTCACCATCTTGTGTGTGAGGTAATCATCCCTCTGCAACGGATGGGACATATGGTAGGATAATCGTGCAACATGTCACATTGCAGGTTCACCCCCTTACCGAAGTTACCGTGCCCACCGTCCGCCATAAATGCCCCCAGCAATCTGCCTCTCCCAGGCTCGAGCCCAAGAGGAATCGTTTACCCAACCTCTCAGGTCGGGACTTGAGCTGGCCAGATATCCTGACCTATGTAGGCCGGGGCATTGGTGGTGGGCCCCTCCTCATGAAGAGGGTAGCTACGGTTCATAGCTGCATAGTGATCACATACCATCGGGTCCCATATGTTTGGTACCCCGGATACAGAACTCCATCATCTCTTACAAGCAAGCATTTTCTCTGGCATAGGGATGGTTGTCGACCCCCTTTTATAGGCCACCAGACCTGTCCTACACAAACATGGACCCGCTCACTAACTCCTCATCATGTGACTTGCTTTAAAAGGACACGTATCCACCCTGTATAACAGGCAGAGTGCCTCGAGTAGAAGCCAGGACACCGAAGTAGCCATCCCACATGTGCCCATATTGTCATCGGGGAGAGCTATACTAAGGCGCATGCACACCTGCCATACTACATGCACACACGCCGTGTCATCAATGTGACGCGATGTAAGGCATGCAAGTTGATCTGGCAGAGTGCCCTAGGGGCATACTTGAGTGCCCCTGACTTGATCGTTATGGCACCCACTATGCATTGAAGGCTAAACGCCCGTCTTCCGCCTGAGCTCGAGCACACCAGACCCCGACCTTTCATCTTTGTCTTCCGAGGGACCCCCCTCCGAGATCTCATGTGGGGGCCACTTTTCGGTGGGGATTCAGGACGATGTACGTACACACTGCAAACAACCATACCTTTTGGTAGCTCAGGTACATAGTCCCGCCAATAGTCACCGAGCATCCGTCTGTGTGCGATGCTCAGTCAGAGGATGGATCCTGTCAGCTTAATTCCCATGGGAGAACAAATTTAATAACGTGAGCCCTTGGTTCGATCGTGGCTACCGTGATAACTGGGCCATCGATGGTTGGACACGACCTTTGGCCCTGCCCACCAGTGCCCCGCAGCAAGCCCTTGCACCCTTCCATAGGCGCTGGGTTGTTCTTATAGCAAATTTGTTTCCTTCTCCTCTGCGAGTCATTCGTGGCTTGGAGGGGTCGAGCAGATCTGGGGCTTCCTTTGTAGGTCAAGCCCCCGAGCTCGATGAGTTGTCTATTGGGTTGATCCGAGCAAAACCATTCATCCTGTTCTGGCGAAGGGGGGGGGGGGGCGGGTGAAAGCATCTAGGCCCCCATGAGGTATGGTTTTGGTGATTAATGACAACCGTTGGATATTACTAATGAGTTTGTGGATGCAAGGTCTCTAATATTACTCATCATGCTTAATGAACTCTACATATATATCATCTACTGCTCATTGGATACGATTGGAGACCCCTTAACAAATCATTCTATGAGGTCAATTGATTTTTATGAAGAATAGAAGAAAAAGCTCATATGTCAAAATTATTCAACCAAAATTGAAAACACTCATTGCTTGATAATCATTAGAAGAATATTTCAAACCAATGCATAAGAGGTCACTCGAGCAAATTCCAAAAGAATCACTTAGAACAACTCGAAGCAAACAAAATCAACTCACCGGATCAACCGGTGTTTCCATAAAACAATACATCGGTCGAGTTGATTTAGCAGAAGAAGAAGACCTCATAACTAAGAACTCACCGGATCATCCGATGATGAAGGGAATGTTACATCAGTCCATCAGTACAGTAAGCAATCTCCCTGGACCAAGTGTAACACCAGACCATCCGATGTATAATTGATAACACATCGGTCAATTACTCCATTAAGCATTAATTCTGAACGAATTCTGAATGAAGTGCCACCAGATCATCCAATTAGAAGGCAAGTGTAACATCGGTCTATCAACGGTCATATCTGACACAGTGACATCAGCTAATTTGGATTCGACCGATGACAACTGAAGGGAGAACATCGGACCATCCGGTGTTCGCAGAACAGTGATGTCAGCCTACTTTTCCAACGGCTATTTCGTGGAGGCTGGCTATTTATACCCTTTCAACCAGTCTATTCAACAAGTCTTGACAACCTGAGCTACTCTGCACATTCTCAAGCATTCAATATGTTGAGCTACCAGTCTACATCATTTACACCACTTACACACCAAGAGATAGGCTAGAACTTGCTAGAGATAGTGCTTGTGTGCTTCCATTCTTGGTGATTGGAGTCTCTAGTGTAGTGAGAGCTGTAAGGGAGTGTCCCTTGGTGATTGTATTGGAGAGATCCTTCCGGAGCTTGCCAAGACGGTTGTGGAAGCCCGGAGGATCCAACTTGTACAAGGCTTGAGCTCCACCTTGCCGAGGTTGGCAAACGGAGAAGTATAGTGAAGATCTTTGGTCTCAGTGACTTGGGAGTGGCTATACCCTTTGCTGGGTGCCACAACGTGGATGTAGGAAGATCTTGATGATCTTGCCGAACCACGGGATAAATCTCCGTGTCTTCGTGTTTCCTCGGGAGTTTGCACTTTCTACCTCTCCCCTGACACTTATGCATTTCATATACCGCAAAGTTACTATTCACTTGAATGCATAGGTTGTTTGCATAGGGAATTGGGCTTTGAGTAATTAAGTTTTTATTGCTTCAATTTTTGAAAAGAAGCCCAATTCACCCCCCCCTCTTGGGCATTCGATCCTTACAATTGGTATCAGAGCAAGGTTGCTCATAGGATCATTCTAGCTTCGCCGCTAGAGAGCTAAGGCCAAGAATGGGGGTTCAGTTTCTATCTTTGAGGGCAAGAACTTTGCCTATTGGAAAGCACGCATGCGTGCTTATCTAGAGGATATTGCTCCCGAGGTATGGAAGCGACCCATGCGGGGTTTGGCGAGCATAACTATGTTGGTGATCAAATCAAGTGGGATGCTAAAGCTAGAAATGCTATTTATAAATGCATTAGTCAAGATGTATTTGCTAGGATTGCTAGCAAAGAAAAAGCTTGTGAAATTTGGGCTTGCTTGATTGAAATTCATGAGGGTTCTTCTCGTGTCAAAGAACTAAAATATCATATGCTTAAAGCCAAATATGATGAGTTCAAAATGCTACCTCATGAAAATGTTAATGAAATGTTTTCTCGGTTAAATGTGCTTATTGAGGAAATTAATGCTCTTGACATTGCTTCTCTTGGAAAGGGACTCATCAACCGCAAAATTCTTATGCTCCTTCCTAAGCCAAAGTACAACATCATCAACTCCATGCTTCAAAAAGAATCTCTTGATCACATTGAAGTTTCAGAGCTTATTGGAGAGATTCACGCTCATGAGATGAGTGTACTTGGGATGATGGAGAAATCATCTTCAATGACAATTGCTCTAAAGGCTTCCATCAAGAAAACAAGTCTCAAGAAAAAGAAAGTGGTTGAGCCTAGCTCAAGTGAAGAAGAGCAAGCATCAAGTGAAGATGAAGATGATGAGCTTGCATTGATGATGAGAAAGTTCTCTCGCTTGAACTCCAAGATTGCCTAGAAGGGATACACCTTTGATCCCAAGAAGAAAGCTTTTCTACCAAGGAGAGATGACAACAAGACTTGCTACAATTGTGGTGATCAAGGCCACATCTCCTATGATTGTCCAAAACCGGACAAAAGAAGAGAGAACCACAAGGGCAAGCATCACAAGCTTGAAGATAGTGAAATGATGAAGAAGAGGTCAAGCCCAAACCAAGATCCTTTGGGAAGAAGAAACATGACAAAGGCAAGAAGGCAAAGCTTTTCCCAAAGAAGAGAAAAGGTCCACAAAAGGTGCTCATGTGTGAGGAAAACTAATGGATCACCGACAAAGAATCAAGTGATGAAGAGAGTGAAGCGGAAGAAGAAAGCTTGGCCGGCCTTGCCATTGCCAACAATGATGATTCATCTATTCATCCACCTCCCATGTGCCTCATGGCTAAAGGTAACATCAAGGTATGTGATAACTCTAGCGATGATGAGCTTTCCCCTGATGACTTAACTTCATTGATAAATGAATACCACACTATCATTAAGAGGGAAAAGAGTAAGGTCAAGGCTCTTGAAGAAACTCGTGCTAAGCTTGAGAGTGCTAACCTCGATTTGCTTGACAAGTATGAAAGCATACTTAAGGAGCATGACACGCTCAAATCTCATGTCAAGCAAGTTGAGGAGGATAAGGCTCAAATCAAGCTAGATCATCATGAGCTTGACTTAGCACACCAAGCACTCTTGGGAAAGCACAATGAGTTAATCCAAGAGTATCAAGTACTTAACCTTTCTTATGAAGTTCTTGATCAAGAATTGAAAAATATAAAGAAACAAACCCTTAATGATAAGGTATCTATTACTTCTCATGCCGCTAATGTCTTGCATAAGTCTTTGCCTTTGAAAGAGAATGCTATGGAGAAGGACTTGTTGGAAGAAATTGAAAGTCTCCGCACTAGTGTGGCTAGACTATCTAAGGGAGAAGTCAAGCACAAAGAAATCCTCTTCCAACAAGCAAAGGCCTATAACAAGAGAGGACTTGGATCATTCCAGGTGCCTAACAAAGGAAAGGTGCCCTCGGAGCTCAAAACAAGCTTCATCAAGGATGTTGGTTCTTATTGCCAACATTGTGAGGTCGCCGGTCACCATACAAAGGAGTGTCCTCTTCCTAACTGTCCTTCTCCAAAATTTAATACTAACTACAAGTCTACTTTCGATAATCATTATTATCTCTTGAGTAAAGTAGATGGCAAGGTGAAGGAAAGGTTCATTGGCAAGGACATGAAGGGCATGAAGGGGAAGCTCCCCAAGCAACTTTGGGTCCCAAAAACACTTGTATCACACATACAAGGACCTAAGTTGGCTTGGGTGCCTAAAATAAAAAATTGAATTCATGTGTGTAGGTGAACTACAAAGCCGGAGGAAAGCATTGGGTACTCGATAGTGGGTGAACTCAACACATGACCGACAATAATGGTATGTTCACCACCATAGAAAACCCCGGCAATCATGAACAAGTCACCTTTGGTGATAACTCTAAGGGGAAGGTATTTGGGTTAGGTAAGATTGCAATTTCAAATGATTTATCTATTTCCAATGTATTGTATGTTAAGTCACTTAGTTTCAATTTGCTTTCTATTGCACAATTATGTGATCTTGGACTAACGTGCACCTTTAGCAAAAATGATGTTGTTGTGACTAGTGAAACTAGTCAAGAACTAATCTTCAAAGGATTTCGGCATGGACATCTCTACCTAGTAGACTTCTCCAACAAGGATGCTAGCTTGACCACTTGTCTTTTCACCAAGACGAGTTTGGGTTGGCTATGGCATCGACGCATAGCTCACATAGGAATGAGCAAGCTCAAGAAGTCATTCAAGCTCGCGATGGTGACCGGCGTGAAGGATGTCACTTTTGAGAAAAACAAACTTTGTAGCGCTTATCAAGCCGGGAAGCAAGTTGCTTCACACAACCCGATGAAGACAATGGTGTCAACCTCCAAGCCACTTGAGTTACTCCACATGGACCTCTTCAGACCGTCCACATATCAAAGTCTTGGCGGTAACCTCTATTGTCTTGTTATAGTTGATGACTACTCTCGCTATGCTTGGACTTTGTTTCTAGGTGACAAGAGTGAAACTCCGGAAGTGTTCAAGACCTTCGCTAACCGTGCTCAAAGGGAATTTCAACTTCCCATCATCAAGGTCTAGAGTGACAACGGCACCGAATTCAAGAACTACAACATTGGGGAGTGGTGTGACCGTGAAGGCGTGAAGCATGAGTTTTTGGCCACATACACTCCTCAATAAAATGGTGTCGTTGAAAGGAAGAACAAGGCTCTCATCACTCTTGCACGAGCAATGCCTGATGACTATGGCACGTCCGAGAAATTTTGGGCCGAAGCAATCAACACGGTGTGCCATGCCGCAAATTGGGTCTACTGACATCGACTACTTCAAAAGACCCCATACGAACTTCTCATTGGGAGAAAGCCCAACATCTCATATTTCCGAGTCTTCGGGTGCAAGTGCTAAATCTACCGCAAGAAAAGGCTCGGTAAGTTTGAAAGAAAATGTGATGTTGGTATTTTTATTGGTTATGCATCAAACTCAAAAGCATATCGAGTATTCAACCAAACCTCTGGTTTAGTTGAGGAAAGTTGTGATGTTGAGTTTGATGAAACTAATGGCTCCCAAGAGGAGAGTTTTGGTCATGATGAAATAGATGATGAGCCTCTATGAGAAGCTATGAAGAACATGACCATTGGAGAAATCAAGCCTAAAGTTGAGGAGAGCCATGATCAAGGGGGAGCTTCAAGTTCCAACATCAACACATCTATGGCACCTCAAGTTGATGAAGAAGAAAAGGATGATCGATTGCCGACACAAGATTTACAAGCTACACAACATCAAAAAGAAGAACAAGTCCATGATCAAGTCCAACCACAAGAAGAGCAACACGCATCACACCGCCAAGTGCTTCACAACCACTTATGAGGCATGGATGCATCTCCAAGGCGCATCCAATTAACCAAATTATCAGAAGTCCGTCAAGGGGAGTAAGTACACATTCTCGCCGTTTTGCTACGTTTTGTGAGCACTACTCGTTTGTTTCATGTGTAGAACCCACTCACATTGAGGAAGCACTCCAAGATCCAAATTTGGTGATGTCCATGCAAGAAGAACTCAACAACTTCATCCGCAATGATGTTTGGGTGTTGGAGGAGTGACCCAAGGACAAGAACGTATCGGAACAAAGTGGGTGCACCGCAACAAACAAGATGAGAACGGCGTTGTGGTCCGCAACAAGGCAAGACCTGTGGCCAAGGGTTTCTCGCAAGTTGAAGGACTAGACTTTGGGGAGACATTTGCTCCGGTCGACCGACTAGAAGCTATCCGTATACTTCTTGCTTTTGCATCACATCATAACATAAAGCTTTATCAAATGGATGTGAAAGTGCCTTTCTTAATGGTTATATTGACGAGCTTTTCTATGTTGAACAACCTCCCGGGTTTGAAGATCCAAGGTATCCTAATCACGTGTTTAGGTTGCACAAGGCGCTCTACGGGCTCAAGCAAGCACCTAGGGCGTGGTATGAACGACTACGAGATTTCTTGATCATGCAAGGATTCAAGATCGGGAGGGTGGACACTACACTCTTCACCAAAGACATCAATGGAGAATTATTTATTTGTCAAATTTATGTCGATGATATTATTTTTGGTTCAACTAACGAAGCTCTTAGCCATGAGTTTGGCAAAATGATGTCTAGGGAATTCGAGATGTCGATGATTGAAGAGCTCAACTTCTTCCTTGGACTTCAAATCAAGCAACTTCGAGAGGGGACCTTCATCTATCAAGAAACGTATACCAAGGACCTCTTGAAGAAATTTGAGATGGGATATTGTAGCTTAAGAAGTACTCCAATGGCAACAAATTGTCATCTCGACGCAGATAAGGACGGTAAACCTATTGACCAATCTAATTACCATTCTATGATTGGTTCATTGCTTTATCTTACTGCATCTAGGCCTGATATCATGTTTAGTGTATGCTTGTGTGATCGCTTTCAAGCGGAACCTAAAGAATCGCATCGGAAGACGGTCTTTAGGATACTTCGGTATCTCAAGCATACCCCAAGTGTAGGCCTGTGGGTACCCTAAAGGTGCAAAATTCCATCTCTTGGGTTACTCGGATTCGGACTTTGTCGGATGCCGTGTGGATCGCAAGAGTACCTCCGGTGGGTGCCACTTGCTTGGGCGTTCCCTGGTATCTTGGTCTAGCAAGAAGCAAAATTCCGTTGCTTTGTCCACGGCGGAAGCGGAATATATTGCGGCCGGTGCATGTTGTGCCCAAATTCTCTATATGAAGCAAACCCTTTTGGATTTTGGTATTAAACTTGGTTGTGTGCCTCTCCTTTGTGACAATGAAAGTGCGGTTAAGATTGCTAAAAACCCCGTTCAACACTCCCGCACTAAGCACATTGATATTCACCATCATTTATTGCGGGAACATGAAGCTAAGGGAGACATCTCCTTGAGAGGTGTTAGGTCCGAAGAACAATTGGTGGATATCTTCACTAAACCACTTGATGAGAAAACTTTTTCTAGACTAAGTAGTGAATTAAATGTGTTAGATGCATCGAACGTCATGTAAGTTGCCATGGTCATGTAAGAATGCATCACATATAGGTCTTGTCTAACTTTCAAAGGATAGGGGTGAGCAAGGGTTAGCTTGGGATGGAGGTTCTTTTGGGTTTCCCCAAGGCTTGGAGAGTGGCTCTCCCTGAAGAAGCCTTTGAAAGGTTCGAATTTGGCAAGATAGATTTAAATTTATGTCTTGCATGATGCCTGCCATATAGACTTGCACTCACGTTTAATTTCCTGCATTATAAATTGTTTGACATTGTATACGGTAGATTGTCACAAAGGGGAACCCACTTCATGAGAAAGAGACTTGTTTGAAATGCAATATCTCAACTCATATGATGTGGAAAGAACAAAATGTTAGGTGCGTTAATGCCTAAAGGAACATGCTTTAAAGAGATAGAAGTTTTCATCCTCTAGCTCACAAAGCATGGGCCTTACATTTTATTTGGATGTTTTCTTCCTAAATTTCTTTCGTGTTCTATTTTCTTTAGGTCTTAGCCAAGTTATTGGCAATTAGTCTTTTTGAGTCAAAGGACATATATGGGATGTTGCCCAAAAAGTCCTAAGACATGTGTTTCTTCGTGTTTGTTTGTTTGAGTCAAAGGACATATATGGGATGTTGCTGTTTTGTAGTCATCGGATTATCCGATGCTTAGGGCAGAAGCCTCATCGGATCAGTTTGTGTTCAAGTGCCAAGGGTCAGCTCAGTCAGAAAGTCAAATCAACCGATGAGTTCATTCTGAGAAACATCAGAGCATCCGATGTTCACTTTTCTGGAGTTGAGGTAAATTCAACCGATGCTAATCCTTTCATCGTCGGAGCATCCGATGCCAATGGTTACTTTTGGAGTACCCTTACTGTACCATTCGACCGACGCAGCCCTCATCCTACGTCGGTTCATCCGATGTTAAATTTTGAGCTAGGGTTCGGGCCCCACCTATTTAGCGCGCCCCTTCAACTCACTTTCTCTCTCCCCGACCTAGCTCTCCGCCCCCGACACCTCACCTCCGCTGCCGCCACTCTGCGCCTCCGTCCACCGCCGCCCTCCGACCGCTGCCGCAGCACCGCCGCAGCGCTGCTGCCGCCACCCTCCAGTGTCGTCGCCCTCTGGCCACCGCCGCTATCCGGCTGCCACCACCCTAAGCGCCGCCGCCACTGCGCCCCAAGCAGAACCGCCGCTGCACCACTGTCGCCTTCCCACGCAGCGCCGCTGCCTCCCCAAGCAGCGCTGCCGCCGCCTCCCCACGCCTCATCACCGCTGCACCACTGCCGCCGCCCCACGCCGCACCGCCGCCCTCTGCGCCGCCGTGGTGCCCCCCTTTCGGTCGCCGTGCTCTCTGTCGCACCGCTTAAACGTTAGGGTTCCTCAGTCGCGACGATCTTTGCATTGCCATCCCATGCGCCCGAGCTCGTTTGTCCCGCGTGCTCATCTTCGTCGTCGTCACGGGCCGTGACAAGAAGGGAAAAGGCAAGGCTATTGAGGAGCTGACCGCTAAAATGCAGAAGATGTTGAAGGAGGCAAAGAAAGCCCTGATGCCCGCTCGCGCCGCTGAGGAGCGAGAGCATGGCCGAGGAGGATCGTTGAGAATCCGCGAGGCCCGACAGAGGCAGCCTCCGGTGCCTGAGGAGCCAGAGGAGGAAGAAGAGCCTGAAGTGCCGCTTGTTCGCCGACGCTCAGTCAGGACCCGTGGGGGTCATCCAGCTATAGCCCCGAGACCGAGACTGTCAGCAACTGACCTTCGGGAGGATAGGGCGGCCCAGAGAGCCGTCTATGAGATGGACACCAACATCCGTGTTGGTGAGGGTGTCCGCCTGACAGATTACAAGAAGTTGAAGGCCAAGCAGCTCAGGAAGCTCAGGTGGAGCATTTTACTTGAGGAGTGGTTCCCGCAGCCCAGAGAGTCACTTGTGGACAACCGCTTTTGGACCCCGACATAAGCGTTGCTGTACGAGACTTACAGATGTCGGGGCCATAAGCTCTTCCAACATAACATTCTTGACTGGGATCAGCTTGCACATGCAGCCGGGACAGAGATACGCCCTTACTTTGAGAGGTATAGAGGGCTAGTGGAGCTGATGTCTTACGAGAGGGGTGCCTATGTTGAGGACTGGGTCCGAGTATTCTATGCCACACTCTACGTCTCTGAGGGCCGCAGATCCATTGACTTCATGTTTATGGGCCAGCATGACCACTTGATCAGGTAGACTTTGGGACAGCTGCTAGGAGTGGATCTTCACGACACATGCCTACACGAGAGTGTGGACAGGCTGACCCAACAAGGAGGCCACTCACTGGAGGTGTGGCACCACCACTTGAGGAGATACGCTCACTGTTTGCTCAACCTTTCTCTCCAGACCAACCGAGGGTACCGGCACTACTCACTCCAGCTGCGCGCACTTTGCACCTTGCCCCGCGTCGCACACTTCTGCCTAGGTTCGGATACCTTGAGGGGTTCACCAGCTTGCAACAGACTCTCATGTTCTATGTCATGAACAAGATGGAGTTCGACATTGTGGACATTCTCGTTTGTGAGATGGAGGACATAACCACTGATGGAGTTGGGATGATGAGGCAGCTTGTGTTTGGTCACTGGATCAGTCACTTGCTCTACTTGATCGCTCCAGAGGGGTCTGCCGTGCGTGACAGTCTCACCAACGAGAGCGTCACACGGTTCGGGCACTACCGTGCTCCAGCTCCTGGAGATCGCCGCCTTGGCCGTCCAGTTGAGCATCAGGTCCATGCCCGTCTCTTAGAGGAAGATTGGTCAGACCTAGAGAAGGAAGATGAGATACTAGCACAGGCAGAGGCTTAGGGTGGGGATCTTCAGCACATTTGGTCCGAGAGTGACATTAGTGACAGTATCGAGGAGTACTTCCCACCTCCTCCCTCACCCAGGTAGCACAACGCGGAGGCTGGAGGCTCGACTGTGCCACCTCCTACTCCACCTCCGGTGTCAGAGGCACATGTCTCTCAGCCGTCCGAGCTTACCTCTCTTCTCTAGCAGATGGTTGAGAAGCAGCGTCTGGATAGGCTTGCAGCTGAGCAGGCCCGAGCTGAGCAGGTTGCGCGTCTCTTGGAGCTCCAGCAGCAGCAGCAGGAGATGCAGTGACAGATAGCCTGTGAGAGGCGAGAGGACACTGACAGGCTCACTAGGCTAATTGATCAGATGCACCAGCGTTCTCTCGACCAGGAGCAGCAGATGTAGCAGGCTATGATGGGCATCCTGGGGTTGATCACCAACCTCTACACTCAGACCGGGATTGCCCTGCCATCGCAGCTTCCAGGCCTAGCTCCAGGTCCGCCTGTCCTGGCACCAGTTTCAGCTCCAGTGCCGACTACGCCGATCCCATCGATCAGCATGTCCCCTCTGCTAGCTCTAGGCGCACCTATCCACTCTCCCTTGACGGCTACGACACTCTTCTAGCAGACTCTAACGTCCATTGTCAGTGCCCCTCTAACTGCAGTTCAGACTCAGCAGGCACCGACAGCAGCTCCTGCAACCCCCGTCTCCTCTACTCTGCCCTCAGCAGCAGCAGGCAACAGCTCTGATGACATCACCCCCGACAGTGACCAGTTCGTCATTGCCCCGAGCGCTCAGGATCCTTAGGCACTCGGCCTCCTTTTTGATGTCTTGATGCCAAAGGGGGAGAAGAGTCAGGGGTAGGGTTAGCTTAGTCCAGGGGGAGTCCTAGCTGTAGGAGGAGTTTATCTTTTTGGGAGTCTTTTGTTATTTGGTGTTTTTGCTACTTTTGTAATTTGGTGATTTGCTAATCTTTTGCTATTCATTGAGTATTCGTGTGCCACTTAATTCTCTTGAGTTATTGATCGTTGAGCTTTCGTGTTATTGATCGCTTTTGAGTCTTCAAGTTTAATGTACCCATGTACTTATTGCATATCTTCTTGAGTATCGTATTTTCAATTTCATCACTATTATGCTTTACTCGTTGTGTTGTCATCAATCACCAAAAATGGGGAGATTGAAAGCATCTAGGCCCCCATGAGGTATGGTTTCAGTGATTAATGACAACCGTTGGATATTACTAATGAGTTTGTGGATGCAAGGTCTCTCATATTACTCATCACGCTTAATGAAACTCTACACTTATATCATCTACTGCTCATTGGATACGATTGGAGACCCCTTAACAAATCATTCTATGAGGTTAATCAATTTTTATGAAGAATAGCAGAAAAAGCTCATATGTCAAAATTATTCAACCAAAATTGACAGCACTCATTGCTTTATAATCATCAGAAGAATATTTCAAACCAATGTATAAGAGGTCACTCGAGCAAATTCCAAAAGAATCACTTAGAACAACTCGAAGCAAACAAAATCAACTCACCGGATCAACTGATCTTTCCAGAAAACAATACATCGGTCGAGTTGGTTTACCAGAAGAAGAAGACCTCAGAACTAAGTACACACCGGATCATTCGATGATGAAGGGAATGTTACATCGGTCCATCAGTATAGTAAGCAATCTCCCTGGACCAAGTGTAACACTGTACCATCCGATGTATAATTGATAACACATCGGTCAATCACTCCAGTAAGCATTAATTCTGAACCAAATCTAGATGATGTGCCACCGAATCATCCGATGAGAAGGCAAGTGTAACATCGGTCTATCAACAGTCATATCTGACATAGTGACATCAGCTAATTTGGATTCGACCGATGACAACTGAAGGGAGAACATCGGACCATCCGGTGTTCGCAGAACAGTGATGTCAGCCTACTTTTCCAACGGCTATTTCGTGGAGGCTGGCTATTTATAACCTTTCAACCAGTCTATTCGACAAGTCTTGACAACCTGAGCTACTCTACACATTCTCAAGCATTCAAGATGTTGAGCTACCACTTCTACATCATTTACACCACTTACACACCAAGAGATAGGCTAGAACTTGCTAGAGATAGTGCTTGTGTGATTCCATTCTTAGTGATTGGAGTCTCTAGTGTAGTTAGAGCTTTAAGGGAGTGTCCCTTGGTGATTGTATTGGAGAGATCCTTCCGAAGCTTGCCAAGACTGTTGTGGAAGCCCGGAGGATCCAACTTGTACAAGGCTTGAGCTCCACCTTGCCGAGGTTGGCAAACAGAGAAGTATAGTGAAGATCCCTGGTCTCGGTGACTTGGGAGTGGCTATACCCTTTGGTGGGTGCCACAACGTGGATGTAGGAAGATCTTGATGATCTTGCCGAACCATGGGATAAATCTTCGTGTCTTCGTGTTTCCTCGGGAGTTTGCGCTTTCTACCTCTCCCCTTACACTTATGCATTTCATATACTGCAAAATAAGCGGACCGCTAGCCTGTTTTTATCGAGTGCGATTCTTGAAGGGTCGTGGCGCCAATTTCCAGCCCCCTCACCGATCATGGGGCATCGATTGCCTCATTGCCTTTATAAGTTTCATGATAGAGGGGTGATATCCTTCCTTCCGCGTGCTTCCCCTTTCTGTTCTGTAGTTTGAATTCCCTTTCTGTGGCTCTTCATCATTCCTCTTTCTCAAGAGTCATAGAACATGTGGCGGAGGTGCAGAGGACCCACAGGCTATTCTGCCTCTGGCTTCGTCGTGATGCCGTTATAGGTGAGCTCCAAGTTCACCCAAAGTCGTGTCGCTACCCTTAGAAAGATGGGGCTTTTGTCAGATCGCAATGTCCTCGCCATTCATGTCCTCGTTGGGGTGTCCTTCCCTGCTCCGCAGGCTGGCGAGGTGGTCCCTGGGTGCTTTCCATTTGTGCGGGCTTGGACTGTCGATGCAACACTTCCTCCGTGGGTTGTTGTACGAGTACGAGCTGGAGCTTCACCATATGGTATCGGACAGCATGCTTCACATAGCGATGTTCATCACCTTATGTAAGGCTTATATGGGGATCGGGCCCCACTTCGAGATGTGGAGGCACTTCTTCCATGTACGACCTTCGTCTAGTCGGTCCCAACTTCCGTTTGTGTGGGGGTGCCAACATCGAGCCGCGTAGAGGGTGGTGGGTGTATATCAACTTGTGACTACCTTCTTCTACCAACGAGTGGGAGAATCAATGGTTCTACATAAGGAAAGATGCCCCCTCCCTTCCCCCATATCCGGCAAACTCCTCATGGCCCAGGAATCCTGGGGGTGGGGGCCTCCGTGGAGCGAAAAGTTCAAACTTGAGGTCATTGATGAGCGTGTAAGGAATCTGAGGGCAGAGAGACTCATGGGTGCCCGCCTCCTTGGAACCCTTCTCGAGCAGAGGGTGTTGCTGATTCGTGTCAGGGTGCACACCCTGCACCTCTACACCAGCCCAAGTGACCTGACTCGGGAGTCGGGGGAAGAGCTTTAGCAGGATGAGCCGTGTCGATGCTTTCGAGGTATCTTGGGGTCAGATGTCGCTGAACCCTGCATGTCTAGGCCTCCCCCACTCGACGCGGGCCATACTTCTACATGGGGGCTCAGCTGCATCGCCAGTCTTCCCACAATTCCTGAAGATCGGGAAAAGACGACGACATGGGCCGCTCACGAAGCCACCATGAAGAAGAAGAAACAGAAAGTGAAGGCCTGGCTGGCTCGACTCCAAAGGCGAGTGTGTGCGAGACCCGCAGCCGGGGAGTCTACAACAGAATCACTGTCGGGAGATAAGGGGAGAAGCAACCATTAAGATGGGATCACGTCCTTTGCCGCACTGGTTGCGAGAAAGCGGTCCGCCAAGCTGGCGATTGATCAAGCATCGAAGAAGGGTAGATCGCCTCTCATTTTCTAAAAGCTCTGGCACCGGGGGTTCGGATCGCTCTGATGCTATTTGCCTCTGAAGTGTGGGCTGGGTCAGCGGTTTGTGGGTCCTCAAAGAGGGGCGAGCCCAACATGATGCTTGTTGTAACACCCTTATTTTCATTCATCATGCATTGCATTTATTCCCATACATGTTTATCATAATGTCGCACGAAAACGAACGAGATTAAAATGAATTATAGGCAAAAAACAGCAATTAAAATCTGTTTTGGTATGGACTTGTCTGAACCTGAGCCCTGGACTAGTCTGGTATACCCTTTTGATCCAGTCGATTCAATTATCTTTAGAACAACGGACTCATCCGACACACTGTACGAACTAGTCCAAATTCGTTTCTGTTCTCACCCGGACCTATCCGATAAACTTACGGACTATTCCGATTTCGTTTCTATTGTTCCACGGACTTGTCTGTTACAGGTACGGACTAGTCCGATGTTGGTTACTGGAACCCAACGGAGTTGTTCGTTAATTCGCAAAACTTAGTCCATATCCACTTTTTGTACAAGCCCCAAACTCATTCGGCCTGACACTGGACTTGTTCGACCAACTCTCTGTACCCCAAACTGGCTTGTCCGACCTCCTATGGACTAGTTTGTTTTCACAGGTTTTGACTCAGATTCTACTTTTCCTCTATGACAAGTTATTGGGTAATTGCCTTTTGGGCCCAAGAACGTCGTGCCTCACCCCCGAGGAGCCCAGGTGGGACCCAATCAAGGCCCCTACTTGTTCTCACCGCTTCCTACTTGGATTCCACCCCAACCCTACTACCCCTCCTCCTATATAAAAACCCCAACACCACTTCTCACCCTATCCACATTAGAGAAAACCCTCAACACTATTTTTCTTCGTGAGCATCACCAAGAAGAGAGGAGCTCACCGCAAGGAAGGGAAGGTAGGAGAAGAAAGGAGAAGGAGGAGAAGAGGAAGGATCAAGCAAAAATGTCATCGCTATTGCGATCTTCATCAACTCTTGATATCAATGTTCCTTATCATCAATTCTCCATCAACAACCCTAGACGTCAAGTTTCCCACATTGCACCAAATCTTGAACCGTTGGACCATTGAATTCACGGTAATTGCCATAATGTAACTTTTTGCGTAAAATATGATCACAATCTCGCTTGAAACCATGCCATAGTTGGGAAGTTTGCAAAAACCTGGACATAGCGGACTTGTCTGGTCAAGTGCGGACTAGTCCAGTCTAGAGCGGACATGTCTGGCCCAATGTGCGGACTAGTCTAGCCTCTGAATTCTAAAATTGCTGAAACTATTCCAGTTCTCTCCAAAATAACTCAAAACTTGCGCAAACATGAAAAATCAATTGTAACTAGTTAGTAAGCAATAATAGAAACCTAATAACATGTGTTATCTCATAATTGCATCATTCAGGCATATCGTGGCATGTTGAGTACTATATGAGCATTTATTGATTGTAATGCTTGTTTCATGTTTATTGTGTGGAATAGAAGGAAATGTTCTAGAAGGTGCTTTTGAGGACCTTCAGCACCATGACTTTGAAGATCTCGATCCAAACCAGCCACCGACGCAAGGCAAGTGCCCTTGAACATTTTGATCCTGTTTTGAAATGTTTTGTTTGCAAAACTGCATGCTTGTGTCAAATTGATGGAAAACCCATGAATAGGTGTTTACTAGACTCGTATACCCATCCTTGTCTCTCAGGATGTAATGTAGAGAGTCGAGAAGGACATTTTCCAGTTTTGCTTCACTTTGCTTAATTAGTTTTAGGAATAACCAAATGACTCAATAACGAACTAAT